>OU343116.1:10114669-11314669 GCA_910594885.2 Bibio marci | reverse complement strand
TTTTTTAAAGTATGAAACGTTTCAAAAGCAATAAATTTATAACACACAATTACAAATTATACACATCAATCCATTAAACATAAATAAAGCAAATAAATTGGTAAGTTAAACATTTAATTAATTTTTATGATTCAGAAAAATATATAAATATAAAATATAATTCTAAAATATTAAATAAGAAATTTAATTGTATTGCTAAGACTCTATGTGAGAACTCTTTAAATAAATATTATTTAATTATTATTGTTATCGCCGTTTGCTTGCACAAATACGGGTCGTATTAAATTTTATGGTAAATAGTCAAAATTTAAATCCGTATAATTGTTGTTGTAAGGTTATGCGTACTGCATTTTTATATTATAAATATTTTGATTTTTACAATTTGTTCTCAATAAATTTAAAATCAAATTGTTGGTCTGCCAATTCGGTTCATTGACATAATTTAATAAAAAGAAATTAATTTTATTATTTGGTAAGCCATTTACTTAATTGTTATTTATTTTTAACATATAAAATCTAATTTAAAAACTATCAAAATTTGGTAAAACAAATCAAAAAAAATACAAATTAACGACAAATAATACTAACCCCACAATTTTTCCGATATTCAGGTGTGATTATTAATTAAATAATTTATAAAGCATTTTCCAATTATATTTAATAAGTTGAAATTTAAATCGGTGCGTTTTTAATTTGTGTTAAAGTTTAAATGCTAGAGGTTTTCAATTGTAAATATAGTTTTTTTTTTCTGTAAGAGCAGGATGAAACAACATTTATAGTGTTACTGATATTCCGTATGCCAAATTTGGTTACCGGTACCGCGTACTAGGTTCATATATAGGCTTGCATGCACAACTTCTTTATACATTAGCAATTTTCTTTCAATTTAATAGTGACTCAATGGTTTCCAATTAACTAGTACATGCGAACATGTATCGCTTCTAAAGGTGAATGTGTCATGTGCTGATTTTTCTTGTTAATTTTTATACGGAATTTCTTTAAACATTTTTAGATCGATCAGTGTTACACATTTTCTTGAAGGTGGTGCAAACAACTGTTTTAGTTTGTACGGTAATTCTGTTCGTCCAGTTTCAAAACTTTACTAAACATATATCAAGAAAGGTCGCTGAACAAAGTTCTTTACTTTCTATGCCATGTTGCAAGATCGCATTAATTATACGATGCACTTGTACTTTTGTGACGCATGTTGCTGTCGTAACACGAATTGATGGTTTTTAAAATTTATCCTTATATAATAATTGGTTGTACAGTTCATTTTTCACAGAAATTTTTCAAACAACTTCGATTGCAAAAATAAGGCATACCAATCATTGCGTTAAATATCATAACAGACGACCAGCGATTAGTTCGTAGCCTCCGTTGCTGTATGTCACATTTTACGGTATATTTTTCTGTTTCATCAGTAAGTTTCAATGGATATGACAAAAATATTTCTGCCAAATGGTCAATGAATGCCGCTGACTTCTCAGTATCGCTTCGTGTCCATTCATTATTTACTTTTCGGATTGGTTATATTGTGGTTTTGTAGACTTATTTAGATGCCATAATTAGACATTTTTTTGTTAGTAATTAGCTATAATAGGTGACTGAGTAATATATAGATCACGACTGGTATATTTACAAAAAACCATAATACATATTTCATTTTCAGATTTTGATAAGATCCATAGCTGTAATAAGTACATTTCTACAGTTGTCCGCAGTAACACGACAAGATTAACAAATAATGTCCAGCTCAACATAGTTGATTGATAACTCTTATCACCAGTAACAGGATACAAAGGTGAGTTATTTAATTTATTTTATTTTGTTACGACTTATGTTTAAATCGCTTTTACCATTTTTTGACAACCCTGTTTTCATTTCTTCGTATTCCCGCATCAAACTGATAACATAACCGACTTTTGAGAAATAGAAGTATTTTATTGTATATTCATACAAGCCATTTTTCATCGCCAGTGCATTGTGAACAGTGAATATCTTTAAGTTAATTAGATTTTTTGCGTAGTTTTAAACGTTTTTTAATACATGAATCCGATTCATCTATCTTTTCCGCATTCTCATGTGTTGTGCTATATGAACATCGATTATTTATTTGATTTCGTTATCAGTAATTTTACCTGAACTACGTGAACGTGTTGCGCAACACTGAGTGAAAAATCAACCGAACGGTAAATGACAAACCAATTTTGGGACACTGACGCTTTGTTTTGTCGTCTTGCTGTGATGCAGATGATTGCCGTCTTTCCTTTGCAGAAGTAAAAAAAATCAAAATATGACGAAAATACACGAAAAATATCCAAAAAAACCGATACAAATTTTGTTTGGCAGTATGATAATTGAATTATCAGGATTTAACATTACAAACACGTAAATATTGACTGAATTCAACTGAAACTATGTATCAATGAAACCATGTAATGTCTTAGTTGGCAATTAATTGTTAGTCATTTTGAGGCACACGTTTCTTTTGTTGTAAGCATTGAGTATTTTGGCATTGTTGCTTAGTTTAGCGTTCGCCGTTGACTTACCTGATAGAGCGAAATTTGCTTTTATCATGTAAACAAACCGGATTACTGTGACTAAGCCTCCACACCGCACATGACAAGGTGACTTCCATGTTTTTATTATATTTTATATAAACTTTAATAGTTCAAAATTTGTTTATTTTTATAGAAAATCTGTTATTTTGTTTCAGATAAACAAACAATTCAACAAAATTTGCAAGGATAAACACAACAAAAAAAAAAAACGAAAATATTTGCTGCTATCAAGAAAATAATATTTGTAGTGTAGTTTAAGATTTTAATTTATAAGCTATTTATTTATATTTAAGTTATAGTTTAAGTTTAGCTATATTAATTAAATTGGATGAATTAAGCTAATTATTTCAATTAATTTCCATTTAATTATTAATTAGTTTAATTCATTAATTTAAAAGACACAATTTAGATTTTAAGAAACTAAAATATCTGAGATAGATAGGTATTCTACATAACTTAATATTGGTGTAATCTCTCAGGCATGTGCAACGATCTGGTCACTCACATCCTGGAAATTGTTTTGCGTGGAAAATTAATAACTTACATAAATTGGTGCGTTGTGGAAGAATATCTATTATCTCTAACCATTTAGGCTTCTATTGTATATTTTGTGTCTAATTATTTGTAAATATTTTGTAAGTTACTATATTCTATAAGTTTTAAATTATAATTTAGATTAAGAATTGTATTGGTTAATAATTTAAGATTCAATCAAACCAGACGCTTGTGTTTTATTGTCAACATCTATTAATAATATTTAATATTTGTTTTTAATAAACTTATGGAAATATTTGAAAATCAATTTTCAAATAATAATAAAACACAAGCACTCTGGATATTATTTATATTTTATCAATAATTTTGTTGGTCTCTCTCTCTACACGAGGCATAATATCCAATATTTGTGTAGTTAGACAAACCAATAAAATATTGAGATTATAATATATTCGTGATCGCGTATTTATAATTTATTCGTGAATTTGAATTCAATTTAGTTTTATTTTTTAATTTGTATATGAGTTTTTTTTTCAAATGACGTTATCAAAATGTTATTTTTTTCTCATATTATTTGATTTTGTATATTTAAACTTCGGGAATCATTTTGGCATATTCTTTTAATATGTTACGCACAGGGATTGCCTCCTCCCAACAAAGTGATCACGCGTTCGGGCTCACATGCAAAGGAATATCCGAGGTTTCCGATAAAACCGTTCTAAGCTGTAGTAACGAGTTTCTACAAAAAAAAAATTTTTTTTTATTTTATCGCCTGTGCATATTAATTTGAAAATCTTGAATCCCAGTAGCATACTAATGATTGAACTATAATTTTTAATTTTTATAAATATAATTGTTCGGGCTCACATTCAAAGGAATCTGAGCTGTGAATGATCACGTTTTTATTTTGTTAGATTCAAGCCCGTGTATGGCTTTTAATACCATTCAAACGCCTTCGCGGAACATAATTTTCAGGCAGATATTATTGAATTTCAACAGAAGTGTAATCATTGGGAGCTACATTATCTAACTATTTTTTTCCATCGTGAATAGGTTTTCCATGTTATGGCCGGGGACGTGGCACTTATCAATTAGCGTTAATTGAGGCCTAGCACGCGCACGTCTCTTGTTCTGGTTGCCAAACGATTATTCATGTGATTGCAGACATTCATGTTCACAGGAAGGAAAATTTGCCCTAGTTAAATAGGTAAAAAACACAAATTTTAACCTTTGTGAATATTAGTCTACTCTCGCATGTGCAGTAATTTTGTACTCATAACCGGCGAATTATATTACATGGAAAATTATATGTTACGTTGTAGTCCCATGTGAGGACCATGTCTGAATGAAATTCGTACAGAATGCCTATTTTAATATAATATAATATATATATATATATATATATAAAGCAATCAGTATTTTTGGTTGTCATGACCATAACAATCTAATTCTCTAATTTGGGTTTTGTTGAAAATATCTATAATCTAAAAATTTGGAATTCAATTTTACTGTATAAAATTTCCACAAAATATATTTCTTCATTTTGGTTAATTTTGTGAAATTACGAAAAAAAATTCTTCATGAAAAACAGTATGGAGAAATTAGCAGGGACATCAAATACAATTTAGACGTATTAATCGTATAATATATTTATTGCTTTGATGACATCTGTTTGCTAGTAGCTTATCAAAATGTGACTTTTTGCTAGTGAAAATGGTGAATATTTATAAGGTTTAGATATGAGATAAATGCGGTGTTTGACATTATCTTTAAAGTTATTTGTGTCATGGATTAATAATTTTTTTTTGACATTTGTAATGTTTTCAAATAAATAAAAAAACATTTTCACTAGCATTTAATTCTGCTTGTCTTGTTTATTTTGTGGATTTTTTTTCTTGTGTATTTATTTAGTAATGTGTACTGTATCTATGGGTATGTATACGTAATTCTTTTCATTTCTTTTAAAGGAAATATTTGCATCATTGACCAATTTCGATCAAATTTGGTACATAGGTTCAGAATAAGATTTTACAGGTATTTATTGACTAGTTATTTGAAAATTGATATATTTTATAACATCCATTTAGTTTTTTATTGATTGAATATTACTTTATTACATTATTAAAATTTAATATAAAATTAACTTAATTCCTAAAAAATAAAACAATATTTAAGACAATTTGTACTAATGTTTTGATTATTTTTATTTAAATATGTATTAATATAACAATGCAATTAATAAAAAAAGAAATTTCATTTAAATAAAATAAAATTCATCTTTTTAATTAGAAGAAAATCCGATTGGAATCTGAAAAGAGAAAAAAAAATTAATTTCTCCTGATCTCCCTGTGATTTTAACCATTTTTGTTTTGCCATTTTGACCGACTTAGAGGCGGAATTTTCGAGGAATTCCAACGGATTCTTGTTGGGACGATGACCCCGCGTCGTTTAAGCCATAGTTTATTTTTGACCTGTTTTTCACATATTTTTTGTTTTGCCAATTAGACCCACTTAGAGGCGGAATTTTGGAGAAATTCCACCGGATTCTTGTTCGGACGATGACCCCGCGTCTTTTAAGCCTATTTCCGGCCCTATTTTTTTTGACTTTTTTGACCCCCAAAAGTGTGGGTTATAACCTCATGCCGAAAAAGTTTTTTTGCCCGTAGGACCTTCAGATTTTCAGGGATTGTAGAGCTCGGAAAAAAAACAGGATCTGTCGACCCCTTTGCCGGATTTCCCTCGGGGGGCGGAGCTATGGACCTTCGAAAGTACCAAATGGGTCACTTTTGGACCCCTACAACTCCGGAAATACTCAATATTTCGCGACAAGCTTCCCACAAGTGATAGTCCTCCTCAAGGGCTACAAATTATATTATGGGGGTGACTTCCTATCTTTAAGGGTTTTCCAACTAGGGGTGCCCCAAGTTCGAAAAATCGATTGCAGACCAATGTTCCGAGTACTGGAAAGTCGGGAAATATTGGACTTTCCAAAAATCTAATGATACAGGAATGTAGAGGAAGGTTCAAAGTTTATCATCAGATTTTTTTTGGAATTTTCCAGTGGAAAATGTGGATTTTCCAGGAACATCGAAAAACATCGATTTTTTCATGTTTTCAAATGGGAATTTTCCGACTTTCCCAATGGAATTTCCCGATGCCCTATTTATCACAGATAGTAGACTATATGACACGTTTTTTAAGCTCCACCCCAACTCTTTAAGTCTAACCGTTTTTCCACAATGACCGCCCAAAGTTAGGCTTACACGAAAATTTCAAAATCTTAAATCGGTCATAAGTCGACCAATAGATTTTTCACGGAAAAAGTCCAGAAGCTTTGTTGTGCGCCGTAAGATCCTCTACAAGTTGGCTGTAACAAAAATTGGCTAACACATAAATTTTTTTTGAAATCATCAAAAACCTGGTTTTCAGAAATTCCGGGAAATTTCTCCAGCCTAAAGTTGATGACTTACAGATTTCTTATAGCCATAAATGGATTTAGATGGTAAATGTACTGAGGGAGTGGTACTGAAAATGTTTCTTAACTATTACAGTTTTCCCGGAATTTCCCGATCAAAATTAAAATTCTCCGGATTTTCCTGAAAATTTCCAGATCTCTTCGTTAGAATATTAGAAACATTTTTTACCACTAGAGGACCCGAATCTATTTACGGGTTTTCCCGGAATTTTCATATAACGGTTTCATATGCATGGTGAAAAATCCAGTTTTTTTTTTTACAAAAGGATAGGTAGTTTAAATACCTATCATTAAAAACCTATCCCATCCTCCTACCACTTCAAACGGCCGAGCTAGAATTTTTGCCGATTACCAAATACACCATAATTTTTACACTAATTTACCTTCAGAATTTTGTTTTCAGTATCTACTATTTTCCTTAAATTTCTTAATTATCATTTTTTTTCATCATATTTTCAGTGGTTTTCCCATAATTTTCATTACAAATATCATACGTATTACGAAAATTAATCTTACTATGTGAAATTTCAATGGAAGAAATACTTGTCGAAGGTAAATTGACTATAAAAATGTGTCTGTGTGTGTGTGTGTGTGTGTTTATTTGTATTGGAAAATTCTTAATAATAAAAAAAATTTTATATACTACTTTTGAAAATTAATGCTTTTTTGAATATATCATTAATATTAATTTATGATTGCAAAAAATAGTAAAAATTTTATATGTATCGATCAAAAAATTAGCATTAATTTTCATTTAAAAATAATTATATCATTTAATTTAACTTTCCCATGCCGTTTTCTTATTTGAGAAAAAATTAAAATTTTATATTTTACTTAACACACAAAACAACAAATACAAGTCATTTCTTTTTATTTACATCAGAAATAAGAAAAGGAAAAATAAAAAATAACTATGTATTTCTCCACTTTTCAGATATTCTATTAAGATATAGATGGCCATATATATACAATGAGTATTTAACATTTGGTGGCTCCACTTTTTATGTTGAATATGAATATATCTTTATTAAGTCCACTATTGCTCAACTCTCCTTGTTTTCCTCATACTGTTTTTCATACACAAATAACTAATTTTTCATTGCTAGGTACTAAAAAATTCATCGAAAAAAATTATCATGATTTATTTCTTATGATTTTGGATTCACATTCGTTTTCATTCATTAGTTTTAGTTGCTGATTAGTTGGAATGCACTGAGTATGGCGGTTCAATGGCTTCAATTGATGCACACCAATATACACTAATGAATGTTAGTGAATAGAAAATAATCACATGGAGATAAATCGAGTGAGGATAAGGTGAATTTTGAAGAAAATAAATTGAATCTTTAGTAAAGAAAAATCAGTGTTACACACGATGAGAAGGTGCATTATTACAATCGCCAACTGCATGTGATTCTTGATAAGATAGAATGAACACGACGTATACGACTTAGTAAACGCTTCAAATAAATCGCAAGGTAATAAAAATGGTTAACCGAGTTGTACGACTTGAAACAAATTGGTTGTGGAATCATATCAACTAATAAATGAGCATTGTTTTCTTTCGTAGGCCAATTAAATCGCAGAAAAATCTCATAAATGTTGTTTTAGGCACATACCATGAGATCTATTTCCATGAATCACACAGAATATTTGAAGATTAAAATAACTGTCACAAAATCACACATTTTTTCGATTTTTTCTTTGCAGAAGCACCTAGTGAAAATAATCCATTATTACCATTAGTACCATTATTATTGTTTTAATTTCACTTAACATCGGATGGAAAATCAATTATACTTTCCAAACGCTTCAAGTAATTTAAAAAATTTCTTCTATGAAAAATTGGAAATTGATTACATGTTGTAATTTTGAAATAAAAATTGGTAATCCGATAAACATATAGCCCGTAATTACAATATTTGATAATCAATGAAGGACGATGTTCCAGAAAATTTTCTATTGGGTTCCGAGCTAATATTTTACAATTTATTAAGTATTAGTTTAGTAGTGTAAGAAATATATAGAATTTTCTTTTTTTTACTGTATATACTAATAATATATTATTACTATTAATAAGATTCGACAAGTGTATAATAAAAGTGTACATGTATCTGTGTAGGTGTGGTGAAAGTGGTAAAATATAAAATAATATAATAAATACCTTTTGAGAATGGTAAGGAGTCAAACATATAATTTATGGAACATAATACATCTTTCGTGTTCCATAAAATAATATAGATAGTAGTTTTGCAACAGAATTTCGTTAATTTCTTTTTCCAGTCCAGCCATAGCATCTATTTGCACAATTGAATATAATTTAATTTGATAATTAATTATTATATATTTTTATATTTGAGTAACTACTTACAATATTTCCTATTTTTTTTTATAAAATTCGAATTCCCGGCACAAAGCCACAATAAAATAAAAACTTTGTTTGGTATTCATTATAATTATCGATGATTAATAGTACAGAATCTACACTTCAATTCAAATTTAATATTTCTATTATGAGCATAAATTATTTGTAATCACAGAAAATATTATCAATATTTTTATAAACATATGACATAACCATCCTTCTGTGCATTTAATCTATAAATAGATATAACATCATTCATATTTATGTTTGGTAAGTCAATAATAATGATACAATTCATTTGTGGTTGTGAATGCGTATTGTATTAATACACTAAATCAGTGTTGATGAATTTGTATGTGACCCAACAACTACTGGTGACGTGCCAAATAATACAAATATTATCCATATCGTGATTAATTGTTGTCGTTTTTGTTATTGATGTTGTAACACTTCTATAATAATTACGATCACAAAATTCAAATTCTTGTTTTTGATAATTGAGATGTAGTTTTGGTGATAGTTGTGGGGTGCATCCATTTGATATTGTATCATGATATTGTATGCAATTAAAACTAAAAATCTGTAATAAAATTTAGTTTAAATAAATTTAATTTACACAAAATATTTAAATATAATTGATTAATAATAATTTGATAATAAAACATACCAGTGAGGTGTAACTTAACCAATAATATTAGTTAAATTTTGTATATTTATGAAATTGATTAGATCCAGTCCAAGTCACAGATTTTTTGATTTAATATTTTGCTTATAAGTCAGTCAAATTGGCCAAAATGTGGTCAAATAAATGTGGCTGGAAATAGGCTTAATCGATTGATTGTAATTTTAAATATTTATTTATTTTTAAATTCATTTACTTGGGACTTGATTAAAGTTACATTAATTGAATTGATATTGTTTTCAGTTATCTTAAATATTACACACTCAACACACATATACTGTAATAACATCAATTTTACCTTAACTATAATTAATAAATATACTTATGCATGAAAAACATAAAACCTTCATAAGGTAGGTACTTATTTCTAACATTTAATAAACATTTATAATATTAATATGTCTAATTAATTATTTCTATGGCAAACAATATATTTTATATTTTATTATTGTAATTTACTTATTGTTATAAAATATGTAATTAAAGATATTTCATGTATTTGAAGGTAGTTTTGGTTTTTTCTTGAAAATAAGTATATACAACAAATGTAAAAATTCGATGGTGGGACTAAGCGAACATTTTTACTGCAATTAATATTATTTCAACATTTATGTATACTTCAAAATGTAATAATTTAATAATATACAGAATCGTGCAAAATAGGAGTGTCACAATAAAATCCACAATCAAAATGGTTAACAGAAGATGCCATGGTATCCTAAATAAATAACGGCCTAAGAGTTGTTTGTGTTACAATACACACATACTATGTGTTTTAGGTTGCAGTGTAACTGAACGTAATCATAACGTAAGCAACATAACCACCGTACACAATAGTCTCGCTGTTTTGAAACAATTCACTTGTACCAATTCAAGTGTATTCAAAAATGTTGTATTATAAGCTCAATTGACAGCGATGCAAATTAATGGCAATTTGATATGGAGTGAAATCTGGTGCGAATATGACGTCAATTGGATCAAACTGCTAATCTTTCTCGTGGCTGCGCTAAGAACTTTTTTGTTTTAATACATTTGATTGGTTAAATTTTTTTTGCTGCACGTTTTTTTGTTTTTCACATTAAAATCACCACTATTGAATCGTTTAAATCAGTTTTCACCGGTTTTAATGTGTGGTGCGGAGCATACGCACAACCAAAGTTGTCACAAGAAAACAATTACTTTCAGCTGTATATTTTCTTTTCATAAAAAATATAAAAGTAATGGCTGTGACGCCACAAATGGTTATTTGTTGGTTTAATATCCGACATTATGAATGTGAAAAAAAAATATATGTAACATGCATCACTTTTACAATTGTGGTTTATATGTGATTTTTTTATGCTTGTGTGACATAACACAAGCATTGCCAATATAAATATAAAATTGAAAATTTTTTTACATTTGAGTTCTCTTAACAAAATCAATACATATTAGGCCTATGATTTTGCTAAAATTTTAACCTTATTTCCACTGTATTATATAATATAAATTACAGTAATTCACTTTTTTAATTCTCACTCTAAATATTATTCTTTTTTAATTAAATTTAATGCAAAAATGCATTCGTAAATTCGTTAATGATATTCAGATACAAATAGCAATAAATTTACGTCACATGATATAAATAATTAGTAATAATATAAAATTAGAAGTTACAATTTTCAAAGATTTTAAATAAAATTTTATCATTTTAAAAATAAATCACACATAAAATATCGCCGCTCACTATACAGCGGTAGCGGAAATACGTTATGGTTGTCATTATATCTTAAATTAATATAAAAGATAAACTTAATTATAATAATACTGTTTTAAAAAAAATCTGTTGCGTTTACAAAACCGGATATAATACTTTAACAATGTGTCCATTAAAGTCGGCACCATCTAACAATTCTGTAATTAAAAGATATACGTTAACTTAAAATTTAATATTTTAAATAAAATTATTAAAAATTTATTTATTTATTCAGGAATCTGTGTAAAAAGTTGATTCTTTTTTTTCCTTTTAAAAGTTATCAAAGCAATCTCCATTCGTCCAAAGTTTATTTAACTCATCCTCAAACTATCAGTTGGAGGAAAAACCACCAAATGAAATATGCACGATAACAATGCTATAGGGAATATTGGACGTTGTCTCAAGGGATTGGACGTCATGTTAATGCAAATGTATATAATGAATTGCAATACATAACTTACTTATAGCCTCATCAGCTTCACTTTTTTTTAGAAAACGAACAATACCTCTGCCATATGGACGAATCTCAGCATGTGTAACATCTCCTATTTCACTGAATTTTCCGCGTAACATTTGCCAGTTATAATTTGGTGGTAACTACAAAAGATAACAATAATACAAATAAATACAATAAATTTTGAATTTATATTTTTATTAATCAGTCACAAAAAATAAGAACATCCGATAAAATTGGCTTCTTTTACCATTCACAAAACAAAATTAGGGAAGAGATAAATTCTAACTCTGATTCCACAGAAGTCGTTGGAGAATATCTCCAAAGTTCTCAAGGTCGGAACTAGAATAACTGAAACGAATGCCAGATGCATTCAAAAAAGAAACATAGTTAAAAGAATATGTCTTGGGTAAAATTCTGTGAAAACCACAAGTTGAGAAGTACTTGGATCATGTGATATCTGAATATATTTGCAAGCTTGATCAGATCATAAACAGAACACAGCCTATAAAATCTTGCAATGTTTATGAATATATATAGATCCACTCTCAAAGTAGCATATAAGTGAGGTGACTGCGAGACGGTTAAATTCGAAAAATTAAAATATTATAGACAATTAAATCATTTAAATTGAGTGTTGTAAAATTAAAAACTACCGCAATTATACCCATCTCTCAGGCAATCATTACGGTTTGTTTAGACAAGTAATGTGTAATAGATATAGCTTGAACGTGCGTGTTGTCTTCACTCAAAAATCTGGGGAATCCAATGGCTGTTCAAATGAGGCAAATTGAGCTACACTTTAGAGATTGATCTTTCTGAAAATTAAGGTAATCTAAAGAACGTAGACTTATGACAAGGGTAAATCAGTGACGTAGTTGTCACTACATTTGGTTTCTAATTGCATAAGTAGCATAATCTTAGAATATTCAGAAACTAAGAAATTTACATAGAGTTTTGGCCATCGGTATTGACAATATGTATAAATGGTTCTGTGAAATCTATTCAGATATACTGTTCATATTTGCTTTCAGAAACAACACGTTTTTTTTTTTGTTGAAATAAAGCTCGCCCAACATGGTTGAAAATCTTTTTGGTACTAGCGCAGGGTAAAACCTTTGAAATATATTCTACATAGCTGCCCATAAAACATTTAGATGTGTCTTTGCACATTTCTATATAGAGAGACGTATTGATTGTATCGTCCCTAACCCTTCCAATGTTATTGTGTTCCGTATACCAGTTACCTTCGTTACATTTGGTTGGATCAGAAAGGAGTGGTGTTCTATGCGAGTTGCTAAAACCAAATGAAAGTGTTACTGATGTACGTTACCAACAACACTTAATCGATTTGAACAATGCGCTAAATGAGAATCGTTCAATACCCGCCAAAAAAAAAAAGCAATGAAAAGTGATTTTGCTGCTCGATAACGCATGGTCACACATGATGAAAAACCAGTAAAAAATATGTTGGAAGAAGTTAAATGGGAAATTTTACAGCATGCTTCCTATACACCAGACTGTCCACCATCGGATTTCCACTTGTTCCGATCCGAATGCAACGCGCTTTTCAAAATCAGCACCACACAACATTTGATGAAATCAAAAAACGGCTCGATGAATGAATTGCATCGAAATCAAAATCTTTTTTCTACCGCAAAATTCACAAATTGCCAGAAAGATGATAAAAAAAAACGTAGTAGCAAGCGTTGAAAATTATTTTGATTGAAATAAAATTTATCAATTAACTGAAATAAATGTTAAAAACTAAGTTAAACACCCAATTTAATGTATTAAATTTGTTAAGAGAGTGTCTCAATTGTATATTATCGGGCGATTTTAGTTTTCAGAATGGGCACGAAGTTATGGAATCATCGATATATGTAATTTTATATATTATCAATAACATTAAATCAATGACCTTTCTCAAGAGTATACACTAAATATAATAACAAAGTAGTCATTGTCCGTGTTGCTTCGTCTGCTCATTTCTACTCTATATAAAATAGTGTTTTTGAATGTAACGGATTAAAAAATTGTAATTATTTAATATTTAAAAATAAATTGTAATGATAATAATAATAATAATAATAATAATGGAACATGTAATTTTTGAACAATTTTATGCAGCCATAAAAGATAATGATGTTAAGAAAGTTATTGAACTGATAGCAAATGTTTTACAATGTGATAGTAGCAGTAGTATTATTGATAGTTCAGCTTATTTAAACTTTGCAATTATAAATCAACGTTATGAGATTGTAAAAATTTTAATGAATAAATTACCGATCGACAATTACATTATGACACTGTGCCAACTGGATTGTCTTCATGGTATAAAAATATTAGTTGACTGTGATGAAAATTTTATTATAAATGAATACATTAAAAATCATTTACCATTACATTATTGTGCAGAATTTAATAGTCCAGAAATTTGTAAGTATTTAATTGAACTGAATGCTGATGTAAATAAAGTAAATCGATATGGAATGACGGCACTGCATTTAGCATGTTTTCATTCAAATTTTGAAATTGTGAAATTACTTTGTGCCGATGATAAAACTGAAATAAATAAATGTGATTTGTGGTATAGAAATGCATTTAATATTGCTTGTGGTAAAAATGAAAATTTGAATATTGTTAAATTTCTGCTATTCAATACACCAATCGATTATAATTTAGTTGATAGATCAAATGATTCAGCATTTGCAAATGCTGCTCGGTTAAATGCTCATGGCATTGTTAAATATTTATTATCTGTAAAGGACGACAATTTAAAAATACACATAGATGAACAAAATTTACATATTGACAGATACATAAATCAATTTCCACATAATTTTTTGAATAAATAACATTAATTATTGATAAGAGTTTAATTTTAATTTTATATAATATTTTGTAAATTGTTAATTATAAAGTTTTGTAAAATGTAACCACAAAAAAAAAAACCAACTATTTAAATTAATTTTATTTTGTTTATTCAGAAGAGGAAGAAACCCGTAAAGAAATTAGCGTATAAAGTCGTAATTTTTAGAAATTGTTCACAAGCTGATAATGGATTTTGCTATGGCATTTGATTCTGTAGATCATTTCATTTTGTGTGATAAATTTGTTTGGTAAATTCGGGTTTTCTCTAACGGCAGGCAAAGGTGCTAATTAAAAGAGCTTTTTAGATGTCGAATGCGTATCCATAATCAATGTATATGATACAAGATCTTCAAGTTCAGGATTTCTAGGTATGGATATGTGTATACTGAAACTAACTAGTTTGTACTTATATCTAATCCGGCCTCTCCTTATATAACCCTTGCCATATCCAAATGTACATGATGGATTAACGAAAACGATGGGTGATATCTGGGTTATCAAATTATCATATAGTGTACAATTTGATAAATGTATAAAGAAAATAGGTGTATATTTTTACTTTTGTTTTCAATTGCAAGTGTGTAGGTTAAAAAAATAATTAAATTTCACTTACATTTCTGATGAGAACTGTAAATCCTTGAGCATTTTTATTACCAATTGGCGATTGCAAATTTTGCGTATCAGCTGGTGAACATTGTTCATCTGCCAATTTATGTACAGCATTATTTATGTTACGAGCATTTGAATTAAAATGCAGTGCTCCCTTGTAACTGCTGGTGCCACCTAACAACGATGTATTTGTGGATATATTTGAATTTGTTAAATCATTACCAAACATATTAGCAGTGGTGTTGAGAGGGCTGAAATCTATTTTGAAAGCGCGTCCCCCATTGTTATTATTGAAACATTAAAATAAAAAAATTACAGATATATTGATTATTTAATTTTTTAAATATATTCATTCAAATTAATATACGAACCCATCTGATTATCAAAATAAAACGGTGCCGGTGGGTGCATCAACGGTGATGTTATTGGATGTACTGCTGTTCGATTTAAATTCATTTTCATATTCATATCAGGTGACATATTATTATATCCAGCAACATTAGTATAATCATAATAATAATTTCTCCAGTAATTGTTTCGATTCATTAAATGTTGAGCAACATTTCTTAATGGTAGACCAAACGGTCCCAAACCCACACCAATATCAATTATACCAAGAGGTAATTTAATGCCTGCTGGATATCGATTGATCTTACGATCTAAACGAACCGACATCCGACGATTATATAATAATTGATGATGAAATAATGATACGGCTTGGACAGCTTCAACTGGATGTTCATATTCAATAAGACAATAATAGTTACGTCCAATTATAGCAGCTCCACAATCTACATTAACAATTTTACCAGCTAATTTAAAAATTTGTTTAACCTTGTCAGCATCGGCTCTGTAATGTAACTGTAATAATACATAATTTTTAAAATTTTATTCAGAAAAATTTAGAAAAAGAAATAAAAGAAAACACATATTTTTATTTTGCATTTTATAAATGTTACTATATAAGCAATTTTCTAACAGAGTACGCATTTAATATTAGGATTACATTCGAGAGAAATAATCAAATACGGCGAGCGAAGCGCGTCTATTTAAAGATTAAAAATATTTCCACACATAACACTATGGACTATTCATGAATTTAAGAATATAATCGAAAACATATTTAAAAAAATAATTTTATATATCAATTGATGTCACATCAATTTGGTGAATTGTATAATATTCAATGTCCAAGTGAAGCAGAACAGTTTGTTGATATAATAAAGATTTTTGGTGCATTTTACTGTATGCGGATCAGACACCAGGGAAAGTTAATCGAATGAACAGATGTGTGAGTAGAATGGCACACAAACAGAATGAATTTTAATGTTGATCAAATCCTCTTTTGGATTTATTCAAATGTCACAGAGATGCGAGTGATACAGCAATGATCAATAATACGCATTATCCATGAATTTCTATTGTCAACAATTTGAATTTATAAGTAATTTATAAGAAAACTTCATGATTAAAAGCTAAGGTGCGACTATGACCACCCCTCATCCTATACACAAGGTTTAATAACGTTGTTTGTAGAGGAGAGTGCCATTTGCAGTTATATATTTATAAATTCACTTTTAACTAGTACCAATTTTTTTTACTTTGATGTGAGTTGTTGCCATGAGACATGGTTCCAATACACGATAAGCGAACATATAGCATTGGTACATCAGAACAACTGCGAATCAATGTGCATAGTCTATCGTTTACAAGTAATAGTTAACGGTGCCGCATATATGTGTTATCCATACCGCAATGGTGAAATCCATAGAATCGTTGACTTTTGTTCGCCTCAACATTTACACCGTTGAAATTTCACATTCATAAGTTAAAAGTTAATCGATTAGCTTTTATAAAACCTGAGACATACTTTAATGACGGAAACCGAAAGATGTATTGCCGATAAGCAATGTAATCAATAATAAACGGCATCAATGTTTATGTTAACTTCATGCTTTAGTATAGTACCACGGAATTCCCTCAATGGGGTCTGAATGAGGCATTTACTATCTATGCAAAATACAAGCAATATACCACATATAGTGCAAATTATTCCACACATTTATCGATTCTCTTGTAAATACAACATGTTGATATTTATTCATTAAATACGTTTGAAAAGAAGCAATTCAAGCATATGTACAAATTTCTCTTAATAATTGAAAAGCCGTATAATTTCATATAGGCAAAATAAGGATACCAGCTGACAGCACATGGTTACTAAAAAAACAAAAAGACTAATTACACAAACGGAATTATAAAAACATAAATTATTTTATAAATTAAAATTTGATGAAATGAAATAATAAAATACTCACATTAGTTACAAAAATTCTGTTAATTAGAGGTCCAGAAATGCCAAGGCTTGCCAAAAATTCAATATTTAAACCATACGTATTGAATGGAACACCATAAGTTGCCATGTTAACACAATAAATGTATATCTAACGACACACGTCTCTCTACAAATAAGCTCGATCAGTTTTTCTATAATATAAAAATTAAAATTTAATGTTAAAAAAGAATAGCAATTCAAATATTTAATAATTTTTTCATATTTATATGTGAGATAATTGCATTAAATGCCATTGTTTGCCATTTCATAAATAAATACGCAATAAATCTTTAAATGCCTTCTTATATATTTAGTTTAGTCGGCAATTTAAAAATAATGATTTCAATGCGAACATCAATGTCAAAACGAAATGATCACATGGGAGCGTGGTTGTGATGAAATCAAGAGAGTGAAAATACGAGAAAAGTACCATAAAGTCCTCATTGAGGATGGAAAGCTACCTGAAAGGGGATCGGGAGAGATCTCAATCTTTACATATAGATCTTTCATGCAAGACATGGGCGGGGTCTGAAATTTATTGCGAAGCGCTTGGTCGACCCTGCCACATAAGCCTTGGGAAATACACCTCACTATATCAAGTGAGGATATTGGTCTTAATACATGATTTGGATCACTTAGAGGTGCGTTGCGTGCAGGAATATAAAATTATAATTACACAAGATAGTCAGGCGGTGATTATATGCATGTAATGGGCACATCTTTGTTTTTAGAAAGTGTCCAAAGATTAAACCAAATTATAACTCGGAATGAGCTCACATGGTTTGTTGTTGTTGGGGCAACATCAGTAGATGTTCACCGTCTAAATAAGCTATTTAGGTTTTCTACTGGTAATAACATAAGAGTGGTTTTAAAATGGAGCGAACAACCCTTAGTAAATTTGTGGTAATTGTTACGGTACATGGTGGTTTCGGAAATCATCTGAAACGAATGAAAAGTATAAGGTTGAAGGCTACTGGATTTGATCTGCACAAAGCGAGGAATATGTTGCCTTTTTGGCCCTTAAAAAAATGCTGGAAGCGATAAGAGACGATACTATCGCAGGATGGCTTGATTTTCATCATGACAACCAACCGCAGTATAGTTAACTCGGTACGGGAACGAAAAAATACAACATTTTGTGGTCTAATTCGGTATCGCTCAAACCATATATATATATATAAACAACGTAACTGTGATATTAAATTTCTACGCATAACCATCGCAATATATACATTCAAGTATTCGTAAATTGACGATATTGGTGCTTTCGCATCAACTATTTAAATTCGAGATAACACCAAGAACATTTTCTTATAGTGTAAGATGTTTCCATTTAAAATACATATTTTAAACTAATCATACGCGTATGAATATGCATGTCATACCCAGTGGAAACATAGCCTAATACTACCATAAAACGTTACCTTTAATGTATCGCGTCTATATTCTTTTATTATTTAATATATTCTAGAAACACAAATTTTTTCATTGAATCATTTTTTTTAATAACACGTAAAAAGAGTAACTGATGCATACAAAATCTAAAGCGAACTTTAAAACTAAAAATATAATATTCAATCAAAATGAATGTCATTAAAACCGTAACATCTTTTTCAACAGTAATATTTTTTCCAAATAATCGGCATCCATTATAGTTATTTTTAATGGCCTTGGACACAATTTATTTGAATACAACAACTACAAATATATAGGTGTTTGTAGATATTAGTACACGCACTATATGTATGTTTAAAAATACCAACAACATTTTGTCATATATATGCGCCCACGCCAATACATCGAAATATATTTTGGTGGTAAGATTTTATCAAACACCAATAAAAAGATAAGTTTTGAACAATTACGCGTTAATTAATATGAGGAACGTCTTTTAAGTAGTACGACCACCGATAGCATCCACTAGCATCTTCAGAAAAACATCTAAATCTGATGTGGTACACAAAATGATGCCCACGAATTTACAATACTATAAAATAATACATATTAAATTTCTAACACGTTAAGAATTATATGAAAATATATATCAATTTATATAGGAAAAATGACGCCTTAATAGATAACCATTGCTTTTTCTTTTTTTTGTCTTGGCATATACCAATCAAATTATAAGACCAAAAATTAATAGATTTTAAAATCACAAATTCATAAAAATTCTGATCTAATAGAATGAAATTGTTTTAATTAATGGTACACCGAATTTATTTCTTAACTAAATTATTATAAATAATATGAAATATATTTTTATTTTATTGAAAATTGAAAAAAAAAAAGATAGATAATTTTTATTTGCAAACTTACCAGAGAACACTCCCGCCACACATAAAAGAAACAAGCAACACGCGCTATATAATATAATTCGTACAATTCACAACACACTACAACGTATTCTCAACAACAGCAACAACAGCAATAGGAAAAAAGAAGAACTGTAGTGATAATCATTCATATTCATGTTAAAGATGCGTGTGCGTGATTATATTGATCCGTCATCCGTATGTTGTTGTTTTGACATCAACGGGCCAATACCGTTTTTTATATATTCAATAAAATACTAAATTTTGAGATGAAAATGTACTTGTCGCATAGATGAAATCTATATTAACTCCAACTTAATCATTTGATTGCCTTTAAAGTTGATAGGTTGTATTTTATATAATGTATACAGCCTCGTTTTGTATGCTTGAAAGTTATATTTATTGATACATTAGAAGATTTTGTCCAATGTGAATAGTTTAATTTTATAATTATTAAATGTTGAATTGTTCTTTAGAATCGCATTGACAGTCATTAAGTCTTTCTTATAACTTATAAAATCCAAATAGAATTTCATCAAAATGTGTACGAAATCCCAAAATTGAATGAAGTCAACATAGGCCAATTATCTGGAAGGTGTTTCATCAAAAAATACACTAAAAGCTATATACTTAAATTACTTTCATATGATGTAAAATTCCTGAAACATTCAATAAAACATATTATTTAATAACAAAATTATAATTATCGCAATTTGTTTAAACGTATTATTTATGGGTTATCTAAAGGATTCCAATTCCCAAAAGCACTGGTGCTCTGCGATTTACTGTTGTATTATCTGTTGTGTTTTTACTACAATCGCTCATCGACATCTTCATCTTAAGAGATAAATTTCCAGAAGCAGCATATTCCAGTTGATCCGTAGTATAACAAATCCTTTTTTCCAATATCCTTTTTTTTTAACCGTATTTTCGCAGTGACGACAGAGCATATATAAGTTCTATATATATAGTTTCTTTGCCATTTAGACGTACGCTGACAAACGTCATTTTCGGCTGGTCTCATTTTTTATAAATGATGCCTGCCTATGAGATGCTCCGTCAATTCACAATCTGCTAAAATTTTAAAATTAATTTTTTTAATATTTTCAGAACCAATAGTCCAATCCGACGAATGTTGTGCTACTTTTCTATCCATTCACAGATTTACGGAAGTATATATGTAACCTATTTAAGTTTACCACACAAAATTGTTCAACTGTACAATTCTCTCTCTGACTTTATAACTTATATGGCACACAAATTAATGTTAGATCGAAAATTTATATCCATAACAATGAAGATCTGTGGACAATACCGTTTTGAACATAGTGTCGGGGAGGAACGGAATTTATAGAACGGTTGGATTTGTTCGATAGAATAAAAATTTTATTTCTTCTGTATGACCTTCTGATATTTTCACTAATGCATTGATCTATGGCAACCAGTGCGGAATGTATCAGCAGCAACGGAAAAACGATTATGTTCCATACTAATGGATGTTACAAAAACCCATCCATATTTATTTGACTGGGCGCACCGAGATTTCCCCTTCTTTTATTATTCACCAGATATATCCTCTTCTGACTAGCATTTATTTCGTTTGCTGTAGCACGGACTTATTGAGGGTTGATGCTTAAGTATATTGACTAACACCAATTCATTACCATTTATTAAAAGCTATTTTTAAGCTTTCAGAAACTACACCTATATCAAAATCATGATGACCAGCAATTGTTCGGCGAGTTCTGCAATCTTATCAGTAGAACTGATATGAGGGATATCGATTTTTAAGAATAGAATAGATAAACTCCACTTGGAGTATAACATGACTTGTGTATTTAAATTGAACCATATACAGCAAATCCAATGGAAAGAGGAAAAATTTATGATAGAAGAAAGAAACATATGACAGAATTAGTTTTGCATACGTTTAGTGATATGAAGAGAACTACTTCAAACACTTTCGATTCAGTGGATATAGTTTTCCCTACATGTAACTAAAAAAAAATTATCATATAGTTATAGCATGTAGCATTAGTGCGTTGTATATAAAATATTTACGTTTTATTGCGCATTGAGACAATTAATAATTTTAAAATTTAGTTCATGCATATCTAAAAAGGTGTTATGGAGGTGTTTTTATTATTTTTCTGGTCGGCAGGCTTTATTCTATAATATAATACTCTATATACATAAGACAGCCGAACTGACTGATCTGCTGCTCAAATTGGATGGCATTTGATATACGCACTTTAAACAGGAATATGCTATGAGGTTATTTCAAAATTCATAACCCCGATTCTTCTACTGATCCAATTGCACATATGGCTGATCTATTTGGTTAGTTAGAATAGAATTTGGTACACCTACTCATAGAATGTAATAACACAGCTATATCCTAACATTATGCTACAAGATTGTTTTTCGAATTAAAATAATGTATTTGTAATATCAATTTAATTTAAATTATTACAAATTTCATACAATATGTATGATATTACTCATGCAATAATTTTTTTAAATTTCGCTCATAAAGCATAATTACAAATGTGTCGAGAAACACCCACTTGTCAGTGTAATGTTAGGATATAGCTGTGTAATTCCATTTTGAGTTAATGTACCAAATTGTATTCAAAACGGTGCTATTGTATCAGTAGAAGAATTCAAGCTATTAATTTTAAAATAATTTCACATGAACTACCTGCACATTCCCATATGAAATTCGTATACCGCAAACTTCATTCAAATTGACAATAAGATTAGCCAGATGTCCAATGCGTTCAGTATAAATATCTTTTTGTTAAGTTGCGTTAACTTTAATTGAAGTAAATATAAAAAACAATCCAATAAATAAAAGCAGCCGTTTACAAATAAATGCAGTTCATTGGTTAAATTCCAAAACGTCGAATCATTTTAAGTAGATTCAAAATACAATCTACAACAAGATATAAATTTATAGGTTAATTTGTTAAATATATAATAAAAACTATAAAAATTCTCTAGCATTATTTTTATTAATGAAATTTATAGAAAATAAAAACTAATGAAAAAAAAAAAAAAAAAAATCTATTAATAAAATTAAATTTCTACAATTAAAGGAAATTAGTCATTAACGCAAACGCGGCGAGAATGAACATTTTTATATTAATTTAAATTAAATTTTGTTGTTTTTTTTTTTGAGATTAATTAATGCTATTCAAAAATGATGTAATTGTTTTTATGTGAAATTCTGTACAATTTCAAAATAAATGCGAGCCTATGAATAGTTTTTTTCTGTTTTACTTTTTAAAGTATTTTTTTAATTCCATTTTTTTGATGTTGTTACAAATAAAATGAATTTAAAAAAAAAAAAAAATTGATATTCGAATAATTATTGCCGAAAAATAATAAAAAAAATTACTTAACGAAAAAAAAAAATTTGATGCCTTACAATTAGAAAATTACTGAATAATCCATTTAAAATAATAACACTTGAACTGCACGTCCATCAAAGCGTGCACCATCCATCAATTCTGAAATTGAATTAGAAAAAATAACAATAAATTAAAAATATTCGTTTGTAAATATGAAACTAACTAAAAGCTGGAAAAAAATAAAATGGTCCAATGATGTGCAAGGGCGGATCTTTATATTTACACATGAATTAAATATAACATTCAGTTTAGCAACATCACAATATAAGAATTGAGAAACCAAAAACGATCTTTATCAGAAACAAAGGAGTTTCCAAATGTGTTATATCACAGAATTTCCAAAGTTTTGTGTAACATACCATAAACACGCCACGATAAATTAATCACAATGCCAATGTTCCAAACACTATTGCACAATTTTATGGAAACTTCATTTAATTCAAGCTACAGAAACACCTAAGTATCGATTTCATATATAATAATACTTTACTACGTTTCTCACCCAATTTAATTAATTAATATATTACAAAACATATTTGCACCCAAGAGTTGATAAATCTAAAAGGCAAATCATTAATAATTAATATTCCAAACAGTAGAGCAAATCAAATCATGCCTATGCCGAGTAATAGGAATATATTTATTAAATAATGAACCGGTCAAGCTACATTTAAATAGCAATAGTTGATTGACAAAATATCAACCTGTATATATATATAGAATCCGATTGCAGGTGTTGTACGTAATACAGCAAAGCCCAAGCAAGTCACATGCAGCATAGTTTCTGAACGAAACGAATTCATTTTTGGAATAGAATTAGAACAATAAATCAAATCATGATTAGATATACCGGGCGAAATGGACCTGTTATATCACCAAAGCGATAATATTGTTTAAATCGGGCATTCTTTAAAAGGTTTGGTTTGCCTGGAAAAATTTCTCAATTAGTTTTATTGTATAGTTCCTCGTGGATCATCTATTAGATAGCTTTAAGGCTTTGCCGCAGAACGCGGTTAATAAAAGTTTAGCCTTCGTAGATAAGTTAGATGAAATGGAAATTCTGTCTCTATCAATTTGCCAGAGGTCAAGAATGTGTATGTACACAACCTTAGCAACAAAAAGGCTTAAGACTATGATCTTATCGCGGGCCAAGTTATCGAGTTGCCGCAGAAGTTATTTTTTTAAAAAACTGCAATTGACTGTTGAAAATACTAATGCATATTATTGAAAATAGAAAACTAATCCCTAATCACCAATTAAGATTCACAATCCAGCACCCCTCAACGTTGAACCAGATTCACTGCATCACTAACATAATTGTAAAAGCACTTGAGGAAAAAATGTCTGTACAGTAATTTTTTTGGATGGCATGCAGGAATACAGTACAAGCTACATAGAGACCCATCAAAACAATACTATACGGAATTCCTAAATCCTACATAACTGATAAGATATTTTCGAAAACTATATGATAGGCATTACACGAAAGTGAAAGAAATATCGGCAGATGTACTACAGTGAAATGTCTTTCGACCAATACTATATCTGATGTATACTAAAGATATACTATTTGATGATAACACGTGCTGGAACACATATGCGCGCATGACACTGATATCCTTGCGGTTGGATTCAGCAGAGAAATTACAAAATGTTGTTAACAAGGTACTAGACTGGACCCAACAGATTATTACATATATTAACTTCACGTACAGAAACTTCCCATATTTATTAACAATCTAGTTGTATCGTATATGAGTACGGTTAAGTGTCTAGTAATGAATTTAGACGCCAAACTAAAATGGAAACAGCACATAAAAACAAAAAAAAAAAAGAAAAGAGACACTACACCTAAAACACAGAAAACTATACTGATTGCTATAGGACATAAATATGAGTTGTCAATAAGAAATAAGGTATTGATATACTAGCAGATGTTAAGACCTATGTGACCCTATATGGCATTCAAATAAGGGGCAGTACTAAAAAAACAATCTAATGATAAACAGATGATTAAAACATTAGAAAACAAACTACTATATGGAATAGTTAATATTCATTGCTATGTACGTAACAAGGGTCTGAATAGTGATTTACATATTGTACTAGTCACGGAAGAGATCAAGAAGCATGTACATCCTATGCGATTGTGAAAGGCTTGCAAGCATAATACTCTTAGCCCTAGTACAAAACTATCAAAAAAAATTGTAAATGGTATTGGAATTGGAACTGATTATACCTACAAATTCAAAATGTAGTACTACTTATTGTGAACTGACACATTAACATAAACATGTTGCATTCTACACGTAATTTAATTTTTCGATAAGAGATTCAAATTTTTAGTTTGCATGAACCAAAAATTTTCTAATAGAATTTTATCATAATAAAAAAGCGACATACTTATGGCTAATTCGGCATCACGTTCTTTAACAAAACGTACAAGACCACAATCTTGTCCACGAATTTCTGCAAACTTTACTTCACCAATCTCACTGCATTTATCACGTAAAGTTTGCCAAGTGTAAGTTGATGGTAACTAAAAATAAAAAAAAGAAAATAAATGTAAAACTAAATTAAAATTAATAAAATGTTAATTAAAAACCAAATATACACTTACATTCCTTATAACAATAGTATCTGAACTATTTTCCTCGCGATTATTATTATCATTTGATTGATAATTTTGTGATTGTGATGAACGTTGTTGAAAATCATCTTGCTGTGTATTATAACCACGTGAAGCATTTTGTGATATATTATCAAAGTCATTACGGGAATTGGTGTTAGTAAAATTGAGTGATCCAGTAAAACCACCACCACCACCATCACCACCACCACCACTATTACCACCACTACCGCCACCTCCTCCACTTGATGTATTGTAACCGGCATTATTTGAATTTATTAAATCACTACCAAGCATACCAGTATTGTTACCGGATCCGCTGATTCCACTGCCACCACCAATACCAGCCCCTCCGCTGATTAATCCCATATTATTATTATTATTATTATTATTATTATTGTTAATATTATTATTATTATTATTATTATTATTATTATTATTATTATTAGTATTATTATTATTATTATTATTGTTAAGACCTGATGAATTATTTGAAAAGCCACGCATATTACCCATTCTACCAATATCATTTAACGCATCTAAATTACCAATGGTATTTATACCCATTAAAGATATGGAATCAATTGATGCCGGTGGTTGAACCGGTGCTGGTATTGAATTTTGATTCATGTTCATATTCATACCCATATTCATATTCATATTATTATTATTCCTAGCCATATTATTTCCAGCCATATTATTTCCAGCCATATTGTTTCCAGCCATATTGTTTCCAGCCATATTATTTCCAGCCATAATATTTCCAGCCATATTACTCATATTCATATTATTCATATTGTTCATATTATTCATGTTATTCATATTATTCATATTCATATTGTTATTGAAATTATTATTATTATTGTTCTGGTTATTTTTATTTGGTAAATTCTGGGCAACATTACGTAATGGTTCACCATTTGGTCCCAAACCAATTCCAATACCAACTAAACCTTCTGGTAATTTAAAAGTTTCGGTTAGATCAGCCATACGATCTAATCGAACAGTCATACGACGATCATACAATATTTGGCCGTCAAATAGTGATACGGCTTGGACAGCTTCAACTGGATGCTCATACTCAATGATACCATATCCACGACTATTTCCATCAGTATCAATAGATAAATCTAAATTGACAACTTTACCAGCCAATTTAAAAATTTGTTTAACTTTTTTAGCATTAACGTTGTAGTCCAACTGTAATTAAAAGTAACCAGAAACATAAAGTACAAACAAATCCTCAATTTTATTTTATTTATTACGTACATTTTGTACAAATTAACAAAGACAAATTTGCGTATAAAAGATAAACTCACAAACCAAATGAGAATTTTATTTAAATTTATAATAAAGGATATTTTCCTGCGTATTAAAACATAAGGTATGTATTTTTAGAAAAATAAACATTCACATTTTCCTGCCGGATTTAAATTCGCTAACGGGAGTACTCCTCCTATTAAAATGTTCCACCCATTTATACCCAACAATTTTCAAAGTAACAGAAAAATAAGTCACATAAAAACTTGCGAAGTGATGAAGCATAAAGGTATAGGTAATCGCTATTAACGTCTACAAATCTTATTAGTGAAATGATGATATTAATTTTTACACATTACCCAAGACATTTTTATTTTTTTTTTTTTCAATAATCACCTTTTCTGTATCATTCTCTTCTCATAAAAACTATAAATTGACAGTCCTTCCAGAAAAAATTTAATTTGTGAATGTTTCCTAATAATTATTAATCAGATAATATATCTACCAAAAGGATTATTATATCTACAAGATATAATTTATTATTAACTTTTCCATTAGTTTCATTGTTTTTTTTTTTTTTTAAATTATACTCTAAAGAAATAAAAAATACTCACATTAGTTATAAAACATTTCGTATGGAGAGGTCCTCTAATGCCAAGACTTTCCAAAAACGAAGTACTCAAGCCATAGGTATTATATGGCATATCAAAATTTGACATGTTAACACTACTTCCTCTTCCACCGCTGCCACCACGACCTCCTCCACCACCACCACCACTACCATAACCTCGAGATTGCCTACATATATCAAATGATAACAAAATCAAATCAAATATCCATTCATATTTTCATATGTATTTAAAAAATGTAATCAACGTATGCAAATTATATAAAATAAATAGTATCGGAAGGATTGTACAATTATATGAATTAAATTCCGAAGAATATTATGAAAAATACACACACAAGAATAAAGTTTTTGAAATTGATAAATGTGCCTCTGTCTTGTAGTCGATACCTCTAGTAGAGTTATATGAAATGTAATAATAAACTACTGTTTTCCAACGGATTGTTGTTAAAAACATAAAATTAATTTTGTGATACAAAATCACATACACGATACGACATTGATGATACAAATAATATTTGAATGTGTGTATTTAAATCATATTTTTCAATTATAGTCTTGTTATCAACCAAATTTTCTTATTCATTAACTTTTAATTTAATCTAAAATGAATATTCCGCACACAATGTAGACAATTTAAAATTTTAATTCTGTGATCATATAGTAAAATTCAGGACTTAGTTTTTTCTATTGGTTGTGAAATTACTACTAGTGAAAAAATTCTACATATTTCCAAATATATATTACTTCAAACTTACGAGTTAATAATTTTAAGTAATTATTGAAATGATAAATTTGTAATCCGGAGTGGGTGGAAAGGAATGGGCGATATTGATTATATTCCATATTGTACGGAATTTATTGAATTCAGAAGCAAAGTTTCATCTCAATTCATGGGAAAATCCAAGTCACAAACTTAGTTTTCTTCATAAAGGAACGGATAACAAGAAATATCGAGTATTATTTTTAAATTTCAATACCGTAAAATACACCATAAAATACACCACATAAATATTTTACAACATATGGGACATTTTATTTTATGTGTGCGGAGCAAAAATTATCGTAATCGATCATCTAATTTTATCTGTCTCAATAATTCTCATATCTTGAACAATTTTCATTGAATAATTGATCATCATTCCACAACATATTGTATTTTAAAACAAAAACAAACAGTGTAAATAATACATTAAAAGAGAGACACTAATTTTTATGTGTTTCATAAAACTACCAAACAATTCTTCTACACACACATTCTTTGACGATTGGTTGCGCTTCTAATTTTGTACGATAAATTTCCATAGAATAGAATTTTTAAAATAAAAAAATGCCTTTCTGTTTACATATTAAATACACTGCGTTCAAAAAAAAAAAATCAAATAGAAATTAATTAAAAAAAGTAAAAAAAAACAAAAGCCACTAACGTAAACATATCATCATCTCGATTTTGTCGGCTTCTCCGCGTGGTACTTTTAATTGGTCGAACTAATTTGTAATCCTCATTACCATCATCTTTTTCAACAGTAATTTTTTTCCCATAAATAGTATATCCATTCATTTGATCAACAGCCTTGCCGACATCATTTGCATCTTTAAATTCAACAACTGCAAATGCATCATTTTTCTTATTATAGATATCAACAAAGTCAACATGACCAACTGAACGACGAAATATATCTTTAAGATCTTGCCAACAATAATCAGCAGGAAGATTTCGAACAATTATACGTTTATTAATGCCATTTGGTTCACGATCACGACTTCTATCGCGACCGCCTCCAGTATTACTGTCAGCATCCGAAAAACGTGATGATCTTCTTTCACCACGACGAGATCGATCACGATTTGTACTATCGGAATTACTCAAGACATCCATGTTTAATATTTTTTGTTAACGCCGAACTATAATTATAGAAATAAATCAATTAATTAAACATATTTTTACATGATTATTACTACTAAAAAAAAAAAAATATACAAAACAGAAATAATATACAAAAAAAACATATTAAAAAAAAAAAGATGGCTTCGTTGTTAATGATGGCAAATTTGACTTGCTCCAAAAGAGAAGCATTCATAAAATTTTGGTATAAAACACGTAAAGTATTAAAAATTAAAATATTTACTAACCTTTTATAAAATAGTATTAATAAAAGTTCACTGAATTGTTTTTTTTATTAATTAAATTAAGAAAACATGTATTTATTACAATTTTCAAACTTTATAAAAAATGTATAAAACCACTTTGCTTTAATTGTAATGTCTTATTTCTCAACTCAACTCATCATAGATTTTAATTTAAATGCATGCAAATAACTTGCCGAGACAGAAACACAAATCAGTCAAAACAGTTGTTGTATGTCATACCAGTAGCTAGACAGAGAAAAGAAGATTACAATTTTGCAAGCACTGACAATTGGCCTTGATTATGCCGCTAAACATATGCCGGGTGTCAGCCGCTTGCAAAAACAAAACATTAAATTGTACCAGATTTTGAAAGAAAATTGTAATAGAATATTGAATAGACCTTTTTATGACACGTTTGCAATCGAAGATTATGGTATTTTTGTCAAAATTATTAAAAATTAATTAAGAATTTCAGCAATTATAATATAAATATTTATTAATTAAATATGTAAAGAAATAAATTTTAAATAACAGTTTCGCCTATATATAGTAGCTATGACTTTAGAAAGCTCTGGATGAGTGATTAAGGATCAGATTCACGATCTCAAACTCACGTAGGAGTCACAGTAACTTTCACCAATAACTTGCAAAAATGTATATTTTGACTTCTTTATGATTTACATTTCAATTTAATTGTCTTTTTTACAATTTATTGCAAGAATTTTTTAATTTTTCGGAGAAAATCGAATTTTTTACCCCCTTCGCCTATATATCAGGTAATTGTTGGATTCCTTGTCTGAAGATTCCTCCTCTTTGGAGGCGATTCATTAATCGAGCCATCGGAATATGCGGCAGTCTGAAGAACATGTCTGTTGAATACGCCAGATGGGATAGAACTTTCCAGTTCTGTAATTTTAAATAGTTATTAACGACATTGGCACTATAAGGTTTGGCATTGTCATGTTGAAATATAAATTTGTTGTCTATTCACCCATTCTGGTAGTTTTGCCATCACTGCTTGATTCAAACTCATTAGTTGTTGTTGGTAGACATCACCAGTGACAGTTTCAGAAGAGTTCAGCAATTCCTGTTTCACAACTTTTTGAACCCACTAAATACAGAGCATAACCAGCATTGGTTGGTAATGGATCAGCTGTACCCAAACTTTTTAAGCCTTAGGATTAATTGTAAATCCATTTTTCATCTCCAGCCACAATTTCAGCAGTGGATTTTTTTAAATGAAAGCAAAATAATAGTGCGTCCCGTAAATGTTGTTCATTTGGTACAACACTTTTCCTGTTCTGCGAATAAAAAGCAGTTATTTATATTTTAATCAAATGTCATATACTATGTTTTGAGTTACACTATATGTTATAAAACGGCTATTTTAACTACTACACCAAATACATCTAATTTTCGATAACAGCAAATCAATTGTCTCATTATTTGTATATACTCCCCATTTCCATGCACATTAACAATTCAGCTTTAAGAAATGTCTATTAGCCGCTATATTACACATGGAGTAGTATATGATTTGAAGATGTTGATTGTAACGTGCGCTGAAAATTTGTTGTACAAAAATTAGGCACCACAAGACTTCACAGAAACAAAATTTACATCAAAAGAACATGATACGACGCCATTCGGTTCTGGTACTGATCAATCATCTAAAGTTGCAACATAATTCGAGATTATCATGCGTCGTACAACAATCTGTACAATTACCATTAAGAATGTCGGCATTTTACACTTCCTCTGAAAGTGAACTAAGCTTATAATTAATTTTTTGCCGAAAATGTTTCGTATCTGAGTTTTGCTTTTGCTTTGCGATTAATTACAATTATCACATATGGATAATTAAATGAAATCATAAAAATTCTCTAGAATTATGGATCAATTTTATTAATGAAATTAATATAGATAAAAACTAATTAATAAATCTATACTTAAAAATATAAATAAGAAATTAGTCATTTGTGAAAATGAACATTTTCCTTTCTTATAATACTATTTATTTTATCTCATTTTTTTTCGATTAATTCTATTTAAAAAAATGATGTAATTGTTTTACTGTAAAAATCAAAATAAATTCAAGTCTATCAAATGAATATTTTATTTACTTTAGTATTTTGTCATCCCCGGTTTTGTTGTGTGACAAATTAAAAAATAACCGATATTGTTATAATTATTAATGAAAAAAAAAAAAAATAATAATAATCATAAGAAAAAAAAACAAAACTTAAAATATTCAAATAATTTAAAAAAAAAAAAAAAAAAACTCATGAGTAAAAAATATCTGAATTAGAAATTTGATGTCTTACAATTTGAAAATTACTTTATAATTTATTATAATATATTTCATATAATTATAATAATTCATTTAAAATAATAAAACTTCAACGGTACATCCGTCTAAGCGTGCGCCATCCATCAATTCTGAAATTAATATAATATTTAAAATATTTATACCAATTATTATTTATAAAATTAAAATAAAAATTGCTAGCCCATCTAGTTCTTACGTTCTCACGACAGACAATGGACGTACAACTAATAAAAGGGCCACTGATAATAGACGACCCAAGTTTCATGACCGATCACAATTGTGCAAAAGCAGAAAGTAAATTCAGCATTTACGAAAGCTGGGCTTCTGGCGAATTTCATACGGGCAAGGGAAACCAAATATATAAATATATTTGGGCAGCAAAAATCTAAAATGGAATACAAGAAAGAAAATGAGAATCAATGTGACAAAATGCTGGAATGGAGAAACCCTGAACATTGACACCCAGTGCATTTAATATATCTCGGTTGAGGGCCTACCCCACTGCAAAAAATTGTTTGCACATAGATACTGCCTCCAATCAAGGATAAAAAATGTGTATTCACCCCGATTCATATAAATTTGCATTACTCCAAATCTCTCACCGACGACGACCTTTGCTTTTTATGTGAGAAGATATATAGCCTGGCCTCAAGCGTATGTGTAAAGATAAAATTTGGGGCAAAACGATCCAACTTCTAAACGTTAGCTGTGAATTTAAAATAAGAATTTGTAGTCACTCATGACAAAAGCCAAATCCGTGGACAATACATGTGGTGGTTAGCTTAAGAAAGAAATCTTTAGAATCTAAAGAATTTACGTTGGGTTCCTTCTAAGATATATGATGAGCTTTTAATAATGAGAGAACTGCATCACATAATCACTTCACATAAAAACACTTCGAAAAGGTACAACAAAACCCTTGCGACTTCAAATAATAGAGGACATAAAATAGTCGCATACTGATATCATAGAAATTTCTTCTCCGATAACTAACTAGGTCATTCTAACATATATAGCATTGTTTTGGTAGGAAGCAGTTGAGACCAAATTCAACTTGAAAAAATTAAATAAGCTAGATATTCGTCTGTTTTTTGATGATCGAATCGAATAGATTAATCCAAGCGGATCTGGAGATGATTGTTCATATTAATATATTATTAATATTCATTCCAGTAAACTTAATTTTAATTTTACGATACGTGATTTTAATTTGCAATTAGCATGAACCAAATCAGAACAAAAACTTTTCTAATAAGTTTTCATCATAGTAAAAAAGAGACATACTTATAGCTAACTCAGCATCACGTTCTTTAACAAAACGTACAAGACCACACCCTTGTCCACGAATTTCAGCAAACTTTACTTCTCCAATGTCGCTGAATTTATCTCGTAAAGTTTGCCAAGTGCAAGTTGTTGGTAACTAATCATAATAATAAAAAAATAAAGTTAAATTAAAATTAATGAAATAATAATTAGAAACAAAATATACACTTACATTTCTTATAACAATTGTATCTGAAACATTTCCGTCACGATTATTATTATCATTCGATTGGAAATTTTGTGACTGAGATGAACGTTGTTGAAAGTCATCTTTTTGTGTAGTATATCCACGTGATGCATTTTGTGATCCACTGTCATTTCGAGAATTCGTATTATTAAAATTGATGGAACCAGTAAAACCGTCAACGCCACCATTACCACCACCAACACCAACACCACCACTAACACTACCACTTAATGTATTATAACTGGAATTATTCGTATTTGCTAAAATATTACCAAACATACCAGTATTGCCCATAGCTCCGCTAATTCCAACACCCGATCCACTAAGTAGTGCCATATTGTTAAGACCTAACGAAAAATTAGAAAAATCATACATATTACTAATATCCATTTAACGTATTTAAATTATCAATATTATTCATACCCATTAAAGATGATGCATCAAGAGACGGCGGTGGTTGAACCGGTGCTGGTATTGAATTTTGATTCATATTCATGTTCATATTCATATTCATATTCATATTCATATTATTATTATTATTAATATTATTATTTCCAGAATTATTATTGATTTGATTATTTCTTTGATTCGGTAAATTCTGTGCAACATTACGTAATGGTTCACCATTTGGACCCAAACCCATTCCAATACCAGCTAAACCTTCTGGTAATTTAAAAGATTCGGTTATATCTGCCATACGATCTAATCGAACAGTCATACGACGATCATATAATAATTGATTATCAAATAATGATACGGCTTGAACAGCTTCAACTGGATGCTCATACTCAATGATACCATATCCACGACTATTTCCATCACTATCAATAGATAAATCTAAATTGACAATTTTACCGGCTAATTTAAAAATTTGTTTAACTTTTTTGGGACCAACGTCGTAATCCAACTGAAATTAAAAATAACCAGAAAAATAAATATTCATTTTCATAATCCATTTTCTACAACGAAAAGTAAATTTTCAAAAAAATAACAAAGATAAAATGTATAAAAATTTAAGCACGCAAACGAGAATTCAATATTCAAATTTACAAATAAACAACATTCACATTCTGAACAATTCACAAATTTGCACATTTATTGAAAGCTAACACGAGTACTATCTTCTTACACTCATTGACAGAGGGCAAAGTACAAATTTTTTTCAGTAATTATGTTAATACTAAAAAATTTTCAGGTAAAGTAAACATTTATTTGTTCGTGGATGTATCAAAAAAAAAACAATTGTCTTTGAAAATATGCGATGATGGACGCTATTTAGAGATTTACAATATGTCTGCACACACAGTGGACTTATCAATTATATATATTAACAATAACAGAATTAAGAAAGCATTTATCTTTCAATGATTGATTGAATTTTGGTAATTGGTGCATTTTTATATAATTCCATACGGAGTAGAATTTACCAACTTGAGTGTAATGAAAGTGTTCGGTAGATGAGAATTGTTGAATTAATATGACTTGATTTGATGATGCCTCCTAATAAAATTGTATACTAATTTATTATTAGTTTAGTTTACAAATAGCGATTTTGAGCTACAGTCCAGAAAATTCCAGTTTTTTTATTACCAGAAAAAAAGTTGACATGGAAACGTTGCGAAAAATATTGTCATTTACGTTTACAAATCTTAGTACATAAATAAGACGTATATTCGTTATTTTTTCTTTGAAAATTAGCCTTCTCTCACTTTTCCATAAAAACTATTTGCATCTAAATTTAAATTGCTTCAGAAAATATTTAATTTGCGATTACTTCTCATTATTAGTAACTTTTCCATTCGTATCTCGCCATATAATTGTTTATATTGTTTTTTCATGTTTTTAAATTATACTCTATAGAAATAAAAAATACTCACATTAGTTATAAAAACTTTGGTATGAAGAGGTCCTTTAATACCAAGACTTTCCAAAAACGAAGCACTCAAGCCATAGGTATTGTATGGCATATCATAGTTTAACATGTTAACACTACTTCCTCTTCTACCGCCGCTGCCTCTTTCGCCACTACCACCACGACCTCCACCACCACCATAACCTCGAGAATTCCTACATATATCAAATGATAACAATATCAAATCAAATATCCAATATAATTTTTTAGTTTATTCATGAAATTTAATAAACGTATGCAACAGTTATATGAAATAAATCGTGTCGGATATAAAATTAATTTTATTAATTGGAAATTGTACATATAAAAACTTAGATCTTGGAATATTTTACATAAAAAAATTTATGTTACTGATTCATTTAAAATTCCAAATCTTTATAATAATTCTATACTACTACAATTATTATTAGTATTATAAATTTGTATTTTCTATTCATCATGGACACAAAGCCTTTCGACAACAATAAGAAATACCAGAAGTTTAAATGTATTATATTGAAATTGATTAATCTGTCAATACTGAACGAAGTATATGAAATTCAATCACTATCAATTTTAAAAATTATTCACCAACATGAGGTGTTATACAATAAGCAAAAATCCCATTCCAAATGAATATGATTTTTCCTGATTTCAAGACATTACATTATTTACAAAAAATGAGTAATAATTTATTATTAAACTTGAATACAGAGCACTTTTATATTAGATATTATTAATATATCTAAAAAATGTTGTTAATCAATGTACTAATAAGTTATTGCCAATTACACCGACAAATACTTAAAATTTAAGCGACATAATTACGTATGCATATGTTTTTGCATTTAAACTACGCTATTAGTGCTATTGGCCATAAATAATGATGTATTTTGTAAATGAAATAATAAAAGAACGATTTATTACATTTTACAATAATTCAATCGTCGTCCCCAACCTGTCTACAATAAAATATTTGTGTCTCAATATACCTCATATTTGAACAGTTTTCATTTATATCAAAAACAGCATAAGCAATATATATTAAACGATAAGACATTTATTTGTTATAAAACACATTGCTAAACACCACGATTTTTATACAAAGAAATGTCTTTCTGTTTACATATATTAATTACACTGAGTGCCAAAAAGAAAAAAAAAACTACTAACATAAACATATCATCATCTCGATTTTGTCGGCTTCTACGCACGACATTTTTAACTGGTCGAACTATTTCGTATTCCTCAGTACCAACATCTTTTTCAACAGTAATATTGTTTCCATAAATATTATGTCCATTCATTCGTTCAACAGCCGAAGCTACATCTTTTGCATTTTTGAATTCAACAACACCAAATGTACCACTTTTTTTAGTATAAATATAAACATAATCAACATGACCAATTAAACGACGAAATACATCTTTAAGATCCTGCCAACAATAATCAGCTGGAAGATTTCGAACAATTATACGTTTATTAATACCACTTGATTCACGATCACGACTTCTATCACGATCGCCTCCAGTACTATCATCATCCGAATTGCGTGATCTTTCACCACGACGTGATCGATCACGATTTGCTTTATCGGAATTACTCAAGACATCCATTATTTTACTCCGAACTATAATAGAAATACATACATCAATTAAAAAATTAAACATATATTATAACATGAAAATTATAGAAAAAAAAAATTAAAAAACAAAATCAAATAATATAATACAAAAACTCAGAAAAAAAAAATGGCTTCTAAATAAATAAATAATGCTCCCCATTCCCACTCAACAACTCAAATCAAAGTATTCATAAAATCTTTTTGATATCTATTAAAATGGTATATAAATTATATTAACTAACCTTTTATAGATTGATATTTTTTTAAAATAAATTTATATAATTGATACACTTATTTTATTAATAACAAAATATAAAATTGAATTCATAAATTATAATGAAAATCTACAAACCGAACTATCAAAAAAAAACAAACATATTTGTCTATGTGTACATTACACGTATGTGTATTCAATTGTATGTATGCGGAGGATGATTGCAAAATTCGACGCTGGTCGTTGTACTGAACTGAGCGCCGCGAGACTGACAGCAATGTGATGAAAGAAATATGACCACTTGGAGAGCGTTCAATGCAAACCAATATGGTGCCTATATATGATAATGAAAAAGTATTATAGTTGAAATAGATTATACATGTTTTAACACCAATTTCAACACATTTTTAAAAAATTAATGACTATGGTGTGGAAATTAATTTTTATTATTTATAAATCATTTTTTATTGAAGAAAATGCATACATTTTTCAAAATAATTTAATTTATTTAATTATGCAAGGAAATAAAAATTCACATATTTTCATATACATTACAATTATTCGAATTTCAAATCATATTACCATACCACAAGATTATGATGTGACTGCAACATCCAACCATTCGAGAGTAGCTCTCGTAGGTATATAAATATTCTATCACTTTGCTTTAATAACAATTAATTTATATCAAATTATATTTGTCTTTTATCAGTTTTATATTTTATTCTTTTTTGTATAGCAATACGAAAACAGAAAAATTAATTAATGGAAAAATATTGGAATGTATGGCATTAGTGTCAACTAGTTATTACATTAGTAACTCGTTGATGCTAAATCTTTAATACTTTTAACCATTATTTAACTGCCAATTTAACGTTATTTGAGCCTTAGATTAATACAGTCAATAGAATCGATGAAACAAAACGCACTCAAACCATTTATCGTACAGTGCACACTTCCCACTGTACATTGAGTAGTGTACACTGTTCTGTTTGTTATATGTAATGTCAGATATTAATAAAAAAAAAAAAACAAAATTTTGCGTAAAAAAAGTTGAAAGAAAAACAAAAATTATTTATTAAAAATAAAAATTAAAATAAAAAGAAAGTAAGAAAAAACAAAATCAGTCGCAAAACGGTAAGATCAGCCCAATTAAAATGTTCTTCTGTATAAGAAATATTTGTACTGCAAAAATAAATGTGAATAACTTACCGCTGAGGAGTAAATTAATAAATAATAAATTTTCTAAAATATATTTAGAGAAACAAAATGTAAGTTATATAAATTAAATTATTTTATTCTATTTTATTAATAAAAAAAGTAATTTCTTTTTTTAACATAACCTGAAATAGTTTTGCCGGAATCGAAATTGTGTAATTTCCCGAAATAATTTTCTTTTTTTTATATTTTAAGATTTGTTACTATGGAACGGATGTTACGGTAACAATAGAACCACCTCAAATAGAACAATATGCAAAACAAAAAATTAGTAAAGCAATGCAAGCCTATTTGGAAAGATCCCGTGCTCATGATGAGTTTATGAAAATAAAAAATTTAGAATATCAAATTGGTAAAAGACATTTAGCTAATATGATGGGAGAAGATCCGGAAAATTTTACACAAGATGATGTTGATGTAATACATTAAATTTTTCAATCTAAATTTCATTATTAAATAATAATAAACATACAATCAATTTTTAGCGAGCTATTGAATATCTATTTCCATCCGGTATATATGACAAAAGAGCTAAACCCATGATGAAACTACCAGAAGAAATATTTCCACAACGCAAAGCAGCTGAATTCGATGAATCTGGAAGACCACATCATACTATGTTTTATACAGGTCTACCAAATTTTTTCAAATTAATGTTTGTAAGTTTTCCAATATGAATTTTATTTGTAATTTGTATGAATGACTAATTTCCAAATCAACTATAATACTTTTTCATTATCATATAATATAGGATATTGTGGAAAACATGAATGGATTAAATAAATATGAAGATCGTATGATTCGAAAACAAGTAACTCCAGACGATGCCTTAACTATGTAAGTTTTAATTATTTAATCAATTTTTTATTTCATATTAGGTGTATTCCTGCATCTTGAATTCTATTAAAATTAATTTTTTGGGGTTATGTCACATCGCACTCCTGAAATCATAATATTTTCAATAATATTTATTTTATCTCTTAGTTTGGTTAATAATTGTTGTCTTTATAGCTATGAAACGCGCAGGATATTTCGAAGGTGTTTGTTACCGGGATGTAATCACACATTACAGATTTTGTATCTGTAAATTAAATTAATTAAATAAAATAAGGTCAACTTTCGATATTTGTAAACCAATTGGTAAATTATTATTTATCTCTTTGGCAAAGTAATTTTCCTACTTGGCTGTGATAAATGGTTGGTAGATGTGTCGATATGCTTCACTAGGAGTAGCATATAGTTTTGTGCATTGCAATTATTCTATTTTTTTTTATCCTGCAATCAAGATGATAATGATTTCAATAAATTCGATTGGTCTTGATTTTGATAGTTTTGGTTAATATTTAAATAATACACATAGAATTTAACTATTATAATGATATTATTATTATTATATAAATATTTTAACTTACTGTTTCAATATAGAAATCTGTCTGGTTCACAATGGTTACCAAAAGAAGAACTTGAACGTTATCTGGTTGAAGAAATTACAGATATTGAATATTCAAATTTTGTAAATGCTATGGATCGTTTGGTAGCATTACCGTATTCATATAAACATAAAGAATTTATTGATAAATTTAGAAAATTATTATTAATTCAACGAACATCATATGAAATTCCAAAACCGCTGTATAATGAAGAAGGTCGTATGTATGTAACAACTTATGGTGAGTAATAGATAATTATTTATTTTAAATGATTTTTATGAAGAGAAATGTTTTTCGACTTTAACGGATGCATTTTTTTTTAATTCCATTTAGAATGTTTAAGGAAACGTGCTAGAGGTGATGTAACCGTTATAGTTCCTGGTACCGGTCAAATTAAGATCAACGGTCAAGATATTACATATTTTGAAGATAAACAACCACGAGAACAGGTGAGTTTGTTTTTTTATTCTATTAATTTTTTACATTTTTTGTTATTGATATTGTGCTTAACAAAATTTTACAACCAAAAATTATTTTATTTTGATCCATGTGAACTATAAATTATGATGAAGTTAATTTTTTAAAGAGTTTTTGATGCAAGACCATATTACAAATAAAAACACGCAAATTAAATTAACTAATGAAATAAATTTAATGTAATCTCCATTAAAATAGTAAAATATGTTGTATTATAAGATACAGTGTATCATTTAACACAGTCACATATCTAATTATTTGCGTAAATCTATTTATTACGATTATATTTTATATTGTTAGTTCGCATTGCACTTCTCAGACTGGTTATTAACTATATATAAGGAAAAACAATAACATTTTACTCACATGTATAGTTTTACATTTACGTCTTATTCATTCTTAAATTGGTATAAACTTTGATATATTATTATTTTAACAAACATTTTGTCTACTTTAAACCTTTTTAATGTATTTAGTTTGCTAACAAACGTATATAGTTTCTCATGACTTGTTAACGCAACACCTTGCATTGTCGTATTGAAATATGAAATTTTCATAAGATATGGTTGCTTTAGTAGATGCTTTATATTATGCTATTATTAACAACAGCACCTCATACAAAATATACTCACACTATATTATTTACAATTCTTGGTGTGGTTATTTATTGGATAATTATGTAAATAATATATATTTAAAATTTAAATGAAATTTAATAATACTTTAGCTTAATTATTTAATCTTTTCCATATAGTTGATAATTGATTAATTTTTAAATTCAAATGGTACATTTAGAAATTAGTGAATCGGGTATCGGTCCTGTATATAATAGAAAATATTAAATTTTGTTAACCTCTTCCAAAGAGTGATACCCAGTGTCGCATATGTATATTTTAGTATTTATAGTAATTGTTTCGTCCATCACCAATATATTCATGTGTATATTGAGTTGAAAAAAAACATATAAAAGTTTTGCTGTTCGTTCGTTTTGGTATAATAAATCTGTTCAATTTATATGGTGTTTAAAATCAACCTCTATATATATATGTATAAATTAAGTATACTCTAAATTTATGGTAGACTTACGGATCTGCCTGTTTCTATTAGAACTATACTAGGTCTAATAAAAATTTCAAAACATGGATACGAAATATGTTTAACATTTACATTGTAAATATTGTGAATACGAGTGTGAAAGGGTTAATTGAATATAGATATATTAGTTGAAAAGAGTTGAAAACATACAATATAATAATATTTATATGTATATTTTTTTCCAAATAATGTACAAGGTAATTTACAAATAAATCAAACAAAAAAATAAGTAACAAAAACAACATGTAAAAAGTTACCGAGACATAACCTTCACCCTGAAAAATAAAAATTTTGATTTAAGTAAAACAAAATTAACCCATGTATAATAATAAAATGTATGTTTTTAAGAAGACTAATACAATTTTTGTTTCATAATAAAATGTCAGTGACGAATTGCGAAAAAAAATGTTTTCCGACTGTAGTGTATAATATTAATATTATATTTTTATGTCTTATAACTGCAAATTCTGTAAAAATATATGCGGGTTGCATTTATATAGTCCAGAAAAAATTCATAAAAATCGATCTCCTGTTAACATTAACAACACCCACATTTTTCTATATAATTTCAATTAGCGGGCTATAAGAAAAACGTAGGGATATTTGTAATATATAATCTGAATAGCGAATAATTTATTTTATATATACTTGTATTTCATGCTTCACCACTGGGCTTTGTTGTATACGTAATATAAATACAATTCTTCATTAAAAAAAAGTTTAGTTTAGTTAATCATTTTGGAAATATTTATAAAATTATATACAAATTTAAGCAAATAAAACACAATGTATGTAAAAAAAAACTATAACAAAAAGTAAACAAATAAAGTGAACTCGAATTTATTTAATAGTTTTATTCTGAAGTGAGATCTTCAATGAAAATATAGATATAAAAAACATCATATAATAAACTATAAATATGCGAGTATATAATCAGACTAATGAGAGTTCATTATTTAAGTAAAATGTAAAAAATAAATATTTACTTATTGTATTTTTTATTAATGATTTAAATCGCGTGCATTTAATTTAATTTTATTTTGATATAATTATTTATAATATAATTAATTTAAATTAATTTTATTATACAAAAATTATATTGTTTTTCCATGTGATCTTAAAAATTGAAAACATTTTCATCAATTGTACTCGTAATAACTAATTATTTAATATGTATATATGCCATTGATAGCTGATGTACTCTCTATCACCACGGACCGAAAAATAAGCGGTATGGATTAAGAAAAAATCAATTTATTATTATTAAAAATCAACTGCTGAAACAAAATCGGTTTGCATCACGTACAACAAATAATTATATGTCGCTGATTAGAATGATTTGTTGAATATGATGATGGGCTGTCGGTTGACCATATTCATATTCAATGTCCTCAAATGATACAAATCGGTTTTCTGTCATTGCCAAAGGATGTTTGGACTCACCATATTTTCAGGACGAACGACGATTACGACGAATTCGACTAATCGAATTCTTCAATACACCAATACACAAAATACAAAAAGCATTAACCATTGCTTACTTACGGTGTGGCACTAAAACTCAGGTGTGGTTTTAACCCTCTCTAACACACACCTATCCGCAGCTTACGTCTTGTAATCCCGACATTTAAAAGAAACTTTAAATCACCGTTTACTGCATCATGTCATATATAGTCTTAGCGCTTCTTGACCTTCATTCTTCTGGAACACCATTCAACATTTCATCTTCCATATGTGATACCGGACCAAGCTAATTTACTAAAATTTCCACGAAATCACACACTTTTTGGATGCAGTTGTTGATGGTCGGCCAGAACGTTCATCACCTCTTCTATGAATTGGCGTTGCCACTCAAAATCTTATATTTCGGTTATTTGTCGGACAGAGGAGGCACATATATTCAATGTATCATATCCATAGTAATAAAATAACATGTATAAAATCTAATGTTGTTTTAAAATAGAATCCATAATAATTTCGTATACAGATTCTTTAATAAAACTATTATATAAATTTAACATTGTTTCTTTGTAAATATTATTTAGACATTTAGAGGTTATTGTAATATACCAAATATAAAATACAATTTTATTACATTGACCAAATATATTTGCCCACTTTTTTCATATTCGCATATAATAATATCAATATATTAGTTAGAAGTCATTGACTTGACATCATCAAATTATTTAACTTTATTATACAATTTCATCAACAAATTCCTATATATGAAATCATATTGAATTTTTTTAATTCTTCCATATAGTTGTAATACCATAATATAGACTTAGGCTTCATTTATATATAATTTTGGAACGGAGTTAAACATATACTGGCGCCGCGGTATTGACGCACCGTTTCTGAATAAAAACATATATAGTATTTACAGTATTTTTACTAGTTTCTTTGATCAACAGCTAAAATAATTATAAATGCCTGTACATATATATTTTCATTACATAGAGTAACTTTCCCGAGCGTTACTTCCGCAAGATATTCCAATGACATGCGACTTCTGTAAAATAACGAACATTAAGTCCCTTGGCCATCGTTGTTGTTTTCGGTTTCAATTGCATTTTAGCTATATATAATTTTGATTTATATGCGGAAATAGGTGTGCATCATAGGTATTTATTTGTATATTATTATTAAATACATTCCTATACACGGATAATTATAAAATTTATATCTGATTAATGGATGGCTCTCTATAATATAGAATAGACAGAATAACATTTTAAATAAATTGCATTTAATGTGAGAAAATAATATAATTATAATTATAACAAATAAAACAATATTATATTAATTATTATTAACTATTATATTATTTATTAATTAACCCATATACACTTAGCTATAGTTAAATGTGAAACTATAAACATTCATATGATTAACATTAAATTTAATTATCTAACCGCAATTATATATATGTTCTGGAAAATTTGTCATTCCGAGTTTTTGGTTATATAAAATTCTACTTGGAAAAGTAGTAAAACATATGATTTTTTTTTTGTTTTGTGGAAATGTTCTTCAAATAATGTTTTCAGACGTAATTAATTTGAACATTATTGTACAAGAAACATATAGTCACAGTTTTTTAGTTTTATTGTTTGTGTTTTCTATAGCATGAACACCAAATCTACTGAACTTTCAGCACATAGTTTCTTTTGCAATATTATTTATATTTTTGGTTAGCAGCAACAGATCCTCTTTCCTAATTTCTTCAATTTTGTGATTGATTTAAAAGAATACAATTTCTCAATTATAAAAATTAACTAAATATATTGGGTTGATAAAAGTAAATTGTAATTGTATATTAATAAATGTAAATTGTTAAAAGTATATAAAGATCCGTCTCCTTCATTTTCTGCACTGTCTAAAATATATGGTGTGTCGGCTTTTAAATCTGGTCATACAGACTTGTAAATGTTCTAAAAATTGGTATTGTTTATGATCGTGATGAGTGAAAGTGCGTGAAATTGCGGAGCTCATATATAGGCATGTCAAAGAGGAACGAGTTGGAAATATTTAGTATGAAAATTTGTACGCACATGAAATAGTTTTGCATTTACTAACACAATTGATCAAAAACACATTCAAATGCATTAGAAAAGCGTGTTTGGATCGATTTCTGCAAAATAAAAATCATCCTTTCATAAGTGTTGCTTGAATTCATCGCTCCATCACCACAACCACCACCACAAAAGACAAAAGATCAGCTACTACCTTTAGTTTAGTTCTATCACGATCACGATGTAAAAAAGGACACCCTATATAAGTTAAAATTATAATGATCGTGCCTATGGAAAAAGTAAACTTCGATATACACATACCATTTTAGTTTCACTTTCATTTGGACCACTGTGTGCATATATAAATTAAAATATCATGGATATTCGTGGTATTATTGTTGGATGGTAAATTACTCATAAACTTATGTCCTTCATGGGTAAACTATACTGTTTGATTATTTATATACATCCATATTTATGGTTCACTTTACACAGCTATGTAATCACTCTTATAAAATAAGGGTATTAAGAATACATCTATACCTTTCGATTATTACAAAACAATTGGTGAATTCTTATATCCTCCCATATGCGGAGCAATGTACCAAGGTGACTGTTGTACTTAATAGATACCATCCACTTATAGTACTAACATGACTTGCGTATCTGATTATGTTTTAGTGTGTATTGCTATATGTGATGATGCAATGACACGATGATTTTATAGAGCGCTTATCCAGAGTTATTGTACAATTCCGGTATTGCCATAAGAAAAATTACTGCTTATACTTAGATTTACAATATTTATTTGTTTTGTTAAATTAAAAAGTGAATATTTATGTGAAAAATTATGTTTTAATTTAAAAATGTTCATGTAAATTTTGTGAAAAATAAAAAACCGTGTGTACAATTCGCGAACGCTTTCTAACCAACCATTTCGATGTCATTTATGTTAATATTTAATTTTGCAAGTAATAGTATCTCATAAATATATTCACTCGCGTATATGCATGGCAAAAAAAAAATGATTAACTAAAATAGTTATTTATTTTAATTATATGAGAATTTTTTTTTTCATGTACGGTGTAACAGCACGAGAAAGAATCTATTGTTAAATATGTTTTTTTTATTTTGAAAAATATATTTTTATTGGTTGAATGATTTCCATATGTTTTTCAGCGAATCTATTTTATTATTATGAATTTGTGTGTGTTTTTTTTTATTTTTATAAATATTCACAGGAATATTTCCAATTATATATTTCGCTATTTTATTTCATATATAATATGTAAAAGTTGTTATTTAAATTTTTACAAGTAAATTAATGATTGCAAAATTATTATTATTGTTATAATTACGACGATTATTTGTTTGTTATTTATTTAGATTAATAATAAATCTATAATATAACAATCTATTCACATTATAAGTTAAATATATGTAATATCCGTTAGTAGACTATAGACTATCTATTACAAATATAAATAGAATGGAAATATATTTAATATTGAATATCATAGAAATTATATACTACAATATTTAAAAAATTACTATTTGCAATGACCAAAGATTGAATATACAATAGAATCAATAGAATCTTTTCAGGTCAAATACATAATAATAATAATAATAATAATAATAATATTCTGCGGTAACATCATTTATTTGGATGCTAATTCACATATATGTATAGTGTGAACTGCGATCCTAACATCCCTTAGTATGTAAACCAAAATTAATAAATACATTAAGTGGCGGTATAGTTTTTGTGTATCTTCGTTCGAAAAATATATAAAGAACAAAGATTCGCCATGAAATGCTTAAAATCTAGGTTATAATATAAAATTTGTTGCAAACAACATAAACAATATTGCCATTAATATACTAGGAATTTTAACACCGCATCTTTAATGATTTGATATCATCTATGTTACGTTCAGATAAACTATGTTTACCATAACAAACATTCGATGAATTTAAGCATTAGTTTTCTTTAAATGAAACATAAACAACAAACTTACACCCGCAAACTATATTTTTCTAGTACAAAAATATGTTTTTTACACTTTTAACTCGTAACACATACTTACTGATAAAAATTGTTCACTTGCTGTGAAACTATAAAATATTTGCCTGCCCAAAACTACCATCATTATAAAAGATTACAAGGATTAATCCGTGAGCGATCGTTTTATACTGGTGTATACCTATTATTTTAAATACTTCATACATGTTTATAAATGAATCCCTCTTTTGGAAAACGTTAATGTTAATAGTAGACTTTTCCATATATACTGAATGTGGTTGGAATTAATGTTTCAAGATTTAAGGACATTTCAAGAACTTCGCATATATGAAAGAGAATCAAATAAAATTATCATAAATATTTTTTACGTCTATTTCACATAAGGTGTTGCATAAATAATTTAAATAAATGTCCTTGATGCGTCCTTTATCCTTGAAACTATCATTTTATAGTCGAATCCTTGTTTGAATTGAAATTACATCTCATTGTCAAATATATGAGTTAAATTGCTTTAAAAACGAGAATTCTGAATTTCTATGATCCACCCGTGATCCGTGATAAGTGTCCGATTTACAGTGGTAAATGCTAAATTGCTGACAGTTAAATCAGCAAACGTGACATTTAGCATTAGTATTTAAAAGAAGTTCGTACTAGCGGCGAAATACATTAGCATAACTAACGAATTTCGGATTTTAGACACTGTCACATAGTGTATCAAAACTCTAAATTAACTCAAAACGTTGCGAGGTAACATTTAGTTAGGACGAGACATTGCAAGCGAATTTATAGAAGAGATTAGAGCTGTTGTTGAAGACGAAAGTTAAGGATAAGGCGTGCGGTGAGGTTGCATTTGGAGTCAAGGTTTTTTTAGAACATCTTGTGAATTACCTATGAACATTTAACAATCCAAAAGATTTTCGAGCGAATCTAAAGTTAAGATATGTGTGTGGCAGGTGGTAGGAGGAGGCGCAATTTTGATACATAAGTAGGTGATACTAATATCAATTTAACTAAAAATTTATATTATTATCGCTATTTTTATATATTATTATATTTAAATTAATTGTTATTTATCTTAAATTTAAGAAAGAAAGAAAACTTCATAATATCATTAATATACTTACGTTCGTTTAATTAAATACTATATATAATTTAAAAATAAAGAATGTCAATATGTGACTATAAAATATGTATATTTAAATTGAAGAATGAAGAATAATTATGATAATGATGTGTTAATAATATAATATAAGATAATTTAATTGTTCAATTTCATAAAATATTAAAATTGTCTGCATTGTCATAAAATTAATTATATTTACATTTTAATTAAATGTGGTATAAAAGAGTCAGTGCACGGATCGATAATGAAAGTAAAAATCCAATGGAATACACAGTATTTTGTTCACACATCAAATCCATAGTATTATTCACATCTCGCACCTATCTCATTATAACATTCTACATTGAAAATTTCAGACCAATTGAAAGTAAATATAACTTTTTTGTTCTAGATTATTTGTTTAAATGGGAAAAAAAGTGAATTTTGAGTGTTGATCAAACAACATTTTTTTGATACTCACCAAAAACAATGCTACCAGAGGGGGTGGCCATCCAAAATAGATGGCAGTACTGAAGAAATGATCAACCGAAACGTATTCATTCAATTCTCAACATTTTTGTAACCTCTTTACGGCACGTAATCCGATAGAGTTTTAATTATGTAACAATTGTTTCATCGATTATTTATTAGCAAAATGTAAAACAATAACCGATCGATATTATTCGTCTTTATATATACTTTTGAACAAACAAAAAAACGATCACGTTTAATAAAGACAAAAAATGCATTTTCATCATAATAATTCATCAGCTCACAAATCAGCAATTGTCATAATCAAATTACACACGAATTACGCATAGAATTGCTTTCTCATCGACCACGCATTCTCCAGATTTTATCACCAAGCCGCTTCTTCCTCTTTTCGGACATGAGAAAAATATCTATATATATCATGACAAAGATTTAGAACAAATTCTACAAGTCAAACACAACTTGGAACAAATCTTATTATTTTTAAAAGATTGCCATTGTAAAAATTCATTATTATTTTGTTTATCTTCCTTCCCGCCCACGTATGTTTATTAGTTTATTTATTCCATTGAAAAATGTACATTTGAGACTATATACAGCTCTTATAATAATAAATTTTGTAGAATATAGGTATATATTATTTGCATTGATGACACGGGCAGCGAAGGCAAATCATTACGAAACACAAATAAACCAAAAAACTCAAATGAAAATCAATAGTAGAACTTTGCGAGGCACACCGATCGCAGACGTAGGCAATAGAGAAATTGAAATTGTTATTTGCATGCCTTGGTAAAAGAAATCTAAGGGCACCAAATGTTTTATCCATTGAAGACCGTCTATAGTAATTAGTAATTTTTAGAAGATCATATATAGAAGTGACTGACACTACAATATTACAATAGTTATAATTATAAAAACATAATTGTGTGGTGATGTATGTGGAAATGGTCATTAAATTATAAAAACATAAAAACGAAAATGAAATTATTTAATTTGTATTTCATTTTGCGTGATATTAGGAGCTTAACTTAGTTTCAGAACTGAAAATGAAGCATATTTATATGTGAAAATTGGTTACAATTTATTCGGATCAAAGTATTTTCCATCCTTTTTATATAGCTTTATCCCATCTCTATCTCGCCGTGTCTCTGCGACATTGTGGTGATACCATGTCTTCGATAAAAAGATGTCGACTTTAAGGTTATCAATTTGTCTATCCATTATCAACATTTCTTTAACATTTCGAAGACTATATACCGTAGCTCATCATTATGCTGCATCGATATGATCAGAAGACTCTATGTCTGATGCTGATAGTATTCTGTGTACGGAATTTCTCATTCATGCAACGCAGTGTATCCTTGATGCTCTTATAATTTTAGGTCGAGGGTTGTCATGATGGAAGATGTTGAATTTAGACTTTTTACTGCTCACTATTACTGCAGTCTTTTTCACTACAATTCTTCGTTCAATTCATTCAATTTACGTTATGGCGCTATCAGTAATAGTTTAAAATTGGGTTTTAGAAATTCAGTGATATACACAAATCGTTGCTGATCCCACTAAATCTATTATTTACAGTATTTACACTAAATTAGGATTATCATAGTAGATCAAATTTTCATGCATATACTGTTTTGCTATGGTATTTTCCGGCCATCATTTGGTATTTGTAAACGTTTAAAAAAAATAGCTGTGACTCCTTGCCTCATTTTTTATCATCTTTCAACGTTTGAGCTGCTATTTTTCATCCAATGCTTGCAATTCGTTGTCGTTTGTAATTTAGTAGCTTTCTAAAGCGTGTGGTTTGTCATTGACAGTAAATTATCACCACTCTTTAATCTTCCAAGTCTACAGTTCTTTACATGTTGTATGTGCAATTTAGTATAATCACCATAACATTCTTCAAGCAGCTTCTGTTATAATTTTTATAAAATTAAAGGATAATCCGAAAAAGGGAACTATCCACACCGTTTCATTTTTCACATAAGAAATTGATGTTTGCACAACTAACTGATTGCATTTTCGTATTGAAAATTGTTAAAAAATATCTATTTCTACTTCTGCCCCAGCAGAAACTAAGCTAACGTCCTAATTGACAAAATATAACAAAATTTAACAATAATCTAATTATTTTCGTAGAATTTTGTTGTTGGTTGTCTTCTCTATACATGTGTATCTTGCGTGTATACATTATTAAATGAATATGTAACAAAATAAAAAATTATCTTAAATTTCGTGCATATCAATTTTATCTCGCTCATATCGTATATTTAATAATAATTTTACATAAATAAATATAATTTAGTTTGAAATAGAGAAGAAACAAACAAAAAATAATGTTATCCACATTTTATTTCGTTTTTATTTTTTGGTTGACAAGGTTAATTTCACATATTTTAATTTAATTTTTCGTCTTCTAAATTAAGAGATCTTCCGCAGTGGTAGTAGTACTAGTAGTAGTATTATTATTATTAGTATTATTAGTAGTCAGTCACTTAATTTTGTGTAGTTCATATATTATTATTGTTTTATATATTATAAATTTTGTGAAGTGAAATTATTTATACAATTTTTGTTACTTACTATAATCTTCATTTCATATATAATGAATAAAAAATATATTTTATAATTTGAAAGGGTTTAATTAAAATTATAAAAATGCATTAAAATTTGTGTATATGCAAATAATAAAAGAAGAAATTATTTTAAAATAAATATTGAGTGCGGTTGAGTATTTACTAATTATCGAAATTACACAATTTTATTATAGTTGGGTAAACTAATTTTTACGTGAATCAAAGAATGCAAAACTAATTGGGTTGAATATAAAGTAATTGCTTATTAAATTGCGATTAGTTATGCATTTTAAAAACTCTTGTTTACGCGGTTTATTCGCGTTTGTCACACCCTTGCCGTACTCGATTTTTTGTTTGTCCAATATTTTAGTTTTCACCACCACGGAAATGGTGTTGAACTCTGGTATTTTTGCCATTGAATTGTTTCATCCTTCGTATCACGTCTTCAGATATGAATGTATGAATATTCACACAAGCTATTTAATCCCCCATATATAAAAAATATTCATTCATTCAACATTTATCGGAAGCGCATAAAAATAAATAAACGCTGATGTCATTATTGGTTTGATAAATTTCGTTCTGGTGATTTTTCATGTAAAAATGGATTAGGCGACGCCCAGTTGATGTTTATGAAGATCAAATTAAAGCAATAATCGATGCAGATTTTTATAGCACAACACATGCAATGAAGCTAGACCTATCACCACCTTATATGGATTGTGAAGCTTTTAAAATAACTTGGCTTCGAAAAATAAACTCTATATATAAACTTAAAGATATTCATTTAACACAACGTATTGCAATCGTCGATGCGTGCTTATGGAAACATAACAAACATTATCCTATTTTTGAAACGATACATTCAACTGATGCGATGAAAAATTGGTTGTATACAAAAATGTAAATCTAAATCGTGTGAATGTTGAAGAAATTAAATTGTTATGCAATAATCACAAATTTCCTGCAGTTCTCGATATAATCCGGATGAAACGCACCAACGCACCATATGCGACTTATCAAACTCAACAATACATCGCAAGGTATATAATACAAAGTATTATCCTTTGTACTTCACTTGGAACAAATTCGTAAACACAAATGACCATTGTTTTTAGTTTTTTGACTTCATCAAATGAGAATTTGATTCGGTAATATTTTTACCAATTTTAAAATAAAATTTATTGTTTTTTATACACATTTTCCGATTGGCGGTGCGATACACAAAAATTATACTGAATTTTGGCTTTCATTCAACGAAGTGTTCGAGAAACTTTAACTTTGTCGGGTTTGGGTCGCTTTTCACAATACATAAATATAAATCAGCAACCATTACCTTATATTAGGAAATTATTTTCAGTTATTTTTCGGACAGACAGGTTTTATAATTGTACTATTTTACTTTTAATTTATAACACCATTATCATCTATACAACTGATGTTATTATAAAAAAAAACATTGTCAAGCAGTCCCAACAATTTGTAATTGAATAACATTAAATCAATGCATAATTGGATGTATACATAAAAAAAAATAATAAATAGTACTTATTGTAAACAATTATCATTAATTTTGGTTATTTGACGTATGTTTTATAATTTTTATACATTACATATATAAAAAAATATTGTTTATATGGAATCGTTAACGTCATCCTACTCTCTTCTTGTGCAACCCAACAACAGCCGCAAAAACTACCATGAGCAAAAACCAAATAATAAACATTGTAATTTTAATAGTAAAATTTTGTAAAAAAAAAAGCATATTCTGTATACGCACACAATTTATACAAATCATATAAATATATAAAATATATTATATTTGTAAATATGTTGAACCAATACCCACCCACAATCAATATTTATTTTAACTTTTAATAAATTAATAGTTGAACTTAAAAGTTATAAATACAAAAAATCTATAGATGCGCGTATATGTAAAATATAATAATATAATTTAAAATGAAAGAATTTTTTCATAATTTTAAATAATTACCTTAATTAAATAGTAAGTAACAAAAATTTGTATATGCGTGTCACAACGCCAATTATTATATGAATAAATAAATGAAAAATACGAAAGATTAAACATCATGATATGATAAACAATTTAGATGAATGTGTGTCGTCGTTATTTAAGGAAATTGATACTATTATATACAAGTAATAAATCAAATCAAATTTTATAAGAAACGGAATAATACAATATATCGAATAAACTATACTATAAAAGTGTATTCGACAACCAATGGAAAATCTTGGCTATAAAGAAGGTCCAGCAAAACCAAAATATCGTCGTGTTGCACGACCTACAAAATTAGATTTAAATAATGTTAATGAAGAGGAGTACCCATTGACATTATCGCCACAGTAAGTTCATTAATGTGATGATGAAAAATGTGCGCGTATATATTTGATTTATTTTGCCATCAACTTTGTATTAATCCGAACGCAAGTTAATCCTCTTGCATTCGTATCGTATCGCACGGAAAAATTATATTAAATTATAAGTTATACTAAAATTTTCATACATTATTTCAAATAAAATGTATTTGATAGCTTGAATTATTTCAATAATTTTTGAAAGTTCATAAGTGAAACAAAAGGTACATCCTTTTTTTTTATCATAATTTAAAAATCAATTCAATTAAGTTATCCTTATATTTTTTGAGTTTATATATAGCGAAAAAATTTTATACATATCTATAAGAAATGATTTGGAATTATATGTAGCTCCGCTCTAAATGGATTTTGTGTAAAAATTAATATTATAAATAATATGCTTGTGGTGTCGATTTTCCAGAATTTTGTTAAGACGAACAATTCGTGTCATACAACTTTTAACATGAATACAAAATATCATCGAAATCAGTTTTAAAATTGATCAAATTATACAGTTCCAGGAAGCTGACAAACAAAACAGCATATTTTCCAGAACTGAGATAGAAACTAGTAATATTTATAATTATCATATATCATTTTTGCATACTGAAAATTTCATCGGATTCGGATTAACAAGTTCGAGGAAATTATACGATATGAAAAACTGACCATGGCTCTAATTTTATAGAACTGACGTATATAGGAAGTGTTCATTTAATTTTCCGGGAATATAGTTATAGTGAGGAGCTAATCAAAATCAAAATCATTGCGAAAATATATGTGTATGAAATTCAAAAAATAGCATACCTTCATTGAATTGATTTTAAGATTATTTAAAGAACTGTGCCTTACTTATGATCACACAGGACATCAAAGATGTTAAGTTAATTTATTTTCTCCTTATCGCATGACCGTCAACCATCAGATACATTTTATTTCATCATATATTATTCGATTATATTATTTTACTGTGCGGATATAATTTGGACGACAAAAATCAAAATAAATCAAATATAAATTGGATGTGATTCTCACAGTAATATTTTTGGTGTAATTTTAAATTGATACAAAAAGTAAAAGCGTGTATTAATTTTTCGTTTCGCAAAGATTAAGTTTTTAAAAAAATATCTACTCTATATATATACAATGTTTTTTTTATGTTTCCTTATTCTGCATTGAAGTATAAGTATTTTTGTTAGAATCTGCTTAAGCCTATTTCTTTTTGGTTTGACACCCACCAAAATCTGAAACCTCTATCTGGCATTCAAAATGACATCGTTATTTCCACCCTGTGTTTGGCTAGAGCCTTATACAATCTGTTTGCAACAGGAGTGGATATAAAACCTTCACAGAAGTCCCTAAAATTTTTTCGTTTACCCTTATTTCCTTATTTCTTTGTTGTACATTTCAGAGTAAACGCCATGAAATATTTCTGGACGATTACATTACAACCAATATTCAGTGACACTTCTTATCTTTCTAATATGCTATTAACTTCTATCCCTGTTTACTCAATTTTCCGCAAAATACGCAGAGCTAGTACAATTTTCTCGGTGTATTACCTTGATGTTAATACGAGCCTGTATTGTAAGCACTTGCCGTATCGGGAATTCTTAAAAATAATAAAATGTATTTCTAATAACAATGGAAGCTCTTGGTGAGTCTTCTACCATGTTCTAGATACGATCGTGACATATTTACTCCTTTAAACCTCTGCTATCTTCGCTTTATATTACCAGCAGGGTACTTGTAACGCAGCAGGAGTCCTAATTGTTGTTTGCTGAACATTCTGTGTATGCGACGGCAGGTACCTTCCAATAAAGCGTGATGGAAACCATTTGTATGGCCACAAATTTTTATAAGAATCTGTTGTAGAATGCGATTCAATTTTCGTTGTGGGATCGATTGTGGGCAAATCTTTACTTGGTTATTTAGATTATATTTAGTTCAATAAAAAAACAAAGTAAATATAATGTGAGAATCATTTCCAACGTGAAAATGTTATGGTAATAATAAATTAATCAAATAATAAATCACTGTATAAAATTTAGGATAAAAATTGTACCAGCTAAATGGCGTCAAAATAATAATAGCAACAATGTTAAAGATTCCACAGTGATCGAAGAACAATACGATAAAGATGATTTTGAATTTGTTGAATGTGGTCCATCGCCACCGGCTGAAATATTACCAAGTAAATACGATACATTTGAAGAACCAAATACAGAGTTAAGTGTACAAATATGTAGTGAAACGATTAGAAAAAATTTATTAGAACAAATGAAATTATCATCGGGTCGTGTAAAACTATTGGATGACATTGAACATTTGCATGTGGTTAAACATGATAATGTTATGCATTTATTTGAAGGTGCAACAAAAATCGAAAAAAATATATCATTTTTGTGGGCAGCATTTTTGAAACGTTCGGATATATTCGAGGGTTTAATTGAAAGTGGTGCTGATCTGACATTTTATGATCAAAATGGTTTATCGGCGTTACATTTGGCCGCATTTAGTGGTTGCTTAAATTGTGTTCGTTGGTTGCTGAGCCGAGGTGTTGATGCAAATTTGCAACCAAAATATTATACACCATTACATTGTGCCGCCTTTGGCAATTCACCGGAAACAGCAAAATTATTAATAAGTTCAGGTGCCGATATTCAAATAAATACAAGTAAAAAAAATTGTGAAGAATCATTGTTACATTGTGCGGTACGTGCAAATGCTGTTGAATGTTTACAATTACTTGTGACCGAAGGTGCTGATGTAAATTCATTGAAACCAAATGGTACAAATGCAATTCATTTGGCTGCCGATTTAGGATTACCGGAAAGTTTAAAAATTTTACTAGATAAACCAAATGCAGATCCAAATATACGGATTTGTATAAGTGAAAAAGAAGCGACTGCATTACATTTGGCCGCCGATGAAGGTAATGAAAAATGTGTTGAATTATTGTTGTCACATGGTGCCGATGCTAAACTTAAAAATCATCGTGGTTTTACACCATTACATTTGGCCGCACGTACATCAAGTTTATTGTGTGTAACAGCATTATTAAAATATGGTAACGCAAATCCAAATGCTGTGGATTTGGATCAGCGGACACCGTTGCATGCGGCCATTGGAAAATCAGAATATGCATTTGATATATTAGAAATGTTAATAACATGGGGTGCTAATATAAATCAACGCGACGTGTTTGGTGCCACAGCATTACATTTAGCCGCTCTCGAAGGTTTGGCACATTGTGTTGAATTGTTAATATTTCATGGGGCCGATGTAACAATAAAATCAAAAAAAGGTATTAGTGCATTAAATATAATTTCACGGAAAACGCCAACATCATTGGCTATGCTGACGCAACTATTAAATTCAGCTATAACATTACATGAGGTCACGGATACACGTGAAATTGAATTGGAATTAGATTTTCGACAATTATTACAACATTGTCATCCCAAAGAAATCGGTTATCTAAATAAAATTGTTGACGAAGGACAAAAAGAATTGGTTGAACATCCATTGTGTCAAGCTTTTTTATATGTAAAATGGGAAAAAATTCGTAAATATTATATTGCTCGACTTGCATTTTGTTTTATCAATGTATTATTTTTATCATTATATGTTTTAACTGCATTGGCATACACATGTTATAATCGTAGCAGTGACATGAACAATACAATTTTAACACATGAAATTTGTCAACAACAATCGGTAATTGGTGATGTGCTACGCAACAATCCATTTGTCATCGAAATGCAATGGTGGGTCTTAGTATTTATAACAGTCTTTGAAATTTTCCGGAAAATTTATGGCATCAATGGTTACTCATCGATAAAACATTATGTGACCACCATTGAGAATATCTTTGAATGGTATGTCATTGTAAGTGTATTTTTAATATCATATATTTATAATCAACGCATTGACATTTGGCAAAATCATGTGGCTGCATTTGCTGTTTTAGCCGGATGGACAAATTTAATGTTTATGGTCGGCCAATTACCGTCGTTTGGTGTTTATGTATCGATGTACACAAAGGTACAACATGAATTTGCTAAATTATTTATGGCCTATTCTTGTATGTTGATTGGTTTCACCATAAGTTTTTGTGTTGTATTTCCACAATGGCGTCGTTTTGAAAATCCTTTGATGGGTGTAGTTTCGGTGTTGGTAATGAGTTGTGGTGAACAGGATTTACATATATTGGACAGTGATGTGGATGCCATTGATTCACCAGTATTATTAGAAATTAGTGCACAAATAATATTTGTATTATTTCAAATATTTGTTGTTATAATATTAATGAATTTATTGCTTGGCATTGCCGTCGACGATATTGATGCAATTAAAAAAACAGCCGAACTATCGAAATTGGTGCGACAAACCAAATTGATATCATACATTGAATCGGCATTTTTTATTAAATATTTACCAAATGTTTTACGTAAATTTTTACATCGTACAGCACTTGTGTCACCGCAATCATATCGTGTTCTGCTACGTTTGAAACCATTGAATCCAGAAGAAAAACGTTTGCCACATGATTTGATGATGGCCGCATTTGAAATTGGTAAACAAAATAAAGATGTACGTAAAACGGTATCGATTGATAATACCTATTCACCATTTGCAAAACAACAATTGAACGATTTATCGCCTACGGATAAGTCACCAGAATCCGGTTATGTATTTGATACGGCCAGTGTTTTTATTATGACAAAAGTGGATGCAAATGCTGATAAAATCGATTCATTAACAAATGAAGTGAATGCATTAAAAATGGTTTTAATACAAAATCATCAAGTTATTGATAAATTATTACATGTTATTTCTAGTCAACATAAACAAACAGCATTGTAAAGTATTTTTGTGTTTTTCTATCGATGTATAACTTTGAACACTGTAATATTATATGCGTGTAGTAATATTGTAATTGGTTTGTTTTTTTTCCCAATATCTAATAATAAAAATCCAGAAAGCACTTATTTTATGCTTCACATTCTATTTATTTATGAAAATTTACATACTCACCACTTTTCTTGTCCGCCAAACATTTTAGTTGAAGGTGCTATGGATCTATGGTTATGAAATTTTTAATGTAAGAATGTAATAATGATTATGTGAAAATACCTTCTTCTTCTCCCACAGTACCCAACTATATCCATAATAGCATTGCTCTACTCTTACCATATATCGGATAATCTTAACTTTTTATGTTATTGTGTATGTTCTAATAAAATATCTCGACTATAAAATTTATCCGATTATTTGATATTGTTGAAATGTTGTTTAAAACATTTGTGAGATTGAACAATAAATTTTATTTATTTAACGATCTGCTGAAAAACGTTAAATTTTTATGTTATTGTTAAAACATTAATTAATTAAATACTATTATTAAATGTGTGAGATTTAATTGATGTTATTTCTTAGTATTGTCTACGAACAATACCATCGTAGAGTGTCATTGGTTATGATATTAAATGTATTGTGCTCGTACTGATCTTACCGTATCGACTCAACCCCATTTGTTATTAAATATTTTTTGTATTCCAAAATGTAGAATATAAATGAAATGATTCTTGTACAAAATTCCTAGTTCATACATTAAAATTTGAATGTATCACCAATTTAATATTTTATAGTAATTTAACTTTAAATTTAAAAGTGTTATTAGTTATTTAGTAGAAACTATTTTTTGTATTTAAAATTAATTATAACATTTGCAAATTAATTGGTGCATTGTTATATTTACTTCCTTGCCGAGCAATTTATTAACTTAACTGCCGTGAATGTTTTGAAATAGTTGACATTTGCTCCATTTGGAAGAACCGCATCACTTTTGTTGATCTTTTACTTTAACTGTCACGGTGAATATATCCATAATCCATAATATTGGAATCGGAAAATATGCAAAAAATCATCTCTATTCTTAAAAAATCCAATAGGTTTGAAGGATAACGCAATACTAACCGAAATTGCATAAGCTAAAAATATTTTATGAATGTAGGTGGCAATACTTCTTGTATTTTTGAACTTAATAAGTATTTTAAATGATAGGTACAAACGATTGCTCCTCCAGGGCGTTCCAATAGAATTACCGATTATCATGAAATTTTCGACATATATTTAATTATTGTGTTTTTAAAGATTTGTGAATGTAGAGATGGCACAAACCCGTCATGCTTTCTGGGTGCTTCCTCATAGAATTCAATTATTCACAATGAATTATGGTTATAGAATAGCATTTATTCAATTATATTGAAATTTTTGAAATGTGAAATATTTAGTGATAAGTTTTAAAATCTTGTCAACATATTAAAGGTTATAACCACCAGTTAACCAGACTACTGTTCCTTGCTAATTTATATAGCGTTGCTCAAATTTTAAATTGAACCAAGTTGTAAATATAATAAAGTGTCTGAATGCAGATGATGTATTAATGAACGCTGTTATTTGCATACAAAGCTATTTATAAAAGAGCAAATAATTATATACTATACTCGTTCATGATGCATAAAGAAATAATATTATAATAAAGGAATTGCAATACCTCACTACTGCAATTAATTATATTTCCTGCTTTGCAAACATCCAAATAATGTATTGTATACATAGGAATTTTAAAATATGCATTCACAAATACAACTCTAAACCTATACACTCTATCTTTTATCAAAAAATATATAATTAAAACAATTAATTTTTTATATTTATGTGTCACTGGCGTCCCATGCGAAATCGTGATGATATGGATATAACTGATTTTAAATGTTCTATAATGTATATGTTCTAGTAAAGTGTTTGTGATAAAAAAAAAGTCTGGGTGAATACCGAACTAAATTTTCAGCAAAATCTGGGCTTTTATGAATAATGATGTTTTCTTTTATTATGCGGGCTATTAGTTTAACGCATTTTTAATTGTTTTTGGACAATTTCCCAATCGTTCACAGAACATATTTTTAAAATGGATTCACAAACAAATTGAATATAGTTGATTTTAAAAATATTGTTCTACAAAAGATTGTGAATTTATTGAATTTAGAAAATATGTTTAAAAAATTTGAAATCCGCTAAAAAAATGTAGCCAGCGTTATCCAATAAAATCATGGGTTGTTTTTCCTTACAATTTCACTTTATGTGAACATACAGTTTTTTTCCAAATTGTTATATCGTGATATTGGACAATAATCTGAATACATTTGTTCACCTGACATCCCTGCTGCTATGAATACTTTTGTGTTTTCCATATTATTACAATACTTTATTGTTGGATTTAAATTACTATTTTTAATTTTAATTAAATGTATTATTATTTTTATTATTATTATAAATTTATGAATCATTTTTATTTCACTGTATACTCTGCCTGCATATCGAAATTTAATTATATATATTTTGTTTAATTTTACATTATAGATTTAATATTAGCGTATCGTATAATAAATTACGTTATACGTCAATCTAACTTCGCGTTTAAACATTAACAAACTAAACATATTTACATTTAAGCATTATTATTGTTTTTAATCTTATTTTGGTATTTATTGCAGACGATTTAAGTCAATATTTTATTTTCATAATCAAATAAGTATTATTAATTAAAATAAAAATTCATTAACAATGCTGCCCACCAATGCGCCCGTATAATATCAGTTTGTCAAACTGTACTATTTGAAAAATATACACGTTTTTCTTCATATTTGAATTTTATATTTCCTGGCAGGGATTAATTTGAAAACAGCGGCACGATCATTGGAAAATCCATAAAATTTTAGGTATTTTACTATGTCATATTTCTATAATCTAATTCTCAATATTTTTATGGGTGATTTTTTTAGTGGATTAGATGAGAGATAGTATAAGAATTCGGATTAAAAATTTTAGTGGCGATATGCGGTCTACGTTGATAAGAAATGAACAATGTACCTTAAGATCCTCTGTAACCCGTTTTTAGGGTTTTTGCCAAAATTGCTTCCAGCCGTCATTCAATGACTTACAGTTGTTTTATTGCCATAAATGGATTTATATATGGTATTGTGTAAGTGTTATAAAAAAAACCAACTAACTATTACAGCGTAATTTTCCTGATTTTCTTATAATTTTCCAAATATCTTACAATAAGAAATAATTTCAAAATATATTAAAGCATAACGAACGTATATGTGTCAAGTTTGTATCTGAGAAAATTGTAAATGTCGAATATGTGTGTATAGAAAGTCTATATCACATTCTTTGTATTTGACGTCATTATCAAGCTCAGGCTACAAAATTCAGATACAGGTAATGATTCAATCCCCATAACGTTGATTTGTTTTGATAAATATCTATTTATTTTTATTTTGCTTCTGTGTATATATTCTAATTCTATATAACTCTGATGTAAAGATAAAAATAATCACCAAATCTTATCATTTAATTTTATATTAAATTTATTGTTATAAAATTTAATTAAATTATTATGTAAATATTGTTAAATTTTATCTCTCATTATGTTATTATTATACAAATATAAAATAAATAATGTTTTTAAAATTAAATCATTAGTAACATTTTAACTTCACACCACAAATTTTGTTTAACTTTGCTGGTGTTAAATTTCGACGCGTTTTTACATTACATATTAAACATATTCCATATTCATTCGAATTCTGCAAAGTAATTCTGCGTTAAAGTTATAAAATATAGGTAGCACTTTAAGGAAGTGATATGGTTATGTGTACTGCACTAAATCAAAATAACCGCATTATTCATGGGATAATTAAAACAGACTTTTTTACTCTCTTTAAATATCTATCGAACTAGATGTGACAGAATTATGAAATAAAATTAAAATTAGTATGGATGGTATGGACTCAGATTAAGCCCAAAAAGATTTGCACTTAGAAATTTTCCTTTTACTTATTAATTATATTTTATAATTTCCCATAAGATGAACATGCCTGAACTCTTAGGATTAGACACTGCGCCGATTATCTTCAGATATATAGAATGGTACTATTTTATTGTCCATAGATAGATATTTATAAGAATAAATAGCTTTTAACATGAAGACATTTTTATTCACAATCAGTCAATCAATTTTTGTATGTATTGTATTCTTTATTACAAACTAATTATATGGTTGCTTAAATCCAACTAAATTAATGCTAATTATTATATAATTTTAATTTAGTAACAATATTTTGATATGATAATAATGTTAAAGAAATGATTTTCAGGTTACATTTCCTTTTTCCACAATTAATTACGGATTCGTATGTCCTTTTTTTTCATGATAAATATAATACTTTTGTTTATTTATATTCATAAAATGGAATACAAATTTATTCAAATTATGCTCTGCATTTGAAGCTATATATACTACCTGCGTTCATCTTTCGCAGACAAATTACGGCATCCATTTTTCTGTATTGAAGTTTGATACTTTATTAAGTGCTGCGTGTTCCAGAAAAAACTGACTGCGTATCGATCGTAACAAATGGTAATAATTTGATGGAGTAATGTCTGGTGAATACTGTGGTTGGTTAACACTTCCCACGTCCTTTTTAATTAAGTGTAGTTTTTAACCGATCGAGCTATCTATATCGTTGTCTGTCATTGTCACATAATGTGTAAAATTAATTTGATGTGTATATTCTGGTCGTTCTAGATACTGCCTATAATAGTTCAGTTTCAGTTTCCAATTCCTTTTACCCTCTGTGTCAAAATCGATTTTAAAAGCAATTGCTGTATTGGTACATAGCACAACACATGACATTGCACAGCAGCTAAACGTATCACGAACGATAAAGTGATTTAAAACAAAATTCATTTAACCAAATGCATTAACATTTGCGATATGCTTCTGAAATTTATCAAAAAAGATCCATTTTTGTGAAACGATTTATAAGTGCGGTAATGAAAAATTGATTGTTTACATTAATATACAATATATATTTCGAAAAAAATCGTGGAGTAAGGAACATGAACAATCGCAAACAATATTATAAAGCTGATGTCCATCAAAAGTTGGTTATGTTATCAGTTCGATGGAATTACAAAAGCCTTGTATCTATGTTTTGAACTTTTAGTATATGAAACCAAACTAGTGGTACACACGCACACAACAACTAATCAAACTGAACAATGGAATTCATGAAAAGTAACCAGAATTGGAAAATCGAAAATGTGTTGTGTTCCACTGTAACAACGTAAGGCTATACACAGATCTTTGGTGACTCGTCAAAAATTATTGGAGCTTGATTGGGATGTATTACCACATCCACCATATAGTCCTCGTACTGTACCATCGCAGATTACCATTTATTTCAAAGTTTTGCAAAACTCCTCTTTTACGGTATAAGAATAGCAATAATATTGATGATGTTACTATTGCGCTTGGTTAAATTTTTTGCTGATAATGATCAGAAGTTCTATATGATATCGAAGATGACTATGTTTTTGTTCCAAATAGGATAGATTCATTCATATTACTAATGTATAAAGGTAAATATACGTACTGCTATACAAGCATCGTTATTTTTCTTTCACCGAGTGCGAATGTCCCTATTCAGGATTCCCAAACGGATTTAACTAATCGCATGAATATGTGCGCACGTATCTATATTAATTAATTATGGCACTTATATTTATTAATTTATTTTATGACTCGTTATATTTTAATAGGTGAAATTCTCTTTGTGCGTACATATCAATTGAATGAACACAAGGCTATATATTTATTAAAAAGCAAAAACGAAATTTTATCAAAATTATTATAATTTTTGTCTTATTTTTTCAAGAAATAAAAAGTTATATATTTTAAAATTCATTTTGAAAGTTATACTTCTTTATAAAGTGTATTTAAAAATAAAAAAAAATAAAAAAAATAGTGAATTAAATATTTTCCAAAATAAAAATCGAGACAATTGCAATATTATTATTTTACCAATTTATTGTTTTCTCTACTCTATTTGTATTTATACGAAACGGTCGGAGCAACACCTACAATTCATTATAGATTTACAATTTAATTTTATATTGTATGTTATACAGACAAATAAATACATTACTTAAAATTGTACTTATTTTATAACTTATAATTATTTTATAAGATACAAATAATCTTTTAAAATCAATCAACCTACACAAATTCTCGTATATTCATATTACAATCTCTATGGTACGACGTGTGTGTGTAATAATATATATACTAAAACTATGATGATTTTTATATAAATGATTTATTTTACTATTTATTTATATTAATAAAAATAGATTAATTTCTATCAATACGCACGCACCACAACAAAAAAACTAAAGAAATTAATTTAAATAGAAAAATAAAGTATAGAAGTATAGAAATTAAAAATGGAAACAATTGGTCGTAATAATAATAATAATAATAATAATTTATTAATTAATAATACTACTGCGGAACAGATCCCATTAACAATTAGGTATGTTTGTTTTGTATTCCATATAATTTACCAGTGTGTTGTTATATTGTGGTTATATGTATGCAATAAAGTACCAACTCGCAGCAGCGGAATTGATAAACATTCACATTAATAAATCAGATGGTCGGTAGATTATTTTGCTTCCCTTAAAACACCAGGTGGTATATTTCCTGGTACCTTACAGATGACAGGATAGGTTGTTCTATTACCATTTACAGATGTTTACAGAGCAAGTATTGCTTTGCGATACATATATCTATACCCGGGAGAAGGGATAATGTTATATTGATACGGAAATGTGATCGCTAGTCATACAACGGAGACTTCGTCTTTCCGACCAATAACTCTCAAGGAGCTATATATAAATAAAATTTTGCAGAAATTGATAGAAATCTGTATCACAAACATCGTACAACCGCATGAGCTGCAGAAGTTTGCTTATCAAATGGTTAAACCCACTACTGACGTTGTTCTACATCAATTGATAAATCGAATTGAGAGCATCCTTAAGGTTGGCACGCAGTCGAAACACTGGTTGAACACGCCAGTAATAAAGCCAATTATATGCTATGCTTCTATTGTATATTGTGGCCATGGTTAAGCTTAAATTCGGTGAAATGTTCCTTGTCGGAATAATCGGCATCGTAATATTTATGTGAATGTCGGGCATATGCAAAATGCAGGCACACCTATGTTTTAGCTGGATTCCAAATTTCTGACCACAATATAAAACACGATTAATAATTAATTTATGTCTAAAAAATGTCTCTTTTTATGTTTTAATTTTATAGAGCCAATATTTCTGATAATAATAATAATAATAATAATGTATTGAAAATAAACACATCTGAAAATTATGAATTTATGGAATTTGGTACATTACCACCAATTGAATGTATACCAAGTGCATATGAGGCATCGCTCATTGCAGACAATGCGGAACCATTATCATTCGATGTAAATGCTGAAATTTGTGGTGACACAATACGTCAAAATTTAATTGAACAAATGTTAATAATATCAGGAAAAATTCAATTATTGAATGACATCGAACAGTTAAATATAAATACATATAATATTTATCGTTTGTTAACAATCGATGCAATAACAAAAGATGAAAAAAATATATGTTTTTTATGGTGTGCATTTTTAAAACATTGGGAATTATTGAATCAATTAATTGAAATTGGTGCGGACATTATGTTTTATGATGTAAATGGTTTGTCAGCACTACATTTGGCCGCGTTTAGTGGATGCAAACAAAGTTTAAAATTACTTATGTCGAAAGGTATTGATTTAGATTTTCAACCAAAATATTATACACCATTGCATTGTGCCGCATTCGGTAATTGTCCGAACACAATGAAAATATTAATTGAAAATGGTGCCAATCCGAATCTGAATACAAAACGTAAATGGTTGGAAGAGTCTTTGTTGCATTGTGCCGTACGTGTAAATGCTATCGAATGTGTTAAATTTTTGGTTAATGAATTTGGAAATGTTAATGCTATTGCACCAAATGGTACAAACGCTATACATTTAGCCGCCGATTTAGGTTTACCGAAATGTTTAAAATTATTGTTGACAAACACCGATGCCGATCCAAATGTACGAATATATGTAAATGTAAAAGAATCGACGGCATTACATTTGGCCGCCGATGAAGGTAATCTTAAATGTATAAATTTATTATTATTTAAAGGTGCTGATGCAACATTAAAAAATTATCGTGGCTTTACGGCACTACATTTGGCCGCACGTACATCCAATTTAGAATGTGTTGAATCACTTTTACGTAATGGTAATTCAAATGCAAATGCTGAAGATTTTGATGGACGTACACCTATGCATGTTGCTATTATTGGTAAATCTAAGAATACTATACAAATTCTGGAAACTTTACTATTTTGGGGTGCTAATATTAATCATAAAGATGTGTTGGGTATAACTGCATTACATTTGGCTGCGCTAGAAGGTTTAAGCGATTGTGTAAATTTTCTATTGCGTAATGGTGCTGATTTAACAACGGCATCGAAAAAAGGTGTGACCACATTAAATGTATTGTTAAGGAAAACACCGTCCTCATTACAGGTTTTAATGGAAAATTTAAATTCGGCGATAACACTTTGTGAAGAATCGGTGGGTGGAGATGAAACCGTTGCTACTGCTGGTGAAATTGAAATTGAAATGGATTTTAAACAACTTCTAAAATATTGTCATCCTCGTGAAATTAATTATTTATATAGAATTATTGAGGCAGGCTATAATGATTTATTAAAACATCCACTTTGTGCTTCATTTTTATATTTAAAATGGACAAAAATTCGAAAATATTACATCGTACGTTTAATATTTTATTTTGCATTTGTATTTTGTTTGTCATTGTATGTGCTAACAGCTTTGGCACACAGTTGTTATAACAGCAGCCGTGACATTTATGCATCGGTTAAAGATCAAGAATTGTGTCAGAAACAATCGGTGATCGGTGATCTTTTACGTAACAATCCATTTTTTATCGAAATGCAATGGTGGTTTTTGGTTTTTATAACAATATTTGAAATTTTTCGTAAACTTTATGGTATCAACAATGGTGATTATAAATCACTTCGACATTATGTGTCGCACATTGAAAATGTCATTGAATGGTTTGTTATCGTTAGTGTATTTTTAACGTCATACATTTATAATAAACGTACAGATTTATGGCAAAATCATGTGGCTGCATTTGCAGTATTACTTGGTTGGACAAATCTTATGCTAATGATTGGTCAATTACCGATATTCGGTGTCTATGTGGAAATGTATACAAAAGTACAAGGTGAATTTGCAAAATTATTTATGGCCTATTCTTGTATGTTAATTGGTTTTATTATAAGTTTTTGTGTTGTATTTCCATCGTTACGACGCTTTGAAAATCCTCTGATGGGTATGATTTCCGTACTTGTCATGATGGTTGGCGAACATGATTTAGAAATGTTAGACAGTGATTTGGATGTTGTAGATTCACCTGTTTTATTAGAAATCAGTGCCCAAATAATATTTGTTTTATTTCATATTTTTGTAACCATAATTTTAATGAATTTATTAGTTGGCATTGCTGTCGACGACATACAATCATTAAAAAAAACAGCTGAACTATCGAAATTGGTGCGTCAAACAAAATTAATAGCTTACATTGAAGCGGCATTATTTACGAAATTTTTACCAAAGTCTATACGTAAATTTTTACATCAAACTGCTTTAATTTCACCACAAACTCATCGCATTGCACTGCGATTGAAACCTTTAAATCCGGCTGAGAATAGAATTCCACATGAACTATTAATGGCTGCATTTGAAATTGCAAAACAAAATGCAATTGTTATGGCTAATGTTAAAAATAATCAAAGAAAAAATGTCAACACAACCAAACATTTTCCTCACATTATTCAAAACAATATTTCTTTAAGTCAACAATGTAATAATGAAGATTTCGTTGCCATTAATAATAATATTAAATCTGTACAGTTTGATGATGATTTTAAATCTTGTGTGTTATCAAAAATTAATAAAACCGATGAAAAAATTAATTGTTTAGAAAAAGAACTAATTGATTTGAAATCAATTTTAAAACATAATGATGATATAATTGTAAAATTAAGAAAAATAATTATTTTCAAATAAATAGATCAATTGTAATATAATAATTTGCGGTGTGTTAAAATTGTAAATTTAAAATTAATATGTTTTAAGAAAGGTTAATATCAAATTTAATAAAATGCAAAGAAATATTTTAAACTGAGATTTGATATGAGGTTTTGATTTATCCTAATTTTAGCTGGGACAATCTAAATGTTTATATAAAAGTCATGTACAAAAGCTTTTCTATTCTATGACTATAAACATTCAAAGTATAGATAACGATGCAATATGTTATAAAAATATACGCTGTGAATGGTTATGTCCGGCATTGACAAATTTTGACTCACCACAGTGTCTCCCATCGACTTTATAAAAACTACATTTCCTTTAGCCGGCGCCACACAACTGGTGCACTTGATAAGTAATTACTTACCAAAATAACTTGTTAAGTTTCCATTAATATCGGAAAATAAAGACCGCAGTGACAAATATTTGTAAAAGTAATCCATTGACAAGAATTGATAAGTTTTCACAAATGACAAATATTTGGCAATTGCACCAGTAATGTGGCGCCCGCCACAATTTATTGATAAAATTTACATTTTGTTAAAATTTGTCACTTGAGACACACTATTTGACCAAAATTAATTAGTTTTATTTCGTTTTGCATATGAAACACATTTAAATAAAAGCTATTATTTTCAACTACAAATTTATAATAAATACTATTTCCATTTGAAAGCGTGTGATAAAATAATTAATTTTGAAAATATTTATTACATACTTTCGATTTAAATAAATAAATGTCCATACGGAGAGTTTTATAAAGTTTGTGCCATTAACAATTTACGTATAATATTAAGTGCATAATGTATGTGCTGTATAATCACATAAATGTATTACAATTTCTTTAAATACCCAGTTGGGAAAGTAAAGTAGTCACGAATCAGCTGTTCATGTTTCATTCATAAACGTGTGTAGCTGAAAATGCCTTGGAAGAGAAATACATGATTCATATGTAATTCAATGGTGTATATAATTCATATTCAAATCATTATTCATAAATGTTCAGCTATATTAACTAAAAAACGTTGCTCTGACAAATTCCCAATTGGCAATGGAGAGGAGGGAGTACAATTATTGTGACACATATCAAATTTTCACAATGTAAATTTAAATTATCACAAAGATCATTATAATTTTTATTTATTAATAAATATAAAAAAGCTAAACTATTTTAATCAATGTTTGCCTTACGAATAATATAATAACAAATATTTTTTATTTTATTTTCAGGTGAGTTGATGTTATTTTATTGTTATATATTTGATCGTCTGCGTATATTTCGGTAAGTAAATGCATAAATTCCATTGAAAAAAAACACTCTTTTATTCTAACCACCGGTTTTATAATATAATCTTTCCGTTGTCCGGGCGAAATATATAAACTCGATATTTAACACATCTCTTTATAATATAGTGTTAAACTTATATTGCATTTGATTAAGACTACTCTCTGTACACAGTATTCCAGTGTAGTGGTTTTGTAAGAGAATATATTTAAATCAAACGAAATTTCTTTAGTTCAGCGTTAGTGATACCACAGAACAGTTTAAATGAAATTCCATATTAATTACTATGCAAAAAAAAAACCAAATATAAAAACGCATAATTTCCAAGGAAGTGAGATTGAAAAAATATTTTTATGTATTGAAAGGAAATTTATGATTCGTAATTTTAGAAAAAAAACTCCTTATTATATGTTTTGCAAATTTTATGTTGAAATAAACTACAATTAATACTGTATTATAAACAGCGAATCGGGTGGACATTGTAATGGGGAACAGGTAACCGTGTACCGCGGCTTGTCTCACTCACGTCGCGCTTACAGAGTGGTTATCCGGCGAACGATTACTAATGCTATGTCTTCACTTTTCATATAGGTAAAACGAATACACATGTACCGCATTTAACTGCGAAAGTGTCGATCATATTAGTAATAGTCGGGGCTCTGCATGAATATATTGTAAAAGTATGGCTCGTCTCTATATAAATTAAATTAATTATATAAAAATTGTCACTCGCTTGGTATTTATAAATTTAGAAATACATGTCTTTCTAATTATAGTTATTTATAGTAACTTCTTGGTCCTTTTTATTATTTTATACTTTTTAAAGGGATTTCACTTATTTTTTTTTTAATTTCGGTTTATTAGAATTTTTGTTGAAACAAGTTTGTAAATTCTATTTCAAAATAAATACACGTGTTCGTATTTCCTTAAATTACTGCATGCTAATAAATTTATTAAAAATATTCAAATTGGTGAAGATTTTGGAGATAATTTACTTGTCGCATTCATCCGCTACTGATGATATTATATATTTGAACAATTCAATAATGATCTTCTTGTGATCATCGACTACAATTGATGAGTTTGAGCCCAGAATTGAAGGAAAATCGGTCACAATTCAAGAAGAGATATGGCAAAGTAATTTTGCAGCATGATAACGCTTGCGGCCACATATTGTAAAACCGATCAAAATCTATACTTAAAAACGCTGAAATCGAAAATACTATGCAACCCACCGTATTCGGTGCACATTGTTCCCTCCTATTATACTATATATTTTTGTTCTGATCGATGCGGCGGAGCATCTTTAGAAGATGCCAAAACATTTGGTTCGATTTGTGAATAACTTCAAAAGATCAGTGGTTCTCCTGACATGGTATGATGTCAGAGAGATTGGAGAAAATAGTCTCTATAGCGATCAATGACATATTCTTTATTTTATATACATTTTTAAATAAAGCATTCATTGGCATTTGCACGAAAAATCAGCAATAACTTATTTAAGTTTCTGAATTAATTAATATTTATTTGTTTTTTTTTTTTAAATTAATCGATCGAGTTTTGTTGTAACAAATTTTTTTTCCATTTTAATTTTTCTTATACATATTTTGCATCTCTTCTGCTTTTTATTATAATACTTTTTGTGATACGCGCGAGATGATCCATCGATCATTAAAAAAAAAATATTGTGTGTGTATGCGTTTGTTTTTTTTTTAAACTAACACTGGTGTGAAAAAGTTTTTGAAATTAATTGTTAAACTGAAATTATTTTAAAATTTAGTTCTTGTGGCATTTCACTTATTTTTTTTATGATAACTTCCATTAATCTGCGGGCCATCGATTCCATCAAAGATATTAATATATTATATATATTAAATAAATGTTGAAATACTATATATTAATCCCATGTTGTCTAGCCTTCGTTTTCAAATAATATCACAAATTCTCAATTCGATTTCTGTATAAGCACTGTGGCGAGGAGTTTCCAAGACCTACATCTGTATAATTATAGAATTATATGAATGTTTTCTACTGAATTTCGGTGAAATCGACACTCTTTACCCAGTTTTATAGACCAGATGAAACTTTATAACTTGAGTAATTCTTTGAACAAATTTTGTTATGCAGAAGTATAATGGGCTGTTAAGAATAGTTCCTACTGAGCTTCTTTGAAATCGTTACTCAGAGGAAATTTATGGACCAAAATTTTCATAACTATTTTTAAGTATTTTTAATTTTTCACATATTATTATTAAATTCCAATGGTGTTCTCATGTTTCCATTAATACGTACGTACATATGCGAAGGATTTACGATATTATAAGACTTTTAATTTAATTTATTACAATATTTTGACTGTCCACTGGGGTATCGTACCAGATCTTACAAAATATCAAGAATTTTCAAAAATGATCGGTCGTATATCAACTAAATAAATAAATATTGTGTTGAATTTATCGTTTCTGGTTGCAAAGATATTCATTATTGTTATATGTAGATAGATCGCATAAATCCAAAACCATAACACATATAATTCAAGGAAGTGGCACACATTTGTGATCGCACTAAATCAAAACCGCATAAGAGTTACCTGTACTTTTTTTAACAGAAAACGAATTGAAATCAAATAATAATATCAAAAATTTTTTCACACCAGTGTATTAGCACAATATTTTATTTATTATTTTTCCAAAACTACATAAAAAAAAACCAGCTTCCAAAACATATTAATGCAAAAAAATTTACATATTACAATGGACCGTCGTCGGTGATGATCATGCTGTGTGTGTGTGTGTGTGTGTGAGTGTGTGTGGAGCGGGGCCGAGCGGCGTCAGGTCGGGAGAGGGGTCAATGGGAAAAGAATGAAATTAATTTGTATTTTCTTTGAAACTGTTGGACTTTTATTTTTTTTTTTTTTTATTAATAAAATTTAATTTAATTCAGTTGATTTACAGTCGCCGAACAGCTAAGACAGATTATTACATTTTCTATATAAACTAAAACGTATTAAATAAATAAATAAATAAATAAAAGCACGTCATTTAAAATTTAGTTATTTGTGATTTTGTGTGTATGGTTTATTTTTTCTGCTCAATTTTATACACCTTTTGTTAGTTAATTTATCAAAAGTTTTTGTTATATTGGTGTGGTTTTATTATTAATAATAATAATAATATTATTATTATTATTATTATTATTTATTATTTATTATTATTATTATCATATGAAATGCGATATATATAAAATTATTTAAATAAAATGTTGTTTTAAAGTGTTAAAAAATTTATATTTTTGAAAAAGTGGTTTTTTTTTGTGAAATTTAAATAATAACCTACATTAAAAACAAGCAACAAAAATTAAATTAAATAAAACAAATACAAACAAAACAATTAAAAACTTAATTATATATTGATATTAATGTTGCAACAAAGACCTCAATTTATTGGAAAAGCAACATAATAATAATAATAATAATAATAATAATAATAATAATATAATAATGAACTTCTTTCATTAAAAAATACCATTTATTCATACGTTATTTTCAATATGCAAAACTTATAAATTTGTATTAATACTATCCTACACTCAATATTAAACGTCTATATAATAGTCAATATACAAAAAAAAAATGTATCCAGCAAAATTGGTTGACTTTTATGGGTAACATCACTTTTTTTCTATCCATATCAAACGGCTTGAATTCGTCGGGACATATATATACAAATAGTATCCCACAGTTCGTATATATTACGAGGACAACCGTAAAAATAAGCTATCCCAAACAAAGAGAACAGATATTTTTTTGGGCAATTTTATTATTTATCGTCTAATTCAATACCCATCCATCAAACGGCTTTCAACTTTTTTTTGAATTCCATCCGCGCAAAATAATATAATTTTTCAACACCATCGAATTATGTTTTAGTTAATAACCTTAACCATTTGACGAAAACAAGCACGAAATTTTTTTACATTCGGAAACAAAAAAGATATTTACTGCGGGAGCTAAATCTGAACTGTATGGAGGATGAGCAATTTCTAATCTTAATGCTTCCAAATTTTCGTTCAGTAAAAACTGCAGTTAATGATCTTCGATAGATCAATCGATCCAGTAATGCACAATAATATTCACTATTGATTGTTTTTCCGTTTTGAAGGTATACAGCAATGATTGCGTTCATGTACATTTTATAAAATATTCGTTTCGAAGTTGAACTGCTAAACACAGATAAGTCAACCAATTTTTTTGGATACATTTTTTTTTTTAATTTCATTGACACTCACTAGACGTTTTAATATTGACGTATGGTAGTAATAGTCTTCACTATAATTAATACACACGCGCGTTTACAAGAAACATACCGTCCGATGACTATTTTTTTTATTATTGTACATCATTTTTTCTATCCAAAAAATAATGTATTGTTTTTATAAATGTGTATGCAGACGACGATTACAAATGAATTCTCGAGATATTGTTTGTAATTTGAAATAAGAAAAAAAACTTCAATGTTAAAATATTGTTGTTATTTTTATATGCGTAAAAAAAAAAAAAACACATAAACCATTACGAGTGATACGTTTTCAAAATATTAATTATATTAAAAACAACATACGCATAATTTGATATAGGTTTTTATATGCTTTAGCATATTTGATTTGGAAATTTCCCAATTTCATTGCGCGTGCAACTTTTCTATATAACTTTAAAATTATTTTTCAAATTTTTATAATAAATAACCATAAAAAGATATTTATTTATTTTGTTTTCGGTACACATTTTGGAAATAACTTAATAATAAATAATTATTTTCATTAGATAACCTTAACGCCGCGGCCAATGCACTGCTGCATTTCATATACATACAAACACGGGGTCAAAAATGAGTGGACACTAATAGAAAAATGTAGAAAATTTCATTTTAATTATAATTTATAATAATATTTATTTGAATTTCATTCACGCAATACGTTAAGTTTAGATTAGATTAGATGTCATGATATCTTTGTATTAAATCGATGGCAATGTTAAATGTACTGCGACCATGTTGATCTATTGTATATTATTCTGATGGGTTACCCATATTTAAAGCACTCTCTTCAGTTTCCTATTTCCCTGATGAAATTTAAAACGTGGAGTATGTTCAAAGATAGCAGATCACCATAATTTTAGCCGTATAGGTACTCAGGCTGTTTCTTCTTTTGCTGATCAGTGCTGCACAATTTTTGAGAATGCGGTTTGACGATCTGCAGAATCTACATTCATTATTTACTTTCTCATCCATGACTTTATGACTTTTCCTCTTAATCTACAGTGTGATCCGTGAGCATTCCTGTCACAATTCTAAGTCATCTTCCGGTATTACCAGCATTAGAATCAGTATTAAGTGCGTCGCTCGGTAATTGTTTCCGATGATTACTTATACTCACATAAATTTCTGTATGTGTTAAAAAAATTAATAAATAATTAATAAAAATGTGCACAAAATTGATAATAAAAATTTTGAATGAAATATATGACAAAAGTTGACACTATAGCTGATATTTTGGCTTATAAACAATTGATGACAATTCTGATAGGATTCGGATTTCGATTGTAGTCAACTGATGAATGTACAGCTATGGTAAATTTATATGTAATTCCGTATGAGAGTATACAATTAAATTATATATTTAATTCGCCTATAACAACTTCCTTCAAAATTTGTTAAACCGATCAGTTCTATACATATCAATAGATTGTATTTAATAAAAGTGATCATGAATGAAATTGGATATATGTATTGATCAATTAAGATTGTTCGATGATCTCTAATGCATTTACACAAGGTGCCATTATATATATATATATATTGTGTTCCGCATAGCGTTAACGGAGGACCAATAATAATAATTATTTTAGATAAAACGTTTTATTATTAATTATTATAAGGTATTAAATTAAATTCGTGTTTTAAAGAAATTATGATATGTCAAATTATGAGATTATCTAACAATTATATTATATCTACCCACGACGGACATAATATAAATTTACCATTTCTATTATGAATTTTAATATTACCATATTTACACGGATATTATATTCTATAATATTTTAGATAATATATGGATAAATGATATTTATGTCATCAAATAAATTAATAAAACGTGCGCTTCATTGAAAATGAATTTAAATCAGTGTTGAAATAATATCCATTTAACATAAATTTGTAGCTTTATAATATTAAACTGTGATACTTATGGTATCGGAAGAAAGATTTGACCTTACCGATCCGTTATAACTTCTTCATAAATCTAAATCCATAAAATATATGCATATTTTGAAACTGCGACTAACGATTCAACATTGTATTTTATGTATCCATTATATTAGTATATGCGTTTACCGGCGCAGATACAAAGAGTAAGAGTCAAACTACTAGAAAAACTATACACATCCATTGAATTGAACACGATTAGGAGAATATTTAACAGTTTCTATATTATTTATCATTGCTTTGTCGATTGTATAATAAGATCCGATATTAGCTGCGGATCATTGAATCGACTTGAGGACCACGATTTCGCCGCTATAATATTTCCTGACACACACATACAAAATATGGTAACACATAACGCGAAAGTTTTGAGACTTAAGTTGCTACAGTTGATAATCAGATCTGAGCGCGGATCTATGGCAAAATCGATGATGTACAAATTGAGGTGTACGATGAATTTTGGCTACCTCAAGAAGTGAGTGCGGTGTTGTTGAAAGGAATATAAAAAATAAAATATGCAAGACTTCAAAATGCAACAAAATGCATTTTTATTGATGCGTTCTATAGCTGAACAACAGAAATTATGATTATGGATATTTCGTTACTTTAACCACGCGTTACAATAATGTCATTCCAACACTGATTTAATATTATATCGTAAATAAATCTTTTAAAACTGCATTAGTTCATTTTATTTTATATTTTTGTGATCCTCCCAAATTTTTATATAACCTTTTTTGATGTCACATGATTATATTTTTATTAGCATGACAATTCGAAATATTTGTTTATAGCAATGCTAACGAATTTGTTCTTTAAATTTATGATACAGTACATCATTTGAAAATTTTAATTAATTCGAATATTAACAAAACAACATATATTTTATTTGTTTTGTTTAAAGATCAACCTGTATGTTATTAATGGCAAAAAAAAAAAAAAATCAATGACATGTGAAATTTATCCACCTACAAAATTTGTGTAAATTCCCAAATAAATATGGAAAAAAAAAATGTGTCGACGAGGTGTGACACTAAAATAATGAAAAAATACATTTTATTTATTCATGTGAATTTTCCATAGCTTCATCGGTCGGAAATCTTATTCCTTTTGATACAGATTTTAACCCAGTCGAACAAATAATAGTGGAATAAGATGGATGGTCCCACACTGGGATGTTATAATTATTTATCGTGAAAGACAAAGAATTTTAGGTACTAATTTGCCCACACACTTTTTTTGCATGATAAAATTGTTATATAAAACTTACCTTATTCACACATTCTTTGTCAATTCCTACAGTTTCAGCAATCGCATCGCAATAGCGAATACCGACGGTCACCGATCAGATTAGTTTACCGATTTTTTTTGGCGTACATGTTGTGATAAACATTCATGCAACGTTACGCGTTCGGAATTAATATATCTTCAGATACGGGATGGGCGACAATCGTAAGGGTAGACTTCATGCTACACAGCTGGCTATCGTCGTACAGCTTTGGTGCATTCGTATATAGCTATTCTGCAAAAGCACCAATCTCGTAATTTTACAGCCACACCACGTACATTGAAAATCAAACAATTGATAAATAAACGTTTATTCAGTTCGTTAATAGTTGTTTGTGTATAATATTATTTTACATATATAGTTTTTTACAATACGTCTTGTGTGCCGCCGTTTCCGCCTACGCCAAATTTTGTAAAATTCTGAATTTTAAATTTTATAACTCATTAAATTTTTATTTATTTATTTAGAATTTATTTGACGTATATAGTTTTTTAAATAAAAAGCAATTTAATAAAATGAACATAATTTAAATTTTTCAAAAAATTAAATTATTTTTTAATTATTATGTGATATTCTTAAAAAAGAAATAAAATAAAACCGAAAGTGCAAAATATGGACTAATATAATAAAATATTATAATAATTATAGTGCGTTCGTGTGTGTGTTTGTGTTTGTGTGTGTGTGTGTGTGTGCGTGGGTGTGATGTAATTAGTGATTTAATGTTATGTTAATTAAAATAAAAAGTGCAATGGAGAATTTAGGATATAAAGAAGGTACAGGTACAGCCAAACCTAAACAGCATCGTCGTTTATCACGTGCTGCTAGCGTTGCAATAGATGTGGAAGGTGCTCCACTGTCTATGTCCCGGTAAGTTATTATGTTTTGGTTTTATTTTTATATTCATCTAATATACGTGTATGGGAAACTATATTTAAATTAACAAATTATTAATAAAACCATTGATTGATTTATTAAAGCCGCGCCGCGTAAGTAAATAGTCAGTTTTTGGAAATCAGAAAAATTAATAGTTATAAAATGATATGTGTTTTTTTTCCTTCGCCAATGTTTGTTAACTCCTTTGCAGAAATTCGGGAAGTGTCATTAAATGCGATATTCTTTTCTCAAAATAAAATATATCATTACACGAGGGGTGGTTCGTCTTGAACTCTATATGAATTATAAAAATACCTTCCCATATAGTTTTGCGCTCTCCAAAATTGTGACCTCTGTGTTGTCACCATTTTTTTTTTATATTAATACTGTGATTATTATTTAATCTTTAATTATTAATCATTAAAAAAGCATTCGGAAAAAATTGGTTTATTAAACCGCTTAATTCCACAAAACCATGGAAATTATCATTAAAATACTTTAGGTCAAAACTCCAAAATTATCCGTTAAACGATACTTTTGCAATTCTATTGAGAATATTTTGAGCCTTTAGTAGACCATGACAGTGAGTGGGAGTGTACTCGAAAGGAATGAAGGTAGCCGCACCTATACTTTTACAATTCTTTGGAAATTATCATTAAATTTGTAAGTTCAAAATTGCAAGATAATCGGATATATGTTATGGAAACGCTCTGCAAGTGACGTCATTATTGATCTTTGGAGAATCAGTATTTTTAGTATAGAAAGTAATACGATGTAAGTCACATCTCTGTCTAATTAAATTACAAATTCTAAGTTACACAACATTTAGCAAGTAATCGCTGCAGTTACCTGCGTGTTTAAATTTAAAATTTCAAGATTATAAAAAAATTCCAATAGAATTATATTATATTATAGGAATAGGACATCAGGATTCCTATAGACTATAGATTTTATTCTTTGGAAAGCTAAGAACAAATGACTCGTGTGTCTTTTTGGAAAATTATAATTATCTTCTTTCATTTTAAACCATTGTTAGAAATATTTTCTTCGGTCGATTTCAATGCAATTTTGTCGGGTTTTTAAATATAGAATTCACTAATTGTTGTTCCAATTTCTATTGGAAGGAAATATCATGGCGAAGGAGTAAATAGCATTTTATATGAAAATAGTAAATGTATTTAATTTTAATATTACTACATCCAATGGTTTTATTAATAAAAAAAAAATTAATTTATATATATTTTTAATAGAATAATTTATAATTTAAAATGTAATTTTATAATATTCTGATCAGAAGGAAATGGAATAGGTAATTTGACAATTGCAGTTAAACGCATTGATCAACATAAGTATATATATATATAGGTGACTACAGCCATTAACCCGATAGCGATCCTTTAGCTATAGTTATAGAGAACATTATCTACAGAAATAAAAATAGGTTAATACCTCTCAAATATTCAAATGATTGAAAAATTATCAAAAAATTAAAATTATCAACAAAGTTATACCATTCGTTAGTATTTTCAAAATCATCACAGAAATACCCAGCAAATAAATTAGTAATTTACTTTAAATATCATCAACACAAACATTTTTGAAATACATTTACGTTCTTAGAATTGAAATATCATCTCCAAATATAAAATGATAATGATCATTGGAATTAATTATATTAAAAATACCGCGCAGTTGCATGCACATGAAACTGTAGGTTTTAAAATAAAAATAAAACATTTATTGTATTAAAAAGAATGATTCAAATAATTTTATTCAAAATAATTACCATCGCCACAGCTACACATGTCAACAACAATGGAAATTGGTGGATGTCACGCATAAATAAAATATTCTTCTTTTGATGCAAATCATTCACAGACCCAATTTTCTAGTTGTTCAGATTTTTTGAAGTGCTGCTCTTTAATTTTGCATGTTCTATGGATGAATGACTATCGGAAGGAGCCGTTAAAAATGTGGTGAATGTGGCGGGTGGAGTAAAAACCCAAAGCCAATTGAATGTATGCATTACCGGCTTTGCTTTGTGTAACGGTGCATTGTCATATGGAACAAAATTACCTTACAGTGTCTTGTGGTTCATTTTGGTTGTTTTTCGATCAAAGCATGGTCAAAATTAATCATTTGTTATCGGTAGCGATCAATATTAATATTTTGCATCAGGTTTTAATAATTCATAATAATATATACCATACCTTAATGATCACAACAAACACAGGGTTTACAATCGATGTTTCTGGTTGACCTGGTGTAGCCCATGATTTTTTTGCGTTTAGGATTCTCAGAAAGAAGTCCGAGCAAAAGGTATATGGCGCAGAAGTGTGGTTGGTGAAGCCGAAGTCCAGGGAAAAACCTGGAAAGATATAATATTTTTTTGGATCCAAAATCGTATCGCTTCCCCGCGGAGTAACAGAAAGAATTGATGATGATTCTGATGCCTGATTCACACATTAACCTTATCTATATAGCCCACATCTATGTGAAAATTGCAGTTTCATATGCATAAACATGGTGTGTCATTTTAAGTTAATTTTAATAATTGATTTCCATCATTTTTGTCTCTATTTTTTATTCTTATTTTTCAAATGTTATTATTTTATTTTCCACATAGAATTTGTAACGTAAAAATCAATTTATATACCAATTGAGAATAAATAATTGTGCGCCTATGTATTGTAGAATTAATTTAATTTTATAGAATAATATGGAAATCCTGTTTATCGTGTAACAAATTAAACAATTTAATATTATCTGTCCGCCACGGATGAATTATAAATATATGTATCGTGCGTCGTGTAACCATCAAATATTCAAATTCGATTTTGATATTTGCAATTTTAACAAAACGATTATATTTTGTCAATTGGCATTAAAATTAAAAAAATATTTTTGAATTCATCTTTTATTACTACTCGCAGGAAGTTTTAATATACAAATGTTAACTATATAAAAAAATTCCATCAGACAAAAAAATATACCGGTTATTGGCAAATTACAATAATTATTTGGGAATTTTTTTTATTTACATTTGATTACTTTTTCAATTTCAATAAAATATCAGTCGGACATATTTCTACTAACTATTATTATTTATTAATAAATTATATATTTTAGTACCTGATAATAAATCAGGTAGAGTAAAATATACCGCCTGATCGCAGCCGTAATGAAAATTAAATACACATTTTTGTTAATATTATTTTAGTTGTTGCATTTGATTCTGATTGATTTGTGTGTGTTTTTTTTTTATATAATTATTCTAAATTTTATAATAAATATATGGGAATAAAAAATATCTGAATAATTTTCTATATTAGACCATTCTTTATTTATGTATTGACACATTATTATTATGTTTAGTGTAATTTATTAATTTATTCTTCAATTATAGTGTAATTTTTATTGATTCTAATTTAATTTTGATGTTAAACGTTGTCAATTAATGTAAAAGAAATTTGGTTGTTCAATTAATTTTTAGTGCATGTGTAAAAATGAAATTTTCCAATATTGGAAATACAGTAAGTGGTTTGCCAGCGTGGATTCATTCTATATGTACTTTTATATATATTTATGTTTATGTTATACCACGACCAAGATTAATGTATGTTTTTTGATAAATAATTTATTAATTTTTACTTTTTTTTATATAATATTAATTAATGCGTGATGTCTGTTCGAAAAATAACCGGAAATGGTTTGGGAAGAAAATGGCAAATAATTAATCATTTTATTGTTATCGAAATATTCGTGGAAATACGCATTGCGCCACAAGTGCATTCTATTTTTATTTAACTGATTTGAATTTACTTATCATCTCGAAAAATCTAGTCGGACTTTAGTTTACCTTACTCCCCCATAGAACAGTTCTCCATTGCTATGGCGATCCTCAGTTGGAGATTTTTTTTTTTCTCAAAGTCATAGCTATTTATCATTCGATTATTTGGTAATTTAAGCAGTAGACTTTATTTTGAAGAAATTTTAACGAAGTAGTTTTGAGATGAAACCCATTACCACCGCCGTTCATTGCTACTATTGAAAATGTTCGCATTGCACTTGTGCGACGATTATAAAAATACAAATCTTTGTGTTTTTTCCCAATGACTGTTTTGTAACGCTAAGAAGCTTCCTATCTATAGTGTTATTCATAGATATTTATTTTGTATAGTTTCTTGTTTCCATCCCAACTCCAACCTATGTCCATTTTTATTCTTTTTCGTGGTAAATATACTATCGCTGTGTGGTTTTACTCACGGATTGAGTTTCACTGATAAGCACCATATGTATTTTTTTAGTTTGAATCCTCTTTGACCATTCTCACAGAATGTTTTCTTAAACTTCCATTTTGCGATCGGATCACAATATCATTTGTATAGAAGGGTTTAAATAAAATATAATATTTAAATTGAATAACTCTAAAACCGATCGATTTGCAATTTTGAACATAAGCGTTTTTATAAGAAGCTCTACAAATATTTTGTATAGATCTGCAATACACAATCCTTTCTCATCTTTTTCTTATTATAATAACAATATTTTCATTATAGAATAAATCTAAAACCGGGTGATTTCATTGAAAATTAGTATTTTGATGTGAATTTCTAAAATTGGTAATGGGGATAAGTGTGTTCATGTAAGGATTATTAAGTGCTGAAGTCAAGGTATTGTGAAAATGTTTTTCAATATAAGGCATAGGTAAATATGTAATGCAATGCGTTCAAAAGATGGTATTTTTATTATGTGCGATATGTTGTGTCAAATATATTTCTAAAACTCTGATCAGAATATAATTAATTTTTATAGTTTTTACATTTACATAGCAGTTAAGTTAAAAAATATGTAAAATTATTAAAATTATTAATAAATTTTAAATTAATATTATTTTCCAATAAACGTTTGTATCAATATTTTTCTATTTTATAAAATACATAGATATAAAACCGTTCCGCCCGGTATGATTGTACGTTGGCGTAATGATCCTGAATCGATGATCGAAGAACAATATCCAACGGAAAATTTTGAATATATGGAATGTGGACCATCACCGCCGGCCGAAAGTGTACCCAGTATGTATGACAGTTTTGAGGAACCAAGTACAGAATTAAGTGTACAAATATGTAGCGATACAATACGTATGAATATCATCGATCAAATGAAAGCGTTATCCGGCCGATCGAAATTATTAGAAGACATCGAACATTCGGTTATCATACCGTCGAATGTTACCAAAATGTTTAAGGGTGCATCACAAGCCGAAAAAAATATATCATTTTTATGGTCAGCATTCTTAAAGCGTTGGGATTTGTTGGAGGCGATCGTAATAAATGGTGCCGATCTACATTATTCCGATTTAAATGGAATAACAGCATTACATTTGGCCGCATTTAGTGGTTGTGTAAAAAGTACAAATTGGTTAATAAAAAAAGGGGCTGAAGTAAATTCACAACAAAAATGTTATACACCATTGCATTGTGCGGCCTTTGGTAATTCACCGGAAACAGCTAAAATATTAATAAATAATGGGGCATCAATTGGAACCGATACAAATAAACAGAATTGTGAAGAATCATTGTTACATTGTGCGGTGCGTGCTAATGCCATCGAATGCGTACAATTATTTATATGTGAGGGAGCCGATGTGAATGCATTAAAAGCAAATGGTACAAATCCAATACATTTGGCCGCCGATTTAGGTTTAGTACAATGTTTAAAATTACTATTAGACAGTTCAAATGCTGATCCAAATATACGTATATGTATAAGAGAAAAAGAATCGACAGCATTACATTTGGCCGCCGATGAGGGTAACATTGAATGTGTAACATTGTTGTTGGCAAAAGGTGCCGATGCAAAAGTTAAAAATCATCGTGGTTTTACGCCATTACACTTAGCAGCGCGAGCATCAAGTTTAGAATGTGTTGAGGTACTGTTACGCATCGGTAATGCAAATCCAAATGCAGAAGATTATGATCAACGTACACCGTTACATGCGGCTGTTGGAAAATCTGATTATGCATTTGATATTTTAGAATTGTTAATATCATGGGGTGCTAATGTAAATCATAAAGATGTATTTGGTTTTACTGCATTGCATTTGGCCGCCTTAGACGGTTTGGCATCATGCGTTGAACTACTAATTTATCATGGTGCTGATGTTACAACAAAATCAAGAAAAGGTACAAGTGCATTAAATGTTATAACACGAAAAACACCAGCATCATTGGCTATGATTTATCAGAAATTGGATGCAGCCGTTATACTGTATCAATCACAAAATAATGCAACGCGTGAAGTTGAATTAGAATTTGATTTTCGACAATTGCTACAACCGTGTCATCCACGTGAAATTAGTTATTTGAATACATTTGTTGACGAAGGTCAAAAAGAATTTCTACAACATCCTTTATGTTCAGCATTTTTATATATAAAATGGGAGAAAATACGAAAATATTATATTGCACGTTTAGCATTTTGTTTTACCACCGTTTTGTTTTTAACACTTTATGTTTTAACGGCATTGGCACACAGTTGTTATAATGGCAGCAAAGATATGAACGAAACAATTAAGGACCAAGAATTGTGTCAGAAACAATCGATATTAGGTGAAATGTTACGTGATAATCCATTTGTAATCGAAATGCAATGGTGGGTACTGGTTGTCATTATAATTGGTGAAATATTTCGTAAACTTTATGGTTTAACAGGTTATTCATCGTTTCGACATTATGTTTCACAAGTTGAAAATATAATCGAATGGTTTGTTATCGTTAGTGTATTTTTAACATCATACATTTATAATAAACGCACGGACATATGGCAAAATCATATAGCAGCATTTGCAGTATTACTTGGTTGGACAAATCTTATGCTAATGATTGGCCAATTGCCGGTATTCGGTGTGTATGTGGCAATGTATACAAAAGTACAAGGTGAATTTGCAAAATTATTTATGGCCTATTCTTGTATGCTGATTGGTTTCACAATAAGTTTTTGTGTAATATTTCCATCGTCGCCGGTATTTGCAAATCCGTTAATGGGTTTTATAACGGTGCTGGTCATGATGATTGGCGAACAAGATTTAAGTCTGTTGACAAATGATCCGGACGGCCAGGATCCACATGTTTTATTAGAAATAAGTGCACAAATAACATTTGTATTATTTTTACTATTTGTTACCGTAATTTTAATGAATTTATTAGTTGGCATTGCCGTTCATGATATCCAAGCATTAAAAAAAACAGCCGTTCTGTCAAAGTTGGTGCGTCAAACAAAATTGATATCATACATTGAATCGGCATTATTTAATCGTTATATACCTGCATGGTTACGTAAAATATTACATTATACGGCGTTGGTATCACCGCTGGCCTATCGCGTTGTACTTAATGTAAAACCATTGAATCCGGGTGAAAAACGTTTGCCACGTGACATCTTAATGGCCGCCTATGAATTGGGTAAACAAAGAAAATATTTTGGTACAACAATAGCGTCACGTAATCCCGTCGGTACACCATGTTATGCACACAATAAATATGTTAAAATTGATGGTAGCACAACAAATGTATTAGGTGATCGGGTTGTTGGTGGTGGTGTTGGTGGCGGTGGTGTTGGTGTTGGTGGTGGTGGTGGTGGTGGTGTTGTTGGCGGTGTTGTTGGTTGCGGAGGTGGTGGTGGAATTGGTGGTTGTGGTCCACCAGATTCAGATTATGGTTTTGATACAGCTAGTATTTGTGCATTAACTACAAAAATCGATGAAAATGCTGAAAAAATTGATGTATTAACTGGTGAAATAAAAGAATTAAAGTTGTTGTTACATCAAAATCATCAAATTATCGATCAATTGGTAACAGTTATTAATAATCAACAAAAAAATAATTTAAATTATAAGAAATAATGTTTGGAGGGTTTTTAATTAGTTTTTAATTTTATTTTTATTATTGAATATTGTAATTTGATTTTAATTTTAAAAACATTTTGTATTTTAATTGATTTTAGTTATAAGATATTTTTTTTCTATCATATTTTTTAATGAATATTTGAATTTAAATTTATTTTTTCCTTAAAATTTATACGCAATCAGAATAAAATTTATATATAAATGTTAGTTGTGGGGGTGTTATGTAAATAATGTGATCCAACGTAAGTGATAACGTTATATTTTGGTTTTAAAATTTCATGTATGTTCTCATAATTTAATTGTGGCTTTCAATTGGTTTCTGTGTTAATGTAACAACGTTTCGCGGTGATTGTTTGGCAGATTTTTCAATAATTTAGAATGTCCTAAATAACAGAGTTCCACATATTAGTTAGGCAGTAGCGTTCTTTATAAAAATGTTATACGGGAATTTAATTCAATAATGGTACAGTGGATAGAATGTATGGCATTCAATGTACGGAGATTACGAGTACAATTATCGATACCGAAAATTTCTCAATTGAATTACAATTTGTTTATATGGAATCAGAAATTGAATAGCTTTGAAAATATTGGTGTTAGACACTATAAATTCAGAGACTATCGAAATACAAATTGCAACCCAATTGAGGAATTGTTATATATGCACATATAGAATAAATTGCCAACTTGACTGCAACGTTAGACGGATTTCCGCGAGTGACACTATTACGGTCAGATGGCTTGGTTGGAGTTGGATATTATACCCGGAATATTAATATATAGGTTCGAGATGCTGTATATAATATATAATCATGTCTATTTTAAGGATCATTCTATAATACCAAGTACGTTAATCTCTGCACAATCTGTTTTTTTGATTGTTTAAGTATTGAGTTTGATATCATCTGCAGTTAATAATCAATGGTACCCGTTTTAACTTGTGTAAATCAAGTTATGGTATCTTATCGTTAGTGCAGGATCAATTATACGTTTTATTTGGATTTACGTTTAGACCCTTTTCATACTGCCTCTGCTCAGTTGTGCATTTAACTTGCTGATTATGTATTTGTTTATTTATACAAATTGTAAATGTAAATTTCCTCGTGACAATATGTAACTACATAAGCTATAATTTTACCACTGTTAAGAATCTTTGCGATATTATCAACAGTTAAGATTCAACGGCGAAAAAGGAGATGCCACTTTACGTTCATCTGGTTGTGTTGTGTCCGGTCGGACACGGTTGTCCACTTTGGTATATGGAATTTATATATATTGTAGCGTATTCATTATTTATTACATGTTCACTATACGTCGATATACTATTATTAGTTCCAAAATATACTATCGAATTATACAGTATTAAAACCAATTATTTCAAATAAAAATTCAATTATTCGTATTATTAAATCTAAATTTCTATGTGCCGGTCACTTTCAAGTTCCTTTTTATATACGAGTATGAAAATTGCCTATATAAATTGTAAATTTTAAATATGATATTCGCATTCATATACGATAAAATAATATAACGTTTATGGTCACAATTAAAAATTTAAAAATATAATAAAAATCTTTGAATTGAAAATGATAAAAGTTTTATTAATAAATGTTAAAAGGTTAATTAATTAAAATCACTTAAAATGCAAATAATTCAAATTAAATATGCATTCCATAGATACACAATGTTTTCGTAATTTCGTTTATACTAAATTACTATATTATATGCAAATACATTTTATAAATAATACTTTCAATAATAATCAAATCATAATAATAATAATAATAATAATGTAATTTTTTTTCTACTAATTAATTATATTGTATAAATTGACATTTTTAATTAATTAATTGTAATTCAAATAATATTAGTTATATTTCTTATTATTTACACGATACATATTGAACGACAGACAGACAGACAGACAGCTGACAAAGTCACGCGCAGGTAAAATGTTTCTATGATGTATTTTTTTTTTTAAATAATTTACACAGGGTGAGTGAGAAAAATTGTGAATTTATTATTTCTGTATAATAAACACTTAATACCCTTATACAATATACGGCAATTTGAATTTTTTGTTCTGGATAAAGTGATGCTTTCGGCGAAAGAGGGATACCGAATAATTTGTTCGTTGGTTTTTTGTGGTAACTATTATTTTATTATGTGATAATTTCACCATAATGACGTTTTTCACCGGGATTCGTAAATATTTACGACACTTCATTTGGTGATGTCCCGGACGCAACCTTTATTATAGCCTCTCCCTTTTCATCCTTATAAACAAAATTCATTTTTGTTAATATTTTCACAAAATTTAATTTCATTAAAATTTAAAAAAAGTTGCAACCTCACTCAAGTGAAGTAAAATTAATTCAATCCGTTGAAAATGAAATATTAATAACTTCCAGGTATTTTCTTATTTGATAATTTTACAATATCGTTTTAATTTAATATGTAGGTGCGATAAAAGTCGGTTATGAGATTTAGTAATTCGCAGATTGAGAATGGGATTATATTATAAAATTCTTACGTATGCCCAATTGGAATGAATAATAACCTAGAAATACCTGGTATATATTAGTTTTCAAAGAATTATGGTGCGAACTAGATTTCTTACCAAATATTAAGCTACACATATTCTAAGCACGAATACCTCAAAATTCAACAGTAGATATATGCGAGTACTTCAATTTGATCGTAGTTAGATTGCTCTGCCGGGTAACAGGTTTTCAAGGGATTTGTTTGGATGCAACCTTATAATCCCATTCTAAGCATACGTTTGATAATTTTCATCAAAATTTAATCACATTTTTTAGGTTCCATGGAATTTGCTAATAAAAATTATTCATATAATCCAGTATCAAACCCCAGCATTCCTAATTTCATCAAAATTGCATGAGTCAAATATGCTACTGAAACTTTTCTTGAATAGCTAAATTTGTAGGAACTTCTATAATCAGTTCAATCTAAATACTAAATTTGATCAATTTTATTAGAATGATAATTATAGCCCAATTATTACCACCAAGTTTATGTTGTGAATATCGGAAAATTTAATGTTATTTGAATAATTGCTGAAATGTATACCAACAAAAATTATCAATCCCTCTTTCGTTGTCATCGGCGGCCATCCGGAAAATTTTTATTTTAACACATGGTCTACTGCACCATATAAAAGCTATTAAGAAATCGGATCATTAATATGATCCGTTGCGTTATATACAATGGTATAGGTATTAGGTGTTAATGCGGTGAAGCTTCGCAAATACTGTTAAAATGATACAAAACAACGAAAATTTGGCAAATTTCAAAATTATTGTGATATTCTTTATTGTTTTTTTATTATTATATTTTTAATCGCACATCAAAATTTGACGATAAAGATTGTATTTTCGATTTATTATCTATAATTCGATTACATTTTTTGGATATTATATTATTATAATACAATATTTATAAATACAGAAACATTTTTTGTAAGAGTTTTTAACGCATTATTAATATTAATATTTTATGTGTTTTTAATTTTCATACGATCATTGCTATAATTAAAACTATAGATTGCATCATTAAATTGTTGAACTGATAAAGGGTTAACATATTATATTAGGTGTAATTAAAGGGAGGGTATATATGCATGGCCAGAGTGTCTAAAAAAAAAATTGTTATTATTCATACCATATTTAATTTTAATAGTATAATAGTGGTATTAGTGCGTATATTAACATTAGATAGACACTTTATCTATAAGAAAAACAAACTTTGAATCATTTGAATTTATAAGTTGAAGGGTTTTATAAATTAATATGTATATAAAAATTGTATAGTTCTTAGGATTTACCAATCTAATCAAAGGTGTGGCGACACGTCAAGAACGTCGTCTTGACGTGTCGCCACAAAGGTATGCTAGAAAATAACTTAATCGTAATTCATTGATGCAACTTATTTGATATGGAGAGAATATTTCAGCACCCCCAGTACAGAAGATCGCTGTATTCTTGGTGGTGTATTGTATGCTACACGCACCCATAGACATTATCAAAAAAACAATGACATCCCACAGCATCTCCACCATCCACTAAATACCGATACAATACGTCTGTATATAACACCAATTTTCCGATCGAGGCGGTGTTTATTAAAAGCAATTCCTATATGTGTTGAAATCCGATATCAATTGTCTATGATTTTCACATTTTCCGATTTATTTAAATACCAATATTCTATGCAAGAATTTTTCCTTTGACCACAACTCGTGTAATCGATGAGCAGTGTTTTGTCGCAGTTTGTCTAGCACAAATAGATGCGATGCGGAATCCTGTATTAAACAGGTTCTGGTTCGATTGAGGGTAGTTATACGAAAAACCTTGTAATTGTTATAGAATCTGTATGTTCGACTTGCAACTTAATTTTAATTGGTCACCGCATACAATAGAATAGAATATTGCATATAACCTATACCTGTTATATATTGTACAGATGTAACTTTCAGCTAAGCCTGCTATTTTTTCTAGTGTAAAACCCACCAAATAAATAATAAATAAATAAATTCTTTGGTATTAATATTTTGATGAATTAATTGAGTGAATTTTCATTTATAAAATTGGAAGTGCTTACAATTTATGTATGTATTCATTGAAGAAATTGGAAGTACATACAAAAAGTGCCGCTGCGGGTAATTAAATTCAAATGATTCAACAAAAACATTTACAATTAATTTTTAAAAACCATAATAAAAACCAATTTACAATATTTATAAAATATTGTAATTATATATTTTAAATATAATACAATTATTATTGTAAAAGAGATATATTGTGATATTAATATTTAGTTTATAATTAATTAATATTTTTTATTATTCGAAATAAAAATTATATAATCAATTTTATTTCATATCAATAAAAATAAAATTAAAAATCAAACATTTTTTTTTTTTTTTTTTGGAACTGAACACGAATGAATAATTAATTAATAAAAAAAAAATTATATCAATATTAATTTTCCTATAAATATATTTTTTCTATAAATAATATTATTGTATTTAATATAATTTTTACTCGTTTTATAACAAAATATAAGTATTATCATAATTATATAATTTAATTTAATAAATTACATTTTAATATTATATTATTAAATAATAATGTATTCGGATTAAAGGATTAGTATAAAATAAGATTTTGTTACTCCTTATAAATTATAATTGTTACAACACGCGCATAAAATGACGAAAATCGGAAGACTTTTATATATATAAATTTTGATATTAGAATTATTTGTTGTTGATGTTGTTGTTGAATTTTGAATGAATTTTACAAATTATTATTTCGAAATTTATTTTTGGGTATATATATATTTTTTTTTTTTTATATAAATTTACAATAAAATCATTATAAATTATAGAATTTAATTGTGGTACACACTTACGCACCCACATAGTATAGAAAGTACTAATAATAAACTCTTGTATATTTTTGCTATAGAGTTTTTATCAATAAAAATATATGCAAAAATTTATATATTGTTTTATAATTATTACAATTATAATATTAAATATAATTAATATGTATTAAATAAAGAAAAATAAGAGCACATCTCATACATTTTTATTGTAGGATATTTATTTATTGTTAATTGTTTTTGTGAGCCACACTATATTTATATGCGAATTTTACATTTCACCTGCGTATGTCAACTATATACGCGCACAGTCTTACAAATGTGTGTTATCTCACAATATCTCAGGATGTAAACAAGACATATGAATTTAACAGTATAACCGAACTGTTGAATTCTCTAGTTCACTTATTCTGGATATATACAATAGAATGTTTCCATAATCAGGATATTTGAGAAGCGTATGTAATCAAAGTACCAAATCCAAAAACTTCATGCAAAACTGTTTATATAAAATCCTATTTTCTACATAGCCAAACACATACAATATTTGTTTCGATGGTTGCTTAAAATCTCACAATTTCCAGACAATATCCAGACTATATAAAGAAATATATATATAAATTAACTAGATGCTTCAATCTTTCATAGTCATGGGTTCATGTTTATTTTTTTGTATCTCGTCTGATTCCTGACATAACCATAACCAACAGTTTCTATATAAAAAATGTGTTGGTCATATAGGGTGATATGCTTGTGATTTGATATGATTTGAAAAGAATAAATCGATGTCGCACGTATAATCACAGCCACCACTATACAGTTAACATGCACAGAAAATATTTGTTCGGTTCTTTAAATCCTATATGGGTCGTTTGGTCGTGACGAAGTGTTCCCTATGTTCACTACCTTGCATTTATCTATATATAATTAAGATACGATTACATTTTAGAGGGTTGTTTAATTTTTAAATTTGTATACATCAACAAGAAACGATGGTTTTTAAAAGTGTTGTACATTCCCAACAGGAGGAAACAAACCGCAGTTGATCAAACTAAGAAAAATATGGTCTTTTATGAAATACGTTGACACGAACCGCCAATAGCAACTGGAGCCATTTCTTTTTTTACTGATGGTAAATATGAATTTCGCACTTCTCAATATATCAGTTATATACTTATCGTCGAAGTAATTCAGAAGGATTAAATAATATTTGATTTTAAATTCGTTTTTAATTTTCTTATTATAACAACTTATTCAATTCGGGACGTCCGCCACTGATTTCCGTCCATACAAAATTCATTACGGAGTTTTATTAATATAAAATTTGTTACATTACAGATTTAAATATATTTATAAAATGGGTATATATTATCATCATATCATATCTCATATATTGAATATACAAAAGATTTCCAACATATGAATAGAATTGAATAACATTTTGTAATTGAACTCATTACCTTGAATATTATGAGAATTTATTTCAATTTTATATATATAAAATGTTTGTTATATTTTATAATAACAAACATTAGAAAAATATTACATTCCATCGCCAATTAATTTGTAAAAATATAATAGAAAAATGCATCATCATTATGCATTATTCGTTATTGCATATATATGTGCATCATGCAATATTATGCAATATTTTTGTGATGTTGTTATATGTATTTTGTGGAAAGGACTAATTATTATTATTATTATTATTATTATTATTACTATTATTAATATGAATTAAAATATTTATTAATTATTTATTTATTATGCGAATGTAACATTTTAGTTTTTTGGTGTTATAAATTCTATAGGTGTGTCAGAAAAATAACCAATTTTCTAATATATCTGTGGTAACGTTGCCATCTATATTGGCTGTTGTTTCATTTATGGGTATTGTGACCGGCGAGCGTGACCTTAACAAATTGCTAACATTTATTAACTATGCTTCGGTCGAACAACCATTTTTGTTATGATAATTGATAAGAATTCTACCCAAACGCTTGAAAAATACTAAAAATTACTTATGGTTTTACACAAATTTTAGAGTGACATAGCGAAAACGTAGATAATGTTGAACGTCGGACGCTGAATGACGATCAAAAACGATTACTAAAGAATACATCCATAAATAATGCGTAAGAAAATTTTCAATAAGAAATTTCATGGAAATAAATTAGACCAATTTCTTGAAATTTTAAACAGATCGGAATGGTCTACGATAGGTGCGAAATTTATTTATACTTTGTACCATATCAATTGAGTTGAGTGAAGTTACAGTGAATTTACTGCATCATTCCAAAGACGTCATTAAAAAAGCTGGCAGTGGCGAAAACGATCTTAAAAACTATATGATAACTAGTTATGGAACGTGATGTTTGCAATAATAGGAACCAGAAACTATGAGTCACATCAGCAAATGAAGGATATCTAAAAAAATTTGGTTCGATAAAATCTAAAATCAAAACAAATGCTCATTTGTCTTTTACGATTACAAAACGTTATTATCTGGAAATAAGCAGACCCTTATTTGGGTAAGGAAACACATGGTCATCGATGGAAACGAAATGGTGTACGAAATTGCGGTACAAATGGTTTTTTTTTCTTTCTTATTAATCCATTCCGTTTATTTCTCGGCTACATACATGATGTCACAGATGTATCTTATTCTTCTTCAGCCTTGAGTTATCCGCACTGCTGGACGTACCGATCTCCCAACAATTCTTCTTCTTCTATGTTTAACTTGCAAAACCGTTTATGCTGTTTGTCCATCTTTCTGCACAGATCTGCCCCGCGCCATCTTCGTTGGAGGTCTTCACAATAATATCATTTTATTAATGTGTGTTCGTATAATTGGAACAGTTATGAAAATGTTCGTCTTCTTGATAATATAAAGCCGCCGCAATGCATGAGTATAAGATTGTGCAGCAAAAATTTATTGTAAAATTCTATTCCGATAACTTAAACATTAAATTTTAATCACAATGTAAGTAAAATAATCCTTTATTTCCTTACAAAATTTTCGTCTTTCAAATTATTTTACGGACCATATTTACGCGTATCACGTATCCGTCTGCGATAGGTTTGAATTGACTTATGTGTGTAAGAATTACTCTGTCTATCTTATATGTTTCAATGCAATATAGGAAAATTTGATATGTATTATAAAGTTGATTAGATTAGATTTGTAAGTTTCAGTCTCACCGCACACTCCTATCCTGAAAACCAATAAATTATCAATTGATTAATAATTGTTTTTTATTTTATTTTATTTTTCTTATCATATAGATATTATTTCCGTTAATTTTTTCCAATATGCTGGGTAAAGTTGATGTCGAAGCAAATGTTGAAAATGGTGGATTTTCTGGACAATCGGGTGCTATTCGTTGGGGCATAGCAATGAGTTTACGTAGTTTTGTGGACCAAGAAATGGTTGAAAATATGCGTATCGGTAAGTGTTTTGGTTTTTTTTTCCCAAATACAACATATTTTATAACTTGTTTCATTTTTATTGTACACGCTCCATACGAAAAATAACGACAAAGAACCGACGTTAAAACTGTGAAAGATTCATGAATTTTCTACCAGTGTGTTTGGCAAAATACGTAGCGCATGGTTAGTCGGTCGAAAAATATATAAAGTACAAAGAATCGTTTTAAAATTGTACAAATGCTACGGAAATGCTTAAACTCACTTGTGGTTATAATTTTTTATTCGAAACACAAGTATTTGAGTGGCATTGCAACGATTCAAAGACAACAAAGAAGATGTAAAAGATGATGAACGTCTATGGGCCAACCATCAGCAACGATTGCCAAAGAAACAGTGGCGACTCGTAAGAAATATTAGAATAAACTTAATCCGAATATATATTTCTTACAGTCCCTACTAATATTTAATAAATTGTAAAATATTAGATCAGAGATTTCACAACCAATTTGTTTCAAGTGGTACGACGCGGTTAACCATTTTTATTACCTTTCGATGTGTTTGAAGCGTTTACTAAGTGGTATTCGCCGTGTTCATTCTATCTTATCAAGAATCACAGGCAGTTGGCGATTATTGTACGATAATGCATCTTCTCATCGTACATAAAACTAATTTTCCTTTACTAAAGATCCCATTTATTTTGCCTTTTATTCGCACTCGATTTATCTCCATGTGATTAATTTCTATTCACTAACTTTCAATTGTCTGCATTGGTGTGCGTCAATTGAAGACATTGAACCGCCATACTCAACAACGCATTTCAATTAATCAACGACAAAAAAAAATTCATTTGATGTTCGTTTTTAATTTATCCCATTTCTGACGAATAATAACTACTCAATGGCTTGATTCACAGAAACATCGCCCTTAAGTCTTAACAAATTCATCTATATTTACTATGAAATATAAGCAATGTGCCAACAGTTTTCATCATATAATATTCTAATAAATTTCTTCTAATAGCCAGTAATTCACATCACCCTATTTAGGGTAGATCAAATACAAACCGTAGATGGGAATCTCGATTAGATTTCATTGGTGTCGTTGTCATAGACGTTCTTAATACAGCTATAATGAACCTATACTCATTACCAAAGCAAGACGACAAGTTATCGATATTCCAATATCTCTTAATTTGACTTATTAAATATATCAGCTAGCAAAAATTGACATATTACAAATCAATTATGATACACATCTGATCAATCAGGCCAATTATAAGTATCCCTGTTATGTTTAAGATATCTACACCGAACCCACCGAACCCGCATAGTAGAATTCCAAAAATGTCCATTGACAACTCTTTAGTGAAAGCTTGTTAAATTCACTTACAATGAGAGCGTAGAAATTTAGCAAGTACAACTGAAACAAAAAAATACTCTATATGTTCTTCAAAAAATGCAGCAAAAGGGTTAAAGCAGGGGGCCCAATACTGGATGGAATTCAATGTTTCTGACTGTAAGAAAGACACTTCTTGGATAATTTAAATAGTGCTTAAAATTTATTCTGAAAATGAGAAAGGAGAAAATAAATAAATAAACAGTGCTGCAAGGAAATTGAATTAAACCAAATCCTCTGTGGCGATCCCTCAAACGGACCTGTAACTTCTACAATCTACCATTGTGATAAATAACATCGAATCCATCATGCATTTACTGAAGAGTATTCCAATCCCAAATTTTAAGGATCTTAATATAACATTTTACTGTATCTAGTCATCTAGTCTTGCCTAAGTCTTCCGGCTCTTCTTCTCCCTTCTGAAACACTATTCAACTGTTTTTTTTGCCACAAATGCTTCCTTCATACGTGATACATGATCAAGCCTTATGCCAGTTTCCAATAACGGTTGGAAAACAAAGTGCATTGCCGACTGATGCAGTCAGTGTGTCGACTGACGACAGATGACACATATCAAACACATTTCTTGTTGCAAGACTTTGGTATGCGATACAAATATAAGTTATTTGGGAATTTCACAATATGATATTGTCCAAAATTTAAAACAAGAATATTATTAATTAAAGTCGAATTTCACGAAAACTTATTCTTTCGATTATCCAAAAGTTTTTCTACAATTTGCTTAGTTTTACAGATACAATACCTGTCAGAACAAATTGTACGCAATTTTTTAATCCTTAATTTGTATTTTTTTCTTTATCATTGTAATTACAGCTGGTTTACTTCAACGGGATTACAGACGACGAGAACGAAAAAAACCAGGACAGGAAGGTGCACGCCGAAAATTTACTTGGAAGAAACGTTAACATATTTTTAAGCTTTAAATTTATACATTTATATTTATATTATAAAGGTATTGTAGAAATTTAAAAATTATTAAGTTGTGTTTACATCATTTCAATCCTGTATTACCATTTGAATTGCAATTTGTATAACTTACTAACTACTTACTGCATGGCATCAAAACGCAGATGCGGTTTTAGCCTTCTCCAACACGCTTCTCCAACTTGGTCTATTTGTAGCTAACGTCTTCCAATCCCGAATTTCGAGGATCCAAATCTCTGTGCTTTTTTCGTTACTCCGTCTGAAATTTTGATTTTTTAGTTCGTAAATACACTTGAAACAAATTTGGAAAAGACCACTGTCTGGAAATAATGCTCTTCTGATACAATGTCTTGAAAATGGGCTGAAATGGTCAGAATCCGGTGAAAAATTTGGAGAAATCCGTCTTTAAGTTGGTGTAACTAACCATGAATTTGGAACAATATTGAAAAATGTATTGATAAAAATAAGCTAGATACCGGTCTAAACGATCGGATGTCATCCAGCCGGAAATTGCGAGAAATCTAAGCAGGAGTAATTGATTTTAAAACTAATATATGAAAACGAATGTGAATCCAAAATCAGAAGAAATAAATCATGATAATTTTTTTCGATGAATTTTTTAGTATACTGCAATGAAAAATTAATCATTTGTGTATGAAAAACAGTATGAGAAAATTAAGGAGAGTTGAGCAATAGTGGCCTTAATAAAGGCATATTCATATTCAATATAAAAAGTGGAGCCACCAAATGTTAAATACTCATTGTATATATATGGCCATCTATATCTTAATAGAATATCTGAAAAGTGGAGAAATACATTGTTATTTTTTGCTTTTCCTTTTCTTATTTCTGATGTAAATAAAAAGAAATGACTTGTATTTGTTGTTTTGTGTGTTAAGTAAAATATAAAATTTTAATTTTTTCTCAAATAAGAAAACGGCATGGTAAAGTTAAATTAAATGATATAATTATTTTTAAATGAAAATTAATGCTAATTTTTTGATCGATACATATAAAATTGTTACTATTTTTTGCAATCATAAATTAATATTAATGATAAAAAAAAGCATTAATTTTCAAAAGTTGTATATAAAATTTTTTTATTATTAAGAATTTTCCAATACAAACAAACACACACACACACACACACAGACACATTTATAGTCAATTTACCTTCGACAAGTATTTCTTCCATTGAAATTTCACATAGTAAGATTAATTTTCTTAATACGTATGAAACTTCCAATGAAAATTATGGGAAAACCACTGAAAATATGATGAAAAAAAATGATAATTAAGAAATTTAAGGAAAATAGTAGATACTGAAAACAAAATTCTGAAGGTAAATTAGTGTAAAAATTATGGTATATTTGGTAATCAGCAAAAATTCTAGCCCGGCCGTTTGAAGTGGTAGGAGGATGGGATAGGTTTTTAATGATAGGTATTTAAACTACCTATCCTTTTGTAAAAAAAAAAACGGGATTTTTCACCATGCATATGAAACCGTTATATGAAAATTCCGGGAAAACGCGTAAATAGATTCGGGTCCTCTAGTGGTAAAAAATGTTTCTAATATTCTAACGAAGAGATCTGGAAATTTTCAGGAAAATCCGGAAAATTTTAATTTTGATCGGGAAATTCCGGGAAAACTGTAATAGTTAAGAAACATTTTCAGTACCACTCCCTCAGTACATTTACTATCTAAATCCATTTATGGCTATAAGAATACTGTAAGTCATCAACTTTGGGCTGGAGAAATTTCCCGGAATTTCTGAAAACCAGGTTTTGGATGGTTTCGAAAAAAATTTATGTGTTAGCCAATTTTTGTTACAGCCAACTTGCAGAGGATCTTAGGGCGCACAACAAAGCTTCTGGACTTTTTCCGTGAAAAATTTATTGGTCGACTTATGACCGATTTAAAATTTTGAAATTTTCGTGTAAGCCTAAATTTGGGCGGCCATTGTGAGAAAACGGTTAGACTTAAAGAGTTGGGGTTGGGCTTGAAAGACGTGGCATATAGTCTACTATCTGTGATAAATAGGGCATCGGGAAATTCCATTGTGAAAGTCGGGAAATTCCCATTTGAAAACATGAAAAAATCGATGTTTTTCGATGTTCCTGGAAAATCCACATTTTCCACTGGAAAATTCCAAAAAAAATCTGATGATAAACTTTGGACTTTCCTCTACATTTCTGCATCATTAGATTTTTGGAAAAGTGAGTCTTTCCCGATTTTCCAGTACTCGGAACATTGGTCTGCAATCGATTTTCCGAACTTTGGGCACCCCTAGTTGGAAAACCCTTAAAGATAGGAGGTTACCCCCATAATATAATTTGTAGCCCTTGAGGAGGACTATCACTGGTGAGAAGCTCGTCGCGAAATATTGAGTATTTCCGGAGTTATAGGGGTCCAAAAGTGACCCATTTGGTACTTTCGACGGTCCATAGCTCCGCCCCCCGAGGGAAATCCGGCAAAGGGGTCGACAGATACTGTTTTTTTTCCGAGCTCTACAATCCCTGAAAATCTGAAGGTCCTACGGGCAAAAAAATTTTTTCGGCAGTGGGTTATAACCCACACTTTTGGGGGTCAAAAAAGTCCAAAAAAATAGGGCCGGAAATAGGCTTAAAAGACGCGGGGTCATCGTCTGAACAAGAATCCGGTGGAATTTCTTCAAAATTTCGGCTCTAAGTGGGTCAAATTGGCAAAACAAAAAAATGTGAAAAACAGGTCCAAAATAAACTATGGCTTAATCGATGCGGGGTCATCGTCCCAACAAGAATCCGTTGGAATTCCTCGAAAATTCCGCCTCTAAGTCGGTCAAAATGGCAAAACAAAAATGGTTAAAATCACAGGGAGATCAGGAGAAATTTAATTTTTTTTCTCTTTTCAGATTCCAATCGGATTTTCTTCTAATTAAAAAGATGAATTTTATTTTATTTAAATGAAATTTTTTTTTTTTATTAATTGCATTGTTATATTAATACATATTTAAATAAAAATAAACAAAACATTATTAAAAAATTGTCTTTAATATTATTGTTTTATTTTTTAGGAATTAAGTTAATTTTATATTAAATTTTAATAAAGTAATATTCAATCAATAAAAAACTAAATGGATGTTATAAAATATATCAATTTTCAAATAACTAGTCAATAAATACCTGTAAAATCTTATTCTGAACCTATGTACCAAATTTGATCGAAATTGGTCAATGATGCAAATATTTCCTTTAAAAGAAATGAAAAGAATTACGTATACATACCCATAGATACAGTACACATTACTAAATAAATACGCAAAAAAGACGAACAGAATTAAATGCTAGTGAAAATGTTTTATTTATTTAAAAACATTACAAATGTCAAAAAAATTATTAATCCATGACACAAAAAACTTTAAAGATGTCAAACACCCCATTCATCTCATATCTAAACCTTATAAATATTCACCATTTTCACTAGCAAAAGGTCACATTTTGATAAGCTACTAGCAAACAGATGTCATCAAAGCAATAAATATATTATACGATTAATACGTCTAAATTGTATTTGATGTCCCTGCTAATTTCTCCATACTGTTTTTCATGAAGGATGTATTCTCGTAATTTCACAAAATTAACCAAAATGAAGAAACAAGATATTTTGTGGAAATTTTATACAGTAAAATTGAATTCCAAATTTTTAGATTATAGATATTTTCAACAAAACCCAAAGTAGAGAATTAGATTGTTATGGTCATGACAACCAAAAATACCGATTGCTTTATATATATTTATTATACTAAAATAGGCATTCTGTTGAATTTCATTTAGACATGGTCCTCACATGGGACTACAACGTAACATATAATTATCCATGTAATATAATTCGCCGGTTATGAGTACAAAATTACTGCACATGCGAGAGTAGACCAATATTCAATGCAAAGGTTAAAATTTGTGTTTTTTACCTATTTACATAGGGCAAATTTGCCTTCCTGTGAATATGAATGTCTACAATCACATGAATAATCGTTTCGCAACCAGAACAAGGGTCGTGCGCGTGCCAGGCCTCAATTAACGCTAATTGATAAGTGCCACGTCCCCGGCCATAACATGGAAAACCTATTCACGATGGAAAAAAATAGTTAGATAATGTAGCTCCCAATGATTACACTTCTGTTGAAATTCAATAATATCTGCCTGAAAATTATGTTCCGCGAAGGCGTTTGAATGGTATTAAAAGCCATACACGGGCTTGAATCTAACAAAATAAAAACGTGATCATTCACAGCTCAGATTCCTTTGAATGTGAGCCCGAACAATTATATTTATAAAAATTAAAAATTATAGTTCAATCATTAGTATGCTACTGGGATTCAAGATTTTCAAATTAATATGCACAGGCGATAAAATAAAAAAAATTTTTTTTTTTGTAGAAACTCGTTACTACAGCTTAGAACGGTTTTATCGGAAACCTCGGATATTCCTTTGCATGTGAGCCCGAACGCGTGATCACTTTGTTGGGAGGAGGCAATCCCTGTGCGTAACATATTAAAAGAATATGCCAAAATGATTCCCGAAGTTTAAATATACAAAATCAAATAATATGAGAAAAAAATAACATTTTGATAACGTCATTTGAAAAAAAAACTCATATACAAATTAAAAAATAAAACTAAATTGAATTCAAATTCACGAATAAATTATAAATACGCGATCACGAATATATTATAATCTCAATATTTTATTGGTTTGTCTAACTACACAAATATTGGATATTATGCCTCGTGTAGAGAGAGAGACCAACAAAATTATTGATAAAATATAAATAATATCCAGAGTGCTTGTGTTTTATTATTATTTGAAAATTGATTTTCAAATATTTCCATAAGTTTATTAAAAACAAATATTAAATATTATTAATAGATGTTGACAATAAAACACAAGCGTCTGGTTTGATTGAATCTTAAATTATTAACCAATACAATTCTTAATCTAAATTATAATTTAAAACTTATAGAATATAGTAACTTACAAAATATTTACAAATAATTAGACACAAAATATACAATAGAAGCCTAAATGGTTAGAGATAATAGATATTCTTCCACAACGCACCAATTTATGTAAGTTATTAATTTTCCACGCAAAACAATTTCCAGGATGTGAGTGACCAGATCGTTGCACATGCCTGAGAGATTACACCAATATTAAGTTATGTAGAATACCTATCTATCTCAGATATTTTAGTTTCTTAAAATCTAAATTGTGTCTTTTAAATTAATGAATTAAACTAATTAATAATTAAATGGAAATTAATTGAAATAATTAGCTTAATTCATCCAATTTAATTAATATAGCTAAACTTAAACTATAACTTAAATATAAATAAATAGCTTATAAATTAAAATCTTAAACTACACTACAAATATTATTTTCTTGATAGCAGCAAATATTTTCGTTTTTTTTTTTTGTTGTGTTTATCCTTGCAAATTTTGTTGAATTGTTTGTTTATCTGAAACAAAATAACAGATTTTCTATAAAAATAAACAAATTTTGAACTATTAAAGTTTATATAAAATATAATAAAAACATGGAAGTCACCTTGTCATGTGCGGTGTGGAGGCTTAGTCACAGTAATCCGGTTTGTTTACATGATAAAAGCAAATTTCGCTCTATCAGGTAAGTCAACGGCGAACGCTAAACTAAGCAACAATGCCAAAATACCCAATGCTTACAACAAAAGAAACGTGTGCCTCAAAATGACTAACAATTAATTGCCAACTAAGACATTACATGGTTTCATTGATACATAGTTTCAGTTGAATTCAGTCAATATTTACGTGTTTGTAATGTTAAATCCTGATAATTCAATTATCATACTGCCAAACAAAATTTGTATCGGTTTTTTTGGATATTTTTCGTGTATTTTCGTCATATTTTGATTTTTTTTTACTTCTGCAAAGGAAAGACGACAATCATCTGCATCACAGCAAGACGACAAAACAAAGCGTCAGTGTCCCAAAATTGGTTTGTCATTTATCGTTCGGTTGATTTTTCACTCAGTGTTGCGCAACACGTTCACGTAGTTCAGGTAAAATTACTGATAACGAAATCAAATAAATAATCGATGTTCATATAGCACAACACATGAGAATGCGGAAAAGATTAAAAAACGTTTAAAACTACGCAAAAAATCTAATTAACTTAAAGATATTCACTGTTCACAATGCACTGGCGATGAAAAATGGCTTGTATGAATATACAATAAAATACTTCTATTTCTCAAAAGTCGGTTATGTTATCAGTTTGATGCGGGAATACGAAGAAATGAAAATAGGGTTGTCAAAAAATGGTAAAAGCGATTTAAACATAAGTCGTAACAAAATAAAATAAATTAAATAACTCACCTTTGTATCCTGTTACTGGTGATAAGAGTAATCAATCAACTATGTTGAGCTGGACATTATTTGTTAATCTTGTCGTGTTACTGCGGACAACTGTAGAAATGTACTTATTACAGCTATGGATCTTATCAAAATCTGAAAATGAAATATGTATTAAGGTTTTTTGTAAATATACCAGTCGTGATCTATATATTACTCAGTCACCTATTATAGCTAATTACTAACAAAAAAATGTCTAATTATGGCATCTAAATAAGTCTACAAAACCACAATATAACCAATTCGAAAAGTAAATAATGAATGGGCACGAAGCGATACTGAGAAGTCAGCGGCATTCATTGACCATTTGGCAGAAATATTTTTGTCATATCCATTGAAACTTACTGATGAAACAGAAAAATATACCGTAAAATGTGACATACAGCAACGGAGGCTACGAACTAATCGCTGGTCGTCTGTTATGATATTTAACGCAATGATTGGTGTCCCTTATTTTTGCAATCGAAGTTGTTTGAAAAGTTCCTGTGAAAAATGAACTGTACAACCAATTATTATATAAGGATAAATTTTAAAAACCATCATTTCGTGTTTCGACAGCAACATGCGTCACAAAAGTACAAGTGCATCGTATAATTAATGCGATCTTGCAACATGGCATAGAAAGTAAAGAACTTTGTTCAGCGACCTTTCTTGATATATGTTTAGTAAAGTTTTGAAACTGGACGAACAGAATTACCTTACAAACTAAAACAGTTGTTTGCACCACCTTCAAGAAAATGTGTAACACTGATCGATCTAAAAATGTTTAAAGAAATTCCGTATAAAAATTAACAAGAAAAATCAGCACATGACACATTCACCTTTAGAAGCGATACATGTTCGCATGTACTAGTTAATTGGAAACCATTGAGTCACTATTAAATTGAAAGAAAATTGCTAATGTATAAAGAAGTTGTGCATGCAAGCCTATATATGAACCTAGTACGCGGTACCGGTAACCAAATTTGGCATACGGAATATCAGTAACACTATAAATGTTGTTTCATCCTGCTCTTACAAAAAAAAAAAACTATATTTACAATTGAAAACCTCTAGCATTTAAACTTTAACACAAATTAAAAACGCACCGATTTAAATTTCAACTTATTAAATATAATTGGAAAATGCTTTATAAATTATTTAATTAATAATCACACCTGAATATCGGAAAAATTGTGGGGTTAGTATTATTTGTCGTTAATTTGTATTTTTTTTGATTTGTTTTACCAAATTTTGATAGTTTTTAAATTAGATTTTATATATTAAAAATAAATAACAATTAAATCATACCACCACGCAATAAAAGTAAATGGCTTAACAAATAATAAAATTAATTTCTTTTTATTAAATTATGTCAATGAACCGAATTGGCAGGCCAACAATTTGATTTTAAATTTATTGAGAACAAATTGTAAAAATCAAAATATTTATAATATAAAAATGCAGTATGATAGTGGATTTTCATAACCTTACAACAACAATTATACGGATTTAAATTTTGACTATTTTCCATAAATTTTAATACGACCCGTATTTGTGCAAGCAAACGGTGATAACAATAATAATTAAATAATATTTATTTGAAGAGTTCTCACATAGAATGTTAACAATACAATTAAATTTCTTATTTAATATTTTAGAATTATATTTTATACTTGTATATTTTTCTGAATCATAAAAATTAATTAAATGTTTAACTTACCAATTTATTTGCTTTATTTATCTTTAATGGATTGATGTGTATAATTTGTAATTGTTTGTTATAAATTAATTGCTTTTGAAATGTTTCATACTTTAAAAAATACAGCCTTGTGTACATGAATTATTTGCAATATATTTAGTGAATGAAATTAGTGTACATTTAAAGCCACACATAAATATTCATAATTCCCAATAATTCATAGTATCAGCTGAATTATTATATTATTATTACTTTATATTTATTGCACATCATCATTTAAATTTGTTGCTGTTGAAGATCATAATTATTTGTATTGATTTATTGATGATGTTAATCTTGCTGCAACTCCAACAACCACAACCCAACCGCCGCAAAAGTCGTTGCATTATGTTAATTGTTCTGCAAATAAATAAATTATTAATTTACATTTAAAATAATATAATAAAAATAATAATTCTTATTTAGACAGTAAAAATCCACAATTTCAAATTAGATTTCAGGAAAAAGATACACTTTAATAAAAAAAATCAATTTTGTTAGAAGAAATTAGGTAGAATAATGAAATAAACTTTGACGTATCGAATACATTACATAGTTTTTAAGAAAAACGAAAAATGGGAGCTATTTTACACCACAAATGTCAAATTTAAATATTGCTTTGTGTGTTACTGATAAAATATTAATTACAAAACTGAAGATTCTGAAAAATAGCATTTCCTATGCATTTATAAAATAGTTTTTATCAACAATAAAAAAAAAAACTAATGAATTGCTAAAATATTAATTACTGAACGAGTTTCTGTCATACAAATTCCTTATTTAAGTTTTTAGAATTAAGTTTTATACTTATATATTTTTTACTTGATTAATAACTAACTTACTTTATTATTAATTCAATAAATATTTTACTCACCCATTTATTCAATTATTTACTTTTCACTTCTAATGGATAGATGTGGTTATTTCGTAATTGCATGTTATAAATTAATTGATTTTTAAAACGTTCCAACCTTTTTAAAATACAACCTCGTGTGCATGAATTATATACAAAATAAATGTATGGGTTGAATGAAACTAGTGTACGTTTAAAACAATACATAAATATTCACAATTTTCTATAATTCATAATATCAGTCGAATTATTACAATATTATTATTTTTTATTAAACGTCTTAATGCACATCATTTGAATCATCTAAATTTGTTGCAGTTGAAAAACATAATTATTTTTAATGGCAACCCAACCGCAGCAAAAGCTAATGCATACTATTGATTGTTCTGCGAATAAATAAATTATTAATTTACATTTAAAATAATATAATAAAAATAATAATTCTTATTTAGACAGTAAAAATCCACAATTTCAAATTAGATTTCAGGAAAAAGATACACTTTAATATAAATCAATGTAGATAGAAGAAATTAGGTAGATTACTGATAACAAAATAATAATTATAAAAGATTATAAAAAATAGCATTTTCTATGGAGTATTTAAAGAAAACTTTTCTATCAAATAATAAAAAAAAAAAATCAATTGCTATATAAAATGATATTAATTATTGTAATTAAATTTCTTATTTAATTTTTAGTATTATCATTTAAATTTTTATATAATTTAGTATTTATTATAATTAAATATACATTTTACTTACCAATTTATTTATTTTTATTTCTCTACTTTCTTTTCAATTTTGATTGATAATTTGTAATTGTGTTTTAAAGATTGTTTGCTGCTGCTTGATGTTAATGGTTCTGCAAATAAATAAATTATTAATTTACATTTACAATATAATAGTAATAATTATTTAATTATATAATTAGTATATACAGTAAAAAAAAAGAAAATACTTTTCATTTAAATGGAAGCTTTCTAATTAGATTTTAGATGAATATTTACCGACTTTTCATCAGCAACGCTATCTCGCTAAACAACCCAATCTAGATATAAAGAACTAGGTAAAATCATGATACGAACTTCAGCGAATTATTAATAAATGGATTTGTGTACACATTTATTGGTGTGTTTATTTAAATATTATACACAACTTTACTTTACTAATTTACGCATATTGCGTTGTCAAAGCGTTTTAAATTAAAAATGATACTTAAATAATTTAATTTTCGAACAAACATGGGATTAATTATAACTATCATTTATTAAAATTTAATTTACATTTTAAAATAGACAACTTACGTATATATTTACTACTTTGTGTGCATAATAATGTTAATAATGGTACACATAGGTACACATGTTTTCGTTGTATATTCTTACCATTTAAAATGAATACAAATTAATTGAATGCATTTATATAAACCCGGATAGGAAACATAAATTGCATTTTTTATATTATAAATTTGTTTAAAATTCAATTAAAATAATGATTGTACCAATTAAATTGTACGTATTTATTGAATAAGAATATCATGTCTTTGACATTTAAAAATATTATTAATATCATATCTTTCTATATATAAAATTGTATGCGCATTATTAACATAACATTTCTATTGCTATTCAATAATTCTGAGCTATTATATAAGATATTTATTATATTTTATCTATAACCTATAACTAATTGGATATACAATAGTGCAGGGTGTATTCAAAAAATCAAATATTCAAAATCATTTCCAAATTGGTAATATCGTCATTATTGACCCCAGTCAGGTTATTTGTTATTCTGGTAAGAAAATTTGTTTTTTTCATAGCAAAGAGTTAGTCTTTAGTTAAGTACTGGAATCTTACACTATCTACTCTATACCATAATAAACCGGAATGGCTATGTAAACCATTGAATACGTAGTTCGTATTGTCTTAGCTTGACATTTTACATAAATGATTAGTTCTTGTGATGTGTAAGGGCATATGTTTTACTGGTCACATTGCATAACTGACTGCTGATCTGCTTGGGTGGCTAATATTTAAATGAAATTTTGTATGTGAATATTTACAATCGATTTTTTTTAATATGAATTCGTTTCTTAAAAAATTCCTTTAAAATTTCATGTAAATTTTCCGTACAGAAAGAATTGGACGGGTATAAATATTTTTATGAGTGGCTAACATGCGTTGCAAGCGTTGCATTCATCGTGATTCGCTCCGACCAAAAAAAAATCTATGAAAATAAATGAGTTCTATTGTCAAGAGATGGTGTATTTTCATGCATTTCAATTTTTTTCGGCGAGACTCACGCAACGAACGTAACGTATCATTGTAGTTAGCCGGTTTGCACATTAGTTAAACATTTAGTATTGGAAAGCTGCAATGAAACACATAGCCGCATATGTCAGTCAATTGATTTCATAAATATACACACAAAAAATTACTAAAAATCCACACACCAAACAAACAACACACTCCCAATTGAGGCATTGTACGAACTCGAGAACTTCTATAAACATCTATTCTCTACGAAAAAAATTAAACAATCCACTATCACTATCAATAACACGTACTTAATTATACACATTCCCAATGAGGCAATGAACTGGAGATCCGAGAACTTCTATAAACATCTCTTCTCTTCGAAAAAATTAAACAAGCCACTGTCACCACTATCGACAACACGTACTTACAAACACTACGTATTCACACTTAAACAATATTTCGTATTTCGTTACCTCACTTACATATAACTTTACAAAATATTTTATGAAATTTTAATTTTCCTATATACTATTTTTTGATATATTACATTATCGAATTATAAACACAAAATGTTAAAAATTATTAGTTTTTCGTAAATTTTTGAATGAAAAATAATTGTTTTTTAATATTTTTTAATACCAATATTATCTCACACAATTATTGCTTAATTCAAGTTTTGTTCAAAGTGGATAAAAAACATTGGGATACATGAAAAGATAAAATTAGATAAAAAAAAAAAAAATAAATAAAAAAAGAAGGAACTAAACGTGACCATTCAATACGACGGCATACAAAATATAGGTTTAGATCGAAAAAGTGATATGGTGATATGTAATCAATCACTAAAATCACTTTTCGTTATCCGCCGCTACCGATGTTAATTTATTAAATTTCATATTACTTGATGTTCTTTCATTATTTATTACATGTATAAGATCAAATTTATTAATTTTTTACCTTATTATAATTAATAATATTATTAATTAAATTATAAATTTAAATTATTTGATAATTAAAAATAAAATTAAACATAACAAAACGTTAAAAAAGGGGGGTGGGCGAGCGTACTTATTTTTATTTTCTTAATAAATTACTAAAATTTTGAATAAAATTATATGCAAAGAAAAACAATATATTTATTTATAATAATATGTAAATAAGAATTGCTTTGAGCTTTGTGGTATTAAGGTAGGTCACCCACGCCCTACCCCTGAAACGACAATAAACAAACAATTAATATTTATAAAAAAAAAAGTACAAGACAAATAGGTATTTTTTTTTTCTATTTTTTAAATTTTTTGTAATGTTTATCGTATTTCCAATTATTATACACCTATTAATTTAATTTTGTTTTCCTACTGGTAAACTGTTGGTATACGACATACGGACGGATGCCTTTCCGTTTCAATTTCCGCTATTTTTCATAGGAAATTTTTCGATATAAATACTTTTAATACTGAAACTTTTCTGCTTTGTTCGTTTATGGAATAAATAGAAACACATCGCCATGCTCTAATCACCCATATAAAAATAATAGAATTATGAAAACATCTATCTCTCGTTAATTGCAGTACAATTGGTAAATTGTTATATACTGCGGAGTAATTTACCAACTTGGCTGTAACCAAAGGGTTTATTAGATGACATAAAGCTCCACTTGGAATTGATAATAATTGTAATTCTAGCTAGAATCTAACTGTATAAAAAAATCCTATATTGATCTTATTCAATCACGCAAAATTTCACACAACGCTAATGTACCATAGTAGTACAAACTTTACAATGCTTGAAAGAGGCAAGTTTGCAAGACAAAAAACCCCAATCATACAGCGCAACAGCATATGCCAAAGAAAAGATTCGCGGAATAGATGTTCAGTTCTAAAATATACGGATTGTTGATTCACCTAAATCAAATATAAACACGTGATCTTAAAGCCCGATAAATTTCATGGAATTCACATACAATGCTTCTGTGCAAAAAACGGAGACGAAAAATTGCCAACTGAGCTGAGAGCTTGGGACGGAGGTCAGCTATGATTTTTACCATAAGGAGAATAATGTTCCTCGCATGTAAAACTATGATTGAATTTTGCCGTAACTAAACGAAGCAGACAATGGAAAAAATCGACAGCACCATGCAATATCATAGTAAGAATGACATACAGAATCAGCTAAATATTCGGAGATGCGCAATAAAGATTAAAAAAAATTATCCTTCAATGCAAGCAGTAACCACAGGATTCTTAGTAAGGCTCACGAATGTATCCATAAAGAGAAAATCGGTTTCTGGGTGACTCAAACCGTTTTATTATTTGTATACACATGAAATATATCACAAAGATGTATCTTATATAGATAATATTTTATTATGGATAACAAGTTCAAAGAACTTCAGCTGAAGGGAGTGGTCCAGTTGCATAATCAAGGGAATATCTTTAAGAAACAATTGTAGAACCGCTTCCTCGACCTCTAACTTATCTTAAATCTTAAATATTCATAGTATATATACAGTAAAAATAATAATAAAATTACAAATATCGATTATATTACATTAAATTCTTGTGGTTTGCTCTTTCAATGAATTCTCGCGTTGTGTATTCATGCAATTTTGGAAAGCAATTTATTTTCATATATATGTGTATTATAAGATAACTATATCCTTCAAATTATATAGTGCATAATAAATTAATTGCTGCATTTGTTCATATCTTTTTATTTAATTGTTAATTACTCTGGGTGTGTTATCTGCAAGTGTAGAATTTTTGACACCAAATAATTAATATACTACCATATTAAGGTTCATTTTGCTTGCCACAAAATACTATTCTCTCATTAACACTTTATATAATCTAAAATCATATTGTTTTAATTTAATTTGTCAACAATAAGATAATAATTTTATGTACACCAACCTATAATATGATGAAGATACATTGATATCATGTCAATATATCCAACCATATAGATAATATAGTTGATATAATTTATATTGAATAAAAAATCAATGTAGATAGAAGAAATTAGGTAGATTACTGATAACAAAATATTAATTATAAAAGATTATAAAAAATAGCATTTTCTATGGAGTATTTAAAGAAAACTTTTCTATCAAATAATAAAAAAAAAAAATCAATTGCTATATAAAATGATAATAATTATTCAAATTAAAATTCTTATTTAATTTTTAGTATTATCAATTAAATTTTTATATATTTTATTATTTATTATAATTAAATAAATATTTTACTTACCAATTTATTTATTTTCATTTCTCTACTTTCTTTTCAATTTTGATTGATAATTTGTAATTCCGTTCCAAAGATTGTTTGCTGCTGATTAATGTTAATTGTTCTGCAAATAAATAAGTTATTAATTTACAATTACAATATAATAGTAATAATTATTTAATTATATAATTAGTATATACAGTAAAAAAAAAGAAAATACTTTTCATTTAAATGGAAGCTTTCTAATTAGATTTTAGATGAATATTTACCGACTTTTCATCAGCAACGCTATCTCGCTAAACAACCCAATCTAGATATAAAGAACTAGGTAAAATCATGATACGAACTTCAACGAATCATTAATAAAACATTGACAACATTCCGGAATATATTCTTAATTATTTTAACACTACAAAAATTTTTCTTCAAATTCTATTTAAAATCAAATAGAAAAAACGAAAATTCGCTGCGCTCCAGAAGAACGAATAAAATTGCAAGACACACCCCAACTCTAACGTTTAAATTTAAAATATGAAAAACAAAAGGTACAAATATTAAATGAAAAAAAAAAAAAAAAGGAAAAACAAAAAACAAAATTATAAAGTAAAAAAAAACTTATGGTATTTGAATTTTCATAACCTCATATTTATTTTATTAAGAAAACGAATGGCTGCCATTTTACACAATTACCACATGTTTTACTGATAAAAATAATAATAATTTCAGAAGTAGAAATTCTGCAAATTAGCATTTTCTATGAATTATTTAGATTTTTTAACAAAAAAAAAAAAAACCAATTGCTACAGTAAAGTAACGATTATTTGGCACTAATTGCCAAACAGAAATTAAGAAACCCATAAATAACTAATATACAAATAATTTAACACATTTACCTGTTTAAAATATTTCGTAACTGGTAATTCTTATAATTATAATTGGTAATATTTTTAATTTTACAAAAAAAAAATATTCTTCAAATTCAATAACAGAAGAATTCACAAAAAAAAAACCAAAAATAAACGTCTAATTCGAACGAGCGATGAAAACAAAATGAAAAATAAACAATTTTATTTAGAAAAAAAAAAAAAATAAATACTTGCGTGCTAACAATCCAACAATTTACTATGAAATGAGAACAAATTTTAAAAATCAAAATATTTACAATATAAAAATGAAGTATGATGAGTATGAATTTATTTTTATAACCTTACAACAGCATTATACGGATTTAAATTTTTACTATTTTCCATAAATTTTTATACCGCCCGTATTTATGCAAGTAAACGAAGATGACAATAATTATTTACTGAGAGTTGCTGTCACATTGAATGCTTATTTAATTTTTACTTGTATTTTACTTTCATATTAATTAATTAAATATATTATATATTTAACTTACCAATTTATTGACTTTATTTGCTTTGTTTATCTATAATAGATTGATGTATATAATTTGTAAATGTATGTTATAGATTGATTGCTTTTGAAAGGTTCCATACTTTTAAAAATACAGCCTCGTGTACAGAAATTATTTGCAAAATATTTGGTGAATGTAATTAGTGAACGCTTAAAGCCACATAAATATTCATAATTTCCAATAATTCATAGTATCAGCCGAATTATTATATTATTATTATTGTATATTTATTTCACATCATCATTTAAATTTGTTGCTGTTGAAGAACAATTATTTTTATTGATTTATTAATGTTGTTAATCTTGCTGTAACTCCAACAACCACAACTCAACCGCCGCAAATGCTGTTGCATAATGTTAATTGTTCTGCAAATAAATAAATAATTAATTTACATTTAAAATAATATAATAATAATGTTTAGACAGTAAAAATCCATAATTTCTAATTAGATCTGAGGAAAAATATACATTTTAATAAAAATTAATTAGATAGAAGAAATTAGGTAGAATAATGAAAGAAACTTCGACGTATCAAATTACATTCTAATATTTTTTAATTAAAAACACTTCACTTCTTTACACCACAAATGTCAAATTAAAATAATGTTCTGTGTTTTACTGATAACAAAATATTAATTACAAAAGTAAAGATTCTAAAAAATAGCATTTTCTATGAAATATTTATAGAAAAACTCTTCTTCCAAACAACAACAAAAAACATCAATTGCTATATAAAATGATAATAATTATTGTGAGGTTATGAAAATCCAATACAATTAAATTTCTTACTTAATTTTTAGAATTATCTTTTATATTTTGATATTATATTTTTTGTATTTATTATAATTAAATAAATATTTTAGTTACCAGTTTATTTATTTTTATTTCTCTACTTTCTTTTCAATTTTGATTGATAATTTGCATTTGTATTCTAAAGATTGTTTGCTGCCGCCTAATGTTAATTGTTCTGCAAATAAATAAATTATTAATTTCCATTTACAATATAATAGTAACAATTATTTAGTAAATATATTATAATATATATAATAGTACATGCAAAAAAAAAAAAAAGAAAATACTATGCATTTAAATGGAAGCTTTCTAATTAGATTTTAGATGAATATTTACCGACAACATTTCGATATATATTCTTAAGTTTTTTAATACTACAAAAAATATTTCTTCAAATTCTATTTTAAAATTAAATAGAAATACTAAAATTCGATGCGCTCCAGAAGAACGAATAAAATTACAAGACTAACACCCCAACTCAATAACATGTAAATTTAATAGATGAAAAACAAAAAAACAAAAACTAAAAAACAAAATTATAAGGTAAAAAAAAAAAAACTTGTAGCATTTAGATTTTCATAACCTCATTTTTTATTAAGAAAACGAATAGCTGCTATTTTACACAATTCCTCACGTTTTACTGATAAAAATAATAATTACGGAAGTAGAAAGTCTGCAAATTAGCATTTTCTATGAATTATTTAGATTTTTTATCAAAAAAAAAAAAAAAAAATCAATTGCTAAAGTAAAGCAACAATTATTTGGGACGAACTGCCAAAAAGAAATTAAGAAACCCATAACAAATATTTTCACAAAAATATACAAATAATTTAACATTCACTAAGAAATTACATTTACCTGTTTAAAATATTTCGTATTAATTATAATTATAATTTACAAAAAAAAAAATATTCTTCAAATTCAATAGCAGAAGTATTCACAAAAAAACAAAAATTAAACGTCTGATTCAAACGAGCGATGAAAACAAAATGAAAAATAAACAATTTTATTTAGAAAAAAAAAAAAAAAAAAAATACTTGCGTGCTAATAATCCAACAATTTACTATGAAATGAGAACAAATTTTAAAAATCAAAATATTTACAATATAAAAATGAAGTATGATGAGTATGAATTTATTTTCATAACCTTACAACAGCAATTATACGGATTTAAATTTTTACTATTTTCCATAAATTTTTATACCGCTCGTATTTATGCAAGTAAACGGCGATAACAATAATTATTTATTGAAGGAGTTGCTGTCTCATTGAATGCTTATTTAATTTTTTAGACTAATATTTATGTCATATTAATTAATTAAATATATGTTTGACTTAAAAATTTATTGACTTTATTTGCTTTGTTTACCTTTAATGGATTGATGTATATAATTTGTAAATGTATGTTATAAATTGATTGCTTTTGAAATATCATATTATTACTTTTTTATATTAAACATCATATTGCACATCATTTGAATCATTTAAATTTGTAGCTGTTGAATGAAATCATTATTTTTATTGATTAATTGATCATGTTGTTGTTGCTGCTACGGTCACAACCACAACCCAACCGTCGACAAAGCTGTTGCATAATGTTAATTGTTCTGCAAATAAATAAATTATTAATTTACATTTACAATAATATAATAATAATAATAATTCTTATATAGTCAGTATATTGTATATAGTAATAATCATAATTTCTAATTATATTTCAGGAAAAAAATACGTTGTAATCTACTGAATAATTGAGTTATGGAGCGAATTTTTATTTCCTCAACGCTTTCACTAAAAAATCAATATAAATGAAAGGAATTAGGTAGAATAATGAATTAAACTTTTAGATATATTAAAATATTAGATCTAATATTACACAAATATTATATGCTCTCCTGATACAATGTCTTGAAAATGATGCTAAATATTACGGTTTTAGTATGTAAATACAATAGAAACAAATTTCGAGCAGACTATTGCCTGAAGTGGTCAAAAAATGTTGCAGGAAACCGATTCGAAACGATCGGGGTTCATCATGCTATGCAAAATCGGCAATTACGAGAAATCAACCTCTAAGTAGGAGTAATTGATTTTAAAACTAATATATGAAAACGAATGTGAATCCAAAATCAGAAGAAATAAATCACGATAATTTTTTTCGATGAATTTTTTAGTACCTTGCAATGAAAAATTAATTATTCGTGTATGAAAAACAGTATGAGGAAAACAAGGAGAGTTGAGCAATAGTGGACTTAATAATATATATTCATATTCAACATAAAAAGTGGAGCCACCAAATGTTAAATACTCATTGTATATATATGGCCATCTATATCTTAATAGAATATCTGAAAAGTGGAGAAATAGATTGTCATTTTTTGCTTTTCCTTTTCTTATTTCTGATGTAAATAAAAAGAAATGACTTGTATTTGTTGTTTTGTGTGTTAAGTAAAATAAAAATTTTTAAGAATTTCTCAAATAAGAAAATGGCATGGTAAAGTAAAATTAAATGATATAATTATTTTTAAATGAAAATTAATGCTAATTTTTTGATCGATACATATAAAATTTTTACTATTTTTTGTAATCATAAATTAATATTAATGGTATATTCAAATAAGCATTAATTTTCAAAAATAATATATAACAATTTTTTTATTATTAAGAATTTTCCAATGCAAACAAACACACAATTATTTTTATAGTCAATTTACCTTCGACAAGTATTTCTTCCATTGAAATTTCACATAGTAAGATTAATTTTCTTAATACGTATGATATTTGTAATGAAAATTATGGGAAAACCACTGAAAATATGATGAAAAAAAATGATAATTAAGAAATTTAAGGAAAATAGTAGATACTGAAAACAAAATTCTGAAGGTAAATTAGTGTAAAAATTATGGTATATTTGGTAATCGGCAAAAATTCTAGCTCGGCCGTTTGAAGTGGTAGGAGGATGGGATAGGTTTTTAATGATAGGTATTTAAACTACCTATCCTTTTGTAAAAAAAAAAACGGGATTTTTCACCATGCATATGAAACCGTTATATGAAAATTCCGGGAAAACCCGTAAATAGATTCGGGTCCTCTAGTGGTAAAAAATGTTTCTAATATTCTAACGAAGAGATCTGGAAATTTTCAGGAAAATCCGGAAAATTTTAATTTTGATCGGGAAATTCCGGGAAAACTGTAATAGTTAAGAAACATTTTCAGTACCACTCCCTCAGTACATTTACTATCTAAATCCATTTATGGCTATAAGAATACTGTAAGTCATCAACTTTGGGCTGGAGAAATTTCCCGGAATTTCTGAAAACCAGGTTTTGGATGGTTTCGAAAAAAATTTATGTGTTAGCCAATTTTTGTTACAGACAACTTGCAGATGATCTTAGGGCGCACAACAAAGCTTCTGGACTTTTTCCGTGAAAAATTTATTGGTCGACTTATGACCGATTTAAAATTTTGAAATTTTCGTGTAAGCCTAACTTTGGGCGGCCATTGTGAAAAAACGGTTAGACTTAAAGAGTTGGGGTGGGGCTTAAAAAACGTGACATATAGTCTACTATCTGTGATAATTAGGGCATCGGGAAATTCAAAACAAAAAACATGTGAAAAACAGGTCAAAAATAAACTATGGCTTAAACGATGCGGGGTCATCGTCCCAACAAGAATCCGTTGGAATTCCTCGAAAATTCCGCCTCTAAGTCGGTCAAAATGGCAAAACAAAAATGGTTAAAATCACAGGGAGATCAGGAGAAATTTAATTTTTTTTCTCTTTTCAGATTCCAATCGGATTTTCTTCTAATTAAAAAGATGAATTTTATTTTATTTAAATAAAATTTCTTTTTTTATTAATTGCATTGTTATATTAATACATATTTAAATAAAAATAATCAAAACATTAGTACAAATTGTCTTAAATATTATTGTTTTATTTTTTAGGAATTAAGTTAATTTTATATTAAATTTTAATAAAGTAATATTCAATCAATAAAAAACTAAATGGATGTTATAAAATATATCAATTTTCAAATAACTAGTCAATAAATACCTGTAAAATCTTATTCTGAACCTATGTACCAAATTTGATCGAAATTGGTCAATGATGCAAATATTTCCTTTAAAAGAAATGAAAAGAATTACGTATACATACCCATAGATACAGTACACATTACTAAATAAATACGCAAGAAAAAAAATCCACAAAATATACAAGACGAGCAGAATTAAATGCTAGTGAAAATGTTTTTTTATTTATTTGAAAACATTACAAATGTAAAAAAAAAATTATTAATCCAAGACACAAATAACTTTAAAGATAATGTCAAACACCCCATTTATCTCATATCTAAACCTTATAAATATTCACCATTTTCACTAGCAAAAGGTCACATTTTGATAAGCTACTAGCAAACAGATGTCCTCAAAGCAATAAATATATTATACGATTAATACGTCTAAATCGTATTTGATGTCCCTGCTAATTTCTCCATACTGTTTTTCATGAAGAATTTTTTTTCGTAATTCCACAAAATTAACCAAAATGAAGAAATAAGATATTTTGTGGAAATTTTATACAGTAAAATTGAATTCCAAATTTTTAGATTATAGATATTTTCAACAAAACCCAAAGTAGAGAATTAGATTGTTATGGTCATGACAACCAAAAATACTGATTGCTTTATATATATATATTATATTAAAATAGGCATTCTGTACGAATTTCATTCAGACATGGTCCTCACATGGGACTACAACGTAACATATAATTTTTCATGTAATATAATTCGCCGGTTATGAGTACAAAATTACTGCACATGCGAGAGTAGACCAATATTCACAAAGGTTAAAATTTGTGTTTTTTACCTATTTAACTAGGGCAAATTTTCCTTCCTGTGAACATGAATGTCTACAATCACATGAATAATCGTTTGGCAACCAGAACAAGAGACGTGCGCGTGCTAGGCCTCAATTAACGCTAATTGATAAGTGCCACGTCCCCGGCCATAACATGGAAAACCTATTCACGATGGAAAAAAATACTTAGATAATGTAGCTCCCAATGATTACACTTCTGTTGAAATTCAATAATATCAGCCTGAAAATTATGTTCCGCGAAGGCGTTTGAATGGTATTAAAAGCCATACACGGGCTTGAATCTAACAAAATAAAAACGTGATCATTCACAGCTCAGAATCCTTTGAATGTGAGCCCGAACACTTATATTTAAAAAATTAAAAATTGTAGTTCAATCATTATTATGCTACGGGGAATTACAGATTTTAAAATTAATATGCACAGGCGATAAAATAAAAAAATTTTTTTTTTTTTTGTAGAAACTCGTTACTACAGCTTAGAACGGTTTTATCGGAAACCTCGGATATTCCTTTGCATGTGAGCCCGAACGCGTAATCACTTTGTTGGGAGGAGACAATCCCTGTGCGTAACATATTAAAAGAATATGCCAAAGTGATTCCCGAAGTTTAACTATACAAAATCAAAAAATATGAGAAAAAAATAACATTTTGATAACGTCATTTGAAAAAAAAACTCATATACAAATTAAAAAATAAAACTAAATTGAATTCAAATTCACGAATAAATTATAAATACGCGATCACGAATATATTATAATCTCAATATTTTATTGGTTTGTCTAACTACACAAATATTGGCTATTATGCCTCGTGTAGAGAGAGAGACCAACAAAATTATTGATAAAATATAAATAATATCCAGAGTGCTTGTGTTTTATTATTATTTGAAAATTGATTTTCAAATTTTTCCATAAGTTTATTAAAAACAAATATTAAATATTATTAATAGATGTTGACAATAAAACACAAGCGTCTGGTTTGATTGAATCTTAAATTATTAACCAATACAATTCTTAATCTAAATTATAATTTAAAACTTATAGAATATAGTAACTTACAAAATATTTACAAATAATTAGACACAAAATATACAATAGAAGCCTAAATGGTTAGAGATAATAGATATTATTCCACAACGCACCAATTTATGTAAGTTATTAATTTTCCACGCAAAACAATTTCCAGGATGTGAGTGACCAGATCATTGCACATGCCTGAGAGATTACACCAATATTAAGTAAGTAAACAATTAAAAACTGACCGATTTATAACCATTATATCAATTACAAATCAATAAAATTAGTACGTCATTTTCCAATAAATCCTACCCACTATTAAGACTACCAGAATGAAATTCGTTCAAATGATATCACTCGTTCAATTTTACACACACACCCGATGGCTCGTTCATATCATAAATTATTAAGATCAGCCTCAGGAACGCATCCCCTATTCACAACAAGTGTTAATACAAATTTAATTGGATGACTTTCTACTCCCCTTACACCAACATTTTGAAGTAGAAACAATAAAATAATATGTTCTCTAAAAAAAACACATCCACGCACATCCACTCGTTGTACATAGCAAATACCAGCGTTCGAAGAGTCAAAAAATTTGTAATTGAATAAACAACCAAATAATCAACCCGTGTATCAAACAATATTCGACTGATTTTGAGTTATTGTTACGATGCGTGTGTGTTTATTGATTTAAAAAAAACATTATAATATTTTTCAACCTAGGAGTGTACCATATGAAACGTGTGCGAAGACATACGCTAAGCCACCATTTCATAATAGTGCCATTCCTTGTTGTGCACATCCAATAAATATTACAGTCAAATTAGTAAATTACTCTCGTATGTGAGTTTGTAACAATTCACCAATTGCACTCCGTAATTTTGCATTAACAAAGTTATGACGTGTGACAAAATAATTTAATCAAATACGAATGCATAAAATTTTAGTTAGTAATACTTCTCGGAGACGATAACACCCCAATAGGAATTCTTTGTATAGCGATAGGATATAGCATTGAGAAAAAAACAATATAAAACTAATTTTACTTAGATGCTATTAAAATAATGGACAAGCAAAAGACAGTTAATTTACTTAATTTTTTTATACGTACGATCAATGGATCAAACGCGCGCTTAACGCACATAATGCGTAAGTCATAACTACTATAATCAATATAAACTATGCTGACGATTTTTAAAAAACCCAACTACTGCATATTAAGTATTGATAACTTCGAAAAATTATTAAATTAATGAGAGTGGTTTGCCTGAATAATGTTACATGTTTCTTACATATTCAAACAAAACGCTCTCATTTGAAATTGTAAATAAATTTTACATTTGACCTTTACTTGCGTTTTCACGCAAAATTCTTTCAAAGAAATCACTACTAATATGGGGGTTAAACATGATCCGTATACGAATTAGTATAGAATTCCGAATAATACAACATGTAAATAGAATGCCAATGAAGGCAATTTTGTACATATTGATTTGAAAGTAATTTATACTGCGTCAAAAGAAGATTAAAAAAAATTTGATAATATAAATGTGTTTTTATTTGGAATTGTATTCGTATTCGGAGCATGTTTATAAGCATTTAAAATAATGCCTTCGTTATTACTATATCTAATATCGTTCAGCATGAGTTTGGAATAAACATAAAAAGGGACGAATAGATCCCTGACTGTGCACAACACAAGTGGCGCAGTGGATAATATCGACAATTTTCTAATTTTTTCACTTGTTTTCCATTCAAATGAAAAAATTAGTATAAAACTCTTCACAATTAGATTGGAATATATTTAAATTAAATCTGTAATATTGGTAGGCACAATCAGGCGTAGCCAACAAGCCCAGCCAACTAGAACCATGGGGGTCCCATGATGGGAACATCGCATGCAATGCCTAAATTTATTGTCCTGCAACCATAATACTCTGATCGACGAGTATTACAGCCATTAAATTCTAAATGAAGACATAAACATACCACGCGACCCCAGGCCACAACACAAAAAGCTGTCAGCGATGGAAAATATAAAAGTGATTACATAATACAATTCCCGCGCGTAATTGATACTTTAAGTTCTACTTTAAAAAAACGTTATGTAGAATACCTATCTATCTCAGATATTTTAGTTTCTTAAAATCTAAATTGTGTCTTTTAAATTAATGAATTAAACTAATTAATAATTAAATGGAAATTAATTGAAATAATTAGCTTAATTCATCCAATTTAATTAATGTAGCTAAACTTAAACTATAACTTAAATATAAATAAATAACTTATAAATTAAAATCTTAAACTACACTTCACACTATTATTTTCTTGATAGCAGCAAATATTCTCGTTTTTTTTTGTTGTTTTTATCCTGCAAATTTTGATGAATTGTTTGTTTATCTGAAACAAAATAACAGGTTTTCTATACAAATAAACAAATTTTGAACTATAAAAGTTTATATAAAATATAATAAAAACGTGGAAGTCACCTTGTCATGTGCGGTGTCGAGGCTTAGTCACAGTAATCCGGTTGGTTTACATGATAAAAGCAAATTTCGCTCTATCAGGTAAGTCAACGGCGAACGATAAACTAAGCAACAGTAACAAAATACCCAATGCTTACTACAAAAGGAATTTGTGCTTCAAAATGAATAACAATTAATTGACAACTAAGACAATACATAGTTTCGGTTGAATTTAGTCGATATTTACGTGTTTGTAATGTCAATTCCTGATAATTCAATTATCATACAATCATCATAAAATTTGTATCGATTTTTTTGGATATTTTTCGTGTAGTAAAAGAAGCATTTTCGTCATATTTTGATTTATTTTTACTTCTGCAAAGGAAAGACGACAATCATCTGCATCACAGCAAGACGACAAAACAAAGCGTCAGTGTCCCAAAATTGGTTTGTCATTTATCGTTCGCTTGATTTTTCACTCAGTGTTGCGCAACACGTTTACGTAGTTCAGGTAAAATTACTGATAACGAAATTAAATAAATAATCGATGTTCATATAGCTCAACACATGAGAATGCGGAAAAGCTCGATGAATCGGATTCATGTATTAAAAAACGTTTAAAACTACGCAAAAAATCTAATTAACTTAAAGATATTCACTGTTCACAATGCACTGGCGATGAAAAATGGCTTGTACGAATATACAATAAAATACTTCTATTTCTCAAAAGTCGGTTATGTTATCAGTTTGATGCGAGAATACGAAGAAATGATAGGGTTGTCAAAAAAATGGTAAAAGCGATTTAAACATAAGTCGTAACAAAATAAAATAAATTAAATAACTCACCTTTGTATCCTGTTACTGGTGATAAGAGTAATCAATCAACTATGTTGAGCTGGACATTATTTGTTAATCTTGTCGTGTTACTGCGGAAAACTGTAGAAATGTACTTATTACAGCTATGGATCTTATCAAAATCTGAAAATGAAATATGTATTAAGGTTTTTTGTAAATATACCAGTCGTGATCTATATATTACTCAGTCACCTATTATAGCTAATTACTAACAAAAAAATGTCTAATTATGGCATCTAAATAAGTCTACAAAACCACAATATAACCAATTCGAAAAGTAAATAATGAATGGGCACGAAGCGATACTGAGAAGTCAGCGGCATTCATTGACCATTTGGCAGAAATATTTTTGTCATATCCATTGAAACTTACTGATGAAACAGAAAAATATACCGTAAAATGTGACATACAGCAACGGAGGCTACGAACTAATCGCTGGTCGTCTGTTATGATATTTAACGCAATGATTGGTGTCCCTTATTTTTGCAATCGAAGTTGTTTGAAAAGTTCCTGTGAAAAATGAACTGTACAACCAATTATTATATAAGGATAAATTTTAAAAACCATCAGTTCGTGTTACGACAGCAACATGCGTCACAAAAGTACAAGTACATCGTATAATTAATGCAATCTTGCAACATGGCATAGAAAGAAAAGAACTTTGTTCAGCGACCTTTCTTGATATATGTTTAGTAAAGTTTTGAAACTGGGCGAACAGAATTACCGTACAAACTAAAACACTATAAATGTTGTTTCATCCTGCTCTTACAAAAAAAAAACTATATTTACAATTGAAAACCTCTAGCATTTACACTTTAACACAAATTAAAAACGCACCGATTTAAATTTCAACTTATTAAATATAATTGGAAAATGCTTTATGAATTATTTAATTAATAATCATACCCGAATTTTGGAAAAATTGTGTGGTTAGTATTATTTGTCGTTAATTTGTATTTTTTTTGATTTGTTTTACCAAATTTTGATAGTTTTTAAATTAGATTTTATATGTTAAAAATAAATAACAATTAAATCATACCACCACGCAATAAAAGTAAATGGCTTAACAAATAATAAAATTAATTTCTTTTTATTAAATTATGTCAATGAACCGAATTGGCAGGCCAACAATTTGATTTTAAATTTATTGAGAACAAATTGTAAAAATCAAAATATTTATAATATAAAAATGCAGTATGATAGTGGATTTTCATAACCTTACAACAACAATTATACGGATTTAAATTTTGACTATTTTCCATAAATTTTAATACGACCCGTATTTGTGCAAGCAAACGATGATAACAATAATAATTAAATAATATTTATTTGAAGAGTTCTCACATAGAATGTTAGCAATACAATTAAACTTCTTATTTAATATTTTAGAATTATATTTTATATTTATATATTTTTCTGCATCATAAAAATTAATTAAATGTTTAACTTACGAATTTATTTGCTTTATTTATCTTTAATGGATTGATGTGTATAATTTGTAATTGTGTGTTATAAATTTATTGGTTTTGAAACGTTTCATACTTTAAAAAATACAGCCACGTGTACAGGAATTATTTGCAAAATATGTGTTGAATGAAATTAGTGCACGTTTAAAGCCACACATAAATATTCATAATTTCCAATAATTCATCTGTATCAACTGAATTATCATATTATTATTATTTTATATTTATTGCACATCATCATTTAAATTTGTTGCTGTTGAAGAACATAATTATTTTTATTGATTTATTGATAATTTTAATCTTGCTGCAACTCCAACAACCACAACAAAACCGCTGCAAAAGCAGTTGCATCAACTCCAACAGCCACAACCCAACCGCTGCAAAAGTTGTTACATCCACTCCAATAACCACAACCCAACCGCCGCAAAAGCTGTTGCCTAGTGTTAATTGTTCTGCAAATAAATAAATTATTAATTTACATTTAAAATAATATAATAATAATAATAATTCTTATTTAGACAGTAAAAATCCACAATTTCAAATTAGATTTCAGAAAAAATATACGTTTTAATAAAAACCAATGTAGATAGAAGAAATTAGGTCAAATAATGAAATAAACTTTGACGTATCGAATTACATTCCGATATTTTTTAATTAAAAATACTTCACATAGCATTTTCTATGAATTATTTATAAAATAGTTTTTATCAACAATAAAAAAAAAAAACTAATGAATTGCTAAAATATTAATTATTGAACGAGTTTCTGTCATACAAATTCCTTATTTAAGTTTTTAGAATTAAGTTTTATACTTATATATTTTTTACTTGATTAATAACTAACTTACTTTATTATTAATTCAATAAATATTTTACTCACCCATTTATTCAATTATTTACTTTTCACTTCTAATGGATAGATGTGGTTATTTCGTAATTGCATGTTATAAATTAATTGATTTTTAAAACGTTCCAACCTTTTTAAAATACAACCTCGTGTGCATGAATTATATACAAAATAAATGTATGGGTTGAATGAAACTAGTGTACGTTTAAACATAAATATTCAAAATTTTCAATAATTCATAGTATCAGTTGAATTATTACATTATTATTATTTTATATTAAACGTCTTAATGCACATCATTTGAATCATTTAAATTTGTTGCTGTTGAAGAACATAATTATTTGTATTGATTTATTGATGATGTGAATCTTGCTGCAACTCCAACAACCACAACCCAACCGCCGCAAAAGTCGTTGCATTATGTTAATTGTTCTGCAAATAAATAAATTATTAATTTACATTTAAAATAATATAATAATAATAATAATAATTCTTATTTAAACAGTAAAAAATACATAATTTCTAATTTGATTTCAGGAAAAAGATACACTTTTATAAAAAATCAATTGTGTTAGAAGAAATTAGGTAGAATAATAAAATAAACTTTGATATATCGAATTACATTTTAATATTTTTTAATTAAAACACCTCACATTTTTGTTTTTAAAAAAAAGACCACAAATGACAAATTTAAATAATGCTTTGTGTCGTACTGATAACAAAATATTAATTATAGAAGTAAAGATTCTACAAAAATAGCATTTTCTGTGAAATATTTGAAGAAAACTCTTCTTCTAAACAATAAAAAAAAAAAAAAAAATTGCTATATAAAATAATAATAATAATTGTGAGGATATGAAAATTCAATACAATTAAATTTCTTACTTAATTTTTAGAATTATCATTTCAATTTTTATATATTTTAGTATTTATTATAATTAAATAAATATTTTAGTTACCAATTTATTTATTTTTATTTCTCTACTTTCTTTTCAATTTTGATTGATAATTTGTAATTGTGTTTTAAAGATTGTTTGCTGCTGCTTGATGTTAATGGTTCTGCAAATAAATAAATTATTAATTTACATTTACAATATAATAGTAATAATCATTTAATTATATTATTAGTATATAAAAAAGTACAGTAAAAAAATAAAACCAAAAAAAAAATTAAAAAAGAACACAAACAAAAAACAAAATATAAAAAATTTAGTATGAACAAAATTAAAAAACAAAATTATAAAGTAAAAAAAACTTGTGGCATTTGGATTTTCATAACCTCATTTTTTTTTCATTTTATTAAGAAAACGAATGGCTGCTGTTTTACACAATTCCCTCATATTTTAGTGATAAAAATAATAACAATTATGAAAGTAGAAATTCTGCAAATTAGCATTTTCTATGAATTATTTTGATTTTTTAACAAAAACAAAAAAATGATCAATTGCTAAAATAAAGCAACAACTATTTGCAGTAATTGCCAAAAAGAAATAGAGAAACCCATAAATAACAAATTTGTTCACAAATATTCAAATAATTTAACATTCACTAAGAAATTACATTTACCATTTTAAAATATTTCGTAATTGGTAATTCTCATAATTATAATTAGTAATATTTTTAATTTTACAAAAAAAAAAAATTTTCAAATTCTATAACTAAACTATTCACAAAAAAACAAAAATTATACGACTTATTCGAATGAGCGATCAAAAAACAAAATAAAAAATAAAAAATAAATTTAAATTGAAAAAAAAAAAATAATAAAAAAAATACCTGCGTGCTAAGAATCTAACAATTTACTATGAAGATGAAGTGAGAACAAATTATAAAAATCAAAATATCTATAATATAAAAATGAAGTATGATGAGTAAGAATTGATTTTCATAACCTTACAACAGCAATTCTCCGGATTTAAAATTTGACTATTTTCCATAAATTTTATACCGCCCGTATTTATGCAAGCAAACGGCGATAACAATAATAATTAAATATTATTTATTTGAAGAGTTCTCACATAGAATGTTATCAATACAATTAAATTTCTTATTTAATATTTTAGAATTATATTTTATACTTACATATTTTTCTGCATCATAAAAATTAATTAAATGTTTAACTTACCAATTTATTTGCTTTATTTATCTTTAATGGATTGATGTGTATAATTTGTAATTGTGTATTATAAATTAATTGCTTTTGAAATGTTCCATACTTTAAAAAATACAGCCTCGTGTACAGGAATTATTTGCAAAATATGTGGTGAATGAAATTAGTGCACATTTAAAGCCACACATAAATATTCATAATTTCCAATAATTCATAGTATCAGCTGAAATTATTATATTATTATTATTTTAGATTTATTGCACATCATCATTTAAATTTGTTGCTGTTGAAGAACATAATTATTTGTATTGATTTATTGATGATGTTAATCTTGCTGCAACCCTAACAACCACAACCCAACCGCCGCAAAAGTCGTTGCATTATGTTAATTGTTCTGCAAATAAATAAATTATTAATTTACATTTAAAATAATATAATAATAATAATAATAATTCTTATTTAAACAGTAAAAAATACATAATTTCTAATTTGATTTCAGGAAAAAGATACACTTTTATAAAAAATCAATTGTGTTAGAAGAAATTAGGTAGAATAATAAAATAAACTTTGATATATCGAATTACATTTTAATATTTTTTTAATTAAAACACCTCACATTTTTGTTTTTAAAAAAAAAGACCACAAATGACAAATTTAAATAATGCTTTGTGTTGTACTGATAACAAAATATTAATTATAGAAGTAAAGATTCTACAAAAATAGCATTTTCTGTGAAATATTTGAAGAAAACTCTTCTTCTAAACAATAAAAAAAAAAAAAATTGCTATATAAAATAATAATAATTATTGTGAGGATATGAAAATTCAATACAATTAAATTTCTTACTTAATTTTTAGAATTATCATTTCAATTTTTATATATTTTAGTATTTATTATAATTAAATAAATATTTTAGTTACCAATTTATTTATTTTTATTTCTCTACTTTCTTTTCAATTTTGATTGATAATTTGTAATTGTGTTTTAAAGATTGTTTGCTGCTGCTTGATGTTAATGGTTCTGCAAATAAATAAATTATTAATTTACATTTACAATATAATAGTAATAATCATTTAATTATATTATTAGTATATAAAAAAGTACAGTAAAAAAATAAAACCAAAAAAAAAATTAAAAAAGAACACAAACAAAAAACAAAATATAAAAAATTTAGTATGAACAAAATTAAAAAACAAAATTATAAAGTAAAAAAAACTTGTGGCATTTGGATTTTCATAACCTCATTTTTTTTTCATTTTATTAAGAAAACGAATGGCTGCTGTTTTACACAATTCCCTCATATTTTAGTGATAAAAATAATAACAATTATGAAAGTAGAAATTCTGCAAATTAGCATTTTCTATGAATTATTTTGATTTTTTAACAAAAACAAAAAAATGATCAATTGCTAAAGTAAAGCAACAACTTTTTGTACTAATTGCCAAAAAGAAAGAGAAACCCATAAATAACAAATTTGTTCACAAATATTCATCAAATAATTTAACATTCACTAAGAAATTACATTTACCATTTTAAAATATTTCGTAATTGGTAATTCTCATAATTATAATTGGTAATATTTTTAATTTTACAAAAAAAAAAATTTTCAAATTCTATAACTAAACTATTCACAAAAAAACAAAAATTATACGACTTATTCGAATGAGCGATCAAAAAACAAAATAAAAAATAAATTTAAATTGAAAAAAAAAAAATAATAAAAAAAATACCTGCGTGCTAAGAATCTAACAATTTACTATGAAGTGAGAACAAATTATAAAAATCAAAATATCTATAATATAAAAATGAAGTATGATGAGTAAGAGTTGATTTTCATAACCTTACAACAACAATTCTCCGGATTTAAAATTTGACTATTTTCCATAAATTTTATACCGCCCGTATTTATGCAAGCAAACGGCGATAACAATAATAATTAAATAATATTTATTTAGAGTTCTCACATAGAATGTTAACAATACAATTAAATTTCTTATTTAATATTTTAGAATTATATTTTATACTTATATATTTTTCTGAATCATAAAAATTAATTAAATGTTTGACTTACCAATTTATCTTTAATGGATTGATGTGTATAATTTGTAATTGTGTATTATAAATTAATTGCTTTTGAAATGTTCCATACTTTAAAAAATACAGCCTCGTGTACAGGAATTATTTGCAAAATATGTGGTGAATGAAATTAGTGCACATTTAAAGCCACACATAAATATTCATAATTTCCAATAATTCATAGTATCAGCTGAAATTATTATATTATTATTATTTTAGATTTATTGCACATCATCATTTAAATTTGTTGCTGTTGAAGAACATAATTATTTGTATTGATTTATTGATGATGTTAATCTTGCTGCAACCCTAACAACCACAACCCAACCGCCGCAAAAGTCGTTGCATTATGTTAATTGTTCTGCAAATAAATAAATTATTAATTTACATTTAAAATAATATAATAATAATAATAATTCTTATTTAAACAGTAAAAATACATAATTTCTAATTTGATTTCAGGAAAAAGATACACTTTAATAAAAAATCAATTTTGTTAGAAGAAATTAGGTAGAATAATAAAATAAACTTTGATGTATCGAATTACATTTTAATATTTTTTAATTAAAACACCTCACATTTTTGTTTTTTAAAAAAAAGACCACAAATGACAAATTTAAATAATGCTTTGTGTTGTACTGATAACAAAATATTAATTATAGAAGTAAAGATTCTACAAAAATAGTATTTTCTGTGAAATATTTGAAGAAAACTCTTCTTCTAAACAATAAAAAAAAAAAAAAAAATTGCTGTATAAAATAATAATAATAATTGTGAGGATATGAAAATTCAATACAATTAAATTTCTTACTTAATTTTTAGAATTATCATTTCAATTTTTATATATTATAGTATTTATTATAATTAAATAAATATTTTAGTTACCAATTTATTTATTTTTATTTCTCTACTTTCTTTTCAATTTAGATTGATAATTTGCATTTGCATTCTAAAGATTGTTTGCTGCTGCCTAATGTTAATTGTTCTGCAAATAAATAAATTATTAATTTACATTTACAATATAATAGTAATAATTATTTAGTAAATATATTATAATATATATAATAGTACATGCAGTAAAAAAAAAAAAGAAAATACTATGCATTTAAATGGAAGCTTTCTAATTAGATGTTAGATGAATATTTACCGACAACATTTCGATATATATTCTTAAGTTTTTAATACTACAAAAAATATTTCTTCAAATTCTATTTTAAAATTAAATAAAAAAACTAAAATTCGATGCGCTCCAGGAGAACGAATAAAATTACAAGACTAACACCTCAACTCAATAACATTAAATTTAATAGATGAAAAACAAAAGATAAAAATATTAAATGAAAAAAAAAAACAAAAAACAAAAACTGAAAAACAAAATTATAAAGTAAAAAAAAAAAAAACTTGTAGCATTTAGATTTTCATAACCTCATTTTTTATTAAGAAAACGAATAGCTGCTATTTTACACAATTCCTCATGTTTTACTGATAAAAATAATAATTATGGAAGTAGAAAGTCTGCAAATTAGCATTTTCTATGAATTATTTAGATTTTTTACCAAAAAAAAAAAAAAAATCAATTGCTAAAGTAAAGCAACAATTATTTGGGACGAACTGCCAAAAAGAAATTAAGAAACCCATAACAAATATTTTCACAAAAATATACAAATAATTTAACATTCACTATGAAATTACATTTACCTGTTTAAAATATTTCGTATTAATTATAATTGGTAATATTTTTAATTTTACAAAAAAAAAATATTCTTCAAATTCAACAGCAGAAGTATTCACAAAAAAACAAAATTTAAACGTCTTATTCGAATGAACGATGAAAACAAAATGAAAAATATACAAATTTATTGAAAAAAAAAAATAAATAAATATTTGCGTGCTAATAATCCAACAATTTACTTTGAAATGAGAATAAATATTAAAAATCAAAATATTTATAATATAAAAATGAAGTATGATGAGTATGAATTGATTTTCATAACCTTACAACAGCAATTATACGTATTTAAATTTTTACTATTTTCCATAAATTTTTATACCGCCCGAATTTATGCAAGTAATCGGCGATAACAACAATTATTTATTGAAAGAGTTGCTGTCACATTGAATGTTAACAATGCAATAAATTTCTAACATATATTTCTGTGTCAGATTAACTAATTAAATATATGTTTGACTTAACAATTTATTGACTTTATTTGCTTTGTTTACCTTTAATGGATTGATGTATATAATTTGTAAATGTATGTTATAAATTGATTGCTTTTGAAATATCATATTATAACTTTTTTATATTAAACATAATATTGCACATCATTTGAATCATTTAAATTTGCTGCTGTTGAATGAAATCATTATTATTATTGATTAATTGATCATGTTGTTGTAGCTGCTACGGTCACAACCACAACCCAACCGTCGACAAAGCTGTTGCATAATGTTAATTGTTCTGCAAATAAATAAATTATTAATTTACATTTAAAATAATATAATAATAATAATAACAATTCTTATATAGACAGTATATTGTATATAGTAAAAATCATAATTTCATAATTATATTTCAGGAAAAAAATACGTTTTAATCTATTGAATAATTGAGTTATGGAGCGAATTTTTATTTCCTCAACGTTTTCACTAAAAAATCAATATAAATCGAAGGAATTGGGGAGAATAATGAATTAAACTTTTAGATATATTAAAATATTAGATCTAATATTACACAAATATTATACGCTCTCCTGATACAATGTCTTGAAAATGATGCTAAATATTACGGTTTTAGTATGTAAATACAATAGAAACAAATTTCGAGCAGACTATTGCCTGAAGTGGTCAAAAAATGTTGCAGGAAACCGATTCGAAACGATCGGGGTTCATCATGCTATGCAAAATCGGAAATTGCGAGAAATCAACCTCTAAGTAGGAGTAATTGATTTTAAAACTAATATATGAAAACGAATGTGAATCCAAAATCAGAAGATATAAATCATGATAATTTTTTTCGATGAATATTTTAGTACCTTGCAATGAAAAATTAATTATTTGTGTATGAAAAACAGTATGAGGAAAACAAGGAGAGTTGAGCAATAGTGGGCTTAATAAAGGTATATTCATATTCAACATTAAAAGTGGAGCCACCAGATGTTAAATACTCATTGTATATATATGGCCATCTGCAGAGTGGAGAAATACATTGTTATTTTTTGCTTTTCCTTTTCTTATTTCTGATGTAAATAAAAAGAAATGACTTGTATTTGTTGTTTTGTTTGTTAAGTAAAATATAAAATTTTAATTTTTTCTCAAATAAGAAAACGGCATGGGAAAATTAAATTAAATGATATAATTATTTTTAAATGAAAATTAATGCTAATTTTTTGATCGATACATATAAAAATTTTACTATTTTTTGTAATCATAAATTAATATTAATGATATATTTAAAAAAGCATTAATTTTCAAAAGTATTATATAAAATTTTTATTATTATTAAGAATTTTCCAATACAATCAAACACACACACACACACAGACACATTTTTATAGTCAATTTACCTTCGATGAGTATTTCTTCCATTAAAATTTCATATAGTAACATTAATTTTCTTAATACGTATGAAATTTCCAATGAAAATTATGGGAAAACCACTGAAAATATGATGAAAATAAATGATAATTAAGAAATTTAAGGAAAATAGTAGATACTGAAAATAAAATTCTGAAGGTAAATTAGTGTAAAAATTATGGTATATTTGGTAATCGGCAAAAATTCTAGCTCGGCCGTTTGAAGTGGTAGGAGGATGGGATAGGTTTTTAATGATAGGTATTTAAACTACCTATCCTTTTGTAAAAAAAAAAACGGGATTTTTCACCATGAATATGAAACCGTTATGTGAAAATTCCGGGAAAACCCGTAAATAGATTCGGGTCCTCTAGTGGTAAAAAATGTTTGTAATATTCTAACGAAGACATCTGGAAATTTTCGGGAAAATCCGGAAAATTTTAATTTTGATCGGGAAATTCCGGGAAAACTGTAATAGTTAAGAAACATTTTCAGTACCACTCCCTCAGTACATTTACCATCTAAATCCATTTATGGCTATAAGAATACTGTAAGTCATCAACTTTGGGCTGGAGAAATTTCCCGGAATTTCTGAAAACCAGGTTTTGGATGATTTCGAAAAAAATTTCTGAGTTAGCCAATTTTTGTTACAGCCATCTTGTAGAGGATCTTAGGGCGCACAACAAAGCTTCTGGACTTTTTCCGTGAAAAATCTATTGGTCGACTTATGACCGATTTAAGATTTTGAAATTTTCGTGTAAGCCTAACTTTGGGCGGCCATTGTGGGAAAACAGTTAGACTTAAAGAGTTGAGGTGGGGCTTAAAAGACGTGGCATATAGTCTACTATCAGTGATAAATAGGGCACCGGGAAATTTCATTGGGAAAGTCGGGAAATTCCCATTTGAAAACATGAAAAAATCGATGTTTTTCGATGTTCCTGGAAAATCCACATTTTCCATTGGAAAATTCTAAAAAAAATCTAATGATAAACTTTGGACCTTCCTCTACATTTCTGCATCATTAGATTTTTAGAAAGTCCAGTATTTTCCGACTTTCCAGTACTCGGAATATTGGTCTGCAATCGATTTTCCGAACTTTGGGGACCCCTAGTTGGAAAACCCTTCTAGATAGGAAGTTACCCCCATAATATAATGTGTAGCCCTTGATGAGGACTATCACTGGTGAGAAGCTCGTCGCGAAATATTGAGTATTTCCGGAGTTGTAGGGGTCCAAAAGTGACCCATTTGGTACTTTCGAAGGTCCATAGCTCCGCCCCCCGAGGGAAATCCGGCAAAGGGGTCGACAGATCCTGTTTTTTTTCCGAGCTCTACAATTCCTGAAAATCTGAAGGTCCTACGGGCAAAAAAACTTTTTCGGCATGAGGTTATAACCCACACTTTTGAAGGTCAAAAAAGTCCAAAAAAATAGAGCTGGAAATAGGCTTAAACGACGCGGGGGCATCGTCCGAACACGAATCCGTTGAGATAACTAGAAAATTCCGCCTCTAAGTCGGTCAAAATCGTGTTTTAATATTGGGTTGTTTTGTTCATAAAGTACCGAGAATTTCCAAAAAAAAATTAAAAATAGTTTTTTTTATTTTTTTTCCATCATCAAATTGGAAATACACAACTGAGACCATCACTAAAGTAGTATAAGAATATTTTTTTTTCATATATGTGAAAAACTTATTTTTTTGTTTTTTTTAAGAAATTTTTTTTTCGGTTTCGGTAAGAAATCGAACCTGCAGTATTCATATCCAATATGAATATTCACTACACCTCTACCTCATACACCACCAAGCTTATTAAAGTCTATATGTCGGTTGCGATATATAAGGTACAAAATTTTGAATTTATTTATTCGGAATAAGTGCCACATTAAAGTTGATCCTTTTTTTTTGGGTGTTAACATGTGGAGTCGCCCTTTTTTTATTTATTTTTTTCTTTTCTTTTCTCAAAGGTGATGTTATCAAAATTGATGGGACGAGTTAATTTTTTTTTTTCTCTTTTCATATTTCAATGGACGGCAGGCACAGTTTGGATTGATGAACTTAATCAAATAATGAGACCAACGAATTTTTTTTTTTTAATTGAATTAATTATGTGTTTAATAATTTTGTATTCATAATATGCATGTGATAAATATGTTACATTTTTTTTTAATTAAAATAAAGTTACATTTAATACATTTGTTGTTATTTATATAATTTCATTTCATATTATTGTTCAAAGGTATCAAAATGCTTCATCGTCATTTATCAATTTTTGTGGTGATGATTAAAGGTTGAGGAACTATTGATGAACTTAATCAAATAATTAGACAGATATTTTTTTTTTTACATTAAATTAATTACATTTAATTACTTATGTTTATTAGTTATTATTAAATTAAAATAAAAATCACAATTATATTTATATTATTTTATAGTCAATATTATTATATCATTCCATTTAATATTAATCTTCAAAGACTTCATCGTCGTTTTCCTTGTGAATGGATAAAGTGCTATTAATCCATTTGGATTGGTTTTGTTTATTTTGGTTTCACATATAAAAAAAATAATGTAGATGCATCCACTTGATGTAACATGATTTGATGATATTATAAGCTTCGTCATATCCAATTTTCTTGAGTCCATTTAAAGCGCTTCTCATATTCTTATATATTTCAAAATTTCCAAATAGTTTTATATGATAATAATTTATGGAGCTTTAAACTGAAATATAAATAATAATAATTAATTAATATTCTGTACGAATGAAATAAACATAAAATTTTGGAACTTACCTCTACTAGTTATATTTATCCACCATATGTATTTAATGTTATTGAATCTAAATTTAGTATATCCCTCGAATTACATATCTAGTACTGTAATAACTATATTTTCTATTATATTGATTTTATGGTAGAATAAATATTGCCACATAACTCAGAACATTATAGTTATTGGTAGCATTGTTAATCTCGGCTATTGATATCAGCTTCTGAACTGAAAATTATTGGTGCATTGATTGCAATTGAAATGAGGATTATGTTTGTAATTCAATAATATTTAAATATCCAATTGATTGTCATTGAATTTAATTAGAAATTTATTGGACCGGTGGCAATAATTTCAAAATGTCATCAATTTCATAATAGTTTGATGTTGTGGCGATAATACTCTGTTGTTATATTGCATATGATAAATACTTATTATGCGGTTTTTCCTGTTGATTTAATTGCTGTCATTGTGTATAATGTGGATATTTTGTAGATTAATTACATGAATTCAATTGGTTGCTGTTGTGATAATGATTGGTGCTGGAGGATTATTGTTATGGTGGTGTACTCATTATTTGTGCTGTAGCATATAGGTGTACATCTGGTTGTTGAACTGCATTTGACTATAAATAGAATTTAAGTTATCATATTAAATATAATTATTATAAATAAACGTACGATGTTAAAGGTTGTAAACTGAATGAAAAAAAAATGTAATTACCATTTGATTGTCGGCATAGCCGGTGGACTAATATTCAAATGACATCAATATCATAATAAATAGTTTATTATTGTGGCGATAATACTCTGTTGTTATATTGCATATTATAAATACTTATTATACTGTTTTTCCTGTTGATCTAATTGTTATCATTGATGGTGATTTTGTAGATTAATTACGATTTCATAATTCAATTGGTTGCTGTTGTGATAATGATTGGTGCTGGCGGATTATTACTATTATGGTGGTGTACCCATTATTTGTGCATATAGGTGTAAAATGGGACCATACATCTGGTTGTTGAACAGCATTTGACTATAAATAGAATTTAAGTTATCATATTATATTTAATTATTATAAATAAACATACAATGTTAGAGGTTGTAAACTGAATGAAAAAAAAATGTAATTACCATTTGATTGTCGGCATAGCCGGTAAACTAATATTCAAATGTCATCAATATCATAATAAATAGTTTATTATTGTGGCGATAATACTCTGTTGTTATATTGCATATTATAAATACTTATTATACTGTTTTTCCTGTTGATATAATTGTTGTCATTGTCTGTAATGTTGTGATATTGTCAATTAATCCGATTTCATAATTCAATTGGTTGCTGTTGTGATATTGATTGGTGCTGGTGGATTCTTGTTATAGTGGTGTACCCATTAATGATAGCGTAGTATATAGGTGTAAAATGTGACCATACAATTAAAACTGAATCTGGTTATTCTACTACATTTGACTATAAATAGTCAGTATTACCGAACATTTTTGAAGGAAAAGAAATACGTTTAAGCTACATACAATAATAAACTTTATTTTACATCATTTCTCTTATTAATGAGGAGGATTGACATTTATACATGGGACGAACGGGTACATATTATTTTATTTTATAATTTATTATAATTATATATTTTTCTTAAATTAAATAACATAATTAATAATATAATATAATTTTTATATTTTTATTTAATTAATTTTATATTTTTAGTTTTTGTCTCTGCATTTTTGATTAATACAAAATAATAATTTATTAATAGAGTTTATATAATAAAAAAATAATTATATGTCCATACGATTATGAGGACTTTAAATATATGTGTAAAACAGGAGACAAAATATACCTATAATTCAGATATCATTTTTTAATTTATCAGATGCGATATAATGTGTCAGTGTTTCAAGCATCTAACTACAATAGATTTAATATTTCCTACCCTAATATAGTAGATTTTTATACCAAGGTACGACACATAGCAATTAGAATGTACTATCTCAATCTACCATACAAGCCTAAGCCTAAGGGTAGGTTATCTTTAATAAAAACAAGTAAGCTTTGGCTATGGCATCTGTAGTGTTTGTGTGTTGGTCACCGAACATTTGACTGCACATTGAAACAATGCAGTCTTATAGTGCTTTCGACAGAATGCAGTTAGTAAACTCAAACGTAAAATAATAATATAAACATATTTCAATGGAAGGCTAAATTACCGGATTGTAGGAATAAATGTGGATACGCAAAAGAAATATCGTCACGAGAAGTGCGAGAAACATGATTTCTCAATTAATTTACTGGGAAGCCCATTATTGTTTTTTCTAAACAGACGTAGGGCATTTGAAGTTTAATAATTGAGCATAAGTGTATAAGAAAATCGGTATATTTCTTTCATTGGTATGTGTCCAAAGAATGAGTGCTTTTTGAAATGAGCTCACACATGGATAAAAGGCATACTGTGGAAAACTAAAAGACACCGTTAACTAATGTCTGGTACTGGTGTAGACTGTATAGTATTTAGGGAGGCCTAATGGTAGATTATGATTAGCGCGCACGCAATTATTCCGGCGAACTAAATGGAATAATTTATTCAAGGTAATTGCAACACATGTTCGTTTGGCAAACCAACTAATCTGCGAATTGCAAACAAAACAGTGTAATACTCCTCTGTATATTGGATCCAACAACCCGTCTACAGTTTACACTATTATTTCAATTGAATTGTTATAATAAAATCTGGTCACCTTCTGTATATATTAATAAAAAAACCAAAACCATTTAAATAATGAATGAACTAAATGCGTTGAACCAAAATGAATGGACATATTAATACACATATATAAAACGAATTAAATGCGAAAGTACGGATCAGAATTCAAGAATTCTGTATATTATATGAAAATATTCGTAACCGCATTTCGTTTACTTTGCAATTTTTTATGATTAGAAATGAAAAATATTTATAAAAGCGTAAGGCATCCATTTGAAAAATTTAAACTGATGAGAAAAAACACATCAAGTTGAGGGGCAACAAACTAAGCTCATAGCTTCCTGTGTTTCGATGATGCATAGGTGGTGAAAGTATACTGAACTCTGTGATGTACGCCCCGGGTGGTTGGGGGAAATTATCTATTCTACACATCAAAAATAACCATAATATTTATATTGAAATATAAGGAAGTTGTGCAATAAACCAAAACAAACAAAATATGAGTTCCCAACTCTAAATCTTAAATCTTAACTATATACTATAATGGCTTTATTGCATAACTCTATCTAAAGATGCTGCCTTTATATTGCGATGCTTACCAGTGTCCCCATTTTCCCCAAAAGTTGATAGGAATACACATAGGATTCTGACAGGCAGACTTAGTGTTCACCGCAGATCGCAGAATATTTTTAAATTACAATATCACTATATTTTTCTGGTAGCCGATTGGAAAGTAGGCTACATTATGGAAAAAAATTGGAATGTTCACCGAACAAAAAATCAATACACGCGTTCAATTGTCATTGAATTTCTCGATTTTAAAAATCTCTGCCATGAAAAATTGACCATTGAATATAATTTGCAATTCTGTAGACAAAAGTGGAAATCCGTTAAAACTATGGCCAGTAATTCCAAAACATGATAATTCTTAAAAGCCGATTTTCCGGAAAATTTAGTTCAGTGAACACCGAACAGGTTATAACGAAAAATATAGTGATATTAAAAACTTATGGCTATTTCTCTGGCTTCACCACTGCCGCAGTCTATAGAGAAACATTTAAACAACAACATCCCGGTTCAGAGACACACGATGAATGTAATAAATTACAAAAAAAAAAAATGCCAAAACATTTACTCTAAAATTATTATCCCGAAAAGAGATGACCTGGGATCGTATTGCTGGTGGAATGGTAGCTAAGTGTTACCATTGAACCCATTTCATATCTTGAAATTCATTAGGGAAGCACGATTGTAGTGTGGAAACTTTGATGATGGGAAACGTGCACCATGCACAAACGGTCTAGATGATGCGGCGGTGGGGTACAATAGATCGTTTAGGTCATCGTGGTGTAACATAAACTGTAATTAGGGACGAGTTTTTACTATTTTAAAATCTATCATTACACAACAAATAATTAATTACATTCGGCGTGCATGGCAAAGCAAACGGAACAACATCTGCCACATTCCAATTCATTATTATTCATAAAAGAATTACAACATTAATTTATAATAATTGTAAATGTTCTTTCTGTGTTAAAGAAATTTCGCACAGTCTAACATTATTATTTTTTTTTTAACTGCCGAATTTTTTTTAACACAGTCTGCAGAATTATGGGTCTGCAAATGATATTTTTAATGTGGTGTGTGTGTGTGTGTGTGTTTGTTTGTGTTGTGTTTGTGAAATTAATATTGAAGGTGTGTTCTTAATTTTATTTACTTATAAATTATTATTAATATATAAATATATTCTCCTTTTTGGATTGTTTTTATAAAATAATCTCTACTAGACGAAAAAAGTTTGGAACAATTAATTGGTTTTTTTTTTTAATTTTTATAATTATTTTTAATCTTTTTTTTTCTTCTAATATCATTAATTTTTTGTTTTTTATATTTAATAATTTTTTAATATATATTTTTAATTTTATGAATTTTATGTATATTTATAATTTTTATAACACATTTAGAGCGGCGGCGGCGGCGGCGATACGTATATAAATTTTAATTTTTAATATTAATAATTATACGTATATTTTTTATAATAATATAATTTATATATAATTAAATATTTTAATAATATTGTCGATTTTTTTAATACAATTACAATAATAAATAAGTATTTTTTGTATACATATAATTTTTGTTGTAGTTATTTTTAAAGAATTTATAATTATTAATTTTAAATTTGATGTGTTTTTTTTTTTTATAATGCAATAATTAATTTTCCTTTTTTTTGCTTTTTCGTTTTATAATTTTAATTATTAAATTTATTTATTATTAATTTATATTGTTAATAAATAATAAATAGAAAAAATGTACATTTAATTAATGTTTTTTATGGTATTTTAATTTTTATATATTATTATTTTTTCAAGTGGACTTAATTTTTTTTAAATAGTAATTTGGAATATTTTTATTTAAAAAATTAACTTAAAAATAATTATATATTTTTTAAAAATGTAATATTTAAATAATTTCTGATATTTTTTTTTATATAATTATAGCATTCCAAATTTTTACGGATATAAATTTATAAATAATAATAGTTTTTGTAATTTTTTTGTCTGTAAATCCGATGATCCGAATTCGCAGTGAATGTTTCTAACAAAAAAATCGATTGCCTTAAAAAAGATTAAAATAAAATAAAATATATTTTAAAAATTAAAACATTAAAAAAAAGCCGTATATAAAAAAAGAAAAAAATTGGTTAAAAATCACTTTATAACAGTGACGATTTTAACACGTTACTGATTGAATATCGTATGCGACTACTCAAATTAAAGCAGTCCTTCGGAACGACTTTTAACACCATTGAATTGGGTATCGTACTAGCGACTATTCAAATTGCCGCAGCCATGTATTTCTCTGGCCACAATTTTAACACTTTAGAATTTTAGGTATTGTAGGTGACTACTCAAATTGCTGTCACCATCATACATTTTCCCGACACAATTTTAATACCATAGAATTGGGTATCGTTTGCACAAACGATTCAAACCCGTGCGATCGTCTTGCATTCCTTCCTCCATAGTTTAGATTATGCATAGAAAATTTGGTATGTATATAATTTAATAAAAATTATATTTTATAAATTAAATATATTCTTTGGATGTTTCAATAAACTTAATTTTTTCTTTATTATTTCCTTATAAATTCGGATGGTATTGGTTGGGTATGGCATGCTTGCAAAGCCAATTGCGACCGAACGCGTCCACAGGTTACGGATAGTGAAACGACCTATAATATAATGGCTTAGTTATGCACAAAGAATAAGTAGCCGCGGACAATCTGGATGCTGTGTATGAAAATTACTATGGGGTGTTGTGTGAAAGCAGCATCCGATTAAAACTAAGTTAATGATTCAGTTCAGATTACACAGTAAGGGCGAGTAAGCAGCGACATTATAACTGGTTTCGGTAGAGGTGAACTATACCCCTGTAAATAATACAATACGAATTTACAGAATGATAAAGTGGGTTGAACATATGGTTAATTAATTGTTAAAACACGGCCTCGGATCGGACAGGAGAAACGTCAACGACTCAAGCAACGTTGAAAATTTAAGGACAATGCGATTTAAAACTTGCATCATGGAATGTTAGAAAATGCAATGTAAACTGTGATATAAAGATTCTTAAAATTCGGGATTGGAAGACATTGACTGCGGATAGGTCAGGTTGGAGAAGACTAAAACCGCACCCGGGATATAACGCCATGGAGTAAATAAGTAAGTATTTCCTTATAATATTCATTAAATTCAATTAATTTTGCCAACTAATTCATTCTCTATAGAAATAGTATTCCAACCCGCCCAGTCACTGCTTTATAATGTTAAAATACATTAAACTTTTATGTATTCCAAAAAAATTGGTTACCGTTTAACCTAACAAGAGCGTTTTACGGGTAGAATAAATTTCTTGAATATTTACTAATCCATAACATTATAAGATCAATTTCGCGCTGTTGCAATTGCTGATGAATGGGATGACCTGAGGTGCGTGCATTAAACATTTCCTAGGCCAAGTGGTATTACCGACGTATTCTTAACTGGTTTTTCTGTGTTATGGATGCGTGTTATGATGGTGCATTATCGCAGGCCAAATGCTTTTAACAACGTAGTAACTTAACTCTTTTTTTCTGTATTTTGTCTGCGTGGTATAATGGTGGATTATCAAATATGATTATAGATCCGTGCGGAACTGAAACCATTTACCTCTCGCGCATAAAAACGTCAAAACATCTATATATTGTTCCACTCATTGTACCGATTAGATTATGTAAGTGGATTGAATCACACATTCGTCATATGATCCCAACGAAATAGTACTATTCGGCTACATGTTGTACCAAGTGGCTGAAACTACTACGGAAACTCGGGGGAATTATACTGAATTGAAAAATCTATTGAATGGCGATAAATTTACATATAATTTTATAAAGTAATTCAAAATTATTCGTTTGAAAAGGATTTTTGCTTGAATGGTAATTTAAATTGGATAGAAATTCCACTGTGTATAAGATTTTCGGGTCATTTTAAAAATATAACCTTTTAGGGATGGCATTGCCTAAAAAAAAAATAATGTACTTTAATACATTCCATAATTCCCGCACCTCACCCAATTATTCTTTATATTTCCAGTGTTCTTAGCTATAGACACCGCGCCGTTTAGTTGATTTCCTTGCACTTTTGAAATTTATTATTTTCTGACCGATCCGATGAGCCTATCTTTCTGTTTCACGGTGGTTTTGGTAATCGTTATTACAGAATTTCGTGCCGACTCTCAATTATGATGAAGAAAAACTGTTACGATGACTATATTAAATTCGGAAAAGCGTGCACTTATAATTGTAGTTTCATCTACTATACTGAGGCGGCGGCACTAACCCTTCCTTTTTTTTTTTTTTTTGGTACTTAAATGTACAAATAAAAAAAATTGACTAGTTTTTTTAAAATGCACACCTTCTTCCATTCCCACTCTTCCACCTCTCTCTCTCTATGTAAATATACAATAAATAATTAATTTTTTATTTAAAACTTATTGCATCATACCAATTTTCACGGTATGCTATTATGAAAAAAATATCGTTACTCTACTCAAAATACCCCGGCAGCAAAATGTAATGCAATTTAAAAATATTACCGAAAATGGTAAAATAAAATCTTAAAACTTATATTAAAATGAGCATTTGAGAATGGATAAAATTTGAAAAATTTTTAAATAGAAATTAAATAATTACTACGTTACGATTATAAAATTAAAAAAATTAATAATAACAATAATAATAATAATAATAATTAATAATAATAATAATAATAATAATAATAATAATAATAATAATAATAATAATTGGCTAATAATTATCGCATTTTTTGTTGTGAAAAAATGTGTGTTTTGTGTTTAAAATTCATTTTCTAACAAAAATTTCTTTATTGCAAAATATTAAAAAGAAAAATTTTAAATTGGAATGATAAAAATTTAATTATTCATTTTATCCACTTATTTATTTTTATAATACAATTTTTTAATTGTTTTATTCTTTTTTTTTGTACCACGAATTAATTATATTTTTAAATAAAAATAAAAAATAAAAAAAAACTAATATAAATAATATTATTTCTTTTTAAATTTAAATATATTTCTTATTTTATATATTTTTTATTTTTATTTAATTATTTTTAATTTCATTCTCTATTTTATTTATTATTTTTTATTTTCATTTCATAAAAGAATGTGTGATTAATTTAATTTTTGTATTTAAATTTTTTATTTTTAATAGCATTTAATGGTTTTTTTTTTTTTTTTAATTAATTAATTAATTCATAAAATAAACTTTTTTGTTGTTGTCAAAGAATAAAAAACCGTATACATTTTTTTGCGTCCAATATAATGAAATTTGAGGTTTGCTGAATGCGAAAATTATAGTGAGTTTTTTTCATGGCGACCTATCCCTCCGGTATTCGCAAGGTATTTGTTATAAATCGCGATATTGGATAAAGTTTGTTAGTTTGTAGTAAATGTAAAATATTGTTTAGTTTTTAGAGTTGCAATAAAAAAAAAACCCCGCTCGAGTATGCTTCGTTCTTATTAGCTAAGCATACACTCGTGATGCCGCATGAGTATACTCGCCGAAATGCTATTAACACATGACAATAAAAATGTTTGCCATTAATAATTAAGTGGAAATAAACATATAAATTTGAAGTGAATGAATGATAGATCATGGTGTTTGATGGGACCAGCCATTAATGATCTGAATTATTACATTTTTACACTTAATATTATTATAATAAATTCAAATGTTTAATAGCGATTCCAAACGTAGTCAAAAAAAAACTTCCCAGAAACTTATACCTATGTGGTACCTGTTTCTAGAATAGATTCTAGAAATCTTTTATATTTAGTGATTTCTTATAACCGATTTTAATGGAATTTCATATATTTATATTTTTTAAATATATAACAGCGATTCAAAACCTATAGTCAAAGGATATCAGTTCAGCGATTCCCAAATTAGGAAAACAAATAGATCAATATAAAGAATTTTATAGATTTCAGAAATCTTCTATATTTGGGTGATTTCTCGTAACCGATTTTGTTATGAATTGATTGTTAATGAGGGGCGGTAGTATAAACAATTTTCGAATGAAGTTTCTAGAAAATAATACTCATATCTGGCCAGATTTATGGACACAGATAACAGAAATCTAATATATTTGGCTATTTCTATAACGATTTCAATTCAAATTTTGGTATATTCTGATTTATGTACCAGAGAATATTTGATTTTCCTCATATTCTGAGCACTTTTTTTGTTCTCATCATCAAATTATAAACCTGTTAACGTTAATGTTTTATGTAAAATCGGTAAGACAATAGCCAAATATTAGTAGTCAGGTTTTTGAAATCTTGTAGGAATTTCAAGAAAATTTTCCATATAGAATCTATTTCGCTGGATATAATATTCTGGATAAAAATTTATTAAATAATTCCATTAAAATCTACGAATATACAAAAACGTATAGATTCATTTAAATCGATAAAGAAATGGTCGAATTTTTTTCGTGCCCGAAATATAACGTATACAATTATAATGTGGATATCCCCATTTCTCAGAGCTTCTATACAATACAACCAATTCATAAGAACCTTTCGTCCGCCCTGGGTCTGTATATAGAAGCAGACACATATGGTGATGTTCAAATTGTCTATACGATGATACAGATACGGTAAATTAATGCAAACTTACATAGATACATTATTTGTTGATTATTATAGCACAGCTCAAGATGTATATTTCATTGAAACCACAATTGAATTTGTTTCGCCAGATAATATTAATTGTTGTCGGTTATGAACAAAGGTGGAAGATTGTTGGATGTATAATTGTAACAATTCATAACAGGACGTTTTTGGACATGAAGGTTATTGTATGTTGGTTGATACAGCAAAAACGGATAATCATACACTTTAAATCACACCAACCCACCAACCGTTGCACCTATAACGAACTAACAACGAACTCAATAAGGAAACAAACTATTTAATTTAAATAACAAAAAATCGTGAAAGTTGACTATCACAAAATATTTCCAATATCGGGACGCAGTAGTTGGATTTAAAATGTTCGTAGTAAAATACTGTGTAACTCAAAAAGAGTTACGGACAAGGGTGCCTTGTCATCGGTGTCTGTCATCTTTCGATTTTAATTAAAAATTTCATATGGTAAATAGTTCCATAATTTTATCAAATATCAGAGGTCTCAAATGTCAGACCTAACCCACAGAAAAAAAAAAAAAAAACTCACTTATATAATTTTCAGATTCCCAACACAAGTTTCATTACATGGTTTTTTTATTCTTTGAGATTTTTCATGTTTATAAAATTATTTTTGTCTTTTCAAATTTCCTTCCAATTATTTTGCGATCATAATTCTAATTTCTAAAAGTGTGTGTGTGTGTGTGTGTGTGTGTGTGGTTAAATTTGTATGTATTTGTATTAATTTTATAGTTATTGGCATGGTATTTGTTTTTTTTAAATTGTCAATTATCATTTTATGTTAAATTTTTAATTAACTTAAACTATCACTTTTTTTCTCTAGTTATTGTTGCTTGATGTTGTTGTTTTGTTCATTTATTTCACCATCTTAAAATGCACCAAACGGATCTAATTGAACATTTTTACCATTTTGATCATGAGATTGTTGTTGCTGCGCCAACATTTGTTGTGCTACTGGAACTTGTTGTTGTTGTGGCGGCGGCATCATACCCATTTGCATCATACCAGGTGTTGCACCGGCCATCATTGGTTGCTGACCAGTTGTCATCGGTACACCACCCATCATGGCGGGTCGTATTGGCATACCTTGCTGTGATACATATATATGAAATGAAAATGATAAAAGAAATAATTAATTGTTAATGGGGTACACTCTGTTATTTAATTTTATCTCAATTTAAAGCTTGCGTGATTGTTGGGAATACCGTGCGGTATCTATTTACAAATGATTAAATAGGTGGGTTGATTTGATTAGCCAAGTATTTGGTGTATAATATTTGACTCGAAATTTAAGTGGAAACGTAAACTAAGCATGAAAGAAAACATTCGGCAAATGGGGTTTGAACCAAAATATTCAGTTAATCATTAATTCGTTGGGATGATTAATCTGCTTGGCGGTGATTGCATGAGCTATCCAATAACATAGACGTTGCAGCATCACTGCTGTTATTATAATCTTGAATACAAATATGTTGATGAAAAATGTAAGAAAGTGAAAATTGTATTAATACATTAGTGTCGAAAGAAATAGAGTGGCCTAGGCGTGATAGCTATCACCAATTAATTAATATGCTGAATTTACACAACGTTCATCAGAATGATAATATCATTCATGCTACTGTGTTGTTTGGTGGTACAAAGCCAGCCACACAGAAAACAGTGAAAGACACGGTAAAAAGGAATTCAAGCGACTGATTTGTGTGATATTTACACTATACGTCCATCATTGCCACGGAGATATTTGCTCTGTACACAGCATAAATACAAAATTGTCGAACTATACGATAACAGAGATTAACAGATAGCCGCGACCCAAAACATATTATTTATTCAATGTAAAAAATTCAATAGAAAATATATAAAAATTAAAAATAAAAATAATCAAACAACTAACTATAAATTTTAAAAAGCTACAACAAATAATATTCTAATATAAAATTTAAAAATTGAAACTATAATTACAAGTACTGTACACACATCAACTTACAAAATTTTATAAATTCAATTAAATTAAGATTAAAAATGTTAAGAAAAAAAAAAATTAAATACAACAACAAAATTGAATACTTACCGGTATAAACGGTGACATAGCGGGATAGGAAGCGTGTACATACGGATGGTGTAATGTGCTGGGAGCGGGATTAACACTCATGCCTTGCGCCTACATAACTCAACCAAAATTAAAAGAATAAAGTACCGCCAATTGTCGCAAAATCAAAATAATATAGCGATAATTGATCAAAAAAAAATAAAGAAATATAAAAATAAAATAATAAAATAATAAAAAATAAAATAATAAAAAAATTATAAATTAAAAAAAATTGTCATTAAAATAAAACTAGTAAAAAATTCACAGCTAATTTTTTAATAAGAAAATATACTGTTGAAACACATAACAAAAAAAAAAAAAAATACCTACAATAAATGGAAAAAAGGACCACCATCTCCTTGGGAAACATTATGTTTTTTAACCCATTATCTCCCAGAACAAAAAAAATTGCTACCAAAATGGGTAAAATTATACATTTATACGTATTTAAAGAGCCCTGAAAAATGTAAATTAAAATTTTGGTTGTGATCTATTGATACTATGGTTATACTAAGAAATGACTGGTGTTCATATGGGAAGCATCATAAGAATAAATAAGAGAATACTAAACAGATATGTTCGTCATAATTAAGTATTGTGTAATCCCAAAACCCTTGACAAATTTGTGAAATTTTATGGATGTGACACGTCTGCCGGTATACGTAGGTAGTTAGGTGAAATTGGAGTGTATAGGAAAAGGGTATATTGAATGGACAATAGGCTGCTGGTTATACTGGGTAAATTACAGACGACGGTAGAAATGGGAGTAATTGAAGTGAGAGGTGGAAGACGAGCTGTGAGCGGAAGTTGTACAAAAGTGTAGTGCAAAAGTGAATTCCATATAAGTGAAACAACTCAATTCAAGTGGTTTGTGAACGAATCAATATAGTTAAAATATTACAGTGGATTTTCTAATTATTATTAAATAACCAGCACAACGTCAACGACCTGTATTATTTTAATCGATTCGTATAGCGTATTGTAATGACTAAATTTCAATTATGTCACGGGATCGATAAACAATGTGTAAAAGAATTAACTCCTACTATAATATGTGTTTTTAAACCCCAAACAAAAATAAAGGGAAACTTCAAATGTTTGTTATACAATAGCCCGTCTAAATATACCTGTAATAGAAGGAAGAACAGCTATGCCCCACATGGTTGAAACAATAGTGTGGGTAGGTAAGGTTGATTCCGTCTATCGATTTCTAACCTAAATGTTATGCAATCACATATATTTTTAGCTCATTTATACATGCGATGCAGTTAAAATGGTTATTTATACTATCAATTGATATATTACAATACAACATAAATACCAGCCGATAATAGCAGACATTAAATGCGGTCGTTGACATCGTTTTCATCTATAGACACACTTATCGTGTGTCAACATTTTTATTGAATTCAGAAAAGGAAAAATCGTATCGTCGAACAACAAAATGAAATTACTTAATTTTTTTGGCATAACATCAAAATAAATTAAATTATTAATATTAGACCAGACTGACACCGTGTCGGCGAAAATATTTATTATTAATATAATTAATTTATTATTTATTTACAAATAAAAAAAAAACAGTAGCTAAGAAAACGAAAAGAAAGTTGTTAACAACAAAAAAATTAAAATAATTAAGTTAATCGAAAAGTGTAACTAAAACAATCCATACTAACAATATTAAAATGAAAAATAAACGGATACTCAACTTAAAAAAAAAATTTAATGTAATTATGACTTACCATTGGTCTATAACCAGCACCAGTTGTAGCAGCCATCGGTTGTGGTGACCAACCACCTGATCCTGGTTTGGCAGCATTTTTAGGCGAATTCCATTGAACACCTCTGCGAAAAATAATGATGTAATATAAAAAGAAAATAAGAAACAACTTCGAATTAGAAATAGCGAAGTGGTTTTTTTTTTGAAAATAACATAAAATATCTTAGGAGTTATTGAACTGTGTCCAAAAAATAAAGTATAAATAATATTGTAAATAGTTTGAAAAATCTTTATTTATCCTTCCAAATCAATTTTGTTACCTTCAAAATAATCGCCATCCCATCTTCCAACACAATACTCCACTACTTAAAAAAGTCTGAATATTTCATATTCCAGAATGACTCTCAAATCGCAATTCGTTTCGCGATTTATTGTATATCCTCGATCCTGTGAAAACGGTGTATCCGGCACGAAGAGAACCATTTGAGCTTGTTGAATAACCAGAAAAGTTACATGGTGCCAAACCAGGCAGATATATGGTGGTTGTGAAACAACGATATGGGTTGAATTTTTGGCGAAATGATCTCGAATAATCAATGCATGTGTGTGATGACAAATTATTGTGGTACAAACGACCAAAATAATTATATTCCTTGTTAAAGGAAGTTTTGCCCCGACGATAGAAATTTACAATGCACAATACCACGATAATTGAATAAAGCTGTTACATTACATTTTCAGTTTTGAGCGACTTTTTGCATGATTTTTTCGGTCTTGGTTTACATTTGACACGATATTCGCTCGGTTGGTAATAGCTGTTTCCGGGCGGTAAAAATAGATCCAAGTCTTATCATCTACCGTAATGATACGTTGTATGTCACCGTTTGATATAGTCAGTAATTACCTCTTTTGCAATTCACAAGACATCATTTAAAATGGTATTCACTGAATTTTTTGAACCTTCCAACATTATGAACAAGATGTCTAATTGTTAACCGACGATTATCAACCGCACTATATCTTTGATTTGACGTTCGGTTCATCAATTGATGCTGGATGGTCGTGTCTGGTCTTCAACGCATTCTGTGCCGTCTTGCAACGATTTGAAATCACTGCATTTTTACATATCCTGTACGCAAAAAGACTTCTGCACCATATTTAACAGATTCGTGCAGCAGATTGATTCTGTAAACCAAATTTAATGGTGTAAATTCTTTGCTCAACAAAATCACACATTATAACTTTTTACGTTCGTACAAAACCAAAGCGTATATAAAAAAAAAACACAACCAATGAATATTATGAAGTGACACAGTCGGGGCAGGACAGTGCTACCAAATATTAATTGATTTCACATATAGTCACCTTATTTTTTGGACACAATCTACGTATCGGATATTAATAATGTGTATATTAATTAAATAACAGAATAAAAAAAACTTACTTTACTTGTGCCGAAGCACTTTTATTTATTGTTAAATTTTCGGCAAGTGAAGCTAATGAACTGTCCAAGTCACCGGTAAGTACTTTGCCTGTACTAGCTGGATTCGATTGATTTTGTTGTTGTTGACCACCACCACCACCAACACCACCTGAAGTAATAATATTTCCTGTTTGAATTGAATTACTAGATGAAGAAGCTGTTGCTGGACCTGGTTTCAATACATCACCCAATGCGTCGAAACCTTTTTTTTTTTTTTTTACAGTTGTTAGTTTAGGTTTTTTTTTCGGAGTGTGTGTGTGTTATTTTACAATTTTAATTGTTTTCCCACATAAGAAAAAAAGCGATGGATGTGTGTGCGCGACACCACCAAAAGATGATAAATATAAATGGTGATGGATAAATTATGAAGAATATATTGACGAATTATTTATTGGCATTTTGATGAGATTTTATTTATTTATGTGTAAATGGATTTGTGGGTGGGTGGGTGTGTGTGTGTGTGTGTGTATGTGTGAAGTGACAACCACCAACGATATATATAAAAAAAAAAAAAATGAAGAAAGAAAAAAAACCAAAAATGAAAAAAATAAAATAAATTATAGGTAAGAAATTGAGTAATAATTATTAGTTACTTAATTTTTAATAATATAATTTAATTAAGATGTTAATAACTAAAAATTGTTAATGTTATTTATTATGCGAGCGGTTATTTGTTAACAACACCGATACAATTACAACTGCAAAACATAAACCAATTAACTAAAATTATCTATTAAAATTTATTAAAGCTATTGCGTATTGCGTAGTCACGCGCACTTAACTTACGAAGAAAGTTTTTCAAAAGCCAGCACATTTTGAGCTAACTTAAATTGTACGGTAAGTTAAGTGTGCGGTATGCGATTAATTTATAATACATTACAAAACATTAAACATTACACAAGAACATTATAAATGCATATACCCAATTTAAATACAAAAACAATTATAAAAAGCATTATTTAACAGCACATGTATTTCGCAAAGAATTCACACTGTGAATATACACGCAAACGATATAATTAAGATAAAATTAATGTTCTGAAGAAAATAGGTCCACAACGTGACAGGTTCTGTAAAGAAGAATATACATATATTTACAAAAATCAAATAATTATATGACAGCTCTTCACTTTTTGTACAATTAATTTGAACATTAAAGATTTAATGTAATACAAGAATTGCATCGATTGATTGTCCAACACTAATCAAATGTAATTTAAATTTCTAATTCCCTGGCCTATTGCCCAACATAACAAATGAATATTTCCCAATATAGAATATCTGTAAAAACCACCATTCATTTGATTTTATTGAAATTTAGAAATTTATCGTAAATAAAATCATTATATTTTTAATGATTTTGTGTTGATATAATAGCCAATACAGTCGCCAAAGACCAACAGAATACAGGCGAAATTGTGACGGTCATCATATTATTAATAACATACAGCGTTGAAAACTGACCCTTGGACTCAACCCACCATGTAATGGTGAGATGTAAAGACAACATGTTGAAAAACAGAGCAATAAATATTTAGATGTGGGTGGATGAATAGAATGTCCCAATGGATAGAGTATTATCTCATATTATGTGGAATATTACCGTAAACGCTTTAGTTCACCGACTTGAATAAATGTACATTCGATTAGGTTTGACGATGACATACAGCGGTTATGGTAAGCGGAGTACTGTTGCGGCCATGGTGAGTATTGGACACGACTTTTCCTATAAACGCTAATACTATATTTTCTTTTCCCAAACACGGATAAGAGATATGGATTTTACATCTTTAAAGATGCAATTGTAGGCGTTTCCAAGTGCGTATTAAATACTTCGGTATATATGGATACCTATAGATTAGAGATTAACTTGAATTAAGCACATTGTGGAAAAAATTTGGATAAAGCCGCACAGAAGGTAGTTGGGCGACATCTGCCATGCAGGTGATACTGGCACCGCTATCGTTGGTAGCTTGTAGCAAAGACACGTTGCGCTCAGGATGATATGTAATAGTATATGGCACATCGAACCGAAACAATCTATATATGGACATAAAAGGGTCCTGAGCATCTTGTAAAATCGATTATATTGTCATCATATTGTATTGGATATGTCAATGGGTGATATCAAGGTATTGGAAATAAGAGAAAAGCATCATAAAACTCTTATGGACAATGTGGGAAACTTTCTGAAAGGAAAAATCAGCAGGGATCGCAATCTTTATGGATGGATCCTTTATCGAAGACAGAGTGGTTTATTGGGTGCAGGTGATATTAAGCCCACTCTTTCTAGGTGTATCAATATGGAATTTTCCCATGGTAATTATTAATACGAACCATTCTGGAAGAGATGGTTGAATCTATTGTATATACATCCGGATTCCATTACAAATTCCAACACAATTCTGTCTGTTCTAGGGTAACGAAGTGGATTGAGAAGCAGCCGGTGTACAGATTGTATAAGTGAAAGTTGAGGCAGGGGCAACTGAAGAGAAAAAGTAAGTCGTACTGACCACGTATGCCCGATTTATATCGTATAGTTTTTATTGTGTGTTTTTCATACAACCACAAAAATTAAGAGTTAAGTGAACACTAAATTTTAAATTGCATAAATTAAAAATAGAAAACACAAAGAAAATTATAAATCAATATTTTTTTTTTCGCTATAAATATAAAATATAAATATTTCAAAAACACTATAATATTTATACAAAACGTTATTTAAATTGGGATAAGCATTGTAATAGCATTTTCTTTTACTGTATTTTATAATAAAATATTTATAAGAAGCCAATTTTCTATATTTTGAATAACAAATAATTAAATTTCTCTTACAGAAAAAACATTCAAATTCAATATACGAAAATGTGAAAGCAAAAAAAGGGTAAGGAGAAAAAAAAGGAAAATAATAATAATAAATTTCCTCTATTTAAAATAAAATTCGCTTAAATAGTTAATAAATACGCAGAGAGATACGCATACGCACAACAATCGCAACACAAAATAATTTAACAGCAAATTAATCCTTTTTTTTTGTTGGCTCAAGCAATTAAAAAATTATGAAGAACTAAAAAATCTATTAACTATTTCAAATTGAATACTTTTTAGCTATATATAAACAATTAAACAAAAACAAAACAAAGACCTCCTCCACCAGCGGCACCGGACACCATCGGCTGTTTAGCAGGAGACGAAAACATTTGCTGTTGCATTGGCATACCACCAAATCCAGACATTTGTTGTTGTTGTTGTTGTTGTTGTTGTGGTGGTTGCTGTTGCTGTTGTTGCGGTATCATTATTGGGCTGCCCCCCACTTGTACACCTCCTCCTCCTCCTCCTCCTCCCATAGTTCCCATCGATTGTTTAGCAGGCGAACCACCTAATGCCATACGAATCGAATCATTTAAATCATCAAAAGCACTTTTTGGTTGTGCAGCAGCAGCAGCAGCAGCAGCTGCTATTGATGGTGAAGCCGTTGCTCCCCCCGCCGCCGCCGCTATTGATGAACTACTAGATGGACTAACACCAACATTATGACTTGGTGATGCATTAGCTATTAAATTGGCATGTCCAGGAGGAGGTGGACGTTGTGGAGGACCCGATTTTAATACTTGTTGTGCATCAACAACACCACCACTAATAGCAACACCAACACCATGACCACTACCACCACCATCACCAGTATTTTTATCATATTGTTGTAAGTCACCTAATAATTGTTGTTGTCGTTGTTGTTGCTGTTGTTGTTGTTGTTGCTGTTGTTGTTGCACTTGAGAAGTATCATTTAAAAATGGATTTGGCATTGTTGAATCCATGGCTGCTTGCAAATAATATGATGCTATTTTATTTTTTTATATTTTATTTCACGTATTTTTTTTAGTTTAGAGATTCATAAATAAATACGGAATAAATTACAAAATTGTCTTTTGCAAAACCAATGTAATGCAAACACAGTTTGTTTCAAATGTAAGTGATCAATAGTAGGAAAAACTAGTAATCGCATCCGAGTGCAACTCAAAATTTAAATAAACGTGTGTCCATATGAAAAGACTTATAAATTATCCGAAAATATTTTATTGTGTGTTTCAGCAATGGATTTTAAGTTAGTTTTGGTGGAAAAGTTTTTATAAATTATCATTTATTTGCGAAATCAATTTTAAACGCTCTTCCACTAGTTGTTCTTCGAAAAAGAATAAATCATCAACTAAAACTATTGTTTAAATTATCTGTTTTTCATTATTCTCACAAAGAAACTATATAGCCAAAGTTGATATCCTTTTTTTTTGATGATCTTTTCAAATTTAACCTGAGCTATTTTCATACTTTAAAATTGTCGTACAAAGATAATTCATTATTTTACAAAATCTCTTTTAGATTTATTTCAAATTCAAATGATCGAATTTCGAGAGTAAAATGGAAGGTGATCCTTTGGATAGAACAAACGATAGGCAATAGATTATGTTTTCAAACAAAATTGTAGTGAACACAAATCTAAACTATAAATCATTTTTAATGACAATTCATAGTAATTGTTCCGAGGATATATTGCCGCAGTGTTGATGAACTTTTGAAATAGGATTATTTTGTATATGTGACCAATTTCATTGATCCATTAACTTTATGTCGAGTTATAGTGAAGTAAGAAATGTTTATTTTCATACCGTTGATTTTAATTTTGTTAGCTATTAAAGTTGACCATCGATACCTAGTTATTCCATCGGTGGTGAAGTATGGATACAGAAAAATTATGTCTGCATGTTACATAAAACTGTAAGATCCTATTATTTAATAGAACGAATGTTACCGGGAATAGCTTCGATAACAAATAGTATTTTGAAAATACAATTTTCTCCTGAACCATACGGTGCATCAAAAGTGATTGTGACGATTAAATTACGGTAAGACTTAATCTCATCTTTCAATTCATATGATTTGGCTTTGTTTTTTCAAATTGAACACTTACTTTTGAACATGTCTGTATATATAAAAAAATGAATGAGTTTGTACGGTACAATAAAATTATATGGTAGATGTGAACATTACAACATATATGAGAAAATATAATGAATGATGAAATGAATTTTTTGAGTCCCATTCCCACATAACATATTTTTTTCTAATATATACAATTTTATAATAAATTTATATTCGTTGTATTGTACAATGTATATATATTGACACAGAGTGAAATGAAATTAAATTGAAATCAGGCATAAAAACCATATTTTTTCTATATAAATATGTGAAAATGTCATTTATAAAAACAATATTATCATCATATAATATTTATTTATGTTTATTCATGTGTGTAGCAAATGATAAGACAGATTCAACAACAACGTATATATGCAAAGAAAACCTAATTTCATAATGATTAATAATACATTGGTCGTCGCATGGAAAGGTGTTAGTGTTAATTAATACACAGCACAGTTTCTTATAAATGTCAATTAATGGAAAATTTCTGGGAAAACTTACCGATTGTTTGTCTTGCACACAGCACAATCACAATTGATGGGGTACAATGCAATCGTAACAGTATGAAAAAACATTTGCGGAGATTCATTACTAATAAATTTTACGGAAATTATTATTACTTATTATAGCAGTTTTTATAAATTCAATCAATTTCCAATTGCATCGTTGTTGGAAGAGATTTTTTAAATCGATTTAAGCGTACAAAAGATATAGCTCCAAAAGGGTAAAAATTTAGTGATGAAAAATCAGTGGTTGATATAGTAATGTAAATCGAAAAATATCATGAAGCAATCAGCGCAAATTTACAGCTAAACCTTATCGCGAAGATTATGTTGTTATCAATTTTAGCGGTATTACAAAGGAATTTTATAATTTGAACTTTTACCACGCATTCGTGTAACGATCAATTGTAATTCAATAAAAGCGAACTAGAATTATAGGAAAATCGAAAACATAATGTGTAATCCATATGGCCACATACAATGCGGTTAATTGGTAATATTTACTGAAGTTTGTTTTAGATGTTAGTGATGATTAAAACGTATATCGTTCTGTTTTTTCTGATAACGAACAGAAACTCTACAGCAAAGAAAACGTAAAGAGATAGCAAAAAATTATCAAATGAATTGTGTCAATTTTAATTGTAAAAACCGTGGCACACTATGCGAGTATAGACAGAGGCAAGATTATATTTATACAGGACAGGATTTTTATTTCAAATTGTAAACGAAATATATAATTTTGAGAATGTTAAAATTTCGATATCATGTGAAACCTAATCCGTGTGAAAGGATTTCTTTATAACTGATATGCAACATACGTTGCAAATTGTTTTACAAATAGCATACTATTCAAAAGAATCTATATAATGCAGTTATGGATGTGCTATGCGCCAAACACCCACGTAATTGAAATGAATATATAAGTCGATTTTAATTTATTTTGAGACCGTATTTAAGCAGCTCTTTGGTCACCAGATTATAAATCTACTTCATATATGGACCAGTGGTCTTATGACTATGATTAGTTTTCATCTTGTTTAATAAAAGATCTTGGCGTAAGCACCTTAAAAAAAAAAACGTTACATGCTCCAATCATTTTGATTTTGTAATAAATAGGGTTATTGGGTTTTATAACACCATCCGTATTGTGCTAAAACATTATTTATTACCCTCGTTATTATAGAATATGTGTGCCAGATTGTGATTTGCGTTGACGGGGTCTTTCTTGGACAATTCCTTTGCGATTGCCTCTCTATGTAAATAGGTTTCGTCTTTTAATCATGTCTACTGTACTGTAGAGGCATAGAGATTATTTAAGACTGTCATTTTTGGTAAAATTAATTGTTCTGATTTACTTGGAAAATTACGCAAATTGGTAAGTTAATAATAATTAAGAAAATTGTTACAAATTTAAATCGTAGATGAAAAAGTTGAATAAACTTCTTATCAAAATATCGTTAAGTATTTATAAATGAATCACATTAAAAATGATCATTTGATGTAATAATAATAAAATAACAATTAAATCATGGGTTCACGTGTCCCCACGTCCCCACCACAAAATAGCCAGAAAAAAAACCATAATAATTAAAAACAATTCGCATTAATGTCATTCTCACCATTCATTCAATTTTATAACAAAATAATTTACATTCAAATACCCGATGGAAACAAAAACAAAAAATAATTAAATTATATAAAAAAAGTAAAATTGGAAAATTATAAAAATAAATTATAAATTTTCCCGCGTATAAAAACAACAACAAAAAATAAAGCAATTTTCTTTTCGTAGCGTTTAATAAAATTTAAGTCTTTTCGCATTTGCATTTGTGTTGTTTGTTATTATTATTTTATTAATAAAATGCTTTTTAAATGTTTATCCCACGTGCAAATCTTTGTGTTTTATAATTATTATTATTATTATTATTATTATTATTATTATTATTATTATTATTATTATTATTATAATTATTATAAATTAAATATATATACTAAAATAAAATTAGTAAAAGTAAATAGGAAATGTTTAATAATAATAAAAACCAATTAACAAATTGTTATTTAACAACATTTTGTAACATATAAAAATTATATTTATTGTAATTTAAAACGCATGCAATATATCCCACCAATTATGAATTATAAAGATGTGTATAAAAATACAAAATAATGGTCAGAGGGATATTTTTAAATTACAAAAAATCTTAGAGAAAAAAAAAAATTAAGATAAACCAAACAGTTTTTTATAAGACATTTTTCCTTATTTTAAATAAATAAAAAAAAAACTTACCGGCCGGTTCTGTTGCACCAAATACAGATGAAAAATTACTATCGGATACAAATGTATTATTTGTTTGTGGCGGCGCTGCCATTTGTTGGGCCGTACCATTGAAACCTATTAAAAATTTAAACTTTTAAATCTATTCACGGATGGTTGAATGAGCGCGGGGTTAAAATATTAATTGAATTACCATTACTCATCCACATATTATTACCACCCATTGCCATTTGATTAACATTTGTTTGCTGGTGATGTTGTTGTTGTTGCTGCTGCTGCTGCTGCTGTTGTTGTCCAAACATATCTGAAAATGGATTACCTAATTGCAGTAAATCATCGGATGCCTTTGATTGTGCATGTGATTGATCATTTTGTGGATTTGGTGATTGAAAAAGATCAACAATATTTGACTGTGAATTTGTTGGTGATGATAGAAATGGATTTGTTGCTGTTATACTGCCCGTCGGTGATGATAGCTTTGATTGCTGCTGCAAAAATGTAAGGAAAAAAAATAACAAAATTAATACACAAAACAGACAAAACAATCATCTGCGCCAAACTTCACTCATCCCCTAAAGCAAAGCATCAGGAGGGGGGAAGGGGGTATGGATGGAGCCGACCAGATCACAAAAACTCGTAAAATACATCAGTACAAAATTTCAAGAATAAATTTCAATGGAACAATTCGATAGAAACTTTTAATTTACGATTTCTGTGGAGTGATCGATTCACTAAAATTATGTTCTCATCAGTAAATTTATATGGCACAAACGACCAACGACGCCCAAAATTACTGTCAATGTGCATTTTAGCTTATCCTGATTGCAGCAAATATCACGTGGTCACGGTACACACAAAACATAAATTAGTCAGCAGTCAATAGATGTGACCAAATTAAAATGAAAATCCTTTAAATAAATAAATCCATCAATTCAATTACCTTATATTGATTCATTGCAGCTTCTTCTTCGGCCAATGCTTGTGCCTTTACACTTTCATCTATACCATTTGCATGTGTATCGAATTTAGTGGACGCAGCGGCTGTTCCAAATGATGAGCTAGTAGAAGAGAGGGCAGATACACCGCTCTTTACGTTCTTTTGGTTGCTATTTATTTTTTTTTTTTTCAAATTTTTTATGTTTTTGTTCGTGTTGATGTGTGTGTGTGTGTGTGTGTTGATTTTGTTGTGTTTTATTTTTTTTTTATTTTTTCATAACATTTTTTGGAAAAATTGATGTGGAAATGTGTGTGTGTGTAAAATTGTTTGTTTATATAATAATGTGATGGATTATTGTAACAGTGGCAGTGGTATTTTATGGGCACAAAAATATAATTGTAATTTACAAAAAAAAAAAACCAAAAAATTTTTTAAAGCCAACGTAAAACAAAACAAAAATCAAATTGAAATAATTGCAAACATTTTAAAAACGTAAAATATTAAATTCAAAGGATATTTTGTGTACGAATAATTTTGTTGTATTTAATCATTAAGAAAAATATTAAATAAATTTTTCAAATTTTTTAAAATAAATAAATTAATTTATTGTGTGTAAAAAAAAATAGGAAATTTTTAAAATTTATTAATTATTATTCAAATTGTTTTGCATATAAATATTTACGTTAAAAATTACAACAAAATAATAAAATATAATGTTACAATTAAGCGCAATTATAGTAAAAAAGGAATTTAGAGCAAATCAATCAAAAAATTATATAAGCAATTTTGAGTTTTTTTCAAAAACAACAAAACACATAAAAAAACATAAAACCAAAAAAAACAATTATCAGGAAAGGTAATTTTATTTTGAAGAAAAGTGAGGAAGAAAAATGAAAAAATAAAAAAGAAATAATAATAAAAATTACTATAAAAATTGTGTATTTGAAAAAAAATCTAATATTTTTTTTTTTCTTGTTTTTATAGCTTAACTCTAAATTTAAAATAATTATAAAAATGACCATAAAAAATAATAAAACAGAACAAAAAGTGATTCACAAAAAATAATAATAATAAAATTAATCTCTAATGAAATGCATATAAAAAAAAACGAAATATAATTATATTTTTACAAATTGTGGGACAAGAAAATTTATAGAGCAAACCATCCCGCTATGGACCACCAGAACCATTGGAATTCTAACTCGATTTCCCCGCCAACGTTTTACATGGTGAAATATACGTATAAGAAATTATATCTGCAGTTGTTATAAACTGCATGCAAATAAATTCCATTTATAATTTCCAATAATGAATTTTTACTTTGTCACATGTGAATTCGAATTCGGAAGAATAAATTGGATAAAATTATCATCACATTTCCTATTTAAATGTCGAAAATTCCATTTGGAATGTATTCATCCGAGTACGGAATACAAATGTCAACCATTTTCTTTATATTTTCTACATACGCAAATTATTGTAAATTACTTAAAATTAATTTTAGCAAATTTGCAAAATATTGTTGTTCAGTAAATAGTGAATAGACCTGTACACTCCCGGCATTCCGAAATTTAAAACCGGAGAATGAATTAAGAAAAACATTAAACAATTAATTGAATTTTATAAAAAAAAAAAAATTAGTTTTGTTTTTCCCGACAGAGTGTTTTTATCTACCCGATGAAAAAAAAAATCTATGTACAAAAAAAGTGTACAGAATTTCTAATTTTGAATAAACATCGCAGATTATATGGAATCTATCCACATCGGAAATTGGCCAATTTTATAGTTGTTCATCTATAGAGAAATTTCTTATTATTATGTTCCTTTCTATAAATGCCAAGCCAATTTGGTCAACACACCGAAACACGAAACAATTTCTTATTTAATACATTTTGAATATTTCATTTCATTCATTTTACTACACTAATAAGGACCACCACTTCATTCACATAGCATGAGCTGCGTTTGTATAAATGATTAAATTCCGTTCTGTATATAATTGTTATACGGTGACACATCACATTCTCGTAAGGGTATCGCAAATTTACACCATTATTAAAGTAATAAATGTCAAACATCGAACCATAACAGGCAACAATACGGTAACATTTTAATGTCTACTAAGTCGAATATTAAAAATATTGTAGCCTGATAACTTCACAAAATTATTCAATCAAAAGGATTTTTTCGATATCCCGCGAAATATTATTCTTTGAATAATTCTCATTCGACACATTCGACGATTAAGAATAAATTTCTTACTTTATTTATATTTTGTATTTAATAAATATTTTTTTCCACACAAAATCAAATTCGAAAAAACTATAGAATATATGAAATTTCAAATATGTAGCTAAACAACTTCCTTGTTTTGTCATTGCGATCGTATCGCGGCAGCGGCCCTAAGATATGAACATTCCTTTTTAACATATAAACTGTTTTAGGATATTTAATTCAAAAAATAATCGGCACAAATGAATGATGGAATTATCAAAATCGATCGAATTGAATGGTGATTGTATTTTTAAACTAAATAATGCGTCAACGCACTGTGAGCTTTGGTTTGAGAAAAACAATCACAAATTTTTGAGTAGTAATCCCAATCTCAAATCAAACAAATTACAGATTTTTTTTTGGCGCATAATTATTCGCATTCAATAACTTATAATAAGTAAAGTCATACAACTACTTGTGGTTTGAGCATCGCCCCGGCACAAATCTTTTTTTTAATCATTCTTATCGAAATTAATTATATTGATGCTGTCGCAAATCTAACCAACAAAGAATATAACAATAACTATATAATTTAGTGTCGCTATACATAGCCTTATAGAGCTAGAGCGTCTAGTGACTAGTCTAAAAAATTTAGAACATGGCACAATAGTTATAAAAAAATTTATAAATATGCAGATAAAATTATATTTTATAGAGTATTTGTTCTAGAAACGCATACTCCCACACATACAGTTTCGCAATCCAAAAACTTTCTAACTTTTGTATATTATAGGAAACTATATATTTTATAATAAATTCTAATAAATTTTGTAGCTATAGTGGGGAAACAAAATTTTAAATGAAATAAATTAAAATGAAAAAAAAAATAAAATAAAAAAAATGTGCAGACAATAAATTTTAAAAGTAATTCGGACAAAATTTAGTGAATCAATTTTAAATTTTATTTATTTTGTTAAATAAATAGAAATAAATTCGGAAATTAAAAATAATTTGTATTTAATATATTAGATCAAAATCGTATAATTATAAATATTATTAGTTTGCGGTAAGTATTATAATATTGTTCACAGATGATTAACATTAGCAGCAATGAAGTTCAATCGTCAATCACACGTCAACGCACATAAAATATTGGCAAATGCACGACGCTTCTTGTGGCATGAGTGAGAGCAATGTCTCCTATTTCCATCAAACTTATTACAAATTGTTTAATTTCCCAATTCAAAAAAAAACGTATAAATACTTCAAGAGGAATCCCATTAGAAATTTTTAGATACTATGGGATTAGGATGAAGGAGTGGCTGGAGATATTATCTCCAAATTTCATCATACCTTAGAACTTATTATACTGAATGATTATATGGAATCATCCTATTGACTGGATATCGGTTTACATTGGTATTGCTCACTAAAAAAGTCATGTATTCCGTTTTCCAGTAATAGTGAATAAATTCGTGCATTGCAGACGCGGATAAATGAAGAGTTTGGTTGCATAGACAACGTGCCGATTTTTAACACATTGTTTTAGAGTGTTTACGAAACACTGCACATCATTAAATTATAATTTTCACAAAATGATTGTGTTCAATAGTTCCAAATTCAATAAATCAGAAGTTGGATTTTGTACAACCCCTGGCAATGGTAATGGAGCTGGACTACACATTATTTGTGTGGAAAGCTATGTGTAGAAAGAAAATTGGTCGGATATGTGAAATAAGTACTGTGATTGATTCGGATAATAGAACGAAATTATTGAAATAAATATACGATTTTGATCTATACACTTCTTTAAAAATGTGTTTATGCATTATTGAATATAAATCAGAAATAAATAATATTCTTAAACCACTAACCTTGATGTCTGTGTTGGAGTATTTGCTGCCGATCCTTTTCTACCCTCCAACGATGCTAAATGTCCTTCGAGTGCATCTAACAATGAACTAGGTGCTTTTGTTAAATCTGGTATATCACCTTTGTCTATACCCACATTCTAAATGTATAATGGAAATGAAATTATTATTATATTTAATTTTATTCTTGAGTCATTATGCATTGCGACAATATGCAATCTAAAAAAAATTGGTCATATTTTTAAAGTTGCTCCTTCAATATTAGAACAATTCAAAATTCAAATAATGAAAGATATCACGCAACTCTTAAAATAAGACCTATAATTTAAAGTCGCCAATTTAATGACCCAATTTTCTATTTAATTTTAACGATACATTTTTGATATTTAATCTTTTATACTTTTTTTCTATTTACCTCAGCAACTTTTAAAAATTCACCAACTCTATCCATACGTACTAAGAATTTTTTATATAAATCCAATGCATCTTTACATTGTTTTTTATTCATATCGAAATATTTTTCCAATAAATTTATAATGCCATCATTATAACATGCAAATAAACGTATTAAATCTCTGAATAATAACATAAAACACATATTTATAACACCATTTGATAAATCATTTGATTGACAATCAAATTCTAGTAGACCATCTAATTGGGCTTGTAAAACTGGTAATGTTTTTAATAATTTATCAGCGTTCATTGTACGCAGTGAACCTTCTTCTTTCCCCCGTTTAACCTTACAAAAATCAAATGCTACTGTACGATACGATAATGCTTTATCATTTAAATATTTTGCATATCGTCGGATAAATGGTGACATATCATAACCTATAAAAAATGAAAACAATTAATAAATTTTATATTATATATTTTATTAACTTTTTAATTATATTATAACCGACTTTACGACCTAGAGAAATAACCGAGAATATGAGAGAAACACGCGTCAAATGGTATAAGGTTTTTTCATTCATCCAAATTGTTCCCACATCCCTATCGCCATGCTACAATCACCTGTACCATATACACTCTCATCTGCCCTCAACTCCACCTTGTCTTTCTACAACCCACAACTTGTTTCAGTAAAAAGTTATTGCAACAAAAATCTGAGAAATCACCGACTATACCTAAAACTAAAGTAATTGTTGTCACAATCAATTTCCATAACAAATTTGATTATTTCTAAACCAATTATTATAGAATTTATTAGATAAATGTAAAAATCGAATTATGGCAAAGATTTGCCAGATGTGGTTATACATTTTCCAGCACATAACAATTAAAAACTAAAAGGGCTAATTTTAAATTGTTTTGATCCTTGGTATAGTTGAGCAGTATTTTAATATTAATAATATTTAGTTGTGGTCGAACGATAACCAAAATGAACCACCATTGATGTATAAAAAGTATTTTTACTCGTATTTATATGTTTTAAATTTATTCAAAAAAAATAAACCAGAATTATTTTCTAAGAGATTTAATCGATTGTGTTCTATTTAGCAAAGCGTATATTATTTAATAGATTAATTAACGTGTGCCTAATAACATTATATTTTTAAGGGGAGTGACATTATTAAACTTTTATTATAATTATAATATTCATATAACAATGTTTCTTCTTATCACATAATTATTTAAGAGATACTATTCCCTTTGACATATTATGCTCATCATAAATACACATAATCACAAAACAATACTAGCACAGAGCACGCAACATTAGCAGGATATTGATTAAATAATAAAAGCAACAATAATCACGTATTAATATAATAAAATACACGTAGCAGGGTGGTGGTCGCACAACGACTGTATTAACCTTCTGACAGCCGGTAGTTTTTATTGTTCTGGCAAAGTGATACATTGTCATCAGTTTCCATATAAGTTTTCCTCAATCCTATACTACACAACAGTAGATATGTGACCATCAACCCATGACACCATATGGCAGTCAGAAGCACAAATTATTTATTTAAAAAAAATCCCCTCCAATATGAATATTGTCTTTAAATGGTAATGGTTAAAAGTGTAATAAGAAATTATCTTGAATTCAATATATTTTAATTCATATTCACTGTGTTCGAATTACTCTGAGCTCGTAGGTGCCCCACTGCACGGTGTAATTGCAAACTGATTAAAGAAAATTTCATATTGTTTCAAATTTAATGAATTAATGAGAGATGCTATTTTTATATTACGAAATTTTGAATGGTTTATAAAAATGTAATCTTTACAAGTTGAACATCTCCGCAAGCGATACATGTAAATGTAAACCCAACTTATAAAACAATTATTTACGTATAAATTATTGTATTTTTATTATAATTAACTATAAATTAAAAGAATTATTAAAAAAAAAAAAAAAAAATAAATTTTTCACTTACCAATTCTTGCCCCAACGGCACCTTTATTTATTTAAATATTTATTTTTTTTTGTTATGTCACAGCAGAAAAAGTAGAGTAATAATAACAATAATAAAATATAATTAGTAAAAATTAGTTTAGTTACAGAAAAATAAACAAAAAAAAGCATGATAAAATATAAAAAATAAATTAATTAAAAACCAAAAAAATAATAAACAATAAATTATAAAAATAAATAAATAAAAATCATTATACGATTTTTCAAATTTGTTTAATTTGGAATAAAATTTGCATGCTAATTATTTTTTAACATTTATATTTTTATTTATTTTATCAATAATGAAAATAATGTTTAAATAAATAAATATGGTTACCTTGCACGCCGCCCTTATCCAGAAAATTACTTAAATTAAATGTTGAATTACTTGACGCTAAATACTGCATAAATCTCTGTTTAAAATAATAATAAAATTAAATTAAAAATTAATTTAAATTCGATACATAAAAATTTTCGAACAAGGACGAGAGTAATCCGTAAATGAGAGAGTATGTGTTGCAATCGATATAAGGATATAAAGAAAAATTAAACTATTGGCAACCATAAATGAAAAAATTAAAAAAATCTTCGTTATACTACACGCAAATCTATTTCTGATGCAGCAGAAACTTAGTTGTTTGAAGGTAAAATATAGTCATTGAACCATTTTCGGACATCTTCAGCTGCATCGATAAGTTGTCGGAAGAGGCCAAATATGAAAAATAAGCCACATGCGAGAGAACTTCCCAACCGAGAAGAAGAACATCACTTGCCTGGTTGATTTTGCTGTGTGTGGGGAATGGCGTTTGCATGTTACAATATGACTGACACGCGTTCCTTGGCTCGTAAATGGTCTTTTTTTTCCTCTATCAGCATCAGCCAATTTTGTTAATTTGAGCTTGATAACACGTTCGTTACGATCCTTCGTACAAAATATACAAATATAGTTTTGCTCTTCAACTCAGAACACATCTTATTATTTTATAGTAACGCGATTAAAACCAAAAGTCATGGATAGCTTAAAATTTAATAAAATATAAAAAAAAACATAATAATAAATGTATTGAATCTTACCTCATTTCCAAAAGCCATCAGATGATGTACGGTTAAAAGAGCTTTGTACACAACAATCCAATTAGCATTTTGTGATCTTTCAATAAGTAAATTAGCCAGATGTGGTATTGATACATTTGGTTCATTTGTACAATGGACTAAGTCTGAAAATTAAAAATTGAAAATTATTATAATTTATTCGGTATTAAAATTACAATATATGATATTAAATATAGAATTTCGGATACGTTTATGTTGTGTGTGGATTAATGTTTCAGTTATTCCCATTTTAACGTTTATGATTAATTAATCAGATATATTAAGAATATTTACTTTATACTTTTTACTGACTACTTTATGCATAAGAAAATTTTACACGCATTCATAATGGGAACGGTGCCAGAGATAATGAGAAAGGTATACTGATTTCGGCCTTAGATCCAGCTTTTGACATAGGAATGGTAATTTTATTATGAATTCTTCTACACATTAGAAAATGCCTAAAAGTTGTTTACAGACAATAACCGGCAAAACACAAGACATCAATAAAAAGCACGTAAGGGAAAGCTGCGCGCATCCATATTTGAATATTCTTAAATGTTACAACATACGATTCCATAAGGGTATAATATCAACCACAAATTAATGGATACATTGTATTCTACCTTGCCGTCATGTTCGTCCTAAATACCGGCTATAGTAGTTTGAAGATTATTGTACGATAAAACCGTATTTATGTTTACATGTTCTTAATCCATACCGGTTTATTTTTCGGCGGCTGCTATTATAAGTGATAACCAAAAAAATATCATAAAACTTAACCTATTAAAATCATGTTTATTTTATTAACACATGATATGGATGCTGATTTTATATCGTATCCATATTCACAGAAGTATAATTAAAAATATACATTGTTTGTGTTAATATGGTAATTTGATATTATTCTATATTAACATATAATCATATATTTGTACACAACATACCACGACGACGACGACGACGACCACGACCACGACAACGACGACAAGTATATCAAAATGATTTGAGTTCTGGATTCTATGGTTACATACATTAATTTTTTTTTTATATTGTTATCCATTTCAAGATGCATTTATTTATATGGCAAAACAAAAACGCCCACTCAATTCCTGCTTTCGTTTGAAAAATATAAAAATATAAAATAACTATCACATTTTTTGTACGTACGTTTTTTTATCAACCGAAAACGAAAATAATAAAAAATAATAAATTGTATTTATTTTTTTTTTTTAATGGATTGTTGTTGTTTCAAAAGTATGTGCGATATCAAAATGTCATGGTTAATTTTAATTTAAATTCAATAAGAGTAACTACTATAGGTTATAAAGGAATTAGGTGTTGTTGCGTAGAGCAACGGTGTATAGAAACAAAATAAAATAGACATCTTTTCGCGTTCATGATCTTGCCATTGTTTAATTAAATGATAACAATTTTGCCGACAGAAAATTTTATTATTAAAAATGATTGGCGAAAGTCAACTCAAATGAGCATTTTAAAAGGAACGCATACTTTATTGGAAAATAAAAATTCTAATAGTATAATTTTGATAAATAGTTTGCAAACTACTTAAAATATGCAAGTTCAATTTCCAATAATTATTGGATGAGTGGGATCAGAATGATGTGTTGCTTTATATGTTGTTAACATTTTGTAATACAATCATGGAAAACGATCACTTCAATTGATTGAATTGTGTAGTGTGTTGAAAACAAAATGATACGAATGAATCAAATAAAGTTATATTTATTGCACATGACCACAAGTTGTAAAAACCATATTGTAGAAAAGATTAGAATTGCTTGATTAATATTGTCTTTGTTAGCCCAACCGTCGTCGTATTCACAAGATCATTACTGCAGATAAAATTACAACTTATTTAGTTCAATTCGATGGTACATGAGCTCTCCCAAATCTACGAAGACGGTGATTCTTTGATATAGAAGCAAATTTTATTCTTATGGTCTTCAATAAATTTCTGAGTTTGTCACCAGTACAATACTTTATTTATTTCATACAAAATAAAGTAAAAAAAACCAACAACAAAATATATAAAAATGCAAAAAAACTATAAAATCGTATATTAAAACAACACACACACACACAAACACACACATACCGGGTATACTCTTACATTTATATATGTTTGTGGAGACGGAGACGACAGCTGTAAACAAGTGTTATTTGATAAAAGAAAAAAAATGTAAATAAATATTTAAGATAAATGACCTTTTTATAAATAAAATACAATAATTAACAACATTAACAATGAAAAAAAAAAAATACCAGTAAATTTGGTTCTTTTGAATCAAGTTAGTGCGGTCAATACTCACACACATTGCAATAAGCTTTATTGAATATCATTAATAACAATGTCAAAATTATAATGGTACAGTGGAACGAATGGAATGTTTTCACAAGAAGATATTAAATACATTAAGTATTCGTCGTTTAGTTTTGTATAAGTGTAGTGGTTTTTTTTTTACTGGCTATTCCAAACACTCCTTACCGTATTAATTATTTTAGTTTGATGAAAACAATTAGCATTCGAATGCCAACTCAACGCGTATGACGCGTATGTAATATACATAAATTGTAGTTAAGAGAAGGGATTGTTGCTCGATTCGTTCATAAAAAGTTATTTTTTACATTGATACGGACAGGACACTTCTGCATTATTAGAGTTGCGGCTTCCCACTTGCCCATGGAATGAAATTCAATTATATTAAGTTATAAAATACCACATTATTTTTTCTTCAATAATATTCTAATATTAATATATTTTAAATCATTTTTGTTTATAAAATTAATAATAAATATAGATTTTATTTCGGATGCTATACACAATCAAATACCAAATTACAAATGTCATGCTGATAATATATTTAATTTTTGGGGGGCGTTATCACTAAATTTTTTCTATACATTTATTTTAAAAACTAATTTTCTTTCGATATTTAATGAAAGAAATAAAATAAATAGGTAGAAAAAAAGATGAAAAATGTTAAATTGACAAGGATAAGAAAAAAAAATATTTAGATAATGGAATAAAAACCATTCTATTTTGCCGGAAATTGAAAAATAAAAAAAAATTAATCTTCACCAGTGGTGGTGGTTCGTACGAATTAGCATTCAGTTTTCAACAATATCATCATTTTTTTCTGGTCGATCGAATATAGAAAGTAAATTGTGAACAAAATAATAATTGACTGTTAACATTTTGAACTAACATTTTTGGGAAAATCAATTTTTGTTATCATTTTTTTTAATTTTTCGAATCATCCTTCAGTTTTAACCGATTTCCTTCTATTGTACACATAGAATTGTAAATTTCTAATCAATTTCCAATGTTTTATTAATATAGAAGATATGGTAAAAATCATTGAGTGCAATAGCAAATTCGGTCACATCGATCCTATTTAACAAAAGATCAAAAATAATAACACTAACAATTTCATGCCTATTCTAAAGTAGTTTGCAAAATTGTACGTAATCGTTCGTGATCATTTCGGCGGTTAACGTTGGGTTTGACATCACGTTAGATTTATTAGTAAAAATCGTTGAAGTAGATACAAATATATAAATATATAAGGTATAACTTGACCACTGTGCAATATTTATTACGGGTGTATAAATAATAATTGAACCTCTTTTACCTCTTATACGGTAATTACAAAATAATAGTTCAGCAAATGTTAAATACGAATTAAGGATTCGTAAAAATAATGACGTAAAAATATAGAACACAGTTAAGATTGTGGTTCAGATTTTAACTCAAAATAAACAAGAATACCACAAGTAAATAAACATAAATTAGAAAGAATCTTAAGGGTTGTAAAATACGATCAATACACACACAACTTCAACAAATGCAAAAGCAAATCACTGAAGAATGAAAAGTATTGGGTGTATCAACAAACAACTCTTACCGATAATTTACGTAGACCTAGATCTTACAGGAAATTTACAATACTACACCTTATTATGTACAAAAAATAAGGTTTGAAACATCAAATCAAAGAAAGGAGAAAAACCCAATGCACAATTTATCAACATGTGTCGCACGAAAACCATTCATATTACTTGCACTCAAATTGTTGCCATTATATAAAATTAGCTTAGAGATTTTGGAGAATGCTAGAAATGGCTTTAAGGATTGATTGTACATGAAAGTAGCCATAGTCTTTGGTTTTTTTTTTTTGCGATACCAACAATCTTTGCCAACAAAGAAAAGTGAAATTCATATATATTTATAGAAAACGACGGTAGATAATATTCATATAATTATATTTTGTACAGATTTCCTTAAATAAACCATTCATTATCATATGGAAAATATTCCAAAAATTAATTTACACGCAATATTAATAATAATATCAAATCATATTTTAATTTACACATCGGTCCGTCCGTCCTAACCATTAATAAAATTTTATATATTAAAAAAACTATTTTTTTCTTCACTTCAATTAAATTTATTAAATTAATTTATAACCCTCGACCATAATTGATAATGTGAACTATTTTATTGACATGATACGAATTTGTTATGATTTAACTTTTCACGCATTCATACATTTAGAAAGCCATCTACTACTAAATTAATTTTATGTGTTATATGAATTACATTTTTATTTATACAAATATTTCATACGCACATGTTATTTTTTGTACAAACAAATCACTAATACCAACTGACTGCTTTAATTTTAATATGTATATAATTATTTAGTATACAACAACAATTACTATAAATATATAATATATTATATGTATTATAGAACATAATATATATTCTAATAATACCAAACACCAAACAACATAAAACATATACACACATTAGTTTATGTTTTTTTAATACTCTTAATTTAATAATATGTCAACGAATATTCTAGGACAAGGTCATTCTACAATAGTTTATAGCCACATACAATTTATACTAAAATGATACAATACATTATGATATAATACTACTGTATCGAAAAAATAAGGTGACCATTTTAAGTTAAACATTGCGGAGAGGTGATTGTGAAAACAAATTACTATAGGTTTGTAGTATACAAACTAGTTGACATCTGCATGTGAAATTTTACTTCATATTATTCAGTAGTTGTTGTTGTATACGCTTTGATTTTGTACGAACGTGAAAAGCTCACTTTTTGATTTTTATAATGATTGATTTGGTTGAACAAAAAATTTACATTAAATTTTGTTTGCAAAATAAAAATTTCTGCCACAGATTATTTAAAGATGGTGCAGAAGGTCTTTAGCGAACAAGCAATGTCACAAAAAAAACATGTTTACAAATACAATAAATCGTTTCAAGACAGCAGAGAGAACGCGTTGAAGACGAAGAGCGATCTGAACGATGATCAACGTCAACTGATGGACAACGCATCAAAAAATCAAAGACCTGGTACTTGAAAATCGTCGATTAATAAATTAAAGACCTTGCTGATATTGTTGGAATTTCAAAAGGTTTGGTGAATACCATTATAAAATATTATATGATTTGTTTCAATTTCCATTCAATTTGTTAGAAAAAAAGAGTCGTGTTAACGTTTGCAAAGAAATGATAACTGATTATAAAACACATCATTACGGCAAATGAGACTTGTATCCATATGCGTACTACTCGGAAACAGCTGACCACCAACCGACCGAATATCATGCCAAAAATGAATCAAGACAGAAATAACCGTGCCAAAGTCGCTCCAAAATAAAACTCATATTGTACATTATGTAAATTTCATGGGTCGGACCAAACTGTTACATAATTATTTGGGTGTTACGCGTGTCGTTTTTCGTGAAGCCATTCGTCACCACAAAGAGGTCGGCATTGGGGAATTATAATTCTTGGTGTGTTTGTACTACGATAATTTGTCATCACACACTGCTGCATTGATTATTCGAGACCATATCGTCATAAATACAATCCATATCGTTGTTCTACAACCACAATATATTCGCCTGATTTACCACCATCTTCAAGCTCACCGCAGGGACACCGTTTTGAATTGCACAGACACTAGCCGAAACGAAACGCGTTTTGAGAGCCATTGAGTCACCTTATTTTTTGAACATAGTAGTACAATACACGATATGACTGTTATAGGATACATTAACTTTATACAACATTATAAAAGTTTATTTAACAATAAAAATATTGTTGTTAAAATGAAGACTTAAATATTACTAATTATGTTTTTCATGGGTAGGTCTACTACTATAATGCGTTATATATTCAGACACATCATCATTGTATAAATAATGTATCTTAAGCCAAGATAACAATCAGCACAAGTTTGAACAATTTTATATCGTCGCGTATAGCAACATTTTATAATAATTTTTTGTTGGATTTAAAAATAAGTAATTTCAAAACAAACAAACAAAAAAGTGAAAACTGTAAGTGCTGTTTTATTATACAGGGTGTCCCAGTATAACAGTATGGTCAAAACGAATTGGATGTGTAGTTGGCTATTACAATGAAAATCATTCTAGACCCAACGTACCACTTTTGGCCACTTCAATCGTAACACCTATACGAAAAAAAAAACAACTTGGATTTCTTATTGTGGCTACAATTCCGAAAGGTAATAATTAGCATCTATACCAGAATAAATGTAAAACAATTACAAATCATCGGTTCAGTTATATAACAAAAGGAATTAAAAACTTATCAATCGGTGTGCATGACTCATTAGCGTTAGTTACATATTTATACAAACCCTTGTTTATTATATTTGAAATTATAATACTTGAATGGAATTACCTTTTCCATATTATATATAAATTTATAAATAATTATATGGCTAATTAAATTTCAATAAACTAAATCTATAATAAATAAAGGGGTTCGCAAACAATGTATTACAGGTGTTCCTCCAATAACACCCCTGGTGCTGGTGCAGAAAACAAAAACATATCCCAAAAATGTGGGCTGTAAAAAATTCTAGTGGCCAAATACAATTTAAAAAAAATTAAGAAATGTATTTGGGGTGGCCGCCAGAGTTTATTTCTATGACATTTTAGTTTCCAATAATACGGTTCTCAAGTAACTGCTGTGTTGTTGGAGGAATACCTTTATGTCTATTTATATGTAATTATATGTATCAACAGGTATGGAGATATGGATATGTATATACTTGTACATTAAATATGCAAATAACTTTAAGCATATGTAAACAGTACAGTACCACTTAAAATAAAATACTCGTCAAGAAGGCAACAAATTCAATTTTAAATATATATTAATATTATGTGTACTTGCATAAATTCTTGCCGTCCATTAACAGATGTCGTATGAATGCATCTCCAATCTTTCGAACAATAACACTTTTTTGTGAATGGATTACTTCAACAGAATAAGAATGTTGTTATCACCGATTCTAGATTTGGTGTGGCCGAATGATTAAAATAGTTTTGTAGCTGTTTTTGTCATTTAAAAATCTTCGGGCAGTGAAAGAGCATCCACGCACACATTAATTTATTGTGCAAATTTTCAGGCTAAACACATGTACACTTTACTTCCAAACGAGAGTGCATATTTCATAACAGAACATAAAACTACGTGAAATTTATATAATATATTTTCCATATTTTAGATTAAGATGATATAGTGTTGAATAAATAAAGAATATAGGTCACAGGTCGCATGTGAATTATTTTTATTATTTTCTTCTCTGAACTTAATATGTATTCTCTATAGTCCACATATATTCTAACATTATTATTAGAATGTCACAAGGAATACATTACATAACCTAAAACGAGTAAAGTATATATTGTTCTTTTAAAACAAATTTCATTTCGAGACCGACCGCATATAAATATATTTATATAATAAAATAAAATAGATTAAGGTAAGGTGTATTCTTTAGGGACACAATTTTTCGTTTCGCAAATGATAAAAAATATACAATAATAATATCCATAGAATTTATGTTATACCGGTGGACAAAATATTATAAATAATTTAAATTGTATACATACACACCACCGTGCGTCCAATTTATTCTGATACATATATATTTATTAGTAACTGGGACTCACTCATTCGATTGCTTTATATAAGCATAAATAAATTCTAAAGTTTAGCGAAAAGTATGAGGTATTACCCTCACTCCATTTGGATCTGAATATGCTCAATGGGATTCTTTCTTTGAAATTTGGCAAGAAAGCATTTAGTAATAATCATTTTTCGGTTCTTACTGCATATACCAGAAGTAGCGTCGTTCCCTTCGCACTGTGTAGTTGCTATATAGTAGTTTGACCTATCCTACCTACTGGCAGCCGTTTTTAATTAAATCGAAATTTATTGGCCACGGTGTGTGTAATGTAAAACGTAAATATAAATATAAAGAATATTTTGAATTTCAAATGTTTACCATAGAAATTAGTCATAGTATAACAAAAATACACACATCAAACAAGTTATTTATAGAAATGAAATGGAATGGCTGTAGATAAAATTGAAATAATAATATTATAAATACAGTCAATAAATGTACAATACATGAATTTTGATGAAAATATATTTTACGGATACATAGGATTACCATTATTGCAGTATGCTATAGTTGGATTCTTTTCAGAATGATATTCATTTAAAAATTATTAATATAACAGAGGATGGAGATAGGTAACGTCTCATAAACCGATAGCTATACTTTAATAAATAAGGGTTGTTGTTGGTGGGCGAGGGAAGAGAAAACACTGAATAAAATTACAAAACAATTAAATAATATTCTAGACAGAATATAGAATCAGCATATGTAAGAATAACTTCTGGTGCTGACATCAACTGATTACTCGTTGTGAATCGAATGGCAAAATAATCCAATCCAATCAGAATCATAAATAAAGAATGGATAGACGAAATATTGAATATAACAAAAATAAAAACAAATTTGAACACGATTGAAAATTCGATTGAATCACACGGACGTTGAATTAAAGAACTGCTTCAGAGATATATTGAATATGAAATAATACATTAGCAATGCAGTTGTAAAAATTGGTAATTACCCCACCATACAATGGAAGATGGCGGAAGCAATTTTAATATAAAAAAACAGATGGTTATACCGTGCGAGGATGTCATTCTATACAGATAAATTTATTTCCTCATATTTATCTCAATTACGGCCATACTGGCATCACATATGAATCAAGGGAAGGCATCGCAACCACTATACAGAAGGGTCTAAACTATGTGATCATAGAAACAGGCAACACATCCGCCAGTCGTACAGTATTAAAAAATTAAATTGTTCCACGAATGGAAGAGGTTAAATAACTAAGCATTCTCCTACCTGATAGACGGCTGACATGAAAGACATTGAAGTTAAACGGGAAACAATTAGGTTTAAACATATTCGTAATTGTTGCACAAGATATTTATAGTATAGTTATTGTTGATATTCTAGAGGTAGAGGTATTGCCAAAGATTTCAACTATACAAAAACATAACGCCAGGCCACGCACTTTTTATTTAACATATATTTAATTATATACGATTCAATGATAAATACACGGAAACTTTACACAATACAATTCAATATAATGTAGCTGTAGCGCATTTTTCATTATTTTCTAGGGCGGTAGATATGAGAAATTTGAGGGATGAATTTTTATTACAAATTTAAATTTTTATGAAATTTTTGTATCATGTTGTTATATTAAAAAAAAAAATATACAAAGAATAATAAAATTTGTCTTTTATCTGTTTAATATCCTGTGTCTTATACACCCTCTGTCTCCAACAATTTCCGAACATTCAGAAAATCTCATAAACGACAAGAATATCGTAATAATTCGAATTTGTATCTTGCTAATAATAATGCACCATCGCATTGATGTAACGATTTTTTTCAAAAAAACAGTGTTTTAACATTCAACCATATTCGCCTGAATTGTTTGGCTGTAACTATTTTCAATTTTCAATTCATTTGGTTATGAAAAGAAAGAATTTTGCTGATATAAATTAGATTCTAATAGACTGACTAATAATTTTGATTCTAAACAATTAGAATGTCATGACATTTAGACACAACATCAGCCAAATATTTACCATTCTAAGAACTAAAATATCACATAGAGAACTCATCGTTGGTTTAAGAGATTTTCCTGAAAGTTCTGGAATTTTTTAGACTGAGGGTGTACATCTCAAATTCTTTTTGTTCTATATTCCATTTGATTAAATTCTTTTTATAAACGTAATTCTATTAAATTGTAAATATCAAACAGACACACACAAATTCATATTACACATACAAATTAAAATCAATAAATTTAAGTTGTTATTTTATTTTTATAAAATAAATACATTTTTTTTTATTTAAATATTTACGTGTTGCGAATTTTTTATTTAATTAAAAATATTATTTTGGTTTATTTCTAGAAATTTACAAATACAAAATATAAATTGCAAGAGTAAGTAGAAATTAATTCAATTTATTTATGCAAAATCAATGTTTTGGTATTTAAGAAAAAGTAACGACGCAACAAACATCACCACCGTCACCATCATCACCACCACCACCACCACCACCAGTACCTTAACAAATACTAAATATCTTCTCCATAAGTAACCTATACATAAAACAATATATAGCAGGACTAAATATAAACAATTATTATTATTTAATGATGATTGGCAAAATAATGCGTTCGGATTATCGAATTAAAATTTTTTCCAATAGAAACGTTAAGAAATTTGCCAGAAATTGTTGGTAAAAAGTCAAATTTTAGTTAGACTATAGTTTTTTTTTCTAAATTACAGATTCCTGACACAAGGGTACAGTCATTAGCAGAGATGTCATATAATATACTGTTTCATCGCATCAATTCGGAATTAAGTTTGGTATGTTGGATTGGATCACGATTATCAATTATCCGCATATTAAAAAATTACTCAAATAGAATTACAAGAATTTTTTCGTTTATAAATGAAATAAGAAAACCATGACAATATGTTGTTGGACGCTATTCGCAGATATTAACAAAATATTCACAAACATAGCACCCGATGGTAAATGTAAATGTGCGTGCTTTGAAATTAGTGAGGGTGCTGCAACAAATGGTAAAACTCGCGAATCTATATTGCTACTTTTTTCGACAGTGTAATTTGTATATTTAATTTTTTAGATAGCTAAAAAAACGTAAATTTTCTTTAACGCGCAGAATTAATTTGTACACTTAATAGCAAATTTTTGGATATTGTTAAATATTTAAAAATGCTCCACATATACGTTTCGACGCAGCGATTATAAACCGTGAAATAATATAAAATTCTAATTTAAATGTTCTATTCTAACATATAATACATATTTATGAATAATACAATGGAAATTTCAATTGTTACCGCACAAACATATACATTCTAAATATATTATAAATTAGCATAATAATTAACCACATAATTCTGTAATTCTTATTGTAATATAAATAATATTAATTAATGTAAATTTTCAATCTACTATTGTAACATTATACGTTAATTAGTACATGAAAATATGTGTGCGTGTAAGAGATTATCAAATCATTTACAAGCAAAACATATTACAGCATCCACATAAACAAGTTGATGGTAAGTTATTACAGATGTTGTGAATAACAATTGATTTAATAAATTCTATTGTACAACTTCTGGAAACTTGAGTGATTTGTCATTTCTTATACAATCTCGATATTATATGAACAATTTTTATGACGTTTCTAAACCTTGTCTTGCATAACATTTTTATAGAATTTTATACTTATGATAATTGTATATAATATAATCAAATTATTAAAGTTACATAAAAAATCATATTGGATTAAAATTAGGAGAGAAATGATCAAATAGAGATTGGATAAAAAATGAAAATAAAATTTTGAAGTTGCCCGGAAATTGGTCAGACGTGTTATAAGAGTTCTAACTTAATTTAATACAATTTGAACATACTGAAGAAGTGTATTTTGAATTATTATTATTCAAGAACTTTCAAGATATCTAAAATTCTATGTCTTATGCTCGGTTCGATAACTAAGGCATTTCTCATTGGATACCTACGCAGGTATTAAAACCATATGGAAAACAATATATCGTCATATAATTTAATTAAAACATTAGCTATATTTTTATTTTGTGTATGTGGATAAAAGGAAAAAACTCATAAGATGATGGTTGCTGTTTGTGGAATAAAAAAACATAAAGAACCAAAAATTGTTTCAATAGATGTTTTTTTTTTGGTTTAAGTTAAACAAATAACATATTACAACAACAACAACAACATCGTAACGCAACATCAACATATATTTTAAATTAAAACAAAACATACCGGTAACAAATATACACACACACACACACACACACAAAAACACAACAAAACATAATTCATAACATCTTCACTCGACGTACAAATATAAAATCGTGTCTAATATTGTATTAATATATTGTTGGTGATGATGAGTTAATGGCAATAATAGAACACAGGGTCTGGTCTGGCATCTTAATGAGAAAATAAAATTTCATAGAAGAAGTAGAAGAAAAAAAAAACAAACAGGTTTTTCATGTATTTTCTTGTAAGAAAGTTGTACGTATTCAAATAAGAATGTTTTAGTTCGTGGGTGTTTACCTTGAAATTTTAATCATTGTTTGTGTTCATTAAACAAATTATTGTGTATTGTAATCTTTCACATAAATTCATTGAACGGGAAAAATTTCGTTTCCTTTGAAGTTATCAATATATTGTTTTGCAATCGTTGTATAAATTGATGTGCGCAGAATTATGGGTGGAGACTGTATCGAACGTAATAAATTTATGGTAATCTGATGGAATAATATCTATTGGGTGTGGTAAGACATCTAAAAGCTAGCGTTTTTAAAGTATCTTCTAACACATGGTTTAGAGTTGTAATGCTGCCCGAATAATCTTATCATATACACATGTCATATTTCACATATGCAGGACGTCCTATAATTAATGGTTTCACTGCGTTATAACTGTTTGTAATGATCACCTGTACGATGGTTTAATTCTGCAGCTCATACAGTGTATACCATACATTTTTGTTAGCACCAATTTACACATGGTTTTTTGATTTTCCGGTTGTCTTTCGGTTAAGTCATGTGCCGGAAACTTACATTTAAACGTATGCTATAGTAGTTTTTGAGATTACGCATTTAATACTAATTATATTAAATCTTAAAGTGGATTTCACTCATGAAAAATATTTGATGTAAATACATTTTAAACAAATTTTGATTATTTTGAATAGTAAATTAATTAGGATATATGATGGGGGTTTCAATGTAAACACCCCATATATATTTTTTTTAATATTATACGATGATGATTGAATCTTTTCTAACATATTCATGTTAAAATATATAAAAAAATATGTAATAATACAATAAATAATATTTATATTAAATTTTACATACGATTTTAATTTTTATCCGACCGATAGAAGAAAAATGGATAGGCGGACGGACGGACGGACGGACGGACGGACGGCCCTGGTAAATGAAACACGATTCGAATAAGACATATTCCGCGATCAATGACCCTTTCTTAAAAAAAGTAATGTGTGTAATATTTTTTTTTTTTAATTCTATAAAAAATTATGTTTATTCAGAAATTATTTTATATTTTATTTCACAAAATTGAAATGTGTGCGTCTGTTACTATCAAAATCAACAAATGTAAAAAATTATTAATGAATGGAAAAACAAATACATTTAAAAAATTATTCATTTTTGTATTTATTCGTTGTTGTTATTGTAATCGTTTTTTTTTTTAAAACAATGCAAATAATTATTATTATTATTTTATTTTTTTTAAATTCTATGCTCGACTGATATTTCATTTTATAAAAAAAATAAATAATATTTGAATAGTACCAATTTTTAGTTATGCGAAAATGAACTTATAAATGCGTATGTTGTTATTTTACGAAAATATACAGTCTCTCTGTGCGAATGATAATCGGAAGGGAATGATTTTTCTTTAAATATGATAATACCATCAATATTGGCTGCTGATTGATTAATGTATTGTGAACTGATCGATCTTATAACAAACTGAAAAACTTTTACAAGTGTACAGTAAGTTAAAATACAAGAAGATGAAGGAGAATAACACAGACCGAAAGGAATTCTATTTTCTTAACCCATTATTTACTTAAAATTATTTAACAAAAATAAATTGTTAATCTTTTTCTTATACCACCACTGCGGTTGTTGGTCGGATACAACATCAATTTAGACTATAATTTTCGTGCACAAATCAAATCGGACACAATAGAAAATATAGTTGCTATATCTTCTATTTAGTATCCACTTTCACAACCCAAACACAAAACATTATTTATTTTGCAGCGCTAACATTTTCCTATTTTTTCCGGCAAGATGGTATGGAAATTTTCTCGGTATAGAAAAAAAAAAACGCTGATCTTTGGATGCCATCCATTCATCAAACCATTTTTGAATATCCTAGTGTCAATTGAACCATTGTTCATCACAAACGGTTGACTACAACTACAGAAATAAATGGTAGTCTGAAGGAGCAACGTCTGGTGAATACGGCAGCTGGGGTAACACATCTCATTTTTTCTTTAACCAGAGTTTTGCGACATGAGAACGAGAATTGTATTTGTTGTAAAAACCACGACTTTAGCAAATTTTGATAGTACACCAATAAAACTCAACATCCATATCTTCAAAATTATTTTATACCTTCAGATTTCTGAAAAATTAACATTCAATGGGCTAGTGCTTAACAAATGATGTTCTGATTCTGTTCTTTTGGTAAATTGGTCATTTCTTAATCGATGGTTATGATGAAATTTCGTATCTATGTTTATTAAAGTGTGAGGTGGTTATTATGAACAGTGTTATATTAAACTTATGGAAAATCAATATATTGAACAATTTTTCACACCATCTTCCTGAAATTTTATAATTTAGTCATTTCTTAACCGAATTTAATGAAATTTCGTATTTACACACATGTTAAAAAGTAGTGAAATTTTACGATCAGTTATTTTATAATTTATTTTGTAAAATCGATAGCATGGACCAATGTTTCGTGGAATTTGATTATTTGGTCAATTTTTTATATTTTTTTTTTGTGATTTAATATTTAAATTATTCAAATCAAAATTTATTTATTACTTTTTCCTATCTTAAAACAAAATAAATAAATAAATAAACACCTAATTAACTAAATATTGATAATTAAAAGCGACGAGTGTTGGTCGTCACAGCCGAAAAAAAAAATAAAAAAATCAAAATTTAATTAAAATTTATTGTTTATAATTATTTCTATATTATAATCTCTAACATATATTTTTTATGTATTTATTTATTTAATTATTAATTCAACACATTATCATTTTGTTGACCTCTTTGGTCATTTTTATTTAAAATCATTTATAAGTTGAGTATGAGGCAAATCATAAAATATTCATATTTGTTCAAGTGTATATATTTTGTAAAAGATTGTAAATTATGAAATTATTATTATTATTATTTTCATTTATTGAATGAAATAACACTCACACAACACTACAACAACATCGCACTGAAATGCAATGTTAACAAATAGTCATTCTGATTATGGATAATTTGAATTTAAAATGAACCAGAAAAAAAAACGATTTTCACAATTCGACAATTTTAAATTTGTTTGTCAGCATTGTAATACGCCGCACAGTCATTCCAGGCAAAGTTTCAAACATTCTATTATATAAAAATGTGTGTATGGCTTGAAATAATGGAGCACAATCAGTAACTCGTATGGCAGATGGAAAAGCAAAATGATTAGAAAAGATCGCGCAACATTGAAAGTAAATACTTTGCTATCAAAAATATTCATTTGAAGTTATTGAATCGACCAAGGGTAGCGTTACTGTACCATATACATACACACTATACTCCCACATCAAAGAAATACATAGGTGTAGTTCCAAGAATTAGTATAACGTTAGTGATGCATTAGTTAGAGTGCATGTCGTCATTCAATTCAAAAATTGCAAATTCAATTCTTAGTATTGCAATGATAAAAATTATGACAGTATTTTTCTTGCTATGATACCAATATTTTTTTAAAAATACTACGTATATTCAAACGCTCACTATTGCTGCTGGATGACTTGGTGTATACGTTTGGATAATGGTAATCAAAATGTATTTACTTCACTCGGTTGGTGTACCAAATAATTAAATCCTGAACATATATAGGTAAAACATCGATCTCTTTTAAATAAAGAGATGTATTCATTTCTGGGCTGGACACTTGATACTAACACACAATAAAGGAAATGCCCATATTAAAGAGCGTACAGATGCATGTTTTGTGTATTGTCAATTTAGTTAATTTCAACAATTTCGTGACAAATGACAGTGAACAAAAAAACGAAGATATTTCCTACAATCTTCTTAGAGAGTGTTCTTATCCAGCACACTGTTTTATATATTACTTATAACAACACACTCCAATAATATTATATAATTTTTATAAATTTTATAGTTTCTATATAAACTTATTATAAAATTGGTGAAAATAATAATAACAAGTTTTTGCTATAATCGAGCATAAATAAATAAATTTGAAAGATGAGACTTTAATATTTAAATTATAACCGTCACATAATCGGCATAAAATAAATACGACAGAAGAGTGCAAAACAGGAAAAAAAAAAACAAACAAGTTTCACTTTAACATGTTTATCGCATTAGTAGATCTTTCTAAAAAAATTATATACAGAGTGTCTCAAAAAAAAAATACCAGTTGCTCACTTTCTCGGTAATTATTTCAATACAACACACAAATTTAAATCTCCTTATTTGTAACTACTTAAAGTTGAACAGATTTTATCCTACCCCTATTAAAGAAATTATTAGTAATTTGTATTACGCGAGCAGTCTAGCATTTTTCCATTTTAATTGGTTTATAGGGTTGGTGTGTCTTTTGTCTTCTCTGGTTAGGATACACTTGATGTTTTACAAGTGTATTTTCGAAAATTTAAATCTTCCGGCAAAACGACAGCGCTAAAAACAATTTTCTATTTTATCTACGAAAACGTAATAACCATTTAATTTTTTTCGACATCATTAAAACAGCGGAAAGAACAGCACTACTTAAAATCTACAGCACCTTAATGCAAAGTTTCTACGAAATCACATGAGTGAGTTACCGATTCTAGGTACACCTTGTAATTTTTACATAATACAAAATTATACAAATTAATTTAATTACATAATTATAGAAAAAATGAAAAACAAATTATTATATAAATCACAGAATTTTAGCTAATATCAGTTTTGGAAATAATCCTTGACATTTCTAATGCCGAGTTCACAATAAAAACAAAAAAAACTAAAATTTATGCAATGACAAACAAAACAAGAGAGATAATATTTTACAGACAAAATTAACTTATGGTTTATAAAAATAAGATCAATTGCATTGAAATGCTAAAGATAGAAACCGGAAACATACATTCCTTCATTGATTAACAGCAGTATATCAGAAGTAGGTTAGAGTTTGCCACTTGACCTTTGAAGAAAATGGCGAAATGTTCATCTATACAGAATATAATGTATAAAAATTGGTATTTGGAATTTGTGCTCGCAGATTTTTCGTGAAATTGAATACATTATTTAAAATAATTAAAAAAAGAACATGTAATTGAAAGTATTGTTCATCGCTAAGCGGCTAAGTCTTTTCCTATTATTTATGAATCGAACCATTGTCCATAAGAATCGAAGTGCTACTCAGCCAGGTCATGAGTCATCTATAGGATCGATAAAGTGCTGTAGTGATAACTCTTGAAATAATCGGGAAAATATCATGGAATCGATGAAGTAAAAATCAAACTGTCAACATAGGCATTTTCAAATGAAAATCAATCTATATTTAAGTGTGTGTGTGGGTTTGTGTGACAACTTCATAGCATTATTTACAGCAATTTCACACAAAACTCAGATAAAAATTTTATATTATAATGAAATAGTAGACGAGTAATTCAAACTAAATTTTACAAAGGAAATTTTAATCATCAAAATTGATAACGATAATCCCACATCATCAGACCAGACATGTTAACACCTAATTTTTATAATAATAATCAATTTTGTTACAAAAATACATAGATTAAATTGTGTAAAAATATAATAATTGCAAATTTATTGCTTTAAATAAATTATGTAAAGTAAAATTAAAAGCAAATTGAAATTCAGATAACAGAGATACTTTTTCGCGTACTACTCCCTTCCTTATACAATTTAAATGTAAGCGTCTTACTGTCTACCTACTGACAACACAAGATAAACAAAATATCGATTTTTCATCCATTCTTTTAAAATACAACACATTCATTTTATTTAAAAAGCATATTTCAGTAGACTTCCTTCCATCTGTTCATTATTTAATGGACAGAAAAAAAAACCTACTAAGAGTAGGAATATTTAAATCTGCTTTTAGGAGTTACATAAAAGTGAACATAAGCTAAAACTAATAAAGAGGTGCTGGTGATGGGTGTGTGTGTGTGTAAATATTGCTATGCAAAAAATCACTAACACTAATTATCTTAAACATTTCAGTTCAAATTGTCACGACAATAGTTTTTTGAAAATTTACATGGAAAAGGCGTTATAGACATGGCATGACGTCAGCAAATTATTTATACACAAACATAGGGATCGTAAAATGGAATTAAATGATTCAACAGCTGGTAAACTCAACTTATATTACCTGTACCCCTGTGTACGTACATTATAATATGTGCAACCTAGTTAAAAAAAAAAAGTTGTATTTTGTTGCTTTTGTTGTCTTATCAATATGAAAAAAAAACAAAAAACAAATAAAGGTAATTTTGTTTTCTTATAATTATTTTATGCATAATAAAAACCAAATGAATCAGACAATCATCTTTGGCTAGAATCTGAACACGTATAAGTTCATATAAATAATAATATCTATCTCAAGCTGTTAACATTTTGTAGTAACATTTATAAATTTTTTATATAACAAAAGTTGACATTTTCAACTGGAAAATAATATGAAAATAATAGAAAAAAGAAAATTCACAAATTTTCTTCTTCTTTTTTTCCACATTCTATAGAAGAGAAATGAAAACTATAAACGACGACGAGAGAAATTATTGATTTGCCTGTATTTGACCGAGTTTTCTTTTGTATATTCTACATTCACTTCAAGGACGAATGAATCGACTCGCTACTTAAATTGTTGTATACTCCGTCCGTATACTCATTGTATTTTATGGGTGTGTGTGTATATGTGTGTTTAAATTTATTATTTTAGTATGCGTGTTTTGTAGAGAAAAATGAAAATTTTTTTTTATCTGAAGATTTTTTTTTTTTTTTTAAAATTAATAAGAAATTTTTTTCTACTCACAATCTAAATGTTTCTTTTTTGGTGCAATCATTTCTTCTGTTGTTGCTTTACACACAGATTTGGCAAGACCTTGTCCGGCTAAACTGTGCCTGGCCGCAAGCAATCTGTCGTTTATTGTCTGTCCAGCCATTTTTTTTTTTGTTATACCTTTTTTTTTTTTACAAATTAATTTTTGTTTTAAATTAGAAAATATGCTTTTACAATTATCTATGAATATTTCTTATAGGTTTAATAAAATTGAGTCACGAGAAGCACACGTTCACTTTTTTTGGGGTAAAAACCCCATAAAAAAAAAACAAAAAATTAAATATTATTTAATGAAGAAAATTTTACACAATCACTTTTTTTTCACAATTCACTACTTTCAAATACACTGACTTTAATTGTTGTTGGTTTTTTTTTTACTTTTATATTAATAAAATGAATTTATTAATATTTCTTTTTGATTTTTTGCAAACGGAGCAAATTTTATTTTATTTTATTTTTTTCTTTACAGACTGACTGCAGATGACAGCTCACCACTTTATTGAAAAATATTTAATAACAAAATAGAAGAAAGTTGCACACACTTTGCCAGTACTCTGCACACAACCACGTTTATCTGTATTTCTTTTCATCATATCAGTTTGTTTGTGTGAAACGCCTAGGAATATACAAAAATATATGACGTTAGTATAATTTTTGTGCAAAGAATAAATGTGATAGAATGATAAAGAAATATCGTTAAAAAGGGATAATAAATAAAATTTTGTAAAATTTATATAAAAATTGTTGTTGTTTTTCTTTTTGACGTACATATGGAAATCCCTGCAGAAAATTTTACGCCTTATTTTTATTAACAGATTTGTCAAGTGTTATTCGCTGAATAAAATTGAAAAGAAAGTGTTCGTAACCTAATAAACAGTGACACATACCTTTTAAAAACAAAGTATCAAAATAACTATTGAAGATGGAAATAAAATAATATAAATATATAATAAAATAAATTTTAGAAATATATAGAGAAAATACTTTCATATTGATTTAAAATATTATTCATTTTTAAACTCATTCGAATATGCTTTTTAATCTAGTACTACAATGTACTCATTTCTGCTGTATTCTCTATAATTTGAAAATAAGATATAGCTATGTAATAGTTAACTTTGCCGAAAGGAAACGTCATTATAATTGTCAAAAATAATATTGTCATGCCGGACCGGTTTCTTATTTATTTTATTTTGATTTTTATCTTTTGAAATGAATGTTGTATCGATTTAATTTTTATAAATTTATTTAAATTCTATAAATTAATAAATTGTTAATAGTTTTTTAACTAATTAAATTAATATGTCATTTAAAATTAAAAATGCAATAACATTACAGGTATATTTTTCAATTAATAACTATTGTTATTATTAATTTTTATTTCTACAATTCACAATTCGATTGGTTTTGTTTTACTCTATTTTATTTTTTTCAGTTAATAAATTTATTAAATATAAAACATCTACCAAAAAATAAGCTAACATTATTCGAATTTCATAAAGGTAAAAATGAACCAGAATTACATTTACCATTAAATTATTTAAAATATGTAGTCAACAAAGATAAAAATACAAAGGATAATAATAATGTTGATTCAATAAATTTAATAAATTTACTCGATCATAAAAAATATTCGGATGAATGTTTTATAAATGAAATTCAATTGAATAATCAAAATAATGATCGACATGCAAAAATTATATTTAAATTAAAAACTGAACCATTTATTAAAAATGTATTAGAAAAAATTGATGTAAATTTAATGTTATCTAATGATACGGATACGATGGTCACTGGCATAAATAATGCAGAAGAAAAATCATCAAAAATTTTAGTAGAATTTAGTTCACCAAACATTGCAAAACCATTTCACGTTGGACATTTACGTTCAACAATTATCGGAAATTTTATTTCAAATTTATATCAATCGATTGATAATCAACGTAATAATGTTATGCGTATGAATTATTTGGGTGATTGGGGTACGCAATTTGGTTATTTGCAAATTGGTTTAGATGCAATTGGTGATCAAGAAATGGAACAAAATCCAATTAAACATTTATTTAATGCATATGTGTATGCAAATCAATTAGGTAAAAATGATGAAACAATAGCCAAACGTGCACGGGATATATTTTATCAATTGGAGGTGATGATGGGTGGAGGTGAAGGTGGCGCAGGAGAACAGCATTCAGTAAATCTAAATAAATGGGAAAAATATCGTGAATATACAATAAATGAATTGACTAAAATCTATAATCGATTAGGTGTAAAATTTGATAAATATTATTGGGAATCACAATATAATAAAAATGCAATTGGTTGGTGTTTAGATTTAATGAAATCAAAAGGTATTTTATGTGACACTGCCGATGGACAACAACAAATTATTAAAATTAAAGATGCTGCTACTACAACTACTGCCGGTAAACCGAAAGAGATTACATTAATAAAAAATGATGGTACAACATTATATTTAACACGTGACATTGCTTCATTAATTGATCGTTATAATCAATTTAAATTTAATAAATTATTGTATATTGTTGACAATTCACAGCATGAACATTTTCAAAATCTATTTGAAATTGGTAAACAATTAGAACTTTCATATATCGATACGGTTGAACATATAAAATTTGGACGCATCAAAGGAATGAGCACTCGCAAAGGAAATGTTATATTTTTAAATGATATTTTAGATGAAGCTAAAGAAATTATGTTGCAAAAACAAATGGAATCATCAAGTAAATGGAAAACAAATTTAATTTTTCTAGTTTCGTGTATTTTTTATTGATTTTTTTTTTCCAAAAATTTAAGCAACCAAAATTAAAATCAGCTCGGATGATAATAATACCGCTGATATATTAGGTATTTCAGCTGTAATTATTAATGATTTAAAACAAAGACGAACACGAGATTATGATTTTGATTGGGATAAAGCTCTTCAGGTATGTGTGATAATATTAAAAAAAAAAAGAAATTTTTTTTTGAAGTTTACAGCTTTGCAAAGCTTTGAACATTATTTACGTTATTGCAAACGTATCTGCTATGATCCGCTTTATCATTATACCAGTAATAAATGATCAATTTTGAAATAATTAATGGTTGCAAAAAGTCCATTACATTAAAGTCCATAGGTGAAAATTGTCAGAAACAATTATAGCCTTCAAATTACCAGATGTAGATTGAATATTTCAAGTCCTAATATATATGTGACTTGTCATGCGACAGTGTGTTAGTAACATACTTGAATTATTTGGAGAAAATACGTGAACAGCGTTCTGATTAAATAAAAGCATTGAAATCTGAATAGGCAATCGAACACAGTTCAGAAAACTGCATGTAAACTGTAGATGAAACAATGAGGTAGGAACCTGTTGCGCATATGCCAATACCCGACTTTTATGAGCAAAAACTATTTTTATTAATTCATTTTGAGTAAATACTTATTTTTAATTTTATTTTATTTAAAGGCAAACGGGGACACAGGTATAAAATTACAATATACACATTGCCGCCTGTGCAGTTTAGAGGAAAACATTAACATAGAAATGGCTAATATTTGTGAACCAAAATATATTATGGAACCAGATGCACAAACGTTAATTTATGAAATTGCAAGATTTCAAGAAATTATTTGTAAAACTGAAGAGAATTTGGAAGCTTGTATTTTAGTTAATTATTTATTTTCACTTTGGTAATTATTATATTTAATTAAATTAAATTCTTTATTTTATATTTAATTATTAATTATAAATTTTGTTTCGCTTGTCTAATCAATTTCAGTAATGCAATTAGTAAAGCTTTAAAAATATTAAATATTAAAAATCATTCGAATGAAATGGTACAACAACAACGTCTGCTATTATTTAATACGGCACGTAAAGTATTACATAAAGGTATGATAATTTTAGGTTTACAACCATTACGAAGAATGTAAAATTGTAATAGAATCATAGAAAATAGTGAAATGTACAACAAATATAGAGACCACCAAATAAATTTGTATTAATTTTATTTTAATTTATTATAGAGAAAAAATTTTCTTTTAATATTTCTGTAACATTTTCGTCGCGTTGCATTAGCTCTAACAATGTACGCATACGAATATTACCTCGGACAGGATGATCGGAAACATATATTTTCTTCGACGCTATAGTTTGAGTACGAAGAATACTTTTTGGTTTCGTAAAATTTACCATCACTTCATCCATTGGTATTTCGTCATTATTACAATTATGGATTTGTACACGTTTTAATAATTCATCATTTGCATTTGAAATAGACAATTTATGAATTTTATCATATTCTTCAAAACGTGTTACAAATCCATCATTTCTTTCATTATTTTTGTTTGATTTTATACTTTCTTTAATATCCAATTCACTTGATTGAATTTCATTTTGAAGATCGACAAGATACGATGGCAATTTTCTAAAACTTCCTAAATATTTGTCATTACTTAAAATTGGAAATTTTTCAATAGCCAATTTATCTGTTTTATTATTATTAATTTGTTGTTGTAATATTTTATTATGCAGAATTTCCAAAGAATCTTGTACTTCAATTAATTTCCCATGTGAAAAGTTTGGAATATCATCGACCATTCTTTCGGCATTATTAACTTTAACGCCGTCGTGTACTACTACTACTGATGATGGTAATTTTCTATGAATACATTTTGAAAGTAGTTCAACTGAATCTACAGCCGATAATAATTTTGTAGAAGCTGATTTATTTATTACATCGATCGATTGATTTACATATAATTCTTGATCTATTAATTGTTTTATAAAATCAATTTGATTTAATTTCGTATTGTTTTCGTGTTGAAATGATACATTCAAAATAGTTTCTAAAATTTTTTCACTTATTGCTTTTGTATCAATAATTTTACGTTCAACGTGAATAGGTGGTTTTTTAGTTTTTAAATTTAAATTTGTTTCTAAATGAACAATTAAATTTGTGATTAAAATAAAAGTCCTAACATTTCTTTGGAATGGATAATATAATCTAAATGATCACAATTTTCGGTAAAGTTCAGGTAAGCGCTAAGTCTGCGCAAGATCACATTAATTTCTACGCTTAAGATTTAACAAATATGGGAAGAGAATGGTATGGGTAGTTTTATGTAAATATTATAGACTCCTGCAGGAATTTTATGTACATTAAATTAATTAATAAAATTAATATAATTGTGACTTACCTTGCGAATTTTTCGATAAATTGCTTGAACTCGAATTTGATCCATTTAGCAGCTGCCACTCACATCTAATCAATTCTTCCGATGGAAACAGTTTTCGCGATACATCATCATAATGCTAAAAATTAAATAAAATTGGAAATAGATTTTAGATATCATCGCCTAAATATATTTAAATTAGAAGAGAATATAAGTTAAAAAAAATATTAAATTGCCTTAATACTAGCATATTTTTTGCCGGCATATTCAATTACTGGTAAAGATGAAGATTGGCTAATTTTTTCTACATTTTCAACAGATGAAAATGGAGATAGTAAATGACAATGTCCAATAACAAATGGCTTATCATTTATTTCAATTTCATTAATGGTTCCAGGAAAATTAACGCTTTGTGAACAATTATTTGTTGTTGTTTGGGATGAAGCATTTCGTAATATTTTTGTAGAATTTTCTAAACTACTGCAACAACAACAATCATAATTTCCGTCTGTCGTATGCAAATTTGGTATTTCGTCTAAATCTTTTTTCAACAATACACGTTCTACGTCGATAAAAAATTTACCTTGACTTGGTACAGCCCCAATTGTATGTTCAATAAAGTTTTCATAATTTTCTAACAGTTTTCTACATTTTTGTTTCCATATAGCAATGTTTGGACATTTTGTAATAATTACTGGTTTTGGCTGTTTCAACAAATTAATTTCATTTTGTAATTCATTCATTTTTTTATTATACCCTATAATAATTAATATACGCAAACAGTATTATTAATGTTAGAATAAAATTGAAAGATCTATTTTATATCTTTTGACGGGCATTATCATAAAAAGTGCAGTAACAAACATTTAGTACAAAGAGGAACTTGTGATCAAATGTATTTTGTATGAAGATGATAATATAGAGTGCAGTGCCCCGGTAAGATCCTATTTAATTGTATGACAATACATTTATTTAACAATTTATATTTTATTGATTTATTTTTTAGAGCTACAGCCTGGATTTCATAATTACAACAGCTCTTAATGTATTATCTCCGCCACCTCAAATTGGAAACCCGTACTGGTTCGGAACAGCGAACAGATATGTCCACATGAAGTTCCCATCAAGATCAGCAACAGTTTTGCTGGAATGTTTATTAACGTCAAAAGTACAATATTATACGCTGCTATATTTCCTTCGTGTGTTTGATCGTCTGAAATAATTGGTAATCAAACAGCAAAAATGGAAATGGATCGAACATAGGCATTTGAAGAGAGAGAAAGGAGTGTTTGCGCTATATTTCAATGGAATCCTACGAGTGGAATGGGTGATGCCACAATAATTGATAAATAATTGTGTTGATAATGTAATGATCACGTGCGAAAATAATTAGTATGTCTGTATCCAATTTGATTGTTAGCTATATGTCATGGATCGAATTTAGTATATATTGTATATATAATTATAAAAATTGAATCTATATAAAATAACCAATTTGAATTTTTTCAATTTCTTGTCTTGATCGTAATTTTTCAGCACAAATTATGTGAAACATTTCGGCTGTATGATTAACAATAATTTTAGTTTTATCCATTTTTAAATGATTTTCAAATTCAAACCATAAACGTTCTAAAATTTGTATGTCATGAAATTTTCTGGCTCTATAAAACGCGAAACATTTTAATCATAACATAATTAATATCAAATTTTTATTGAACTCACTCAACCGCTTCCGTACATTTTTTAGCACACATTTTATTCAGTTCAATGATTTTTTCAGTTAATAATTGTTCATATTGACAGGCACATTTTTTTTCCGTTTCTGTAATTGTTAATTTTACAATTTCCAATCTATTTTCATCAAATTGTTTACGAAGTTTACATTCCAATTGTATTAGTTCAATTTTATATAATTTTTGTTGTTCTAACATTTCTTTTTGATGACAATCAATTAATTTATTAATTTTTTCATTTGAAATTTTTTCCATTAAATATTGTTCTTCTTTTACGGCAAATTCAACTCGTTGCATAGTTTCATATCTATATATATTTAGTACCATCAATTTAGTTATTAATATTCGATCAATTGCAACGATTACAATAGAGATTCCGTGAAAATTCACATATATTTAATTGAAATTATGGATTGGTGAAATGCGGTTAAAATTGTTATAGAAATATTTTCTGAATATTGGATTATAGAACTAATCCAAAATCATCAAAATTTGAAAATACGAGATCATTGACTTTGACGTGTTCCCTCCCCCCAAACCATACTTTATATTCTATATGGGAACATCGGAAACAGTGAGAGATAATATAAATTCAATATATATTATACCTTTCATAACGTTTAGTTTTATCAATTGCATTTTGAATTAACATTTCCGTTTCTAATTGTTGTTTTTTTTCAATTTCAATGCCAACACTTAAAATGTATTCATGTGTAAAAGCTTTAAGTAATGTATTTGTTATCGGTGGTTTTAACATAATTTTATCTAATAATCGATCACTTGGTGATATCCATAATAATTCTGGTGGTCCATTTAATTTATCGGCCACACCCATTAATTCTCGGCCAACCGTGGGCAATGTATTTAACACAACGTTACCCAAATGTTCACCTAAATTTGCTTTAATTTCTGATTGTATAGGAACTTCATTGTTTGCTAAAAGATTTGCACGTCTTTCAAAATCTATTTCAACGTTCATTATATTATTGTATTTTATTATAAAATGCGAGTATTTTACGATAATGAGAAAATTAATTATGTAAAATTTAAAGGTTGAATTTGCGTAGGTGTTTATTTGAATGAATGAAGGAAAAAAACAAATAATAAAATAGAAATAGTTTTTATTTTGAATATATTTAAATAAAAATGTAATTCCAAAGTTTAGATGTCAATTTTTTTATGCTATAATATTTACAATTTATAATTATATGATGACATAATTTTAACAATTAATAATTGTATGGTATTGTGATAAAATTTTAAAATTTATACGCGTATCCCCATTTTAAATTATATTTATTTAACCTATAGCTTTTCCACCCACTCTTAGAATTTTTTTCTATTAAAATATCGTCCAATTATCACAGCACTAAAATGGCTAAAGAATTTTAAAATGTTTTATAACATTATATTATTTTGTGTTATTATGCAGTAATTCCCTATAAACTCGTTCCTAAAAACTCAATGTGATGGTGACCCGTGTATTTTGTTAAAATTCCAAAATAGGACATTATAGAATAAATCTTATCCGTCCACAAAGATTGGCTAAAATTAGTTTGGTGGACTATCTACAAATCAACACATCCCTGTGGCAAATAAAGAAACAATCTAACTATATTTATATTAAAGGTAGGCAATACAAAAAATGATAAGAAATAATTCAAGATTATGTATATTTTCAGACCTATACCGACAGTCACTCATATCAATTGTAAGCATTCCATAAATTTGTATGAAGGTAACTATAATTTATAAGACAACTTGCAATAACACTCAGTAGCGCAGTGGCATAACGCCGAAATATATATATTATTAATCATGAAATATAGCGGGTTCAATTCTACTATTTTTCATAGGATATTTTTCGGTATTTATTTTAATACTGAAATTTTTCTGCTGGGTGACCATTTGTACGTTTATGGAATACAAAAGAAAAACGGATATTTTTGAAAATATGGTGTTGGACGCTATTCAAAGATTAACAATGTCTGCACACACACATCACTATGGGCTAATCACCACCATATAAAAATAATAGTATTTTGAAAACATCTATCTTTCATTAATTGCAGTATAATTGGTAAATTGTTATATACTCTGATGCGGAGTAATTTACCAACTTGGCTCTAATGAAACGTTTATTAGATGACATTATAAGCTCCACTTGGAGCAATATGTGACTTAATAAAAAATTAAAAAAAAATATCTTACAAATTTCTTGTGTAAAATTCTTAGTAAAGTTATAAAATATTATTTTATAAAATTTATTTATAAGAAAGTAGAAATAAGAACAAAAATCATTTTAATTATAAACTACAAAAAGTGTGAAAAAAAAACTACTTTTAGTATTTGGTTAGCAATTATATTTTGGATCGCCTCCATTTGTTAATATTACATATTTTATATTTCCTTGCAAGATAGCATATTGCTATCTAGAATTGAAAATTCTTCGGATGCAATTGTTTTGCTACAAAGTAAGTGGTTCACCCAGATAATTTTTCGCATTTACATCAACAGTCAACCCCAATATTTAATAGTTTATAAATAACTGTCACACGTGTATATTTGCCAAGCCAAATGAAGTATTGTTTTCCCGCGTTCATCCCGACTGTGTACATAATTTTTATTATTTAATTTATATGCATCGCAAACGGATGAATGCAAAGCATTATGTAAATTATCTCCAAAATTGTCACTAAATGCCATATTTTTTTAAATTTATTAATTCTTATAGCACAGTATTTTAAAGAAAAATGATGAACACGTGTTTATTTTTTAACGTGAAATATTAACCAAAATTTTATCTTTCAGAATTATAGTGTAGAGTGCCGATTTACTTGAAATTTTGGTATATTATAAATGTGTTAATTATTTAATTTTTTCAACGATGCCCGCAAACTTTAATTTATTTATAGGAAGTGCATGCTCATTCTGTTCATTGCACGAATTTTACCATTTCTCATTTCTCATTTTAATGGAAATAATTCGTAAGTTAGTGCTCATCATTATACCAGAGAATGTATATTTGTTATTATGCAATACATTTTGTCTGTTGTTGTGTAAGAGGTATTTTTACAGCTCCACCGCGTTTCAAAAAATCCCATTGAAATTAGAGTATATGTGTGTGTTGGTAATGTCTTGAATTACATATTTAACAATTCAATAAAAGAATCGTAGTACTACGCAATATATAGGAAGTGATTTAAAGTAAGTGTCTCCAAAACATTTGGATGGTTGGCAAGAGGACATTTATAGTGACCTCTCTTAATCTATATAATTAGTGAAATTTAATAAAAACACGTTTTAATAAATGACTCTTGACAGCTTTATGTGCGGCATCCCTCAAAAACCGTCCATTTGGCGTAATTTCCGATTCGCAGAGGCAAAAAGTACCAATAAATTATTGAAACAGTCAAGTTGGTAAATTATTCTACGCATATATAACAGTCCAAATAATTTAACCAACCTGCGTGCAAGAGTTTTACTTACATTGAGATATTAATCATTTTAAATAGAATAGCAACAAATTACCAAAACCGATCGCTATGTGGATCGTTGTTAACTTTATCTATTGCAACTATTGATTATAAACGGTTAAAGTTTATGGACATTTTCTTCAGTACGTAAGCCAAAATGTAACGCTCTTAAGTGACACTAATTTTTGAGAGTGATGGTCAACAAAAATTGATAAAGCACTAGAAAAAGAAAAAGTCATTTTAAAATTAGTAAAAATAAAGTGTTACCGAAACGCTTGAAATGTTTTCTTTATTTTTATAAGTTTTTGATTGAGTATCGACCATTCAATGTATTATTTTGTGGATGAGAGAGAATAAATCTGTACGAAAAATAACCGGCATATGCCAATATAACTATCGAAAATTCACTGTAATTCATATTTTGCATGATATCCATATAAATAAATTGTTACCGCGATAGATACTCCACGATATTTTGTCATAAAGCAATAAATTCAACTGTTTATTATTTGGTATTTTTATAAGGACTGCTGAATTTGATTGATTATATAATTTATGTTAATTTTATGTAATTTCTCAACTTTTATGGCACATTAAAAGGATAAATTTAGATATATTATGTATTTATTAGAATGTTAAAAGTTAATTAAATCTAAAATTTAATTATATAATATAGCAATAGATTTTTTATTCTTTATTTTGTTGTGTGTCGTTAGTGATGTCATTTGATTAACATTTTTAAATTTAAAAAAAAATATCTGATTATTTATGGATATTGTGATAAAAAAAAAAAATCAATTAAAATAATAAAATCCTCAAGATTTGATGTAAATTTTAATAAAAATCTTTTAGCAGAAAATTATACAAATTGGCGATGGCTGCATGTGACAACACACAACACAAAATAATTGCTGGAAATATGCATTTTTGCAGCTTAAATATATAAACGACAGCGCCTCTCGAAACATCTTATCATTCCAATTGTTTGATGAGTGACATGTTGTAATCTTCTTTGAATGCTGCAGCCTTCAATTCGTTGAATCAATACTTCCAAGTGATATTAATCGCACACACATTTGGACACCTTTTTTCTCGTTAAGGTGATTATCGACATAATAGAAACCCACCCAAGTGGAGTTAAGTCTGGAGAATGATACTAGTCACCGCGCACTCACCTCTCTGGCAATGTACTAACAAACAACCTATTTTAATTTTTTCCAATCACACAAATGGAAATTAAAATATTTCACTCAATATATTATTAACAAATTGTTGGTCAAATTAAAGTTGTAAATAATTATTCTATCAATTTTATAAAATATCATGTTTTTTACTCCTTCAACTGGTGTAATATAATAGTTGGGTTGTACTATTATGGGAATTCCATAATTTTTCTGCTTAATGGTATTCCCATTCCAATTCATATAACATTATGGCCAAGTTAAGAATCTTAAAATATTGTTTAATAAAACCTTGATTTGGAGTGATACCGATAAATTCTGATCGGGGAATTATTCCTTGTGAAACTATATGGTTGCAGTTCCAAATTCATTACGAACAATATATGTGTAGTTACAGTTTTTATTCGCTGCATAGTTTCTCCAGTATAATTTGATTAGTGTAACTTTTACGACAGCCTTATTGTTTCTTTAATTGTTAATGTTATGCACACGTTAAAAATTATAAACTTTCTTCTAACGATATACTAAAACAAAATGTTGTTGCCGCACATTGCGAACAAATGGAATTTGCATTTTATTAATTTTAAAAATTTTTTGAACTTATAATGCAATGACCTTCAACCAATAAAAATAGTAGCTTTGTAATGATCACAATTTATAATAAACTAAAAATACACGAGTATCATTTTATTGATGGGAATGAATAAAGTGTTGTGTTGGCTTTAAGAAAAACTAAAATAAAATTCTTTTGTTTGTAATTGTAATAATTGTCACAACAAACGGGTTTTTGACAAAGCCTTAACAATTACAATTTATTTAATTGTTTCGATAGTATTCTATAAGAAATTCTATGATCAATGGATTTTTCTTTAATTTTAATTTAATTTAATCAAACAAAATTTATATATAATAAAAATTGGACCCAGGCATCACGCTTTTGTTCTCACATTAATTCTATTATATTATTTCATTTTTATTATCATATTTATAAATAGCATATACACCGTCTGTCCGCAAAGTAACCGGCATGACTTTCTATTATGTGGATCGTTAACGCCACCAATTTAATGCTGATTGATTTATGTGTTGTGAACCGAGTGCTACGCAAACTGTCAATGTAAAGATCTATAAACATACTGCTGTGGGTGATGGGCTTTCAAGTCGTTGTTTTAACAATTTTCACTGGTAAATTCGTCACATTACTCACCTCAGCCATATCATATTTTGTTGTTGAAATAATCTGTTTGTGCTTCAGTCGGAAATTGTATAATTAAAATTGTTAAAAATACCATCGAAACACTTGAAATGCTTATAATATTAATGGTCCGAAGGCCGCCCATCAATAATGATTAGCAGCACATAGAAAACATCCAAAATGTGAATGATTTTGTGAAAGTTAGCAAGAAATTTTTTTTAGTGAAAATTGGTGGTGAAAATTGGTGGTTAGTTCCATCACACATCAAATGAATGATGACCAAATATTGAATCGTATGGGGATCATTGCAAAATAACATAAAAACTGCTGGAAGTGACGATAATTTCTTTAACAGCTATTGTAAAACATGGTGATGATCGATACACATAGTATTTTCAATATGAATCAGAAACTAAGCGTTACAGATGGCAGTAATCTAATGAAAAATAAGCAGTAAAGCATTTGTAATTGCGAGATTTCAAAAGTATTATCTAAAAAGAATTTTTCCAAGTTGTATAAATTGGTTAATTGTGTTACCTTGCTGTGTTTGCAATAATTCGAATAAATAAAAGTACGTACTTCCGGGCTATTTTGCGGACAGAGGTAGCATAAATACAGTTCTTAATTTAAAATAAAAATGTTAATTTTTTATATAACAACGGGTTATATGTTTTTTTATACTATGGTCACATTCAAACAGAGCATAAAAATTAAAAGATTATATAATACGTTAGGAGGAAGGAATGATATATTGTCGAATAATTCAAATGATGCAGAACTTACAAAAATATAATACCTGTTACCTGTATAAAAATCAAAAAAAAAAACGAAGAATACATTTCTAAAAGTGATAATTCTTTTATTTTATATTTCTTTTATATTTTTTTTTTGCTTAAGATTATATTTTTAATTGCATTGGTTAGATACAATTTTGCATGGAATAAATATAAATTGAATTTTGATGATGCGATGTCATATTAAAAATCCTTTGATTATTTTTAACAGATGAATATATGACGACCATAAATTGGTATGCAACCCAACTGGTTTTTTTTTCTTTTAATATTAATAAACTAAAAAATTATAATAGTCAAAAACTTCGTATTATTTTTGGTATTGTGTCATACTTTTAATATAATAATAATTTCGTAATTTGTTATCAAATGTACGTTGTTTTGATGTGAACGAGCGTAAAATGTAATTTGGAAAGTTAATTGCTTCTAATTAATATAAATTTAACGTTCTTTTAATACTATCAACTCCTGGTCTATTCTATAATCATCTTTAATTTCATATTAATACAGCCTCTGTCCCGAATTGGAATACATTGTTTAGTATGGCAATCGTTGACTGTTCAATGTCTTCATTTAATTTCATCAAATGAGATTTTTTCAATTTACTATATTTTTGGTGACCGCCATTTAGCTCTTTAAAGCTTTTATAGTTTCCAGATCGTTTATTAAATACACAACATTTCTTCATTAAATTATTGGAAATTATCATCATTTACAGGTTCTTAATGCGATGCCTTTATAATGATAAATTCAGTTCAATTATTTTTTATCATCACTCAATTGATATACAAAACAATCTTTGAATTCAACTTTCGTAGATCAATCTCGCATGAATTTTGGTTTTTGGTATATTTAACTTCATTCCTTCCACATATGAATCGCGCACTGACAGATCTCAGACACACAAGTGAATTAAACAACAAATTGTATATAGAACTTAAGTTTTATATAGGGAACATTAATATGGAAGATGTGAAACTTATAGGATCATATATAGACAGGTACTTTGTGACACTAAAAGTGATCTAATTTAGAATTAACAGTATGGCTTTAAACGTCACCTAAAGAAAATGTAGTAGTTCTTACAAATCCTATGGTGCTGACGAAAACAAAGACTGAAAAGAAAATTAAACAATTTTTTGATATAATCTTCAGGTATATTGTAATGAATCTTATAAATAGTGATTTAGGAATAAGTTTTGATAGTTGACACACTATAAATGATGTGGATTGACATCGGGATTTCAAATTTTTTACTAACACAAAGTGGCACATAATCGCTCTTACAAATATCAAATAATGTAACGCAATTGAAATAGAATCGATGGAAGATAGGATAAATTATACTCGAACAATTCTATTATATGGTAATATTTGAGTCTTTTACGAAAATAAGTGGGTGGTCATCAAGTCTGGTGATTAAGGGGGGTGGGGTAAAAGCATCCCAGTCAACTGATGATAGAATCAAATATATGCATTTTTGAGATAATCTTCTGTAGTCGGTTATTGCCGATATTATTTCCAATATACTCATATTTAGACTTACATTTATATTATAGATACTTTCATATAAACGAGTACATCTAATTGCAGAGAGTGTTGTTGTTGAATCAATCAATTTGAAGCCATTATAGTCGTCATGTATAATATATAAATACCAGAAATAATTCGACATAATTCGCCTGTATTTATAACAATATTATTGAATATTATCTGTTATAGGTAAAGTACTTAATATAAATATAATTAATAATTATGAAAAAAAACATATTATAACTTCTATTTTGTATTATTTTGATGAGATGCCGATCTATATATTTTTCTATAATTATATATGATAAAATGTAGGTGTATATAAAATATTTTTTTATACTCTTATTATGAATATTGCCATTAAAATTATGAATACTTATGCAATATCAAATAATCGACCAATATAAAAAATTTTATATACACACGTTGTCCCATAATAAAACGGAAACCATAGAACAAGAAGCACCACCTCTTAGTATTGTTTTTGTTTTTTTGAGATTATATTCTGGGAACGTTCCTCAACAAATTGTCAAAATTTCATGATCATACATTCAGCAGAAACAAAAATATACATAAAGTTACAGCTGTTTGATGTGAATCGGTCGTACAATGAATAACATAAAAAAATGAACCAACATTAAATTTTGTTTTAAAATTGGTAAAAATGATACTCGCAAACCAAAATGATGATATGATGGTGATAATTGTGTGTTAATAGCACAAGTTTTTAAATGGTATAATAATGATTCACAGAAGATGGAGAATCTAGAAAAGTGATGGTGAATGTCCAGGTCGAACATCTGAAGCAATTTACTGAAGAAAACATTGAAAAAGTATGTGACTGCGTTAAAAATTCTAAGAAATCTTTAGCGAAATTCATATGGAAATGGAGCTTGGAATACCGAAAAAAATAATTCACTTAATTTAACCCGCTGCGATTAATTTCTATTCCATAAACTTCATTTGGCTGTGAAAGGAAACTGTTTTGCATATCAGTTGTTGAAGACATTCAAATGGCGACGACCACCGCGGTTCACAAACAACATTTCAATCACAGTCATAGAAAAAAAGCCATTTGATTCGCATTTGTTCCCGTGAACTTTGCCAATCGATGTTAATTCCAGTTGATGGAAATTATTTTGATTATAAATATAAAAGGGTTTTTGTGATACTTTTCGTATTTATTTTTGTGTCCATTTCGGATTATTATGGGACAGCGGTTGTAGAATAAGTATCCATAAAATAAAAATACATAGATCTAAATTCGTATAAAGGTAAAATATCAATAATTGGTCTAATAATAATTATATGAAGAAATGAAATAATATTACATATATATTTTATTTTATAAAATATATATATTGATACAAAAGTATTCCGATACCACAGTTGAAACAGAAATATTTTGATGAAATTACTATTTTGTTATGTAATAAAATGAACAGAAATATTATTATCTTATTATTAACCCTTTGACATTGTCGATAATTGACACAAAAGAAAAAGTATAATATGTAAAAATAATAATAACTAATAAAATTGTATTGTTTCTATTTTATTTTGTGAAATACTTATGAATATATGATATTTTGATAATTATTCTTTATGTGAATATACATAAAATACGATATAAATATAAATAATTTTGTTCGTTGATGATTTGCACTATTGATAACAGCGCACATAATGAAATTAAAAAAAATATTGTATAAATTTATAATAATTAACTGTTTGAAATATCAAATATTATTACAGCATAAAAAATAATATTACATCGTTACATAAGTTTTAAAGATGAAATAAATATATTAAAATTAATTATTGCAACAATACAATTATAATTGCCTACATCAACACCAAAAATAATATTGTATTTGTGTCGTTCTATTCGAACAACAGTCAAATTTTATGCAAGGACTACAATAATAGATAATATATTCATCAAGAATTTTGGTCTATTAAATTTAATTTGGTAGAAACGAGAGGTGAAAACCTAATATGATTTCCAGCACAATAATATTACCAATGGTAATATCTGCAGATCTTGAAGCGAATGGAAAACGAAAATTCAAAAAATAACAGCATTTAATACATTCCTCTTTGTGCATACAAAAGCTTCAATCTTCCAAGCCCAGTTGACCATTGTCGTCGCATTTCGATGCATTCTCGTTAAAATATCAGAAAAATATCTTCATCAATTTGGACAGTTAAGTGTGATTCTAAAGACTCTGTTATACAGAAGTAAAAATTAAAATAGTTTGAGACTAAATTAAAGACAAACTCGTCCGTACTGGCAAAAAGAAACAATTTATCGTTAATGTCTGCGTTCTGCTTATATGGTACGAGTATATTTCAATGTAATGTCTGCGAAGATTCCCTTTTATACATTTGTGAATATGTTTTTCTACAAAGAGAATATTGTTAAAATACATGGTGTTTTTTGTTACATATATATTATATTATATTATGTATGATATGGGTGACATTTTGTTAAAGGTTAAGGTTATAATCTGTATACATACGAGTATAATCTTAATAAATCCTTATTTATATATATTTTTAAATATTAATAAATATACACTATATATATGATAATATGTGCAACGTGCATATTTAAAAATGCATGTGCAGGTAAATTCTTGGAAATTCTAATCTGCATATATTTTATTTTATAATAAATATACTTTCAGATGCGTCGGTATAAATAAATTTATTCCACAAATATCTTTATGTAAACGAAATTTGCATTATATAATTATGTCTGTTGCAATCAAATATGCAGGTAGCAATTTCCTGTACAGGTACATAATATTAAAATTACTATATAACACCATATCACCGGACCATCACTGCAACAGCTATAATGCAAAGAACAATGTATAGAAACAACTGCATTTAGTACAAGGTTATTCAAAAAAGAATTGTCTGCAGATATTATATGCCAACGGTTAATAACTTTTATTTTATAAAAGTCATAGACAAAAATACAAAGAGGTAATGGATAAATGTCAGTTGATCAAGCCAATCAAAGACATCTGAGTGTGAATTTGAGTTTAAAAATAAGGACGCTATGGAATATATATACACAAGTTATCCAGCACTATAGAAAAGTATAAAAGGAAATAAACCAAATTTAAAAAACTTTCGGTAAAGCGTGTCCACATTGATATTTGTTCAATTGATGTGATGAAAGCAAACAACCTTTTTTTGAACAATTAGATTCTGCAGGCCATAATATTTACCTTAATATTAATTTTAATTTTTAATCTATATGCCAACCAATAAGCCAACAACAATTGGGCGTTTGCAAATATATTTCGGGCCAACTTAAACTGATTATATACAACTTATGCGAATCTAGGTTTACAAACTTAGTTCCTGTCGAACACGTTTAAACGATATTGAATTTAATGTAAGGAAATGGCATTTTAATTGGTTTAAGTTTTAATAATTTATAATAAAAATATTAGACGGTGTTTTTGGATTGCTTTGTAACTAAAATATATTTGATCGTGTGCAACATATATAATTCAATTTTACTGGTATTGACTATAGATATTCCTTTATTTATTTTAATAATAATTCTTTAAATTCTATAGGTGACAATTTTATGAGAATAAACATCATAAATTATAAGAAGATGAAAGTCCAACGTCGGCGGTCTAATCTGTGTGTGTGTGTGTCTGTGTTTCTTAGAAAAAGTGATAAAAACTGCATTTTCTGTAGAAATTTAAACATAAATAAATATTATGCAAAAACGCAAATATTACATAAAATTATATATAAAATATTAATTATTGCATCAATTTTATTTATGAGTTGTTGTATGGATATAATATTTTCGTTCTTTTACACTTATACAAGTTGCCGTTCCTGTTGAACTGCAATGTTGAAGTCGGGATGACAACCAAATCAAAGCCATAATTTATATACGGATTGCCATAGCACAACACGTGAGATTGTAGCGGGAAGCTCGCAAACGTAACACAAAAATGCGTTACATTAAATGCCTTACTGACTATGTCAAATAAAAAATTGATATTATGGTTTTCTCATGTAAACTTCAACAAAATCACTTAACACAATGCTTCTAACATCTGTGATTTAATGCTTATAAAATAACATATAACACAAATGAATTATTTTTGAAGCGATTAATATTAGGCCATGAAAATTACGAGTTGTTTACAAAAATGAAAATGAATATTTATTAAATTCATCAAAAGATGGTTACATTTGATGGTATTACAAAGCAATTTTTACCACGCTACCAATCGATCAATAATTTAACAATTGGTTAGTTGAACTGAACAATAAAATTTAAGAAAATCGATCAGAATTGGCAAATCGAGAAGTTATATATTGTGTTACCTACACACACATTTATTATTGTAGCTTGGATTGTTGGGTTTGGTTATCGTATAGTGTTGACACATCCACCAGTTTTAATCACCATCGTATAATTACACCACATTTATTTCAATATTGACAATATACCTTAAATGGTAATAATTTCAATAATAATGTGGCTGTCACAGTTTTTGTGGATAAGGATCAGAACTTACTATATGACTTCGGAATCATATATGAAATTATACATTTCAGAATAGACTTTATTTGGTTGTTAAGAATAAATTACGTTTTATACCGTCAATCATTTATTTACCAAACCAATATATTGTACATTTCCTAATTTCCGCACATAAATGTTCTTAAATTTTCCCAAATGGAATAATACTTGATATTGTAGAAATTGTAACGTTTTAACTTTTAAACTTATTTATTTTATGGGAAATTATTACGATCTGGAGGTTGATGGTATTCACGATCACCTTTCGCAAAAATTTTGATAAATAGATTAACAAATATACTTAAAATTGTTTTGCTCATTGATATCGGGTCTCGGTTTTCCAACACATAAGTTGATTGTTCTCACTTTTCGCATACATATTATTCGCAAAATTTGACCTACCAAACTGGCAAAATTTTATTGTTTCACTTTTTGATATAATTTAAAGATAATATATAGGTGCAATTATAGTGTAAATCACAGTTTGTGTAGCCAAGGGTATAGCTACCAAAAAACCTTTAATAAAAGTACCTATCTGTCTATCGTCTTAAACAAGGAATATTAAATATTGATGTATGTGTGCATGGCATGCTTATATGATAGAGGTATCGCTATGTTTACACATAAATCAATTAAAAATACGATTATTACATAAAATCACATTTAATTTAGACACTTTTACCACATACATATATTTTGTATAAATTTTATAATATTTTATCGCATCGCATAATAAATAATAATATTTTAGATTGTCTGTAATTTTTATTGTAGGTATTTTATTTTCCAAATTGAAATCAATAATTTGTATGTGTATTTATGAAAAATTATATTATTATAACAGACAAGAAGCAGTTCAAATAAATATACGACGATATAAAGTTTCGTTCGTGACTAAATATTATATAATATTATTTTAAATACATAAAGTTATAAAACACCGATAAAAATTGAGATGATTAATAGAATAACAAAAATTATTAAAATTAATAACAAATTTATCAATGTTCATATAATTCATAATAATGTAACATAACACGAAAAACAATTGTAATTTTACAAAGTATATATTTTTCTAGAGAGTATGATTTTCTAGATGTTTTATCTATCTACATATAAAGTTATTAAATATATGGTACAAAATCAGTATTTTTAAAATTAAAACACATGTATTATTTGACTTGACGTTGAACACACAAATATTATATATTACAGACAATATATATATAATTTGATATACTCTTATATAGATCTGACCTTTGATCTAACATAACTAACTACAATACGCTTCCGATGTATAATTTAAATGGACCTTTATGGTGACCTGCGTTATAATATCGCATTTTATACTGTATTGAATTTCTTTGTGGAGGAAGAAAGTTAAATAACAGAAAAACAAAAATGCCAAATCAAAACAATAAGGAATTGAATTATTATTGATTTATAACATGAAATCATACAATAACATTTTTAATAAAATTATGTAATTTTATATTTTGTATTAATTCTAACCAACATTTGATTCCATCAAATCAAGTTATATAAATATGTAAATACTATCAATACAAAGTCGATGAGACTGTTCGTGGAGTGTTGTATGATGATGTTTGGAAACGACGCATCGATGCCTGAGAAAATTTTACATATTTATTTTATATATACACACACACACACACACAGTTTATATAGGATAATTTAGCAGCACATTAGGCACCTCATATGAAAGAAATTTACTTAGTCCCGTCAAACAAACAGAATAATTTTATTAAAACCGCACCCGGGTTTGTAGCGCCATGGCGTAAGAGTAAGTAAGTATAAAAGCAAATTAGGTGAGAATATGAATGATGTTCCGTAGATAAGAACCTTCATTTGATATTTCATGTGACACGGTGAAAATTTTAATGACAATTCAAATAAACTTATTGCTACAAGGATCCAAGGATCTTTCCAGGATATTTTAAGAAGATTTTTTTTCAAGAAATATTATAAAATCATAAAGATTAATAATAAATAAAAACATCGTTTCTTTGGTGGCAACAATTTCGATAGTTCGCAGTAAGTCAGCAGAACATTAGTTAACATTTAACGCAAACTGTACTGGATAGATCACTTCTTTTGAATTATACTTTTACGAAACTTTTGTGAATCTTCTTTTTATAAAATCTCCTAAATATATTATTTGAATTCGTGGTACATTTTATTCTGTCAGATGATTTAAAAGCGGATCTCTTTTTCTTGCCAGAATTCAAATCAAAGCTTCGCAAAAGTAAATCAAAAGCAAATGCCAGTTTTCTGAGCAAGGGGAATTTACTATTATAATAGTTCCATTCCCTTCGATCAAACCAGTCAGTTTTAATTTTATTATTGATGGAAATTGGTGCAAGGTTTTTATTATAGGGGGTTATAAAATCAATACCGAAACAACTTTTGGGAAATCGATATATACAAATATGTAAAATTTCTGGTAATCTGCCAAATTGCCTTTCTTAGAATATTGCACGATAATGCCAAAAATTTAATTTGTCTATATGCAAATGGAAACAATGTTTGAAGACATTGACCTTATTTCCATCGAAATATATATTACTAACCGGGATATTATAATTTCCTTTACGATATTCCGACTATAGGTGTTTCTAAACTCAGCTACAGTTAATAACAAGTCGAGAGATATCTCTTCGTAACATATTTCCAATGTAACATTGTGAGCGGCAAATTGTTATTACCCGCATAGTAACCCTTTTTCCCCGATGGAAAACACTTGATCAACAACCATTTCATACTAAACAATATTCCAATCAACGACATAGAAAAGTCACTTGTAGAACACGAACAAATCGATGTACCACATTACAGTGGAGGTAGACAATTTCGAATAAATAAAATTAATTTTTGTTGATCTATAAATTATTTGTTTGGAATTTCGTTTAATCAATTCCAGTTATTTTTCGGACAGATGATCGCTAGCTATATTAATATAAATAATTATTTATGCTATTCCGTACGTATTTCATTTTATAATTAAAAAATTTAAATACGATCTTTTTATAATATATTAAATTAGTATTCAACAACAATTTAAACTTCAGATGTTAAAGAATTTAAAAATTTAATGTTTAAATATAAATAAATTATAAAAATAATAAATGATTTATCATAAAATTATATTGCAGTTTTTTTTTTCTGTTTATTATGAACACAGGGTGTAGCAATTAATGTGGTGCATATATTTATGTACGGCAATTTAATACCCACATTATTTAAATAAAACCAGATGTTTTGCAAAATTACATGATCATGATCATATGGAAAACCGGGTGATTGAAGTAGACGTTGTGTTTGTGATTAACGTTATATTCAAAAAAAAAATGTATTGTGCTGTGATAAATAAGTTTGGGATAAAATTACCCGGACTTATGGAGCCAGCAAATAGTGAACAAGTTAAAGCAAATGTTCATCCAGCTATAGGATCTTTTGACAAATTGTGCGAATAAATAAATAAATAAATAAACATTTTATTATCACAACACGCCTGTTTTTAGTCAAAAACAATCAATTGATTCCCAACCACTACATCCCATTGTATTTTACCATCAGCATTTACATTAACATCAACAACCGCAACAATAACCAATTCAAAAAATTCCGCAACAATAGATATTACAAATAATGGCAAAACTAATATCACCGTTGCAACAATATCCAGCACCTACGGTTTTAAAAATCCTTTGGGAAAGCAATCAAATACTTTGCTCAAGAAATTATTGCTACCAACAGATTAGATTGTTTAGCGAGCAGTCCGCTGTTGAAGAAGATACAACAAAAAATGTAAAAGATGGAATCTTTCATGCAAGAATTACAAACCAATAGTTCAAAAAAAGGGTAAATACAAATTAAAAATCATTAAAAATAACAGTCCACATCTGAAGACGTATATACGACTACGGTTCAGATTTTAAATGAAAAATAAACAGGAATATCACACGCATATACGGGATTGGATTGGAAAGACACTTTATCGGATTGTAATATACGACGTGGAATACACCCTTCAACAGCAAATCACTGAAGAATTAAAAAATACTTCCTTATTATGTACAAAAATAAGCAATGGTTGAAGCACCATTTCAAAAAAGAGAAATACCTCAATGCACAATATGCCAACGGTATGAACATACCAAGAATTCATGACACATATAACCCAGATGCGTCAAATGTGCAGGCGGTCATCATACTAAGGATTGTCAAAGAAAAACTAAAGGCACGAACGTCAAATGTGTTCTTTGTTCTGGTGATCATCCAGCGAATTATATAGAGGATGTAGCTAATACAAAGAAATGCAAAGAAAGAAATTTCCAGTTCAACGTAAAAGATAATTCAAAGTCTAGATCTAATAATTTATATTTTTTTTCAGAATTACACGAATCATAGACGTTTGAACATATATTTAAAAAACATGTTTACAGCATATTGAAGTATGAATTATGATATATAATATTCACTTTAATAGTCCAACACTGTGTTTATCATCTTTTTCCATTATTATTATTATTATATTTAATTGATATTATCAATATACAAGAAATCAAATAAGATTATATAATTTAGTAGTAACTGACGAAATATTCTTAGGTATATATAATTATAGTGTATAAAACTAGTCGCATATAACATAAATATCGTATAAAGGTCATTGAATTATTATTAACATGTACTCCTCTCGTATAGAAAAATAAATCTCTGCATATTGCTCGACGTACAGCATTTTTGGTGTTTAAAATAATTTATTTAATGAAATTATAATTTATATTTATATTATTTCTTACAGTTTTTTTTGAACAATTTATACGAGAATTATTATTTTTTGTAATTTGGATATGCAATCCAACAATTTATTATGCAGTTTTTTGATGTGAGCCCATATAGTTTTAAATTTAATATATTTTAGTGATTTGTACCTACTTATTTCAGTTTTTTTTTTTAAATGTAAATACGCGAGTACAAAATATTATTAAATATAATTTGTATATTTTGTTATCATGAGAAATTTCTATCCTTGAGAATTTCTTCATTTTTAAATATTTTTGTATTATTATTATTATATTTTTATTATAAATATGTTATAATGTATTTATTTGGTATACAGTTGGAACTCGTACAACATGATATTTTTTATATAACAGCACTGTTATAGTCAGACGATACTGCAATTGATCTGAACAAATTATAATTAGAAGGCGGTATATCCGGTGTACGCTGGTTGCGACAGAGCGTCCCATTCCAGCTTCAACATTGTGATAGCACTTGCTTCGCTACTGGCCTCCTTTACGCTTTCTACTCACTATTGCTGTTCTTTTCATAAACATTTTTCATTCAATTGGTTCTATTGATTTTATATAGCCGTAATAATTTCATTGGGTTACATCGTGTGGTACATCGCGCGGTTGCTGGGTTCCACCACCAAATGCAAAACATTAATTTTGTGAATGTAATTGTTGTGATGTGACAATGATGTTGATGGTAATCCTGATGCGACAGATCAGAAACTATGTTTGGGTTAATAATTATTTTCGAATAACAGAATTTTATTTGAACATATTTTTAAATTTTAATTAAAAAACTAAACGCTCTTTTCTATTCAATCGTAGAATATTTAATGCTTTTTCTTCATTCTTTTTGTAATGCGGAATGATGTACTGTGATGGGTATAATTTAGAAGTGATCGTGATCATTAAGAGAAGGCGACACATCGATATTTCACATGTCAATAATTAAATTCTAAAATTTCGGTTGCGATATGTGGTTGAGCAAGTGAATGTCTAGCTTTTTACCATTAAAATAAGAATAAAAAAATGTAATAAATAAAAGTGATCATTTTTGCGTGCAGCAGGATAATGCCAAGGACGGGAAATAGGGAATGTGCTGGTTACTTGGATAAAAAAACACTTTCTTATACTACAATATATAATATTAGGAAGAAAGTCAACCATGATTGCTGTGTTATTCTTCTAGTTACGATAGTTTACAAATACCGTTAAAACATGTTTAACTTTAAGGGATGAGATTCGCTTTTACACTTCAGTGTAACTCTTTTCAATTTTATTGGTTAAGATCTTTGCGCATTTGCGAACAAAACCGATTTATAGACTGCAAAAGCTTAATTTTAAAATTTTTCTACAAAATATTTGGGGAACAACGCCTAGGATTCATTTAGAGATGAAATAAAATTCTCCTAATCTTATGTGGTCAAACTAAACTCTGTTTCGAATTTATAATGTAAAAGAATACTCAACAGATATTCTTCTTAATAATTTATTTCTCAAAGGCTGTATGAAGATCGTATAGGAATTCGTCATTGACTATAATTAAGTTCAACACTTGAATTCTAATATAGAGAAATTAAATAGATAATAATAGCAAGGACTTTCAGTAGCGGTGGGAATTAACTGATGTTTATAGTAATTCAATGGATATGTCAGTGCAAATATATAAAACTTATTGTAATTTAATCGTACAAACAAAGCTACCTAATTTTTATATTCACACGAAACTTTGACTTATTAAAATTATTTTATAAATAATTATTTTTAATTTTTTAAACTAATACGTACGATCTTATATTTTTATTTTGGAGCGCGCTCGTTATTTTGATTATTATTATTATTTTTATCATTATTATGCAAGCACGTAATGAAATTGAAGATGTTGTTTTACCAAAAACTGGAAAAAATCATAAATTATTTGGTTTAAAATATTTAAAATCACATAAATTTAGAGATTCTAAATGGCAACCAAACGATAAATCTAATCAATATAAAATTTTGTGTAATTTGTTAGGTATACTATAAATAATTTTACCATTATGTTACATCCAACGACGACCCACCCACACACACATACGTGGAATTCATTTCAATGTAATTATTCATTAAAAAAAAATTATCATTTAATTTTATTTTAACATAAAAAAAAAATAGAAAAAAATCAAAAATTACAAAATTTAAAACAAATTGACGAACGAAATAAACAATTTCAAAAACTAAAAGGTTTACGAACAGAAATTATCCATTCACGGAATAAACTTAAAACAGCCCTGTATGGTGATGTACAACGAACCAAAAATATCCTACAAAATCATAAAGAACTTCAACGTTTGTATCAACGTATGCCCGATCATAAAATTGTTGAAGATGTTGATCAAAAAACATTTGTGAAACGTAAAGAATTGGATCGTTTAATGTATCGTAAAAATCAATTAAGTCGACAATATGAAGTGGCTTCGGTAATTATGATAAATTATTTAGTTGCGTGATATAATTTTTAATATGCACAACGCATATATTTGTAGCATAATTTGGCTAAAATTCAAGATCGAATTAAATATGCTGATGACAATGAATTAAATGATAATGCAATGGCCAAAAAATTACGTGTTGCATTGAAAAATTCAGAAACTCGTATGCGAGTTATAAAAACTATAAATAAAGCATATGAAAGAGTTATTGATGTAATGTTACATGTAAGTGTGGGCGAATATTGATCGTCTCCTCCTTGATTGTCTTTAGATCGTATACCAACCAAAATTAAAAAAATTAATTAACATTTTTATTTCCTTTGTACAGGATTCGGTATACTTTGAACCAGTTTTAACAGCACTGCAAGATGATTTTATTGAACAAGATGGTTTTATTAATAAAACAATTCGTTTAGGATTACCGGCATTAGCCAATTTGGATCAACTATCAAATGAATATAATGTAATTTTTATATTTCGCCAACGTATATTTAACAGCATTTGGTTAATAATCGGAAAGTATTATATAGCGATAACAGTTCTGCGTATAAAAGTTACGGCAGCTACTTTAAACCTCGGAATGTTTATATTAAAATGTGGATAAATATTTGTTGTTCACAATTGTTAGTACGTAAATGTTAACACATCACCATTAAAACTATAATGTTTACATTTTTTTTTGTGTAGCCATAATACTTTCCGAACCACACTCGCTCCATATTACACAGATTAAATTAATAAATTCGATACAGATTTTAGAAGATCAAACACGTCATGATATGCGAATGCGTATGTCAATTTTATTAGAACATCGTCAACGTATACAAGTGAATAATTTAAAAATTCGAGAATTAGTTAGAAAAGATGTAGGCATATTATAATTTATGATCCCCGAATTATTATTATATTGCAAAAACTATTAATATATTTCCACATATATAGAATGATTTTGTTGTATTTCCACATCGTTACGATCGTGAAACACCAAGTATGACTAATTTAAAAATGGAAGTAAATAATGTTGAAAAAACAATGAAATTTGTTAAAAATATAACATCATGTTCAATAGCTGAAGAAGTTTATCCAAGGTGAGTAAATGTATACAAAAATAAATTGATCTGTGCTAAATAATTTGTTGTATAAACTGAAGAAGATCTCAGCAGTAAATACATGTTCAGGACCATAGATATTCAAAGTTACTTTAAAAGTAAACTGCATGATTTTTAAAAACTATAATCTAATGTATGATGAGCTGAATTATACGATTTCCGATGTATGAGAATGATTGTTATTCGAGTCTGGAACGCAAAATGATAAATCCAATAAGTTATCAATATGACACAATAGTAGATTTATCGAAATTTAATTCTTTTGTGATTTCTAAACTTGTCACAAATCGATTGTGTCGGTTATAATATGTGACTGACAATAAAAAATCGATTAATTATGGAAATCCTAAATATGCAAGAAATTATAAGTGAACCATGGCCAACAGCGAAAACATTAACCTGAAATAATCATAAAATGACCATATACTTTTGCTGTAGATTCCACTACAAGGATACACTTGTAATAGTCACCATTCCTCTGCTCAGCGTATATGCGATAATTGCCACAATATACCAAAGAAACCCTGTCGTAATATATTGTTCCACAGAAATTCTAAAGAGTGAAATTTGTTTAATGGCTTTGATCTCTTCTTACAAGTTTATGGAATTTTCTCAAGAATTTCGGTACAACAAGGAGTAAATTCGAGAATTTATTGGATTATCGAATAATCTCGAATTAATTTCAATTTCAATTTCATTTCTACTATGCCATAAAATATAGAATACAAAAACTAAAAACTGATTCAGAAGATTTAGAAAATTTACTTCTGAATAAAGAAATGCAAAGAGATAATTTGATAGGAAAAGATTTACATTTAAATTTGATACGTGATTCATTGGAACATAATGTAACCGATGAAGAAATCAAGTAAGTTTGAAGTTATATTTTAAAGAATTATATATGCAAAAACCATTGTCACACTTTTAACACTTTTGATCACTGTGCGTTTGCTTGCTATCACGAATTTTATTTTCACAATGTGATGCGATAATAAACAGAAGACTTAGTGAAATTAAAAATTTAGAAACACAAATTAAATTGGAAAAAGATAAACAAAAAGATATTGATAAATGTTTGAAAAAAAATGGTGAAATTCATTGTTTAATAAAATCATCATTTCAACATATTTTAAATGGATTAAAATATGTTGGAAAAAAATATTCACCAAGTCATAGTATTAATCCGAACGAAGATTTAGATTTACCATTATTGAAATTTACATCTTTTGCAAATAAAATAATACCGCCACCGTCACCATTAGAAGAAAATGGTAAATATTAATAATATAATTTATTAAAAGATGCGTCGTAATGTGTGGACATTTTACTTATTGTTTTTAGCAACTCTTCTGTTGACGGCTGTAAAGGAACGTATTACTCTGTTAATGGAACGCTTTGGTAACGAACAATCGCAAAATGATATAGAAATTGCCGAAAAAGAATATCATAAAGCGATTATAGAAAATTTAGAAATTGGTGGAGCCATAAATATTACCGAAGATTTTCAAGATGATTCATGTAAATATTTTTTAATTGTAAATTTTTATTAATAGTTAATAGCAAAATATTTAATTAATTCAAATTTTTGGCTTAACAAAATAATAAAAAAACCAAAGCATTAATGATTAATCGTTCGAATTCTCAAGATGACGATCCAAGTGTTCCAAATCGAAATGAAATAAAAGCTAGAAGCTGTAAAATTGTTGATATGAATGGAAAAATTGAAGATTAATAAATCGTATTATAAAATTTTAATAATAATATTTGAATTTGTTATTGATCTTAATAATCCATTTACCAATGCCACCTCTCCCATCAAGAATATTTGCAGGATATCAAAATTGAAGCATATTCGAAATTGCGATCGATTTTACTTTAACACCTTCTCTTGCGAATTATTCTTTCGCTTCACACATGAAAAATACTGCATTCCATACTGACACATATTAAAAAGACATTAGATTGCATTAGATTTTTATAACAACTAAATTCCAATAAGACACATACGATTAGCGACTGCTTTACAGCTTAACAAATATGGATTTCGATGGACAATTAATTATGATTGAGGTGAGAAGGAAAACGTTGTGTAAATAATAAAATGACGATTGTCGGCGAGCAGGTGAATTTATATCACAGCTGCTTGCTTCCGCGGCTGTGCTTAATATAAGATTCTAAATGGAATATACTATGTACAAATTGAGAGCTGTATTTATTGTTAACCGCTCTTATAATTTCAGAGTACACTATGAGACAAAGATGCTGTTACGGTATACTATAGTGCGGAAATTGACATATCAACATGACTAAGAAGAAAGTAATTTTTGTTACAGTTAATCTTACGGGACACAGTACAAGACAATATCGCCGAAATGAAATCAAAGGCATACACGTTTTTATAAATGATATAAATTCCATGATCTAAATTTGGAATGTGCATCGATCTGCCGTAGGTTGATATCTATATGCAATTAATTCAGCTGCAAAATTCCGGCGATACAAAAAAGATTAATAAAAGAAAAGACAGTGGAAGCGTGTAATCTTTCCAATATTGATTTATAATTTCCAATTCCTTAGGCAATATATATTATAGTGTGGCACCAATATATTTTGTTTGTAGAGGCATTGCGACTCTTATTAGTTATATTAAATTCAGATTGCACAGATAATTACAATGTTTAAAAAAAAAATTGAACTTAACGGAGTTGGTAAATTATTGTGAATCCTTTGTGTTGGATGGAAAAAAACAATTGCTATATAATATATAAATTAGGAGCATTGGACAAATAAATCGTATGATATTATATTTGTTACCGGCGCATATATACAAAATGATAATGAATATGAAAATATTTGGTGAACACAAGCAGAAAAAAATGTAGTAATTAAATTTTTTTATATTTAATTAGTATTGGTTTTCTAATCAATTTGGAAAATATAATAATATATTAAGAAAAAAATGGATACAAAATAAATACAAGGTTTTACAAAAGTGAATTCTCGTGTTATAATATTTTTTACTCGTACGCGCTATTGCTTATAATGCGTGCGACAAATTTAATCATGGATAGCAGATACCGGTCGGCATTTGAAAAACCCAATTATACGTTTGGACAACATGATCGATTAAAATAGTGTATAGCACTCATTTTAAACAGCTTATGTATCACAATAGAATTCGGAAGAAACACCACACATATATTTTGGCGACGTTACCGTTGGATGGACCTTGTATGTTTGCTAATAAATAAATATTAATATATTGAAATATTTAAAGATTTATTTATAGCATCGATAATAATAAACAAAATTTACCCAATTACAGAAAAATATTTATAGTGTGTTTTCGCATATAATTTACATATTAATGTTAATTATAATTTTTCTATAAATTTTAAAAATGATATAAGTTTATTATAAATACATTTTTAGAACGCACTTTTACACCTATGTTAAATAGTGTTAATTTTGTGATATATATAAATAAGAGATCAGATCTTTCAGAATGTAACAGAGAAATTAATTACCATGATTTATATATAGATAAAATAATTAATGGAATGGAAACACACGCCAATCTAATTTATAATAATTTGTAGTCTATATTTAATTTGTGATACACACATACAGACGTTTAACCACTAACACACGAAATTTCAATCTTTCCAATAAATTAACAACAATTAACGTGTTATACCATTTTATAATTATAGTATATTTTTGAAAATGTATTGGCATTCTTTGCGTTGTCACTCACACATAAATTCTGTGTGATTAGTGGTACCTAGTACTAAGTGTGGTTCATTAATATCTTTACATTTTGTAATTAAATTGGATGAGATTAGGATTGATGTTGGTTAGTTTCTACCCACCCTGTATTTCCTTCCTTCAAATTTGCTCAATTGACCATCTGACATTATTCTTACAATATAGCTATTCCTCATGAGATCCAATCACATAAATATAACCGTATAGAAGAATATTATGAATACGAAACATCCCGTCATAAAACTATATGCGTATAACAATATCACTATTGTGATAATATATTTTCTCGCAATTATCCTTTTTAAATTTAAAAAAAGATCAAAATTGTTGCAACTGTAGATTTTGAAAGAGATGAAGAGCAATTTTATTTTAAGAAAATTTATAATTGAATTACACTTTTTTAGGTAAATTTCTTGAAATTAATTTTGACAAAAATTCAGTACGAAGGTCTCCAACAGGATTACAGACGATATATATGTACTCTATCAGATTGCAAATAATTTAATGATCCCACCACTGTTTTTATTATTTCAATGAAATTAGATTAGATTTATATTACAAGAACAGCAATTTCTAGTCAAATCTTTTTGTAAATTGATAACCGGCGATTTAGAAAACTATATAAATACCTGAACTTGTTCATAACTTGATCAAATTCTTTAAAATTGAATAGGTCTGCGTGTATTGATTAATTTGACCTACTATGGGCTGCCGCGGAAGAGTTTCTTTTTAATTTATTTATTTCAATTTACTAATTTTTTGTTATTCATTTTAATTAATTATCTTATTTTTTGTTACTTTAAAATCAGTCTTTTTGTATCAATCAGCTTCTTTACACAATTTTATAATTATTTAAAATTATTGTTTAACAATGAATGTATTACATTTTTATATACGGCACATTTCAATAAGATCTTTGTATTTTTTTTAATATGTAAATAGAAGATAAATAATATTTTTTATGTGCGTAAATTGGAAACGTAAATGATGGGTAAAGGCTATAGTTTATAAACTATGATAACTAGAACAAATTCATCCATGAGTTTTTATCCAGAAAATAAATTAGATTAACATTTTTCGGGCTAGGCCCCATCAGCACAAATATTTGTAATCGTAAGCATTATTCTTTTATTTTGTAATAAAAATGTAATGTAATAAAAAATTTACGTGCTAAAGACGTATCAAAAAAATTCTAGCACAAAAAATTGACGCTTGTAAACCATCAGAGGAGTGATATTTTCTAAGCGAAATGTTTATTTCTCGTTTTGTAAACAAGGCTTAAGTCACTGCCTGCCGTCAGCATTCCTACTCTTATAAAAACGATTGAAGTGACGTATTTTATGTGTGCGAGTGTGTGTCGTAAGTTATGAACACTTAACTTAAAGAGTATTTATTATTTTTTTTTTGTTAAATATATGCTTTGTATGATTTTCTAAAAATTATTTAAATAACTCATTAATCAATATTATTCTCATTTGTGTACACAGGTAATTTATATCTTTAAAAATGGATATACTGGTGCGATCAAAAATAACACGAAACCATTGAAATAACAAGAAAAAGCATTAATTTAATCTCTACCATTTGATGAATCCAATAAAAAGATACTTTTCAAAATCGTTTTTTAACTCGATCATAGATCACCATCTTCTGCAATTAAATGTTTCAACAACATGGGTGTGCGTAAAACCTCTATGTGGATTTTAATCGATTGAACCAACAAAAAAAAAGGAGCTGAGGCGAATCGTCGTAAATTGCATACAAAAACGATATTTTAAAGTTAGGTTTTATTGAACCCTATTAGTTCGGGTAATTTTTGTTCAAATTAGTATAGATTTTAATTTAATTCAATTTTTGCATTACACTATAGAAATCATTTCTTTCACTACACGCAAATTATCAAACATCTGCGCGTATACAAGTATGGAGTTATGGTAAAACCCAAAAGAGATCTTCATGTGTTCCATGTACATATTTATATTTATATATTGTTACGTGTCGTGTGTCAATATGTTTTATAAATGGCAATAACATTGGATGAATGCATAACTTCGTACCCCATTTGAAAACCATTTACATTCTTATAAAAACTGTTTTCCTAATTAATTATATAATCTTCATTCTTTTTTACTCACAGTATACATTACTAACATTCTATACTAATTTTTTCCACATTGATATAATGACAATGACGGATTTCCTACAAAGAAATTGATGTAGTTCGATTTTCGTTGTCTTCGCAGCATTTATTTGATGTTCTTGTCATTCAAACTATTGTGTAGAGATGATCATGAAATAGATGATCTGTCTGAATAAGGAGCTAGATCTGGAGAGTAGGTGATCACTTTTTATGCCGTGGTTTATGCCACGACGGGTGGTCTGGAATTATTATGTTGGGAATTGTGTTGTATTTGAATTCCAAATGTTATGCAATTATATTCAGAAAATCACTTTAGATTGCTGATTTAGAATTAATATGAGAAGGTCCACCATATGGATTTATTTTTATTTCACTCATATACTACATATTTTGGTATCTAATTAATTGTTGTCTTATGTTATTTGTACCATATAGCTGCATGGATGTTTTTTTAGAGAACAACATGTATTGCAATTAACCCAATTTTAATGTTTACAAACTTGTTCTTTGCGTGTGAAGATCTTAAATTGAGCTTATTTTCCAGTGCTTTTCGTATTCATCGGGTGCTCACAATTCTTACAAATATTAATAATGATTTTCCGTTTTAGTTGTCGAATTTTTGATGTGAATCTGAGGCGAAGACGTTCACTTATATATCTTTGGGAAATCATTAATATAAGGTTGTCAACTATCTCCCTTCCGCCTTTTTGCTCTTTATTCAATGCTTTATAAAAAGTGTTACAGTAATCGGATTTAGTTCAAATATGCGCCGTTTTGTTCGATAATCTGTTTCCATCTAGACTGCAACTTCATAATACCTCCCTCGTAGAAGCCCCCCTCCTTATTTGCGAAGAACTCGGACAGCCACTTTTCACAAGCCTCTTTTGAGATCAACTTTACACCACCAAGGGCGTTCGCCATGGACAGGAACAGGTGGTAATCACTTGGCGCTATGTCCGGGCTATATGGTGGATGCGATAAAACCTCCCATCCGAGCTCCCGTAGCTTCTGACGAGTCATCAACGAAGTGTGTGGTCTGGCGTTGTCCTGGTGGAACACTACACCCTTCCTTTTGGCCAATTCTGGACGCTTCTGGTCGATCGCCTGCTTCAAGCGGTCCAGTTGTTCGCAGTAGATGGTAGAATTAAGCGTCTGGCCATATGGGAGCAGCTCATATTGGATGATTCCCTTCCAATCCCACCAAACACACAGCAAAACCTTCCTGGCCGTCAATCCCGGCTTGGCCACTGTTTGGGACGATTCACCGGCCTGCGACCACGACCGTTTTCGCTTGATATTGTCGTATGTGATCCATTTTTCGTCGCCAGTCACCATCCGCTTCAAGAATGGGTCGAGTTCGTTCCGTTTCAGCAGCATTTCGCAAATGGAAATTCGGTCCATTAGATTTTTCACTGTTAATTCATGTGGCACCCAAACATCAAGCTTTTTTTTGTATCCAGCCTTCTGCAGATGGTTTAAAATGGTTGGGTGACTAACTCCCATCTCCTGGGCGATGTCACGAGATGCCACATGCCGGTCTAACTCGATGTATTCCATGATTTGATCGGTATTTGTCGTCACAGGTCTTCCGCCGGCTGGCTTATCCATGGTGTCGTTTTCACCGGCTCTGAATCGTCGAAACCATTCCTCCGCGGTTCGAAGTGATAGAGTACCATCCCCCAAAACACCATTAATCTCACGGAACGTTTCTCTAGCGGATTTGCCTTTAACGAAGGAAAACTTTAAAATAGCGCGAATTTCGGCGTTAGTGAACTCCATGTTTACACGTCTATAACTGTTGAACGCAATATCCAAACTAATCATACATAGCGTCGTTTTGTTTGTTATGTCAAGAGCTTTCAAATTATGTACAGTGTTGCCAGATACGAGCTCTGTAGCGCTTTGTACATAGCCGCGAAATTAAAAAGACAAAAAGGCGGAAGGGAGATATTTGACAACCTAATATATATTTAAGAATTTATATATAAAATGTAAGCACAACATTAGTTAACCGACGTTCTGATCAGATTAAATTACTGGTTTTTTCAATATTGTTATTCGATTTTGCGGTGTCTTGGTTACCATGCGAGGGAGCTATGTTTTTAATTTCCTATTCCTATTCACATTGCTTGCGATATAACAAAAAAAAAACCAAAATAGGCTGTGTCTCTATGAAAATCGAGTGCGAAATTATGCATTCATACAATATTTTGTTAATAATTAGCAAAAAAAACAACACACAATTACACCTTTATAGACCTATGCTCACGTACACTTACACACACGAATTTATTATTTTATATTGTGTAAATGTAAATATATATCATTTATATTTGTATATTTTATTGTTAATAATATAATAATACCGCACATTTCAATCACATTACCAACTTTAATGGTAAGTATTATGATTTATTATGTATTAAAATCGAATAGATTTCTATATTATTTTAGAATTTAAAAACATTTTGTGCGGATAAGATCGTTTGTTAAAAAGAAAAAATAGAAAATTGTGATAGTTTTAATAGAAATTTTTTATAAAATTATTTAAAATTTAAAAAGTATTAATTATTGTATTTATATTAAATAAAAAAAAAAATTAATAGTGGTGAGTTATATTTAATTTTTTTGCAATTATATTTAATTAATTTTTATTCAATTGAAAATGGAAATAAATTACTGCTCGCGTGGCAAAGTGAATTAAAATAAAAACCTTGGGGTCAAATAATGCGATCACTGATATTGCATCAATAGAAATATAATAATAGATAATATTTATATCGAAATATAACGTTATGCGTTTATGGAGCCGGAGGAAATGCAATGATTATGAACCATCACCACAATTTGAAAAAAATTAATTAATTTAAAACGAATTGCATATGGATCAAAGTACAATACAACAAAAAATGATAACGATAGCTATTTTGATATCGTTACTATATATTTGGCGTCTAAATAATATATGACGAGAGCTGTCCATTGTATTCCCATAGCGTATATAGCGTCGTGGCGCATTATCGATCATCAACTATTAACATCGCATAATTATTTATTGATGGTTTAACAACCATCAAATTTTAGAATGTATTTATTAAAAAATATCAATTATTTTGTTGTGATGGTTGAAGTATTTTATTTAATAAATATTTCGTACATTCAACTCTTAAATATGATGGGCTACTCCGATGTGATTTTTGAATGGTGTACTCTTATTAAAAAAAAATAAAATAAATCTAGAAAAACCGGATTACTTTTTTACATTATTATTATTATTAATATTATTTTCGTGTAACTTCTTAACATCTGTACATTTTATATAATATATTGCAAGTACCTCCGATGATAAATATAATTGGTATATTACGATATGACACCTCTGCTCACAGATTAATCACACTGTAGTCGCATAAAATGATGCCGGAAGAAACCAATTTTAAATGAACGTATTCTCTTTATCAACAGTATTATTTTACAAGCTATAAGAGTGGAAACAACACATTTTCTTTGCTTGTTAAAAATATTGTGCCTTGTACCAGAAGTAGGTGGCAAGGTTTCGTTACTATGTTTTTTCAATTGAAGAAAACTTGTGCTGAAAGTCATTTAATGCTTGTCAAAGCTTATGGTGAACATGGTCCATTAAAAACTTGATAACTTTCTACAACACCTAATCAATTATAAAAGTAATTATTACATGAAAATCAACCAAAATTTGCCAAAGTCACTGATAAAGTGGTTTTTCACAGCATTGAAATACTCTCCCTCGTGCAAAAAAAGTTGGATGGGTGGTGTTACCACTACACCCGCTTTATTCATCAGATGTTGTTCCATAACATTACCACTAATTCAGATCAAGGACTCATAAATTCTGCTGTGATGCATCCAGCTCATTCTCGATTATGATTCTCCAATCAAAATTTTATCTTTATGGTATTCATAAATTGTCAAAAAATACAAAACAATATGGTAATTATATTCAATAAAAAATCGTATCTACTATTTCCAAAATAAACTAATAATTGGTCAATAGAGAAAAAAACATAAATCTAAAGAAAATGCTACAACATTCATCAGTATATTAAAAGTATATGATAAGTGTAAGAGCACGTGTTTTGTGGGATGAGTGAAAATTGCTAAGGTGTGTAACGAAGAAAAATAACGATCAAAACGATTTTTGGGAGAATTTTCCACTATAAAAGTGGTGTAAATTTAAAGAGGTTCATTGATAATTTCACGAAAAATTTGGGAAAAAAATGAGTTAAATCTTTAAATAATTATAATACAGTGAAGTGTTACGCTACTTCTCCATACATACTCATAAAATTTATATAGTAATAACTTCACTATAGTCCTGTTTTACTCAGCTCACGCTTAATTTGCATGTAAATTAACCGCTCTACATGTTCTTTTTTAGAAACAATAAATAATTCTTATACCTTTTGTTCGCCTCGTATTCCTCAAAATGTACGTATAAAAAATTAATAACTACCACAAATTCTTTATGATTTTATAATTTAATTGTTGATTTCCAATTAAACATCCCAATAAATTCCTTGGAAATTGTTAGCAGTGCAAAAATTTTACTGATCTGTAATCGACCAGAAATCGAATAATAGGCAAAATGGCTATAATTTTTTCCTGAGAACTTAATGAATAATATAAATTAAGATAGATTATGAGTACCATCTCCCATATATATTTTTTGTGATATGTTATTCAAGTTCCATGTAACATCAACGTGTCTAATGGCGAGGAGTTCGGCTGTCTGTTGTAATAATTTATAAAAAAAATAAAAAATACACATAGATTGACGTTTAATTTTGCTACATATTTTTAATTCAAATTTAAACTGATTAAAAAAAAAATTAAATATCGGTTCAAAGGGTCATCGCAATACATTTTTACATATTATTATATGTATACAGCACGTCGAAACTCAATGACTAGCAGCATTTAATGATATATTTATATGTATTTTGGTTTTTTTACGTGAATTATTTTTATAAATTATATTATCTATACAATTTCAGTTTATAGAGTATCCCATACACACGACTTCTCACAAGCGAATAATTAATATACAAATTAATCGTGTATTGTGCTGACTCACTGCTTCCAATGTTATTTCAATAAAATTAATCCTGACTTCCTTTTCAGCTATATGTCTCGTACCCAAAAACCTTATAGCACGTACGATACAACGAAACATTTGGATATTGTGCCTACATTTACGAAACACTTTGCACATCCTTACAATATTAATTCGGATAAATTTTGTCATGTGACCAAAGTCAATTAATTTATAGAAATTAATTTCTTAAGCTGTTTATTTTGAAGAATACTCTACCATTTAAAATTACAGGCGATTCTGATTTTGTACGCAAAAATAGATGATATTTTACTATGGATTATTTTTGGTTTGTGTGTCGGTGACTTAAATTTTTAATTAAATTTTATTTATTATGTTAAATATTTGGTCAAACATAAATAGCTTTTAGTAATCCAATGTGTAAACAGTAAACAATTATAATATTTATTTTATTAATTTTCGTTTATTTATTTATTTGTTTATTTATTTTACTTTTATATTTTGCAAATAAAAAAAAGTAAGCGAACAATTGTTAGAAAAAAAAAAAACAAAACACTACAATGAAATTTAAAAATTTTTGATTACATTTTTAAAGTCTATAGAATGTGAATTGGGAAACAAAATTAAATTATAATCAACATAAAAGAAACCAGCGGCGAAATGCGGTAATAAACCGATTAGTGATTAAATAAGCATAATTTTTTTGTGATAATTTTAATATAAATAATTTTGAATAAATGTTTGCCTTTCATTATTATTTCATCTTTGGGATTATTAGCGCAGAAACATATTATTTAATATTGACAATTGTCAACACAAGAAGTGTGAAGAGACAGTGCAAATACTATACAATAATTTATATTACTATTAAAAAAAAATCTGCAAGTACGTTTACTCTCGGAAATTTATGCGCTGCAGTAAAAACCAAATTCCAAAACTAAAAGAACTTGCAGCTATTTAATTAAAATATAATAATTCAATGTCTTTCTTTCACAATGTTAAAATATTCTTCTTCTGACATTATTAAAAGGATGTCGTAACAAAATCACTATTCTTATAATCCCTTTTCGTTCCTCACTACATAAGAGCATTAAATAATATATAATTCCATTAGAAACGATGAAATTACTTTACAAATTTGAAACCATTTTAGTTTAGCACAGATTTTTTACACATAAATTATATTGATCAAAAGGATCAAAAGGAACGATTTTTCCCTTTTTGCTTTATACGCAGTTTATTGCTGCTAAAAAAAAAATGTGCGCGAGTATAACTTTGGAATTTTTGTTCACAATTTCCATTACCCATTCATAAATGGTAATTAATTATTAAAGTTCCTAAAAATGATTAGTTAAAGTTAAAGCTGTCAACCATTATTAAAATGGTCAAATAAATAGATTTCTTAAAATCTGTTGTGGTTGAAATTTTCTAAAATCATTCTTTAATTTATAAAATCTTATGCGTTTCGAGTATGCGTTGTTATCGGTAGCAATAAAAACTTGTAAATATAAAAGTGGGACACATTAAAACAGTGGTGATCGTGATGTCAATGGAAAAGTTATAGTCCTATATATTTGTGATTCAATTCATGATTCACACAATTGAATGTGAATGCGAATCCTATAATTCTATATAGTCATTGCGTCACTATATTGATTATAAAATCGTCACAAAGATAGCTAAAGATTATTATTATTTTTTTTCCAATTTGTATTACATTATTTTTTACTAGCAATAAATAAATTTACATAAATTTTTTTTTGTTCTTATCTATTAAATTACTAATTTTTTTGCCATTATGTAATTTTATATTTACTAAAACGTCATCATATCATCGTATTATATTAATTATAAACATATTATTGAAATTATTTACAACATAGTAATCAGTTAAATTTCAATTATTTTATATTCTTTTAGTATATTTACATACGGTTCATCAAAAACTATTAAATATATTGATATTATATATAGGAAAATTTGTATTTATTACAAATTTGTATAAAGTTGTAGATGGGAGATAAAAGTGATAAGGTTATAAGTAGATTGTAGGAAAGATTATAGTGGAGGTTCTGGTTAAGGTTGATAGATTGAGGCGGTAGAGGTGGAAATTCTGTGAGGGAATAACTTTATATTTTTTTGTCTGTACGTAAATGCTTATTGCGGACGATATTCATCAATATACAGAGTGTCCGTTCAGTAGTGGAATGCGACCATTCAAGAGATCGTTATCGGGAACATAATTCAGAACATTATACATATATAGAAAACATATATTGAATTTTAGACAGGGTGTGTAGTGTTATAAAATGTACGTAACCAAATATATGTTGTAAACCATTTATTGTAAAACCATAATGATTCGTGCTTTGTATAAATAACACGTGCCTAATAGAATATACAGACCCCCGCTCATATAAAGACATTTAAATACAAGGAAATGTCAGTTGTTTTTGACTTCGTGTGTAATGCTACTGCGTGTATTATACACAAATATTTAAATTATTTTCTATTAATGTTTTTATATATTTATTTATAATAATTATTATGTTTGTTATTATTGCTATTATTATTATTATTATTGTTGCTTCCGGTCAACGTTGAGTTAACATAATTAGTTTGATTTTTTTTCTCAATTCTAAACCGGGTGTTTCTGTTTAAATGAACCGCAGACAAATATATAGAAAGCTACATGGACGGTAAATATCTATAAATGGAAAAAAGTTTTATAATGTCCAGCAGATCATCGCAAGGTAAAGATCAACTGCAACATTTTTTAAATTGTAAGCGTGAAATATTTTTTTTTAATTAAATTTTTCGTATAAGACAGATTTGTAGGAGGCTTAACAATGATTAAATTATAAGGAAGTTTGTGGATTGGATTGAAGTATATCTTGGCAATTACCCAATGTTTAGGAGCCCTCCTGTAATGTTTAAAATATAGTTTTTCTGTTACCAAACATAATTTAAAATGTTTTCTTCGTCCGCTCGTTTGTCCGTTTTCTCATTTCAAATCTTCGAAATGGATTCTAATGAAATTTTGGGCACAAGTTATATTGCCAATCCGTATGTAATATTTTAGATCGAACAATAGCGTGATCGTATATATTCCGCTCCTTTTAATCTCTCCCATACAAATATATGGCCTTATTGCTGTAAAATGAAAACATGCATAACTTTAAGCGATTCCATTCGATTTTCTAGAAATTTTGTGATCAATTCTCTTTTTCAGTAGGCAAATTAGAACAACATTTTTGAAATTCTTTATAGATTCTATATAGTCCTTGGAGGAGAAGTTGTAGCTGCGACGTTGGAGAGGGTAAGAAGAGCGTATTCTGAATAAGAGTTAGTAGTAGTAGTAGATGAATTAGCAGGATATGTAAAAAGGACAATCACAAAATGTTTGAGAACGAATATGTATATAAAGTTATGTTTGATATCTATGAAGTTAAGGTGGACATTTTGATAATCATATGCTTGCAGTTTATCACGTATAGACTTAATATTATTTGTTTTATTCAAATACAAACTAGAGACTAGACCTTTACATTAATGTTATTCATAAATGGTATGAGATAGTGTACAATTATAGAATCATCAAATACAAATAATAAAATGAATATTTGTGAGAATCTTTTTTCGTTTCTATTCTATACAGTATCAAATCACTTCCCATAAAATCTGACCTCTATAAATGGAAAAGAAATCATTAATTTTGTCAATAGGTACGTAGAATCTGACGGTCGCATTTTGAATTATCATTGTAATAGAAAATAAATCTTATAAAAATTAGTCATTAATTTACAACGAATTTTTTTAAATGTTTTCCTTCCATTTACAATTTATAAGTATTTATTAAGAAAATATCTAATAATAATATAAAATATTCAATGCAAAAATTTGTATAATTTAAATTTTATTAAATTAATATATTATTATTATTATATTTTTGCAGAGATGATATACAAAAATTAATGAATGTGTGAGAAAATTTTAATAATTATTTGAATTGCAATTAAAAAATCAACAACATAATTTTTACGTACACAATAATTACGTAAGTGGCCGGTGTTGAAAACAATAAATAAAATATAAAATTTAAAGTATTTTTGATTTTCATAAAACAAAAAATGGTTGCAATTACAAAAACAGATGATGTAATTGGACATGTGCTCGGCGATTGGGGTAAATGGCAATTACGTGCAGTATTATTAATTTATATATGTAAAATACCATCAGCATGGTTTATGGCATGTATAATTTTTTCGGCTCCATCGCCTATGCAAGGTGAATTCTATTGTCAACCCGAAAATTCAACGACATTGATAATGGTTCGGCATCCCGAATTGGTAGAAATAAATGATAAACAATTTAATGTTGATTATTGTAATGTATATGAAGATTCAATAGCGCATACAAAAATATATCATCCTGCAGCGGCTAATGGCAACGACGACGGCAATATATTGGAATTGAAAATGCCCACAATAAATGATGAAGATCAAAAAATTATTATACCATGTAAAACATTTGCACATCAACCGCACGTACACACAAAAGTCACAAAATTTGATGTATTTTGTTCACGCAATTTAGTGGCCGGTGTTACACAATTTTTTCATTTATTTGGCGTTTTATTGGGCGGAATTATAGCAACAAATTTATTAAATTAGTAAGTATTTTATCATTTTTTTTCATAGCACTACTATGCATTCTTGAACAATGCTCTATGGTATACGTATACAGACATAAACTTTTATAGTTTTAAAAGTAAGAGGGGTACCTAAGCGTAACACATTGGTTTTGAAAGCAGTATGGTAGCGTCTGGTCTCTGAAAGATTTTACGAACATTTATAACATTTGAACCTGAAGTGTTGTTTTAGAAGTTGAAAATATGAGCTATTTAAAATATGAAGAACTTTGTGAGTTTTATTAAAATAAATAATATTAATCAGAATGTTTTATTACCGGAAATTAATTTGTCAGTATCAAATTTTAAACGAAAATAACTTGTAATGAAGTTTTCACTTAAAGTTTTGAACTACAATTCTTCAATCCATATAGAATGACCACATATGGAAATGTAAGTGTTCTTATCTCACAGAGTAAAAGAACGTTAATTCCCATATCAAAGATTGTGGTCCGATAAAAAAATTACATATATTCAAATTTTATCACAATCGTTGCGAGTGTTACACCATTACATTTGTTAGTATTACTATATCCATAGTATTATATAGCTACACACACAACAATACTCCTAAACTAAGAGTATTTAATAAAAATTGTTAAATTTTATTCAATAGTAAATAAATAATAATTTCAATTGTTAACGTTGCAGTATCAGCCCAAAACGATTAATGTTATACGGAATGATAGGTCAAATTCTATTTGGAAATATTATTGCATTTGTTGGAAATTATAAATTACATTTAATGTTACGGACAATATGTGCAGTTTGTCTTGCACAACTATACACATCAGGTCAGGTGATATGTAAGTATCTGTTACACATAATTTTTTCATAATATAAATTTTATAATTACTAATATTTTATATATACAAAAAATTTGATTAATTCACACATGGTCAGGAACAAATTTAAATTTTTTTGAAAATATGAATATTAATTGTATATAAAGACACTCATCTAATATGCTGGATAGTTTTCCTTACCCAACTTGGTAATTTTGATCATTTCTCAAACTGATTTCGATGAAATTTTGTATGAATATATTAAAAATTATATACAATAAGTCAGTTCTGAAACTTGTTGATAACTTAAACATTTGTCCTTATCCAGTTTCTTGGAACATGCAGGAAATATGAACTGTTAATGTAAACTCACTGTTAACATACCTCTATATTTTATCATACTATTATTTAATTCTTAGTCCTATGAGTATAAGTGGTTTAACTTAAGTAATGGTTTATTTATTTATTTAGTTTCAGATATTACTGTTGGCAAAATGCGTACAGCTGTATTATGTTATTTTGAATCATTTTGGTCAATTGGTGTGATATTGTTACCATCGATTGCATATAAATTTCAAACATTTCAAAACATCTATTTAGCAATTACAATACCAACATGTCTTTATGTAATGTTATGGCATTGGATACCCGATTCACCGCGTTGGTTATTGGCCAAAGGACTTATAAGAGAAACAAAACAAATTTTATATCAATCAAGTGAATACAATGATAGTCGTCATCTGATACCAAATGATTTAGACGATAGATTACATCATCAATTGATTTTAAATTCAAATCATACACAAACAACTGATGACGATAGCGCCGATAGCGGTGTCGGTGCGCCCGAAATCGGTTGGCTATCATTATGGAAGGGTAAAAAAAATATTATTTATCTATTAGCCGTACACATTGCGTGGGCTGTTTGTGTTACAAATTTTAACGGTATGCTATTGAATACAAGAAATTTTGGAGGAAATATTTACGGAAATGTTATATTAACTGGTAAATGCACACGATATTAAAACCATTAACATTAACTGGAAATATTTATAATTAATCATGAATTTATGAAATTTATATAGGATTAACAGAAATAATCGGAGTTACAATTGCACTTTTGATAATATTTAAATCGAGCCGAAAATGGATGTGGACTGGTTTATTTAATATATTTACTGGATTTTTAGTCCTAACTACATGGTTTATTCCTAGTACAAGTACGTATTCTTACTACTATTTTTCAAATTACATTTATTTCATAGTCTTTTTTTTCAATAATGTTTTATTTTCTGTAGTTTCAGGTGAAAATATAACAGTCATAATGTTTTTTGCATTATTACCAAAAGCAGCAATATCATGTTCACAAGCAATTTTGGTGACATGTACATCGGAATTAGTGCCACCGGAAAAACGAAAAATATGTATATTTTCATGTATTGTATTTGCTCGAATTTGTTTATTATTTGCACCATTTATTGTGTCATTGTCATTAGTTCATACACTGTTACCGTTAACAATTTTTGGTATAGCTGCAACTATCGGTGGTTTGGCCACATGCATTATCACTACACCACGTACAATACCAAAAGTTAAAAAAAGTATTAATTATAGTGATAAGCAAAAGATTACATTATTAATAGACGAAACAACAAAAAGTTAATGTGTGTGTGTGTGTGTGGAAGTGATTTATATTATTTCTTCATAAAGGCGCTACCAACCAATTTGTGGTATTTGTTAAGTAATTTAATTAAAACCAAATTAAATGTAACAGAAAATGATCAACAAATTGATAAAGATAGAAAGAAAAAATTAGAAATACCCAATGCAGGCAATGAGTAACGCAAGCAAGTGTATTACAAATGAATACCAGATTGGTTGCGACAGTGACTAATTTTTTGTAGTGCTTTGGCATAATAGAAGTGAATGCGGATTGCTAAATGTTTGCGATACCATTTGTTGATTAGAGACTATTTTTTGTAGTACAAAAATGTACTAAGCAATAAAGTAACATCATCGTAACATTTTTTGTAAGTGGATCACATTTTAAGTGTATTCTGCATCCGCATTTCTTTCTTTGAATTGAGCTATAGTGTAGTAGGATAAAAGTATAAGATGATTTTATTATAATTTTAGTATCATTAATATATTTATTATATTTTTACTGAGCAAAAGGAGTTACGCAAATTTTGCCTAACAAGAAATCAGTATTGTTACGCTTTATTATTATTTTTTATTTACTTCGTATTTATTAGTTTACGATTAAGAAAATTATAATTAATATAATATTGTGTTTTTTTAAGAATTTATTAATTTTTAAGTGTTATTTTGTTACAAAATATATATGCAAAGAAATATATTGGATAAAAATAAAAAGTTACTTTTGTTGTCTTGTATACTCAAAAATTAAACAAAACAGCAGTTTAAATTTCGATAATCTGGATACTATCAGTCTAATGCAGATACCCGTTAATGTTGAAGTTAAAAAAAAATTCGATCATCTAAAATATTAGCATGCGTTTAAAGAAAAGGAGCAAGAATTTTTCAAACCTTATGTAACACCATTATTATAATAAAAGAAGTATTATGAACAAAGAATATCTGGCAAGACAAATTTTAGGACTCGTGTACAAGTAAATAACTATCAAATTTAAGTATGGACCATTTTTTTTTTAACGAATATTTTGTATCAATATTTTTGGTTGTATTTTATATATTACAATTGGTTAAAATTTACCATAGTTTTTTCTTATGTTATAAATTAAATATATATAGTAAATAAAAGGGGGTACTCACCAATTTTTCTCCAAATTAGCCGCAATAGAGGAGCCGGTAACAGAAGATAGAATATTCTGCACACAAAGTTCAATTTGCAATTACATTTCAAAAATAACAAAATTGAACCACTACGAGACACATTTGCTGTAAAAGAGAAAAAAAGACATAAATTAATTTTATTATTATTATTAGGTAAATTTAAATAAATGTTGTATCATAATAATTTGGTATAATTTTAAACATAAATACAAAAACGTAGTAATAAGAACAACAACAACAATAAATGCTATATATAAACATTTCTGTCACCGCGGCGTCACAGAGACACAATCGCATTATTTTTTTTTTGCGCATGCATATAGAAAAAAGTGAACATTTAATTATTAAAAAACTAAAAATCTATACCATCTTTTCCAATAAAATTAATTATTGAATACATTGATAATTGTTGGGAAGCAAATAAAATAAAAATATTTAAATATTTTAATGTATAAAATAGAAATAAATGAGGAGCACCACTTTTACTTACCCATCATCATTAGCACAAACAAGGGAAAAAAGAAAGTTAAAATTTGTTGTAGGCATTTTTTAAACACACAGTAATTAAACACTGAAATAATATTATAGAATATAAAACTTAAATAATATTAAACATTAATAATCGGTTTATAAATTTAAAATAATAGATTTGCTATACTTTACCCAAATTATTAAATATAAAATAATTATAAGATTAATATGCAAATATTTTTTTCCTATTTTTTTCATTCTCTACAACGTGACACACGAAAAACAAAAACTATAGTAATAATAAAAATCGAAATAGAAATGTGTCATAAAAAATTGATGCAGGAAAAAACAATTGAATTTATTTCGTCTATTATAAGAAATTCGAATTTATTATTTTTATAATTGTATCGTAATTTTATTTATTTAACGAATTTTCAAATTTAAAAATTTGCTCTTTTTCGAAATTTATTCCAATAGATGTTGTCACTTACGCTTAATGATAATTTATTTAATAATTAAATTTATCGATTTTGATATTATTTAATATTATTTTCAATGTTTTGCATTAGATAATTTTGAATTTTACCTTGCTATAATTGAACCGATCTTCTTGTAATATGGTATGTACCAGGAGGCAAGACTGTGAAACTTATACATGATGTAATTATAGAGAAAAATCAATTATATGTCTCATAAAAATGATCATTGACACCATAAAAAAATGTTAAAATTAAATAACAATAACTTTCAATTTCAATTTCAGTTATTGCATACACATTTATGATTTGATAATTTTTTTCTAAAATTGTAATTGTATTAAATTTTAACGATACCATATATTTAGCTAATGGGATGACAATAAAATTTGTTTACCTAATCGAAAAATTCAAGCAAAGCAGCTGAGCAGACGTACCACACATCACATGCAAGAGAATTATAAATGGAATGAAAAAGGGTATACTGTTGTTGTCAAGGATCTAATACGTTTATTATAATATTTCATCCCGCTAATTAAATGTGAATCAACCAGAGCATTTATCTATAGTAGCGTTACTAACTGTGAGGATCAATAAAATTTCAAGGAGTTCATAAGGGTAATTTTTATATTTGGAAGTGCTGTATGTAATATAATAATTAAGAAAGGAATTGATTAGTATCACTGCGTAATACAACAGAACTGTAACTGCAAATTTGAACAACAAGCGAAGATAGTTCAGTTTTTCAATGTAATCAACGAAAATGTCGACGTGCATCAATTTTGTAGGAAGGAGTTATATGGTGACCGTCTGAATATTAATATTTTAAGTCTCCTCACCTATAATTTGATCCAAATTGGTCAGTGGATCATATTTTGTATTGCAATCTTTACAAAAACTCTCGCATTCCCAATTTCATAACAATCGATGAAGTGAAGTTTAAATATATATCAAATCGATTGGTTGCATCGATAAGTATATGTGAAGTACAGTTTATCAATTGCATCTGTAACTGCTATGATAAAAACTGTGCGGTTGCAATTATGGAATCGAGTTGTTCGCATGGAGTAATCATAATAATTTTCCAACCGCATGATGATTTATTGTTAATTTAATGTTGTGCTATTATTTATTCAGTGTCTGCCATGTTTGTCAGTGTACAGTGTTGGGATAAAGCTTGTTGGATTGGGTGCAGTGTATAAATTTTATCAAAGAGATTATCATTGTATCCATTAGCCGTCGTAATATAATAGACCGATTGAAAATGTATAAAAATATGATTTTCTACACACAAAAATATCGGATAATTTAAATACAGAACGTCCTATAAATTTGCACCGAAATGGAGCATTTTATTTAGAACGGATGTGTGATTGATTCGAATGCCCGACTTCTAACCAATGTCATACAAATGTAATCGTTTTTCCATACCCGAATAGTTTATTTAGTTTGATGCTTATACGATTTTGAGTGAACTTTTATGTGTACAGGTGTAAAAAGTGGGATATTCTATAAGAAAGTTCTGGATAAGCGACACTCACAATTGCTTTCCTGGTCAGCGGGTGCAGATTGAGTAGATTGTTATAAAATTTATAGAATCGAAAAAAGACTTTACCAGGTTCGATGTGGTTGTGTAAAATACGTATTGACACGCTAGTGTTAAATATTCATGTGATCGTTCGATCGATAGGGTCCATATATATAAATAAATAATAATAATAATCCACTATATAAAATATGACTTATTGACCAATATATAAAATGATAGACATAAATAAAAATAAATCTCATCAAAATTTTGCGCTTAGAATAATTTAAATAACACATTATTATTATTATTATTATTTTTATGGTTTAAATTTTAAAACATAATTATATGAGAAATATATATGAACATTTTTTTCTATAATTTATATTATAATATTATTTAAATTTATACCAATTTTGATGATGATCACAAATATAATCACGATTTCTATATAATTCATGACAATGCCAAAATTAGTTAAAATTAAAAATAATATTTGAGATCTAATCGTTATTATTCTTATTATTATTATTATTATTATTATTATTATTATTGTCAATATATGGTTAATTATATTATTTCATCTCCATTTAATTATGTTATTTTCGACAAATTAGTTTTTGTATAAATGGTTCAATTAATGTTCATCTTTCGCTTTATATTTTCTATAAGACAATTTTTTTATTGCTATTATTAAACTAGACACATTTTGAATGCCATTAATGGTTTCTATATAATTTACTATACAATGGATTATAATAGTTTAGGTGACTTTGAAAAATGTATACTAATTGTAAGAACTATTGCCTTATATATCGCTATACACCGTCTGTCCGAAAAACAACCAGAATGACTTTTATTTTATATAAAATATAAGCACAAGTCACTAACTCAAATGCCAAAAGAGCCATTATAATATATGTATAAATGCGAATGGTCACACATCTGTGATTCCGCAACAATTGGTAATGAGAAATTTTTAAGCTAAAATACAAAACAAATGAAAAATGATAGTAAAATCATGCGGTGCAATTCGATTTCGTTTTAATTGAGAGATGGCATGGGATGCCTTTGCAGTTGAAGCAACAGAGTAGAATCACGGGTAATATAGTGAATGTAGAAGTAGACCATCAGGAATTTTAAATTTAGATTTTAATTTAATGTATAGTACACTATATTTACGACTACTAAATACAACACGAGAATTTTACACCTAACTTTTTACCACCCATAAAGTGGTGAGTTATGCGTTTACGTAAGTATAATAATTTTGTGCCAGGACGCAATTCAAACATTAACAATGTCATCACACACTTTATACTTTTGAGCAATTCATACGTAGAAAATATATTTATTGAAATATATCTATATTGCAAATTAATTGGGTTAGTTGTTATATCTTCAATTTAATTGAAGTAATTTATCAATTTCATTTCAATATATAGGTAAGATATATATGTCCAAGGGCACCATTAATTACTACTGTAATACTCGTGGCATATACGTCATGAATAATCAACCGATATAGGCTACTCGGTATCGGAGAGGTATTGTAATTTGGTTCTTTATTGCCCGATATTCATATAATATTTTTTTTCATATATATTACACGTCGTCATGTCGCAATATCATTTATGTTTTAATTGATCGCACACACAACCAATTTATTATATCAGAGAGATATTAATACATCCAATACAATTTTATATTCAATTTAGGAAATTCAATTTTAATTAAAACCAAAAAATGGTGATAATATTTTACAAATAATTGATGAGATGACGTTATACATAATTTGGAAAAATAAAAAAATAAATTGACTCAAGGTTTCACACTTGAAATGAAATATTAAATAAAAATTTAGGAAGAATAATCTCAAGTGTGTGTGTAATATATCTTAGAAAAAAATTTTAATTGCTTTGTTTTTACAATAATTAATCACCACCACCACCAACAACAATTAAAGTGTATACACTCGAAATAGTATAGACTTACTTAATTCCAAGATTCTATAAAATGTTAAGTATGCATTGAAAAATACGGAATAAATACACATATTTATTTGTAGTTATTATTTGTTTGAGTAGATTTTTTTAAATTCTAATTATATAATCATAGGTTTTTTTTTAATTAATTTTAATTTTTTCAGTAAGTGAAATAAGTAAGAAACGAGCAAAAATTGTAACACTTCCATTTAATTTTTTATCATTTTTAACCTACATTTTACAAAACAAAATCTCTGTGTTTTTTGGTATATATTTTAACTAACAACTGCGATATGATTTAAAATGTATTATATGTTTGGTAAAAATGAGGAAAGAAAAATTATTTGCATTGTTATTTTATTTTATTTTTTTTTTCTATCCAAATACTCCATAGTAGAGATAAAAAATACAATGCACAATTAAATCATTCATTGAGTGTGTGTAAAATTATTATTAACACAAACATTATATAATATTTGTAGGTGTATGCTGGCAAAAAAAAAAGTCTTTTCTGCTTATAATATGATATTCTATTCGATTTGTTGTCCAAATGATCGAATTAATTATCATTCAAGCAGTAGATTTGATAGGTGCCACGGTAAAATTCAACGGAACGACTTATAAAGAGGCGTTACTCCTTTATTATATATTGAGACTTAGAATAAGATTTTATTTTTATATAGAAGTTTAGAGAAAGCTATTATCTAATAGGTTATACTAACCTCAGTCAGGAACCCATTAATGATTTGATAATTTCTCTATAATCACAATTTTGCATAAATATTGAACAGCAGAATTATGTAAGAACTTCTTTTGCTTAAAACAATTCAAATTCAGAATTGATAGCCAATCAGTTTTCCTGACCGCATATGGGTTGTTAGAACTTCGTAGTTATTATTGTGACACAACCAAAGTGCAACATAAATTCAATTTAATATTAATTTGCGATAAACTTCGTCACTTTTTCAAAACAATTTGTTGAAGCGATTGTTTATTATAAAATTTTGGAATTTATTTTCAGTGTGATCGTGGTTGTGGCTAAGTTACACGATGAGCAAAATATTCCCCAACCCAACAGCACCATGTTTTATGTGGAAAGTGCTTTATTTTAAAATTAAATTAATTATTATTCACTTTACACTTGAATAACAAGCGCATTTTTAAAACGCATCTATTTGAAACATTGGGCATAAGATTTTGAAATAAATACGTTAAAATCCGCAAATTCCTCATTGAAATCCAACAACAATCTTTAACATTTGCGCTGAAGCAATTTATGATGATAATGATATGACCCAAATAATCTCAATTGTATTGAAACAGTATATTGTTTATTCAATTATCTTAAAATTCTAAATATTTAATTATATTCATATTTTAAAGATTTGTATGTAAATGCTGTGACACTGCATCACCGCACTATTTCCGTGAATGCTATACGAAATATGTGAAAGAGTCAAAAAAAAAATGATGGTAATTGTCGCCTAGAGCGTAAACCCTAGGCAAATGTGTGTTATATCTACTATAGAATGAAAAACAATTGGAAAATCAAAACGAAAAACACCAGTGAAATTTAGCTTCTTCAAAGGTGCACCTATAGAAAGAATTGTTTGTACTGATTTGTTTAGTGCGAATTCTAAAAGTAAAATCCCAAAATTGTTTCGGAAAAAAAAGGGATTTAATCTGCGTATTTGCGGTCCGCTCAAAAACCTTTTGTTTGTTTTTTAAACTGTTAAAATCATATTAAACTGAAATTTTGAAATATCAAATATAAAATTCGATCAAGTTTTTGCACTAATAAAAATGCAATTAACCTGAACACTATCAACGAAATTTTGCGTACGAATTATAACGAATTCGAAATAAATTTGTTGATCAATGTATTCATAAAAACATGTTGTTCAGGCGGTAAACAATTAACGTATTAGTAAATATCGCAACCTTTGCCACAATATATAGTCTCAAATAATTTTGGAATCAATGGTAGCTTAACCTTATGATGATAATTGAATATATTAGCATTTACCAAATCTTTGGAAATAGTTCACGTATGCGAAAGTTATATTTTAAAGAGTATATACACATTATTTACTTATTACGCCCACAAAGATTAAGAATATGGAACGGGCGATACCATCCGATTCATAAGAATTATACTCCCTAATCGCTTAAATTGCACTCCAATATCGCACCATAATCAATTCATTGTGAAATTGTTGGAAAAATGATCAAATTATTACATATGATCGACTTTCATAAAGAGATTGTGTGGCTATCGCAAATAAATACCAATATATTATTTCGACATGTTGTTGTTACTAAATACTGGTTCATCATTTGCGCAAATCATCTGTTTATAATTAATGTTATATCTAAACTAAAAGTAAATCGCCGACGTCACTTTCCACATAAATATTATATTGATAAATGTAATTTTATACTAAACTTATTAATTTATGCTACTATTTATTATTTTTCAATATTAACGAAACAAATAATAAATTTTAATTATGAATTTAATAATTATTAAACCCTTTCGCGAGCAATTTCAGTTGTGAAACATATCCAGAAAATAAAACTGTTCACATTTTAATATGCACTTTTAAATACGAATTTCATATAATATTGTACCTATATAATGTTCGCAAAAGGGTTATTAAAATAACCATTAAATTATTTATGGCACGATTTGATGTTGATTATTTATTAGTGTTTTATTTCACATATAAAATATAATAAATATTTAATAAACAACTTTCCTATACGTAATTTTTGACAAAACTATTTATGTTATGTTACAATGGAAAAATAAAAAAATTGCATTTCTTATTCATCAATTTTATGCGAGATTATATACCAAATAATAAATAATAGCACGTGTTGTAATAAGAGCGTGCACAATATTAAGAAGATCAATCAAGATGATTGTGTATTAGTTGAGTAAAGAAACTTCACATCACAAATAATTCAATGTTTATAACCGCCGTAAAATTTGAATAATAATTATTAGTAAATGTTTAGTACAACAAAAGGCAAGAACAATAGCTTCTTCCTGCATCATACTGAGATTGTTGGAAAATTTTATAGGTCCATCCAATTTTTTTCACATAATATAGTATTTACTTAATGCTACACTTCACGTCGAGCTTATGACATCTACCAAACATATTCATCATACGCGATCAAGCTCAAATTGTTATATTTTGTATAACAATTCAGAAATTAGTCCGGAATTATCGTAAGATAAACATTTCCTTTAATTTCATATATACAATTTTAATTATATAATGGGAAAAATATAATGAAGGATCACCAGTGCCGCCCGACACTCTTTATAGTAGTATGTCAAACTAATAGAAAAACCTAACACACTTCTTTGGATATAAGAGTTTTTCAACTGTTTTTAATTTATTATTGATTGCATCAGCAGAATTTGGGATGACTTGTAAAAGCATTTAAATTTTGGAAATGTGCGATGATCATTTGATAACTGAGAGCCGCACGCATCTATTCATAAAGATGTATTCATCCGATAAATATCCGGGTGATGACGTAAGATAATTAGATAAAAATAAACAATTATAATTTATTTTTACAAAAATGTATACGAAATTTTCTTACTCAGGTGAAATACAAATCGATTTGCACGCCTTCAACAAGAACATAAAATGCTTTTATTTATGTTGCTGATTAAAGAATGTTGTTCGAGTATATGATGTGGCGATCGTTGATTGTCTTCATACCGTGCGTTTCCTTCCATTAAAACGAATGAAGTTAAGGGAATAGAAAATAGCCACATGGACATAATGCGAATGTTGAAGTAAATAAATTTGAACACTATGAAATTGCAATAATGTTGATATTCAGGACGAACGTTTCAAGGTAATTCAAAACATTAACCGTTGTACCACCACAGGAACAAATTCTTAGCTTTTTGATTTCATCAAAAACGAGATTTGGTGTTTCCTTCATATCTGGTGATCGTCAATTAAGCACTTTAACTCATAGTATCTGGTTTGTATTGAAAACAAATTATTTCATTATCAGTTACAATAGTTTTTATAATAAATTATCTTCACGTTTTTTGAAGAAGTCAATTTGGTGTAATTTTCGATCAATTGATGTTCATCTTTCGTATATAGACCAATTTTTTTTCCCCACTTAAAATGAATTGTTATTTTTGGTATACCACAAGTTTCATTTCCATGAATTATTTTTCGAACAGAAGGTGTACCAAAAACGATATTTCGTGTAATAAAATTAATAATTACAATTATACGTTTCTTCGCTGGAATAATAAAAATGAAGTTAAAATAAAATTTGAATCTATATTCTTTTGCCGAGATAGACTGAATAAAATATAAATGTTATATTAAAAATCATGATTTTTATTTTTTATTGTGTGATTGAAATATTATTTTCGATTTGTTTTTTCATGAACATATTTTATACCTCACTTTTTCTTTATCTTCACACACAACATTCATTCACTCACAACACACAGCGACAGCATCTCTTTAACCAATTATTATTGACCAATTGATTTTTACATTACATTAATATATGGGATTCAATTTTATATGTTATTGTTGGTGTTGTTGTACTCGATTATGTGTTCATATGAAATAAAATATGAATGTATCCAATTTTTTTTGTTGTTGTTAATGTTGTTCATCATCAAATTTCTTATGCAATCTCGCATATAATTCATATATACAATATATTTGTAATAATTAATAATATTAAATTTCGTGATTTTACATATTATGTAGTATTTACAATGTATGCCGCATACCGCCATAATAAGCCAATGAATATATTATTACAATATTATTTGCAATAATCGAGCACTGTATTATTATCTATAAAATTTAATCGATCATAATTTTATCAAATTGTATACAGTTACAGTTCAGCAAAGCAAAAGAAAACAGACCATAAACAACATGATAAGAAAGATGAATTTATATGTCCATGGATAAATGATAATAATTTTATAAATATATAAATCTTGAATGATGTGTGTGTGTGTGTGTGTGGTGTGTTGCCGGCGTAACCTTTTATATAATATTTTTAATTTATTTATTATTTGACCTTTTTCTCTCTTACAAATAATAAATCACACAATTGTAATTTTTTTGATTAATCCTTGTATCAAATAATTGCGGTATCATCACAAGTACAAGTACAGAATTATATAAATTGGCACACTTTCTTTACAAATGAATGCAGAGCTATATATAACAATTAAGGCATTAAATATTCAAGATTATTATGAGAATTTTTATAGTGTTTATAGAATATTATAAATTAAAATTTCAGAAAATTATTAGATGGATGTAGGGGGAAAGCATGTCGATGAGACACTTCACCATAGTTGATCTTTTATTCGCATCTTTTTTCACATTTCTGTGAAACAAGAACAAAATTCTTAACACAATAAAGATTAAACTAATTTAAATAGTTGCACCAAATACTCAAAAAAAACCTTTTTTTTCTATATATGGATATTGCATACTGATTATTGTGACGTTGATCGCTGACCAGGTCATAAACCCATCATCGAAATACATCCATATTTCATCACCAGTAACAATTTTGGTTAAAGAAAAACTTTTTTGTTCTCCTTTTTTGCTGAATCTTACGCAAAGGCTATAGAAAAGGTAACTAGAAATAGTTGCTACAATATATTAACACATTTATATATCCGCGAAATTTAGTGATAATAAATACGATCAAACTCACCAATTAAAGATCACCAATTATATTCACATTCACGAAAGCTAAATTTCAAATCGGTTGCAGTTTGAATTCATTCAGCAGATGGCAACACTAATATGAATCGGACAGAGGCATAGATGATGGAAAAGAAATTTTGGAGCAAACAATATGCTTATGTGACTTATCTATAGCGATAGGGTTTTTATAACAATCGTATATGGATAGGGAAGCAAAAGAGCATCTTCAGTCACAATCAGAAAGGGATTACCACACTGACGCCGCAATCGTAAGCAGGTCAATAAGTTTGACAGAAATGATAATAATTATGGAAATTCCCTTTAAATATATATAATCAGCATGCATATTAGGCAAGTAAATCGACAATCATTTCTGATTCGATACCGCTAGACTTATATTCAATACATAAAGTGGTAAAAACTAGATTTTTTCATTTTTTTAATGCATCCATAATTATATTAACAATTAATGAACTTCTGATTTTACTGTGATGTTATATTGATTGTCAAAACATTTCCAAAATAATCAAAACCAATAGACTTAGATGGCTTGATTACGTATCACGTATGGAAGAGGAACGTGCGTACCCTAAAAACTGTTGAATGTTAATTCTGAAGGAAGAAGAAGAGCAGGAACACCTATAAGACTAGATAGCTAGCTAGCTAGCAGTTTACTGTGTTATTAAAACCCTTTAAATTCGTCGGAATTGGAAGACGTAGTTGGCTGCAGATAGCTCCGGTAGGTGAACCGTGTTAGAGAAAACTAAAACCGCAACTCAATTTAATGCCATGCAGTAAATTAAGTAAATATATGTACAATGAAAGATATTAAAGATTTCAAATGATACTTTTACTATTTATGACATCTATTTGTTGTTTTAGGTTAACAAATCCTTATGATTTTGGTATGAATATAAGAATGAATATATTTAAAAGAATGACATGTATATAATTGTGTTTATTCCTTCAAATTCATAAAAATCAATCAAAATATTAATAATCAATTATTGAATTTATTTATTTTATCGATAGATTTTTATCAACAAAAATATTTACATATTTTTTTATGCTTGTGCGGTGCATAACAAACAATTATGCGTACACCCCTACTAACACTGTCCGTAGCTGGTCCGCAAAATTTCCACGTTATATGTAATAGCCGGTATGTTAAAGCGGAGAAAATATCTATGAATTTATTACGGATGTCCGCTGGAATTTTATATTGATCGGTGCAACCAGAAATTTTTACAAAAAATGTCCTATATATTGTATATTACCGATGATAATTTCTCCTAATTATTACACAGAATATCCATAGAATTTTTATTCAAATTTAGATTTTGTAATTAGATCCACGGATTTTGAAGAAAATACGAGGTTGTACCATACCACTGGTTGAAATAAAATTTAAGATAAATAAATTAAAAAGTATGATATTTATATTTTCTTATGTTTCAAAAATAATTTAATTGTAAGATTAATCAAAATTAATAAATTTATAGTATAATTTTGTAGAAATTTGCCAGATAAAACTCCTGAATAAATAAGAAACAAAAAGCGCGGATAAAATTCATTAAAGCTCTTACAAAATTCTTCGGAAATATATCGATTGCTAGTTGCTTTAAAAATTATGAAAATAAATTAAAAAGAGTGTGGATTATATCTATAGAGAAGCGAAATATACTAAATTTGAACCACTAAGGTCTTGGATAATTGGTGAAATAAATTAAGGATATACAATACTGCCGTCGGATACATGTTGGAAATATTACCGTGACAATCCAAATATTTCAATTGACCTAAATAAAAACTATTATATATTAAGTGGAAAATCTACTTTGGACATTCTTTGAACAATTGCCAATATATCTTTTGCATGGAAAATATATGGATTTTTTCCAACAGAAAAATTTACCTCATTTTTCAAAGTACAAACAAATTGTTACTTGGGATATACTCGTACATATTTTAATTTCAATATATATATATTATTTAGCACTCGAACATAATTACGAATATATTTTTTATTAACATTGAATAATTTTTAACCGTACAGTTAATAATATATAATTATTATTTGTTTAAGATTAAGTAATTTAAAAGTTATCTTAAAGAATCTAAACAAAAAATAATAATAATAATATATTAAATTTTTTAAATAAAATAAATTAAATTAGGAATAGGAAAAATTTCCAGGGTAAGGTCGATCTATCGTTCCATATGTATACGATCTGTATTTGGTGTGTGCGGCTGTGAATATAATGTACGATTATATACGCGGATAGTATTTAGTTGTAAATAATTAAAAATAAATTTAATTTTAAAAAAAACCCGCAATTGTTTTAATAACTCCATACAACAACTTCATTTATATAATAATATTTTTATTGTGCATATGCGATAAGTTCATTCAATACATACAATGGAACATATATTTGCATTAAATTAATTAACATTTATCTTACAAAGAATTCTCAATGAATGAATTGTTTGTGTTGTATAATATTTATAATTTTAATATTATAATTTTAATAATAAATTGTTGTGTTGTGTATGTAAATGTAAATAAATATATATATTATTTTTAAAATTAAAATGTATATTATTGCTCAATCAAATAATAATAATAATAATAATAATAATAATGAATGATCATTTTTTTTACACTTATTCAACATTTTTATTACCTTCATTTGAAGCAAGACAAGAAAAAAGTGCAAAATCGACGTTGTGTCTATTATACAAACGGAAAATTAATAAATTTAAAATACATAGGATCGCGTGCAGTGACATCTTTCAAACCGGGAAATTATATCACTTATTTATTAATTTAATTAATTTGTACACGCAAACGCATATTCATTAATAATATTTTATTTACTCTTTTTACTATTAGCTACTACTTTTTTTTTTTGTAACATTCAATATAATATTGCGATGATGAAAAATTGTAATGATAGACATCACCACAATATTTCTAATGGAACATTGGAAATGTATAAAGAGTAGAAAAAAAAGCAACGAAAACATCATAAAGAAAATGCATTCACTTTCGTTTTATAAAAATTGGAGATGAAGACAAAAAACAAGAAGCGTAATGTGGGTAATATCTTTTTCTGGTGATGGTATGGTGCGCCGCGGTGGCTGTTCGTTGTTACAGAGTATACACAAAATAATTGCACCATCATATGTGAAAAGAATTTTTATGATTTGTTGTATTTAGTATTAAAGTCTTAGAATTTTTTAAAGTAAAATGTAATATTTTATTGTGTATACTAACGATTTCAGTGGCAAAGCCTCAGAATTAGTCTTCAGCTGTCAATATCCCTATATTATTCTTATAGCCTAGGTGAAATTAAATTAAGTTTTGAAAAGAAATTTGGGTGGGTGTTCACCGAACCGAACATTTCAGGAAAATCGAATTTAACAAATTATCATCTTGTTTAATTATGAGCCATATAGTTTTAATGGACTTTAATTTTTGAACAAATTATAAACAATTTCCAATCTTTCATAGCAGAGTTATTTAAAATCGATGCACTTGAGAAAATTTAAAGGAAACTACCAAAATGTTACAAAATTGCGGAAAATCGATCATATCTTCTATAAAAAAATTGAAAATTGATTATTAGTTTGCAATTTTGTACTTAAAAATGACAATCCGTTAAAACTATGGGCCGTAATTCAAAAAGATGATAGTTCTTAAAAGTCGTGGAGAATCCAATTATTTCTTAATAATGTAGTCTACTACTTTCAATTTGGCCAACACAAAAATATAGTAATATTTCAATATGAAAACTATTTTATTTGCACTTTGCCACTGGTCATTTGTGTTTGGTGTACCATACAGTGGATATCATGGCAGAAAAAATATTAGACGGTTACCCATATCAATATTATATTGTGTATTTTTTGTAATGTATATTAATAAATCCATTGTTTGTTCCGAGCATATAATAATAAAAAAAAAACCAACGATATAACAAATTTGATGTGAATTTTTATTTTGGATTCATTATGCGATTATTTGATAATATTTGTAATATATATATGCAAAACAAATTATTAAGATATTATAATTATAATAAAATTAACAACAGATCAACAAAAAATTAACGTAATGAACATTAAAATGTGTGTATGGTGGTCGATAAGAATTTTGGACGGTGTACTTAAATTTATTGAACATTCATCTGGCGACAAAGCGTATAAAGAACTAATAAATTTTGTGTTATAATTGTTAAAAATGGTATACTAATACGCTTGGAATGTTTAAATATAGTTGATGGTGATATTTGTTTATTCAAATTAGACTACTATTTAGGTTAACTGAGTGAACTCCAGAAGGCAACCGAAACCAAGGCATGTAGCGGTAAAAATTTAAACAAATTTCTTAAAAAATCATCACTTGGTGTTCACATATGTATATCAAAAGATAGAGACAAATTTAGATTGTTTACATTTTATCATAATTTTTGACCGATGATGTTTCGCCATGATCCATTCATCGATTTGACACCTCACCATACTCTTTCCAAATGGCAGAATAAGGTTCAGAACTCATCAGAAATTCAAATTGACTTCATTTTCAATTATAGTTTTATGACAACTTTCACGCGTACTCCACACTTTCTTAACGTCGCAATAGTGGACATGCTGCTAAAAGAACTATTAAAAAATTTCCACAATTACCAATTTTTGTACTATTTCCAGATGTAACTATACAATTGATTATTTTGCGACGCATTTAATGGCAGTTATCGAAATAGTGTAGCATGGACAACACAAAATTTTCAAAGAAGGTTCCTTTTTTTTGTTTAATTATATTAATTTGTTTTTCGGTCAATTACACCAATTTCATAGTAATTTATTTTTACATAGGGATTATATACAAATGAATTTGCTAACAATTTTCTTTAGAATTGATACCAAGCTCAACAAAAAAGAAATACACATATCATAATTTAGGTAATTAAATGAACTCCGGTGCTAGATTTTAATTAAATTGAGAATACGAGTTTAAAATGAAATTGAACGTGGTATAGTTCGTAACTAGTTCTTTCAGAATTGACATCTTGGCGAGTACCACAGGTCAGACTGCGTGACCTGTTAAATTCCTAACGTAGTTATGATGTGTAAGTATTATTAGATTGGAATTATATAAGTAGCTGCTAACCAATTTCTTAATAATTTCTCGAAGTAATCTATTGAAATTGAACATGTTGATTTAGGAATTTATGATATACGTATTTAATTAATAATACTTAATTATTAGATACTTAAAAATTGAATTCTATACACAACAATTTGTAAAAAATATATAAATTTATTTATTTTAAATGCATCAATGAGCAGAGTACTAATTTTCATGGAACAAATATTATTACAAACATGCCAAAAATTGAATTTGAAAAGAATATGATAACAAGAAAATGTGAAAGGTTGTTCTTGGTACTAAACAAATCATTTTTGTATCATAGTGATTTTTCATCACGGCAACTCTCAGCCTTATAAATACATAAAAGCTGTGAAAAATATACTTTATTGTCACTTGGCTCATTCTGAATATCAGTTGTTTCGAACGATTTAGCAGATGAGCACTTCAAAAGATATATGAATAAGCTAAAAATGAATGAACCGAAGACTTTTTCTGTTACCGTAGAATTTTCTGATGGACATTATTTTGTTTAAAATAAAAATTACAATTTTCACGAAAGAAACATATTTTCTCCATTAAAAAATTAATATACAAGAAATGGAATGATTTATTTAAATAATTAATTTTGTTTTTGAATCGGCCACTTCACAATGAGTGCGGGGTCAAAAGAGTGGGTAAACTTTTCCGCATCTTCGAAACTATCCAAATTCTTCTGGCTACATACAGCTACATTCCAAAATTTCATAACGATATAGCTCATCTGGTTCAATAAAATGTAAGTTTAAAACTGCATCCCATATGAAAAACGGTTTATGTGCACTATTCGAGAATAGTTTTAAAGATATTGAAAATTGTACTGAATTTCTACTATGATTGCGAATAAATGGTATTTAATTCTGTAAACAAAATAATATATAACTTTTTAATTTCATCAGCAGTCATCACTTAATGGTTTAATGGGTAGGAATAATATTATTTTATATTACATATGGATATTCAGCGGTATATATGTTTGATCAAATAATAAATTGCGAGATTGATTGAGATCTCACAATTTTCAATTAATCATAATGTGTGTCTTCATCTCAAAGTATTTATTTACGTAGTACTTTCATATATACTCGAATTTATGATGAATAGGATTCATTATTGTCATACCTTTATTATTTACTCGTTGTTATAATTTTCATTTCTTTTTCAAGTGCAATATATTTCGATTTATATTTTAAATATTGTTGCAATAATATAAATTTCAATTACAATATACAATATTTTGAAAATTCTATTATTATATTTACATAATTTATCTGATTAAGTGTGCGTGCCTGCCTTCTCCTATAGGTGAATGAAAACTTAAGTTAAGAATAATAATATTATTATTATTATTATTATTATTATTATTATTATTATTACAAATTCACAAACGGCAGAATTTATATTATTTTTTGATGAAATGATTATAAAAATAGAAGATAATGAATGTAACACTTTTCGTTTTAATGTATGCTTTCTATGAATTATAAGCATCATCAACTACAATATGAGTTGAGAAACATTGATTGCAATAATTTTTGTTTATTGTGAAATATCCACACATCTAATATTTATTATTACACACGACAAATAAATTTCTGTAATGATTTATAAAATATAGAGAACTATCTGCCGCATAAATATCAAATTACTTATAATTTTTTTAATTGGTTTGAATTACTACATTTTGTTAATTTTTATATAGCGAGGTGATTTTGAAATAGTATTCCGACTACAATATCACAATATTGTGTTCTTATGCGAGCGGATTACAAATAGACTACGTTATGGAATAAAATTATTATGGATAATAATTTGTTTGGAAAAAAAGCCCATATTTTTAGTACACAGATTTCGAAGCGTTTTATGTTCATAACATTCTTTTTATTTTTAGCTCTATGTGGTCCAATGTTCTATCTAACGTATTGGATAAAAATTATAAATTAAGAATTAATTAAATACAAGAATTACTTAATGATATTTTCAGGATCATAAAAGCATATAGTTATAGGAAAAGATTTTATTAGAAAAATCAAAAAACAACTAAAGCTTCAATCAAGGCCATTTCAAGAGGATAATTTTTTTTAATTTAGCCATGAAACATCTCACATGAAAGAAAATTAATTAGAAAATCGAGTGGTACCGCAATGTTTTTCAATGTGCGGAGCAATAGTTTCAAGATTTCACAAGAAATCACTTTTGCAAAACCTTACAAGGATAATTATGGAATTTATTCATTCGACAGCCAATATGAAAGAGAATTACACATGGCATAACAGAGCCTTACCAGGGTATATGGAGGCGCTTTGGCAAGGATATCCTTATTATTTTCTTAGTTTTTATTGTTTTTGAAAACTTTACAGAGGTCAAAATAGCAAAAAAAATACTGGGAGGTAACCAAATGTCTCTCTAAAGTCATAGGAACAACGTTTATTAACAATAGCCAAAAATTTAGAAGGCATAAGACCTATAAAACTATAAAAACGTTTAGTACAGATATAAGCAGCGCAGAAACAGCCCTTACCATCGGGCACCTTGGTTAATACTATATATATAGATACGTTGCGTTAGTGATATAGAAATTGGAGTAATATACAATATGAAAAAAATTATCATTTAATTAATTAATTAATTATTTCTTTCCTAGTAACAATTTGTCCATACTTTGAAAAATTAAGAAAATGACTGGAATACATCCACATATTTTCCATGAAAAAGATATATTGGAATTTGTCCAAAGAATGTCCATAGATTTCCCACTTAATATAATAGTATTTATTTTATTTAGGTTAATTGAAATCTTTGGATTGTCTCGGTAATATGTCCAACAAATATCCGCGGTATTGTATTCATAATTTAATTTACCAATTATCCAAGACAGTGAGACAAATTTTGTATATTTCGCTTATCAATAGATATAATCCGCGCACCCTTTTTAATTTATTTTAATAATTTTTAAAACATCCAGTAACTCAAATCTATACATTTCCCCGGAATTTTGTAAGACTTTTCTTGGATTTTATTCGTGGTGTTTTATTCTTGTTTATTACAAAAAAAAAATGCACAATCGATGAATTTTTGCCATCGTTCAGCATCTGCATTCCGTCCTCATTGAACTTCTGATCTATCGGAATCAAAACACTATTTGACATTATCGTTATAAGAAAATTTATTCTGCTAATACGAACAATTCACGTGTATTAATTACCAAAATACATGAACGATCCAAATATATTTTTGTCAAAATACGTGGATCTGCTCACAAAAAATACGAGTATAAATTCTATGGATATTCTGTGGAGTAATAGCAACGAGAAATACTTCTAAGGAGAATACGTAGAAATTATCATCGGAAATATACGAATAATGCAAGGGCATTTTTTATAAAAATCCATGGACACTCCATATGACACCATTGCACTCATCATATAAAATTCCAGTGGACCACCCGTAAGAAATCCATAGATATTTCCTCAGATTGAACGTACGGACTACTAAATATAATGCTGAAATTTTGCAGACAAACTACGGACAGTGTTACTAGGAATAAAATCACCGCAACAACTGGGAAGTGATACAGCAATATATAGCGAATCTTACCTTCAATATTCCGAAGCGGTTACAATTTTTCATTAAAACATTTGTTTTCCGAATAAATCAAATGGAATAAATAAAATAATTTTAACTTTCCAATTTTTATGAAGTTCTCTATACGAAATAATGATCGGATCAGTTTTTCTGACAATGGTTCTTATTTTATTTGTTTATTAATATATAACACATAATTGCTTTGTTGCTTATACGAATATGAGTATGAATAATTATATAAATTTATTTAACATTTGGAAATTCCAACTTCTTGCATTCATAAATTATTAACGTTTAACACAAATGCGCTGTTATTAATATTACTTCCAAAGAAATTAATGAAAATAGGCTATGTTTTTGGATCTTGGTCAGCAAATTTGAACTAAATTTGATATCAAATTATTAATAGATTCATGTCGTATAATAGAGAACTCAAATTTTGTGATTTATATACAAGATAAAATACTAAACTGAAAATGAAGTGAGTTAAAAAAAATAGTCAATGTAAAAAAGATGATGTCAATTTAAACAATATTCGAATTATACCATACAAAATCTACTGTAATTTTTGAAACTTCTGAACCTTCGTTTTAATCCTCGCTCGCAGGCATTATCCTATTTTGTTTCCATTTACAAATTCAATTATTAAAACGGTAAGTATTAAAGCGTTCATTTATTATATGTACAATTTTTATAAATCTATCTTTTCAAATACTTCTCGTATGTTGTGCTCGAGATCATATACAAATAATAATAATAATAATAATAATATATTCAGTCTCGAAAAAAAACACACGAAATAAAAATACAATTGTGGTAATTTAATATTATTTAAAATTATAAGAGAATTTCAAAATATTGTATATAAATCAAATGAAAAAAGAAAAAAACAAATTTCAATTCATCAAAATTTTCAAAAATTAAAATTAAATAATTAATGAAACAGTAACATCAAAAAAAAAAAAAAAAGAATGAATAAATAATTTCGTTGACGCAAAAATTACCGAAATATAATAAATAATCCCAAGACGTACCTTCTCGCATTATTATATAATTCACCAACTAATACAATATTATTTTTAGTCAGATGGTTCACTTCATTGCATTACATGACTAATGCGAATGTGTACGTGTACGTATTGTTTGTAATATACTGTTGAATTTAAAAATCTATTTAAATTATTATATTTCATTCATACACTTCACACGTACATTTTTCATATATTAAAATTTATACAACAAGAATTTTTATATATGGAAAAATATACTTTCATTTTCATTTATTTTTCGCTATTACACACACACACAAATATACACAGTGATCATTTTGATCATCATTTTTTTTTAAATTGAATTTGAATGTATCATTAACTACTATAATATATTACATGTACCTAGTAGTTTAAGTTAATAACATATTACATACGATTAAGCTACGAGTATTTTTACAATTGATACAATTGAATGTCTCATCACAATAATAATAATAATAATAATAATATAAAAAGTACACAATATTAAAAAAAAGCAAGAGTCGTTTTTATTTTGTTATTCGATCGCAAATAAAAACATAAAATATATGTAACATATTGTTAAGGTAAACATGTATTTACGACCTTTACCAATGCATCCACCATAAGCGAGTATTTATTATAAACTTTTCACATATATATTGAACATAATATGGATTTAAATAGCAGATTATTATATCACATATGAAGTGATATGAAATAAAAATGTAAAATATTTATTTGTGTGATCTTCTCTGTTGAACATAAACAATAACAATAAATAGGATGCGGTGCTTCCACTAACGTCCAGGATAAATGTGATTATAAGAAATTGTTCAGTGTTTATGAGAGAAACTCTTATTGATTCGATCTTATATAATATTAGATAAATTTCCACCACCAATTTCAATCCCTCTATCATGATTTACATATCAAGTGTACCGATAACAAATGAGCGTTTTTTAGTGAAAATAAAACATCAATTTTAAATGGGAAAGTAAAAACATTTTATTCAAAATTATGGCCATTGCTTTCTACACATTTTGGCCACCTTTATAGTTATGAATTTGTGGATACCACGCCAAATTGAATTGTTCGCCTTTTGAAGCAAACCAATCAGATACCCAATTTTCGACTACTTCGTAGGAATCGAAGTGCTGGTCAGCCAATGCGTGTCCCATCGATGAAAACAAATGGTAGTTGGATGGGGTAGCAGCTCTCAACCAAGTGCTTTTATTGTATTCTGAACTGGTTTTGCTTTGTGTTCATTTGTTGTCGGTAGCAATCAGCATTAACAGTTTCACCAGGTTTTAGGAGCTCGTGGCACACCACACACCTTTCTGGTCCCACCAGACACACAGCATTAACTTCTTGCCGAAATGATTTGGTTTTGCAGTCGATGTTGATGGTTGTCCTGGATTAATCCATGATTTTTTCCGTTTAGGATTCTTCAAATAAATCCATTTTTTATCGCCAGTAACAATTCAATGCGCAAAACTGATTTTCTTTTGCGTCTGGCAAGCAAAATTTCACAACTTTTTTTTCGGTTTTCCATCTGTCTTTCATTCAATTCATGTGGCACCCATTTTCCACACTTCACCTGATATGCCTCGACAAGCATTCGATGCGACTCTGCAGCACTTTTCTTCAAATAAAAATCAATAATTTAATACTTTCCGCAAATAATCATTTTCTGGTACCAACAATTTTCCATTGGATTAGGAGGCCAATTACAATTTTTGTAATAATTAGTACAATGAATTTAGAAAAATATATTTTTTCATGTGAATCTCAATTTAATTTTTAACGAGTCACCGTTGTTGGTTTGTTCCATTGAGACATTTTGAAAGCGATCGCCTAAACGCAAAAAAATGATCGATTGTTACATGGATAAATTGGATTTAACTCATATATAGTTGGTCACTTCTGAATTACCCTAGTAACAATGTCCGTAGTTTGTCCGCATTAAATTTAGTAGTCCGTAGTTTTAATCCGAGGAAATATCAATGGATTTCTTACGGATGTTTGCTGGAATTTTATATGATGAGTGCATGGATTTTTATATAAAATGTCCTTGGATTATCCGTATTTTTCCAATGATAATATCTACGGATTCTCTTTAGAAGTATTTCTCGTTGCTATTGTTCGACAGAAGATACATAGAATTTACATATCACATTTTTTGTGAGCAGATGCACGGTTTTTGGCAAAAATATATTTGGATCGTCCATGTATTTTGGCAAGTAATACCCGTGAATTGTACGTATTAGAAGAATAAATTTTCTTATGACGATGCGATGCCAAATCGCGCTTTGATTCAGTTTTTTACCGATAGCTCAGAAGTTCTATGCGCATGGAATGATTATGCTGCCCATACGATGGCAAAAATTCATCGATTGTGCATTTTTTTGGTTGTAATAAACAAAAACAAAAACCCGCGGATAAAATCCATGAAAAGTCTTACAAAATTCCTCGGCTTAATTTATTCATCTTCATATTTGTTTAATTAAAAACAAGAAAAAGATGAATGTGATTAGAGTTTTTTCTGCTAGTCTCATCACTCCATAAATCACAATTTTAAATATAAATGCATTTATTTTCGTATACACATCAATTTACTTTTTAAAAACGTACATTTAAAAATAAAAACAATGTGTATTTGTATATTCCAATTAAAACATAAAATGTAATAGTTGTAACACAGCAAAACAAACTTTGTATACGATCGTCTCCGTTAACACACATTTATAACACAACATAGAACTAAAAATATAAATTATAACTTACACTTTTTTATTCATCATTTTTTTATATAAAAAACATAAAAGACCTTATTTTTATTTTCAAAAGTATGTTAAAATTTTGTTCTCATGGTCTGTGACTCTTCCTTTTCCTCTAACTATAAATTTATGTAGTCGGTGAAGGTGGAGGTAATTGGAGCCATACAAAATTAAGCAAGTTTGTGTTATTCAATTAAAGTGGCATTCAGACAAAACATTCATTACAGTCAATTGATGATCTGCACTTAAATCAAAAGATTGGTGTTTCCATAATGGTTAGTTTATGAATAATTTTCAGATGTTGTTTGCTCTCCATCTAACCTTTACCATACAAATTATGTGTACCTTTTTATTATAAAATATAAATACAAAATAATATTTTGATAAAAATTGTTTGAAAAATGCAAAATCTTATAACACTAATGTTTATATAACTGAAGGACACCTGATCCTGTCTTGCGCATCGTCTTCAAAATGGATAATTCAAAGTAAACAATGTATGTATTTCAATTTGCGTCAACTTTTAAGTTTAAATTATAATACTCCACATTCACCTATAAACTTAAATTTTATAAGCAGTTCACAATGTAATGTTGATATAGAAGCGCATTTATGTTTAAACTAAACACATTTTTTGTTGTATTGTACATTCAATATTGACTTTATACGTAAGTGTACTTACAAATTTTAGATATACAGCAAAACCTTTGAAGAACGCATAATCTCACGGTAGTACAGAGGATTATAAACGACTTATAACAGAGCTTTACTAAATTAAAATGTATAATCTTCATGCTAGGCTTGGAACGCAATTAAACGGGAATTTTCTTTGGAAAGTTGTAACGAAATATGAATTTCCAGTAATGTTATTGAACATTATTAAAATACTTTAACTTCAATTTTATGATATTGTATTGTATATAAATTTTATTATTATTGTAATAAATTTCGTCTTCCTAACCGTTCATAAACAATGTTAATTAAACAAAATATCCCAGAAGAACATAACGCATGAGCAATTATTAAAATGTAAAAAAATAAGCCTCCTCAATAATTTAAAGTTATTAATCGTTTTAAAACAATCCCTATATATGTGCCACTGAAGAATAAGCCACTAAAAAGCCTTTAAATCTGTTTGACGTAAACAAATTAATCTAATAATAAATCCTTCTAATAACTAGCTGATCAGCTACTAATCAATTCAAAATCGAGGATGCCATATAATTGAGGAGCTCAATGTGTTCTGGTACGGTAACAATGGATGCTGCGGTACGAATATGAAAATAGAATATGTAATATAAAGCTATAGTGTTGCATTTAAAATGATAAATAGGGAGCTAGTTAAAAGTAGAGTTGTGCCAAATTGTGTCAAAAGTAAAAACTTAAAGTATATATCAGGTGTGTAATAGCTCCAAACAAGTTTTAAGTAAATATCAAATACCTTCAAAGAATTTTTCGTGTGCGATGCCCAGAAACAATTGCTCATAAATGGGAAACAAGAATTGATATTTAACTTGAAATGCGGTTAATAATTGGCATGAATTACGGTAAATTCTTAAGAAATAGATGACCTAAAGGTTCAAGGAGCAGTGAGAGGTTCAAACTTTATTTCAAAATAGAACAATGATCATTTCATCAAAAATCACACACGTACACAAATGTTAAAGTATATTTCGTAAGATAAAGAGTGATCCCGCCGTGTACAAAAGTACAAGTTTCGCTGTATATACATAAGTTTTTTATTTACTTACAATATATTTAAGAAGTCAAGTTTTTTTTTAGTCTTTATTTGGTTCTTCTTTTTCTTCTTCTTCTTCTTTTTCTTCTTCTTGTTATTCTTCGCTTGTATGTAAAATGTTGATGGTATATATAATTGTTGTTGTTTTGTGTGTTGATGATGGTAAATTGTTATTTTATTTTATATCTTGTTTTTTATTATTTTTAATTCAAAATAAGAGTTAACAAAATTGAGGTGTCTATATATTTTAGTAGCTATATATTGTATACAATTTAAAAAGGTACATAATCTCTGTACTAGTTTGGTTGTGTGTGTTTGTGTGTGTGTGTGTTTAGCGAGAAAAAGAAAGAAAAAAATAAAATAATGTTAAGAGCACACACACCAAAAAAAAAAATAGAGTTAAAGTTAAATGCACAAATTTTAAGACAAATCAAATCAATTGAATATTTGTTTCGCTGGCGTAAAGACGTGGTCTACTCGTAAATACCCAAACAAGTGGTGTGCCGTCCGTTGTTCAGTGTTTTTTTTTTTTTTTTAATATTTATTTTTATTTATTTAAAATAACATAAAATTTTCTTCGCGAAAAACCCTTGGTTTTGTCCTCCAAAACTATATATTGTTTTAAATTTTTAAAAATATAATACTTCGGAATAGCCTATAAATAGCAGCGATATATGCACCAACAATTGGGAATTGTATTTAAATAAAGTTTATTTTTAATTTTTTTTTTTTTGTTTTACAACACCAACTTAAAGTTTTCTCATTTTGTTTTTTTATTTGTGTAACAAGAGAAGAATTGTATAATTAGTTGGTTGAGTACATTTACCACTAATAAAACATATGTAATATTGTATTAACATTAGATTTGTACATTATAAAATTGGGATGTTGTGTGATTATACACATTATTTATTATTATTAAACAATAATAATAATAATAATAATAATAATAGAAAATTTGTTGTTGTTATACTGTAGAAGAGGAAAAAAAAAATCGAAAGTGAAATTGAAATTGAGAAAAAGAAGATATTACTCGTATTATTTTCATTTGAATGTTGAATAAATTGTAGTAAAAAAGTAAATATACCACAATTTTTGATTGATTATAATTTGTTTGATGTTGTAATTATTATTATTTTTGTTATTGTTGTATATAGGTGTTGTTGTTGTTGTTGTTGTTGATGTTCATGGTGTTTAGTTATTTATTTATTTATTTATTTATTTAATTATTATAATTTGTAAATAGTGCATAATTGTGAATTTTTTTTTTAAATTTTTTCCATAATTTACTACCATTAAAGAAAAAATTGTTGGTGTATATATTTTAAAATTTGCGGCTTCCAATTTGAATTTTTTTTTTATTTTGAAGACTTTATATAAATTGGTGAGTATATACAAATTATATATAGCATTAGCGTTGAGAAATTGATAATAATATTTGTAAATATATTAACAATTACAATTATATTACATCAAATAATAATTCTTTTTAATTTTTATATAAAAACCGATATAGAAAATATATTTTGTGTTTGTGGGAAATTTTTATTATTTTTATAAATTTCTTTATATAAAATTTAGAAATTGAAAATCACGATATAATTAATGGTGGTGCGATGATGTGTGTGATAATTTGTGTGTTGTAAAATGTTTTAATTAAACTATAATTTTCTTCATATAACTTTCAATTTCAGATATTTAATTGGCTCTAATGTGAGTGGAGTTAATTTTCTATATAAATATAAATTATCGAAAGATAGTCAATGGCACAGTTTACAGTTTCGCTATTAAACAATTTGTGACGTAATCTATCATAAATTCGAAATTTTTCTATATCAAACATGTTATTCATATTCATGTTAAATGAAAAAAAATAATGTTAAAATTGTTTAAAATAAAATATTGTATAAACCATAAATACGTTATCGCTATTGATCTATTCATTCACAGAATTTTAACAATACTCTGAGAAATTTTCAGTTCCAAAACTATATATTCTAATGTTTCGGTTGGTTGAACTGAACTATCGACTGTTATATATTTTAGTACTAAATAACAATTTGAAATGTTCTTCTCAAATATTATAATGATTCCTAATTATTTCATTAATTTTTTCCATATAATGTAATCGATCTTTCTGTTGTGCAACGATTATTATAATAGTATCGTTCCTGTGCGGACAAGCATCATCCAACTTTGATTTTATTCATGTACCAACGAATTTTAATATATTTTAATAATTTTAAATTATAATGAAAATATAAAATCTTCATTGCAGAAGGTTTTGATTTCCATCTATTATTATTGATGCTTTTTCAAAACTTAGACATAATGTAATAGTGCTGTATCATACTCGATAAAATATCATTCTTCTGATAATATAAATTTATAAGTCATAAAAAATATGCTAAAATGATGTTGTTTGAGATGTGAACTTATGCGAATTATATTCAGATAAAATTTGTAAATTGTATAAATTGGTCACACACCATTAATACAAGCGAATTGTCATTCAACTGGCCATAGAATTTTTAATGAAAAACCAGAATCAATACTTTTTTTTATTACCGAAATGGATGTAAATTGTTTCTGGTGTAGAACATTACAATTTTTAGATTCACTTATTCGAAAACTTTAGCCATACAGTTCCTACACTGTCAATAAATGAATTATTGGCTAATTTGTTTAATATTACGTTCATATTTAATTAAATTGTAATTAGTATTCTCAAATGTACGATGACTTGGTAATTTTAAATGTTATTTTTATATTTACAATAAAATATCAATTTAATGTTTTAGAAAATCAATAAATTTTACATCGCACCTGTGAAAAAGTCTATACCGCATTTTGTATATTCGTCCTTTTGTGCTCGGATTCCTAAAAACTTAAGCATAAACTGTGTTTTTCGGAACCGAATTTAATTAAAAAATAAATATTAATTTATGATAAAAAATAAAAAATTAACCTAAAAAAATTTACAAAGAAAAAACAAAAGACTTAAGCGACGAAAATATTTTTATGTTAAAATTTTAATTTTTTATGACATAAATTTTGTTATCGTCCCTGAGGTCGATGAAAACGATGTGATTTTTTTTTCATCTCATCTTAAACCTGCATAAGACTTAAACCACATATTTATTTATATTTGGAAAAATTTTTATCAAATGTTCAACTAATATAGATAAAATCTTTTCCATGAATCATATATGATTCATATGATAATATTACAACATTTTAATTATTATAGTATTTTTGAATTGTTTTATGAAATGCAAATTTTCAGTGAATAAATAAAAATATAAGAAACTTACATTTTCGTGAAATTACATTTGTGAAGTTTTTCTTATATTTTGTGTTATTTAATTGGCAAAGAAAACTCTCACCTGAAAATAAAAAAATAAAATAAAAATTGATTAATACAAATTTATCATGTAAAGATAAAAAAAAATTATATTACAATTACATAAAATGCAGAGCAATATTTTCTTGGGCCGCTTCCCAAAACATGAGAATTTAGTCAATATATTTTTAATCAATTTTGATAAAAATTTTATAGCAAAAGTTTTTAATAGGATTTTATGAATGTTTGCTTAGCTAATTTCCCATTGTCAGTTGTTTATCTATAATAATCTGATCATTTGGTCAATGTGATCCACAATCAATGTACAATTTCTGCTTTCTATTAATTTTTTCTGGTAGTAGAAATGAGTATATAGGAACCATAATTTCACATCATCGAATTCTGATGCGTTTTTATATACGAAGAGACTTGCAACAGAATTTTGTACATAAATAATCTCTAATGAATTTTTGGAAAATCGTTCCTATAGAAATACGGAAATTTGGCAAATTACCATAATCAATGTTGATGACGTATTTGGTCAAAGTCTTATGAAAATTATGGATAAGCTATTCGCAGAGTGTAGTTCTGTTCAATTACAATTGTAAAACAAACTGAAAAATATTTAGATGACATTTTAAGATTAATGCCTAAGAAGTGAATTGTTAATATGTAAAAGTCCTGAGAAATGCGATATGTTGTAAATAAAAATGCTCATTGTTTTAAAAATACAAAAACGATGATCATAAAACTGTGCTTTAAGTGTATTTAACTAAACAACAAACCAACCATCATTGATCAACACACATTAAAATCACTTATAAAACCAATTTCGCGTATAACAATTAATCCGAACAAAAAATATGTATTAAATTATATTTCATTGCAAATTATAAATTATACATTGCACACAATATGATCAATAAATAACAATGCGATCACTATATAATTAATTAGATAATTATTCATATATTACATGGATGCGTTGTGTGGCTGTGTGTGAATGTAAATTTTAAATTAATTATATAAATTTGTCTATATTGTAAACGAAAAATGGGTATACAATTAATCAGATTATATATAATATATATATTGAATGTTAAGACCTCCTAGGCGCTTAAACTTAATATTTATATTGCAAATGCGCGTCTTCATTAAATTAAATTAAATTAAATTAAATCAAATTTAATTATTATAATAGAAAGAAAAAATACAAAAAAAAACCAAATTTTAATAGTTCAAATATTTCTCACATTCATTCAATTCAACATTATTTATTTATAATTGATGTAGAGGAGATAGATCGCATGGCATACAATATAATTTATTACAAAATCAAATATTTCAATTTATTTCTTTATAACGCATTTATAATATTTTCTTTTTATACGGCGGCGAGAGACACACGAGTATGGGTAAGTAAAGTGCGAGAAAGGTTTATTTTTTGAGAAATTATACCATTCTTTTCAAATTTAATAATATACATTTGATTAATTTGCTACATTTATACTGCACATATTATAAATACAATAATATATGATTTTGAAATGTTAATTTAATTGTTAAGCAATTTGATATTGCAAATTTTGTATATATTTTATTTAAAAATCCACAACATCTGTGTGTGTGTTTAATACAAATTCCCATATGTCATTTCATTTTATTATTAATTGTAATCTATTAAAATCAATATATATTTATAAATTTGAATAATTTAAATTTTGATGATGTACACAATTATAATATAGTAATTTTATGCATGTTATTCGAAATATCAAATCTCGTTCATATTTCCATATAAAAATATACATATAATTTAATATAATTCAATTAATATATACTTTTATCTGTATACCAACAAATATTTGCAGCACAATAATATGCAAATGAATGACATGACACACACGTTAAAAAATAAATAAATAAATAAATAAATACAAAATTGTAATGTGCAAATTAAGAAATCAAATGTAAATAAAATTTTTTAAAATTTGTGTTACTTTCATTTTCAATATATTCATTTACAATTTACTATTTTTAAATTTTTTAATTATATAATACATCTTTTTTTCATAGTAACGGCCATTTACATTTGTATGCCACACAAAAACCACACAATCGAAGGACATTTTTTTCAGTTTTCATTCATCGTTGCAATTATTCGTCATATTTTTTTTATTTTTTTTTGGGTTCTTGCATTGAAAAATGTTATTATAAAATATTTTTATTAATGCATTAATTAATATATAATCCGTAAAAAATTTTCGTAGAAAAGAACATTTCGTTCATGTTCATACAATACTTTCTTTTACTATAGCTGGCTGGAGCATCTGTCCGAAATATAATCGGAATCAATTTTTAATATATGTTATATATATTGATAGATCTGCCCTAGTAACACTGTCCGTAGTTTGTCCGCAAAATATCCGCATTATATGTAGTAGTCCGTAGTTTCAATCCGAGGAAATATCTATGGATTTCTTACGGATGTCCGCTGCAACTTTATATGATCAGTGCAATCCTGTCCATGGATTTTTCAAAAAAATGTCCTTCCGATGATAATTTCTGCGGATTCTCCTTAGAATTATTTCTCGTTGCTATTATTCCACAGAATATCCGGTAGAATTTATATTCGTATTTTTTGTGAGCAGATTTTGATAAAAATATCTTTGACAAGTATTAACCGTGAATTATCCATATTAGCAGAATAAATTTTCTAATGACGATGCGATGTCAAATCGCGTTTTGATTCAGATTTTTACCGATAGACCAGAAGTTCTATGAACACGGAAAGAAGATGCCGCACGATGGCAAAAATTCATCGATTGTGATTTTTTTTGTAATAAACAAGAACAAAAAACCCGCGGATAAAATCCATGAAAAATCTTACAAAATTCCTCGGAAATATATCGATTTGAGTTGCTGGTTGTTTTAAAAATTATGAAAATAAATTAAAAAGAGTGCGCGGATTATATCGATAGATAAGTGAAATATATACAAAATTTTAACCCACTGTCTTGGATAATTGGTGAAATTAATTATGAATAAAATACCACAGATATATTTTGGACATATATTACTCTGAAAATCCAAAGATTTCAATTGACCTAAATAAAATACTATTATTTTATAAGTGAAAAATCTATGGACATTCTTTGAACATACATTCCAATGTATCTTTTCCATGGAAACTATGTGAATTTTTTACACGAAAATTTTCCACATTTTCACAAAGTACGGACAAATTGTTACTTTGGTGGTAACGTCACATCAGTGTGTTGTATAACCAAGAAGTTAATAATCAATAAGGCGATAATTACCAAAAAAATATTGTATTTAACAACACAGTTGATAAGCAATAATGTTATTAATACGGTAGGCTATAATCAAGAATGGTCGTAACAATGAAAGCTGATTCTGGCACACCCACGCAAATTAGTAAATACACAAACATGATATTATTTATTACGCTTCCGGTCCACACGGGTGACCACCTACAAATTATATGATATTAATATTAATAATTAACGCAGCAGGCTATTAAGAATGGTTATAACAACGAAAATTGAATTATGGAAGCATACCTTAAATTAGGAATTACCCAAACATTACATATTCTTGATATTTATCGAGTTGTGGACAAATAGCCAACATGATATAATGTTCATGTATTTGCTATACAATAAGACATTCAAGAATCAGTTTTCGTTGTGATAGCCTTTTTTGATTATATCCTTCTGTATTAATAACATTCTTGGTTATCAACTTCGTTGTTAAATACATAAATTTACGTGATTATTAACTTCTTCGTTATAACCTGTAACGACATCACATCTATTGGCTGCTAATTGTATTTATGTATTGTGAATCGATCTTTGACAAACTGTTTAATTCAGCCAAAGTTAAAATACAATGCATTATAAAGTGAAGACAGTAGTTTTTGTGCATTGGTCGAAATATATATATGAAAATGCCAACAGAAATGCTTAAAAAAAAATTTTCTAGTTATTTTTCGGACTTAGGGCTTACATGTATATTTAATTTAATTATTATTAATTACAAAAATAAGGTTAAATCATTTAGTTTCGTTTTTTTTTTTGATGTTAACAAATTATTATTTTAAATGTCATAATTGAAGACTATTAACTTTCGTATGCAACTAATATATGTTAACAAAGGTGTTATAAATGCATTTTACCATAATTGTACGGATTATTATTATTAAGTATATTTAAGGTGCTATGTAGTCGTAAATTGATTCTCAGAATATATATTGAATTGTTCTCATTGACATCATAAAAATAAAATTGGTCAATCGTATTTTTCAGCGATTACTTTCGTTATAGCTCGTTCATTAAAATTTCCACCACATCCCACGATAACTTGTATCTTAACATTAACATTTCGTGCCGTTAAACTTATACGCATTTTATAGATAATGTTGCAATTGCACCTACAAACTATCGCCATACCCTTACCAAACTACCCGCAACCATCACTCCAATCACCTACACAACCTACCCTGCGGTGTACAAAAAAACACTAATTAATCGATGATGTTGTTATGAAATTTCCATAGTAATTATTTGCGATTATATCCCGGTTTTGAAACATATTTTCATTTCATAAAAACCTTGCTGCGACTAATTTTGGCATAAAATTAATAAATAAATAAATATAATATAATTATTTAAATCGGTGTCAATTTATGTGTTGAGTTTATCACCACGTTCACAAAACACATGTTTGCAGAATGAAAACAAAATCACATAATAAATTAGACGGAATTCTATTATAAAATATTATTAAATAATATAATTTGTCATTTGTTAAAAATTACGTTTTTCTAGTTAGTTAATTATTTTAAATTCAAAACTAAAAGCCATAAATCGTATAAATAAATATTTCAAATTATTTTTATAAAATATAAATAAATACGTTTGTGTAAATAAAATCTCATCAATATTATAGCGAGTTTGGTTGGATAAGAACGAGTTTAATAAATTAAGGAAATAAATAAAACATGATAAGCGGTTGAATATTATTATTATCTATTTTCTAGATTTATTTATTTAGTGTTAATAGATAAATTTTAAAGATATGTAAAATTTTAGGTTACACAACTACCGATACTCCTATCGCTGCAGCGGTGGTGCTCTTACTGCAGACAAACGTTCTTCATAAGATTGCTTGAAAATACCATAACTTATTAGGTTTTCTTGTATTTTTGCGTATATTTATGCATTTAATGATAAGTTCATAACAGCACTGCGGGGATACAGGTGAGATTATCCAAATTCTACCGCAGCGGAGTTTCTATCAGACCCAAATAAACCCAATATAGAATGGTATGCAAATTATTTGAATTTCTTTAAATTTTTAACTGCCTATTTTTGTGATGATTTTGATTATTTAACATTGTATTGGTATTTACAAATAAAATTAGATTCCAACAATAGAATTGTTCGACTTTTATGGAATTTTTAATCTTTCAAGTACAAACATTTAATGATATAATTGTTGAAATAGTTGCGAGAGAGTATAAAGTTCCCACCGAAATATGCTTAAAAAAAATTTGTACATTTGTTAATTTGTTGATTTACATGCATTTTCAAGACCTTTAACATACAAATAATATTTAAAGACCTGTAGTTTTTATACAGAAGTTTGTTGACCTGAACTACAGCTGACAGCATTTTTTATTGATATTGTAATCATCAAATAAAAGTAAATTTATACACGCATTATTTAAATGATTAATAGCATATAATTATTTTATTTATTACTCATATACGAAAATTATGTAATATGAAAATCAATTATAAATAAATTTATGTTATTAATATGCGAACAAGTAAAAGTTAAGTCAATGTGTATTATTTATGTAAACTTAACCATTATAGTAATAATAATAATTTTAAACAATTTTATTTTACCCATTATAAACGACTATAAAAATAAATAACAAAAGTTTATGACCTTTTTCAATTTTCTCTAATTAAATGAACTCTATGCATGTGTACGTACATTAAAAATAACTCCCAAACATAACTTGTAAAATTACAATTTTGTCAAAATAATTATAATATTATCTTGAGAAATAGGAAAAAAAATAAAAAAACCAACATTAAATTATTCATTTTTTCGTTTTTTTATTTCTAAATTGTTAGAGGTTTTTTTTCACTATTTTAATTTTAATAAAATTATAACTTTCCAAAGATTATAAATAGCGACATTGCATTTTAAATTAAATTAACATATAAATGATAAAGTGTAGGTAAGTTTGTAAAATGACATATTCATAATGAAATTGTTTTCCATCAGCATCAATCGCATTGAATGAGGTGCTTTGTGTGTGCAAAAATATATAGTACAAATTTATTAATTTTACATTTTATTAAAAAAAATAAATATTAAGGTTCATCTAAAAGTTTTGCAATAAGGATTAGTCATTAATTTTGTATTTAACTTTCACTATAACTGAAAATATCATTCCATATTTTATTTATTGTTTGGATTATGAAAACAATAAATATTCCATATAATTGTGATGTGTCATTTATTGAGTCACATCTCTTATTTATTGAAGACTTGAAGGAACAATTTAAATTTTGCGGTTATATAGCTGTTTGATAATTGTATCAATCAACTTTTAAACTGACGTGAAGGCTAATTTTTTTTTATAATAATAATTTTATACTTAAAATGGTATTGTATATAATTGGTGATCTGTAAACGTATACACTTTCTCAGTTCAAACATATACAAAAAAAAATATAGTAATTAATTTAATAAATATTTCGTTTGGGCAAATTAAATTAAATTTTACATTGATTTTTTTTTCCTTCCTTCTTCAATTTATTGTCATCGTAGGCGGTTTCTTTATTTAGTTGGTAATTTTAAATTATACTTTCATCAAATCTTCTATATACCGAATTTATGATTTTTAATAATTATTACTATCTTTAATCAAACACATTTGTTTGCATATAAATATTTAAATTGAAATTGCGTAATTTATTCATAAAATGTGCGTTATTTTAAGAAAAAATTAAAATATGATTTTGTCATAAAATAGTATTTCGTAATTGTTTTGTTGCAAAAAGACAAAAATCTACAAAATTGTTGTCGTAGGTGCGCTACCGTATGAAAATTACAACTATTTATAATTTCAAAACATTAAGTCTATTACAGGCCTTCGTAAGAACTCCGTAATTAAGTTAAAAAGCTCAAGAGTAAATCAACTAAACAGTTTTACATAGTTATTACATTGGGAATATTATATGGACATGTAATAGAAGGAGTTTGTATACCTTAAAAACTTATTATTATAAAGGATATTCCAACTATTAAATTCTACAGGAGCAGCAGCAGTATTTCCACATAATTGAGTGCAATTCTTTATAACTAATATTATAATAAATGCTTAATTTCAAAACGGATAATCAATATTATTTGAGACTTCATTAAACCCGAATCCTAGTAATACAAATTTCACAAAATTCATAATGAATCTATTATAAACTCATTTAATTCATTGGATACGCATCGATGAGCAGCTGTATTATTTATATAAATTTTAGATTAGCAGCTAATCCTAGTACTAACAGTTTACAAAGTCTCCATTAAATATGTTAGCGAAACTGAATGATACATTACATTTACACGATTGCGTAGTAAAGTACTTCAGAAAAAAATGGAGAAAATATTTGGTTCATGTGGGCCACCAAACTTTATTAAACTTTTAGGATTTTGTCCAAATGTTTTAAATTTAAAATTTCATGGAAATTACTTAAAGTTATGCTGTTGTTTTCATTTTACAGCAAAAACGTATGCCGTTGTAGTGTGTGAACGAATGAGGCAGACGGACAGACAAAGCTTGATCATAAAAATTTGTTTTTTGTTATAGGAAAAAATTAATTGAATTTGAAACAGCATCATTAATAAAGATGACTGAAGCTTAATTAAACGCATATTTCTGAAAAAAAGCTGCGCTACCGGTCACATCAGTTTACATCAGATTAAAATACGTACGAACAATTATTATAAATTATACGTTGATAAATAATTAACTATTAAAATTGCATTCCAAATTTAATTGGATAGCGAAATTAAATATGCTGAATTTTCTGCAATAATTCCATCTATACATAGTCTGTCTCATAGAAAACGGAACCTTTTTAAATTACTAATTTTTAGTGGTTTAGTTAATGCTGAATTTTTAACCAACATATTATATTTCTTTAAACTCGTATATTTGTAACTTAAATGACTCTGATAGGGCAGAGGTTAAATTATTAAAATCTATATATGTTAAATGGCCAATTTTCAATTTCAATATGTGTACATTTACTATCAGAATTCGAATTTTGATAGTTAAAAATTGTATTATCTGAAAATCTTTGTTTAACAGTAGTCGTTTCTTTGCGCGGGTGACATCAACTCTTAAAACTTCAAAATTTACATAATTTTTTTTTTCACTTTTAACATATAATTTTAAAATGGAATTAATTAAATTATGTTTGTATGGTAAAAGAATTTTTAAAATAAAAATAAACACAAACACATTTGTGTGAGCAATGTGAAAGGTTACAAAATGTCATTTCAAATATAATAAATATTGTGCTATAAAAAAAAGTTGTTGTTAAATATTCAATAATAATAAAATGATCTCAGGATATATAGCTATTGTAATATTGTAAGACAATACTCTTAAAAATGGATGAGCTGTGCTGTGTGTATTGTATATAAATGCCAAAGTCTTATCCGCAGTGTGTCTCTTGTTGAACAATGTATTAAAAAATTTTTTGTATAAAAATGTAAATTTCTATTATTAAACATTAAAGTTGTCAGTATCAGAGAGTGTTTGTTAATAAATTGTATTGTTGCTATTTTATAGATATGGTAATTTCAAATATAATACAAAGGTTTATAAATTAGATTAAACATAGTAGATCATCTTTTACTGAACCAATCCTCTTGCTCACCATGTCAACTATGTTGTTATATAAACAGAATTGCTTCCAATAATATATGTTAAAATATATTCGCTATAACAGGGACGAAGATAGAATAAATTCCTGAGCCAATAAAAGAAATTTCGAATGCATTTGATCCAACCGGGATTATTAGTTTGCAATTGACAAAATTCTAAGTTATAATTACCATTATTGATTTAACTTTTTAAATTGCATATGGCACATATTTTTTGAAAGTGTTTAGAACCTTCTAAATTTGATCATGAAATGAATAGTATTAAACTGATGCTACAATTTTTAAAATGCACCCTGTATTTAAGAAAAAAACGCATTTGAAAAACAATTGCAAATAAAAGTAAAATGTCAAGTGTTCATTTTGTACTTACATATATTTATTTTTTTTCAGTATAAGATGTCGATGTCGATACAAAAAACAACAAAAAAATGTTATTCTTTAATAAAATAATTCAATATAAGGTGTTAAAAAAACCAAAAAAAAAAACTATTATAGTGCGAGATGAATTATTAATAATAACCGGATATGTTGTCAAAATACAATACAATAGTTGTATAAGTGTGATTAGTGTGAGTTGAATTTGAAAATCAAGGATATTTTTATTGTACATATTAATCTCTTTCGTATAAATAATATTAAAATGTTAAATATATTGAATTTGATATTTATTATTAGGAAAAAAAATATAAATAATGTTTTAATAATTAGTATTTTTTGTACACAGAGAATACCATATAACTGCACTAGATTGTGTCTATTTAATTATTTACGCTTATTACGCCATTACGTAATTATTGTAAAATGATGCGGGGTCAAATTCTGGGATATGTACTTAATAATGGATATATAAAAAAAAACGTACATAAACGCCAATATATCAGAAATTCAAAATGAACACCGGCGGTTATAATTAAATAAATTTTGCGTGAACAAAAACGCGCAACTAATAATTGGTGACTGGGACGAAAATTAACAAATTATCAAGTGCAAAATAATTTCTCATTTAAAGGCAATCTTAAGCGGTTAATTTAAAGCTATGTGGGGAATCAAAAGTTATTCCATCTGCTATAATATTCCTAACTAAATACAGTACATGTTAAGTGCAGAAGGTACTACGCAACCCATTTGGAATAGATCTAATAATATATGGTACAAAATTTTGTATTGAAATAATAAAATTATAAATAACAATATAAAAATTAAATTTAAATTCATATAAAATCAAATGGATTACATTCTTGTCGCGCCGCATTACATTCTTCACATACAAACTATCACAAATATTTGATCGTATTTATATATTATTTCATAAATATTGTATATTAAATATTTAAAATTAATTAATTAATCGTTTTATATTCATCGATTATATGAACAATAGATAAAAATCATCGAATAATTTTAAAAATTAATTAAATTAACATAAAATATTTTATTACAAAAATGTTGCAAATTATTATTTCGCAGTAGCACACAAATAATATTAATCGAATAATAAGCAAATAACATTTTAACACAACCGATGTGTCTATTTATTATATTGCATTTTGAGATGTATCAATTATAAATGGATCGTTGTCAAAAATATATATTTATTTAGTTTTTCCTTCTTTTGCAGCTATAACTTTCATTTTCGATAAGGATTTTTATGAAATTAAATATTAACCATAAAAAATTTTATTAATTTATTAAAATAATAAATAATAATTTGCACGCAACACGCAATGTGTAGAAATTGGACGCACACACTACAATAAAATTAAATTTGTAGGTTCGTTGCTTAAATCTTTTGTTTTTATTTTGTTAACGCAACACACTATGCAAACAAATATTATAGTTTTAAAATCATCGGAAATATTATATTAAGAATTTGAATAGAAAATATTTATCGTATTTTGTTTTAATCCCGCGCAGACAATTGTTTGCAATAATTTCAATGCTTAACTAAGTACACAATTTACGTACAATTAGTTTAGCCAATGAAGAGTTAATATTAAACTTCTTTGCATGTTTATGTGAATGTCACTGTAACTACATTAGATAAGAAATACAAATACTTGATAGACAACAAAACTAAAGATAATTCATCCACAGTTATAGCTTCATCCATAGATCTATCAGCAATTATGATCACCACAACTTTTGTTATTCTCAATTTCTTTACGGGACATGGTGCTAACTTTTGGACATGGTGCGATATTTTATTATTCCCGGATTGAATTATCTTATTTACATTTTTAAATATATTTGATTTCTCATTTCCTATCAAACACAAAAATTCGTCTAAATGTACGATCAACACAATACTTAATTTGTGGCAAAAAAAACTGCTAGAGCAAAACGAATTATATTAAATGTTTTTTCATAAAATCGAATAAACGTAACGTTTAAATATAAATACAGCTAATATTTGGTTTGATTATAAAATAAATGAAATAATTAAATATGAGTTAACTCTAGCCAGAGACTTATACAGTATTTGCGTGTACGTATTGCATAAAACCAGAGACCCAATAAATTTCAATGAAAACTTTTAACAAACAACGGCGTACTGGCCACATTAGCAAATAGTGGTGTAGCCATTCACGTTGACACTTTAGTGCAGAGGGCTACTATTTGATTTAAGGCTTTGTGTCAGTGCCTTGCATATGCATCAAATGCAATTTTAAAATGTGTATTTTCATACACTATTATTATGCGTAATAACAATAAACGATCGAACAATAGTATATCAATAGGTTGAGTTAATAGTTTTAATAAATAACCGACCTGTGTTTATATATAGCGAGTTTCTCTACTAGACTTTTGTATACATTTTTTTGAACTCCAAATACTAATTATTATAATGAAGTAATAATATTCGGGCCAATTAAATAGTAAAATTTCATAATATTATCATATAAAAATAATGAAATAAAAACCAAACCTATACACCCGTTGTCCGAAAAATCACCGGAATAGTTTAAGACAAAAGTAAGTAAACAGTATTCTATTTTGGCGTGATGATGATGATTTTATAATAGGGGGCATTAATTTCGGCACTTAAGCCAAGGAAGGCCTACTGTGCTCTCCCTGTGAGTTAATCCTCAAAGAGCCTGCTTTAAGAAATACAAAAATCCATCTTCTTTGCCTGTCGACAGTTTCCTCATTGTCTCTATATACAAGCAAATTCTCCATTAGTTTTCGTATTTTATATTTTGGTTTACATTTGAAAGAAAGATTAGATATTTTTCGGACAGAGAAATAGATTTTTATTTTTATTTTTCTGATATATGATTTTAATTATACTTGAGATTTTGAATTGAATTTTTTTTCTCATTTTATTTCTGTTTTGTGAATACCAAAATAATTTGTTATTGTTAAAAATAAAAGATGTACTATCTTATTTGATATATTTTTATGATATTAATTAATAATATATTAGAGCGTATAAATGTAACAAAAGAAGACAAAATTAATTATACAAAAAATAATTAATAATTAAATTTTACGTATTTCTTTGTTATTTTAATTTAAAAATTATATAATCGGATTTCTGTTGAAAATAAAATAATAATTTGGCAGACACAAGTGTGCGACACTTTTTTTGATTTATTTATTTGCAATTTTGTGGTCTACATTTAATAAGATATTTTTTGTTATTTAAATATATTGAATCATTGGAATTTCATTTTTGATTAATGTATGATGTCTGCTGCTGTGCAGCCACATACTAAAACTAATAAATTAATTAATTGGCTCAAATGAAATATTAATATTATTTTGTATTGAAATATGTACTTATTTATTTATATTGATATCTATTATTTAAGAAAATTTTCCATTCACCTTCAAACGTATAATATTTTGCAATTTAATTATCTTAAAATTTATTAACTATACTCGTAGGTACGTGTGTGTATTTTTTTTTTAATTGTGCCCGGGGCTTTACTTAAATTCAGTGAAAAACTATATAATTTTTATGTTTATTTAATCTCTATAATAATAATATTATGAAAAAAAATAAATTTTATTGTGATACATTCCAAATATTGGTGCCATATAGTTTGTACAAATATTTTTCGTTCACACCTTATACTTTTGTAAATGTTATTTGTTTAATAACTAATCGATCGATCACTTAATCGCAACAAAATTCGATGAACAAATTGATCAATACAAAATTTCAAAAAACTATAAATTATTTTAAAAGTCAATCTGTACAGCTGACGTGAAACTTTCTTGAGATAATGGTAAAGTTTAGTGTGTTGCTGTAGCTGTACGGCAACTCGTTGCTTATGTAGCGACCGTAATATAGAGACGAAACAATCACAAAATATTGAAAATTTTTGTGTTTTTAACTTTGTTAACTTTGAAACAATTACAGAAAAAATTATTGAACATATAAAAGGAAATGTCATACCGTGGTCACACCTAAAAAAAATTAAGTGTTTCGCACTGTTTTCGCTTTTCGTATGGACCATGTTCATTGCGAATTCTGCATCCATCATTCAATTAAATTAATATATCCATACTAACTTTATAGCAATTAACACATAAAAATTCTTTCTTTTAATGAATTTTACTGCAATTTTTATACTTCCAAGATATTTACCATTAAATGGTTGAAATTGTCTACATAAATATTTTATCATAATAAAGAAGAAATAGCCAAAGGCATTACCATTTATTTTCAAATCACATAGCCCTCTGCTAAAATTTGCAATATTACAAAATTGGTTTCACAGATTTAGTACCTGATGAAATTAAAGCAGTACTTAAATATACAATAGTAACGTCACACCGATAGAAATAACGTTCTCCTGATAATTTCTATGGATCAAAAACAAAAATTTTAGAAAATCATTGAAAAATCTTGTTATTAATGTTATTGATGATAAGGTGATAAAAAAATTACTGTCGCATATATTTCGGACACAAATTGAAGTGTAATAGATATTCCGCATCGAAGCCGAACGAACAAACCGAATAACTTTATTAATAACAATATTTTGCCAAAAAACAATGAATTGGAAAATATTAAGAAGCATTTTTTAGCACAAATATTTACATTTAGAAAAATACATAATCAATTATTTTTCTTCAAATTTATACTAACATTTTACTCGTACGAATATAATCAGAATATGCCCCAGTAACAATTTGTCCGTAGTTTGAAAAATGAGGAAAATTTCGGTGAAAAAATGCATATATTTTCCATGGAAAAGATATATTGGAATGTGTTCAAGGAATGTCCAAAGTAGATTTTTCACTCGATAAATAATAGTATTTTTTTAGATCAATTGAAATCTTTGGATTGTCAGGGTAATAAGTCCAACATATATCCGGCAGTATTGTATATTCTTAATTTATTTCACCAATTATCCAACACAGTGGTTCAAATTTTGTATATTTCGCTTATCTATAGATTTAATCCTCACTATTTTTAATTTATTTTCATAATTTTTAAAACAACCCCAACAACTTAAATCTATATATTTCCAAGAAATTTTGTAAGACTTTTGGATGGATTTTATCCGTGGTGTTTTATTCTTATTTATTAAATGCTTAATCGATGAATTTTTCCCATTGTTAAGCATCTTCATTATGTGCCCATAAAACTTCTTGTTTATCTGTAAAAAAACGTGCACGATTTGGCATCATCGTCATAATAAAATTTATTCTGCAAATACGGACAATTCACCGGTATTACTTGCCAAAATATATGAACGATCCAAAGATATTTTTCGTGGATCTACTGCTCACAAAAAATATAAATATAAATTCTATGGATATTCTGTGTAATAATTGCAACGAGAAATAATTCTAAGGAGAATCCGTGGAAAATATCCTTGGAAATATACGGATAATCCAAGGATATTTTTTATAAAAATCCATGGACAGGGTTTCACTGATCATATAAAATTCCAGCGGACATCCGTAACAAATCCATAGATATTTCGTCGGATTGAACGTACAGTCTACTAAATATAATGCGGATATTTTGCGGACAAACTACGGACAGTGTCACTAAGGTGTGTCAGAATAAAATGTATTTTAAAATTTGAAGAGATTGTTTATGTGTTTTTAAATGTAATAATGTAATTGCCACAAAATGCTTCTTAATTGCTCCCATCATTGTTTTTTAAACAAAATATTGTTATCAAGTTTTAATTGCAAAAACTGAAGTTATATGCTGTTCATTTGTTCGATTTTAATGTGACAAATGCTTAAAGACCATTTTATTTTATATTGCAAACTTTAACAGGTAATGAAAACTGATCATATATCTATGGAAAATTTTAGTTGAACAATTTCAATCAATAATTGGCCATATAATATCTTCGAAAGTTGTAAATTTACATCCAACCAAATTTATTATATGGAAATTTAATACAGTTTGGTGATATTCATCGCAAAAAAAATATTTTTTGCGTAAATTAAATTTGAATATTTTTTTAATGTAATTGTTATACTAAAAAAAATAAATTGTATCCCATATGAAATTTAACATTTTTTGATTCGATGTTATTATTAATTTAAAAATTTTCTATTTATTCATTCGTTGTTGCGTGCAAAGATAAATAAATGTGTGTAATTTTAAAAATTAAAAATTATTATTATTATTAAGAAATAAAGTAAATTAATTAATAAAAAAAAATGTGTAAAACATAAAATCCATTATCAAAAAAATAATATTCAACAAAAACCGAATGTCCTTCATTTTTCAGTGAGTCTATCTAATATCTGGGTATATATTGCTTTGTGTTTCTACATATACATATACGAAGTGGTTAAGATACTCGCGTCTTGATCGCTTATTGTCTTAAATTATAAAAATGTACTCGCTTCGTATATTTGGTTTTTATTACATTAACTACAATTTATTATATTAATATAGTGAGAGTTAATAATTTATAATTTTTTCAGAAATACCGCATTTATAATACAATTTATAATTGTATAGTATAAAGATTCCCATCACACAAACACCAACATAATACATTTTTATATTAATTGTTGTAAATGATTGTATTTGTATCATAATATACATCATACCTTAAAGATTATGAAATATTACCATTTCATCATTTTATCTATACGTTCGTATAGTCGTATAGGTTAGTTAACTAATATACAAATACAAATGGTTTATAAGGCTGCTGTATAGTAATTATATTAAAGAAATTAAACAAATATGTAAATTATTTGCATAAAAAATACAATACATATTTAAAATAAGGTTCGTGTTCGCTTCAAATACACCAAACTAAATATATTTACAATGTATTTGTCTTACAATATAATAACTATAATTCGCAAAAGGTATACATTTTATTTTGAAAAGAAATTTACATGATAATTTTCTTGCAGTCACCTTTACAAATATTATTATTATAGGTTTTTTTTCAGTTCTATTATCACATACAGTGTCTTACATTATGCGATACAATGCAAAGCGACACTTTCATTTATCGAAAATATTATGCTAATTTAATACGGTTCATTTAAATTTTTCAAGCATCGATGATTCATTCATAGTTCATAAAATTTATAAAAAATATACCGTCGCTTTATATAGAAATTTTGTGGTGGTTTTTAATTTTTTTTTAAGTTTATTGTACAACATTATATTAAATTTAGGCATATTTAAAATCAAGGTCAATCGAAATATACTCGAAATACTATTTTTATTTTATTATACAATACAATTTTCTTATTATGTAAATAATAATATAAGAAACTAAATTTACATATTTATATATTTATTATATTGTATAATAAGACAATATTATAATAGATATTATAATTATTTTTATAGATTGTGTATTTATTGTATGGATATTGATAAAATAATATCAAATTAAAAATAATTATTATATTATCAGCAACGATAGAAACACTCACACTTTTATGTCCTGTCCATGGATTTTTATAAAAAAATGTCCTTCCTATGATAATTTCTACGTATTCTCCTTAGAATTATTTCTCGTTGCTATTATTCCACAGAATGTCCATAGAATTTATATTCATATTTTTTGTGAACAGATCCAAGGATTTTGACAAAAATATATTTGGATTGTACATGTATTTTGGCAAGTAATACACGTGTATTGTCCGTATTTGTAGAATAAATTTTATTATGACGATGATGCCAAATCGGGCACGTTTTTTACAGATAAACCAGAAGTTTGCACATAATGAAGATGCTGAACAATGGCAAAAATTCATCGATTGTGCATTTTTTTTTTGTACAAAACAAGAACAAAAAACCACGGATAAAAATCCATAAAAAATCTTACAAAATTCCTCGAAAATATATCGATTTGAGTTGCTGGTTGTTTTAAAAATTATGAAAATATATTAAAAAGAGTGAGGATTACATCTATAGATAAGCGCAATATACTTAATTTGAACCACTGTATTGGATAATTGGTGAAATAAATTATGAATACAATACCGCGCGGATATATGTTGGACACATATTACCCTGATAATCCAATTATTTCAATTGACCTAAATAAAATACTATTATATATTAAGTGGTATATCTATGGACATTCTTTGGACAAATTCCAATATATCTTTTCCATGGAAAATATGTGGATTTTTTCCAACGAAAATTTTCCTCAGTTTTCAAAATACGAACAAATTTTCACTAGGAAAGTTAAAACTCGACTTTGAAGTTAAAACATACTTAAACACCGCCCGTCCTTATAAACAATATATGTAGCTTCGTCATTCATTAATGTTTCCCATAAGTTTCAGTCGTTTACAAGCCGTCGTTCAGTATGCGTATCAAAATCTTAGAAGAGATGGATTTCGATAAGAAACATTTTGGCCATTGTGTTTTATTTTGTTTTCAATAGGAAACAAAAAATGCTGCTCAAGCTGCGTAATTAATGAATTAATTCGACTTTGGGTGAACATTCTGTTAGTCAGTTAACAGCAAAACAATGGTTAACGATGATGGAAACTTGAGTCTTAAACGGATAGTCCACGTTCAAGTGCACTAAAAGACTAGAAACTTCAAGTTTTACTTGATAAAAATCCATGTCAGACTTATGAAGAGTTTCCAGAACAGTTAGAAGTTACTCAACAAGCAATATCACTTCGATTGCATGAAATGTGAGAGTTATAGAAAGAAGGAAAATGGGTTCTCGGTGCAAAAGAAAAATTTGTTTATACAAAATTATTACGGGTGGAAAAAAAAATGGATTTTGTACGACAATCCCAAATGCAAAAAAGCCACGGTTGAGCTAGGCTAGTCGTCAAAGTTCAGTTGCTAAAAAACAAATATTCATGGCAAAAAAGTGTTACTGTGTGTCTGATGGAATTGTAAAGGAGACATTTACTATGAACTTCTGGAATCCGGTGAAATTGTTACAGTTGTTGAATATTTCGAAGATTAATTTTTTAACAAGTATATCTATTCAATTTCTAGTAGAATTTGACCAAAAAATAGACGAGTTTCAACTTGTACACGTAATATGTATGTAAGAGCGAGAGGTGCGTCGGAATACTCTGACTCAAAAGACTATTTTTTTCTTACAATATTTTTCCATCCAATTGATCCACCACAAAATGTTATAATAATATTCCGAGTTAATTGTTTTACCATTCTGAGTATATAATCGATCAAAAAAAATTTTATAATTCACTTTTACCATTTCTGTATTTGCCTGTTTTGGTGAACTTCCTTCGGTTTTAATAATATACATTGTTTTGACTGTTCTCATACGCTCTAGCGTATCCAAATTCATTTTATTTAACTTTAAATTATCTAAACTTGATCTTCGGATAAATATGCGCATTCGAAAGAGTTTTTCTTCAATTGGGAAACAAAAAAAGTGGCATCGTTTTTACGATTTGAAATCAATGATCAATAGATTTTATCTCTAAATATTGACAAATGTAGGGTTATATATTGTAGATTTTACAAGCGTTTTTCACATTTCCGTATATCATTTTGATCGTATTTTAATTGGCATTACTTTTACGAATCACACAATTGGTATTGTTGTGAATTCTGTGTGCTGTGGGTTTCATTAAACGAGCGTAAAATCCTAAACTCATATTGTGGCTAAACGTATAATAAGACTATAAATAATCATTGATTTATAAATTTATGTGATTATGTAATTCATCGCACACGTAACAAGCACGTAATAAAGTAATAGTATATTTTTGTATACTCACATTCAATTTTATTATTTATTTAACTGCGGCGTTGAATAATTTTAGTTATTTAAATATTCAATATCATATAAAAATCAAAATCGTTATCGTTATATTATTTATTGTTATTGTATTTTAATAAATTACGTATAGAAAATATACTATTTATAAACAACAAATTCATTTCGGAAAATGTACAAATATCACAAGAATAAATGCGATAACATTTTATATTGCGTAACACGTTAAATATCATAATAAAATATGAAAGAAATTCAATTTATCATCTTTCTTTTTGCTTGCATAGTTCCGCATATAAATAATATGTAATAATATTAATAAGAAACATTAAATGCGCGCGATGTAACACTTTTTTTTCTTAACAAGAATTGAAATGAATTATCAAATCTATATAAAATGTTTAATATATAATACTATAAATATAGAGAGTTGATATGATACATCGTGTCCGATAAATATTCACACACATTTGCATGCAATTTTGTAAAAATAACAAGACACGGACAAGTGGTTACTTATTTAAATTGCAATATCTAAATTATAATGACAACGTTTATGAATTCCTCTTAAAATATTTACATTGGAAATCCAAAAGTTCAAGTAAAAAATCAACTAAACGGTTCGAGAGGTAACATTTGGGAGAAATGAGAGAGGGTGCTAACACATAAATTCTAGTCAATCAAATAAAAGCCTAGAAAGTTTACAATTTCAAGAAAATCTGCGTAATATGGTAACAAAGTAATTCTATTATTGTGAAAATATTTATGCTCTAAGATCACGATTACATGTAGTTACAGTTACACATTAGAACCACCATCCAATCTTCATTTAATTTTTAGAACTAATCATTTAAACTTATCACATTCAAATAAAATCAAGTAAACTGTGGTATTTGGAGTTATTTAAATTGAAATATTCGCAATTCACCACAAGAAATGAGCGAATAATCTTACATATTCATAAATGTCTGTTACACCTCGAGGTTGCACATTGCATGAGAAAAACAGAGCAATTTTTTAAATTTTGATCTAAAAGTCTTCACATCAATTCAATTTGGGCTTCGGCAATTATACAGTTCTCTTAAAATGTATCTGCAATTAAAGTCAATTTTACCATTTGAATTGGATTTCAATTTTTATTTGTTATAGCACTTTGTCTTAAGCTCATAATTACTAATTGCCTCAATTCAGACAACACAACACACTCTCATGCATGCGGTTTTAATTATTTTTTACATTAGAATGAACAATTTTTTTAACTTATGTATTAACAATCACCTACATCGACATTTACATTGATCGCAGACCCTAATATTTTATCCTAAATGTAACAATTTAATTTTTCAATACATTGATCCTAAGAGCCGCTTGTTTATATTATATGTTGCAATTGCATATATGTGTCAACAGACATAGACAAAATCGAGGTGCACTAATGTCCTACAATGATAAATGACAGTGATTAAGGAATACACAGGCCGGAATGGTATTCCAAATTTGTAGCGAAATGTAATACTCTACACCGACAATAACATTTCATTTATATGTTAGCTAATAATGTTCAATAACTTAACTGGCGATAGACCATATATTTTGTTAAAATATTTTATGGAATTGTTTAGGATGTCACAAAAGTGCTTTCAAAGTATTTACAAAATCCATAGAGCATGCTCACTGTAACCGATACATTTTTATGCACAATGTGAAATTGTATTGATAGTATCGAGTATAGCGTGTTACATTCACAGTTTGTGTAATTTATTAATCCATTATTATTATTATTGTATTATTATTCATAACGTTCAAATGCAACATTTTATGTATTTTTGTGTGGACACGGTGTAGACACATTTTTACAAACTAATAAAAAATTAAGAAATATGTTATAAGAAAATAATGTTCAATTTGTATAAAATGAATACATGATTTTCTATTATAACTTTCATATAAATTTACAAAAATTATATGTAATAATGATTTTATGACTTCTCTTCTTATAAACACAATATTTATATTATGATCTTACTTTCCTGTATGCTGTGAAGCTGTGATCTATGCGATATATGATGACTTTTATTATTATTATTATTATTGTGTTATAGGATTTTAACTTAGTTTTCGCCAGCGTTCAAAGTATCTAGCCGATGTTAATCGATTGAATTAAATTATATGGTTATCTATTGATATATACAACACATCAATGACAAATCGAATGAATTACAAGAAAATTCAGATTATACGGAGTTACATAAGCAAATGTTTTCAAACGTAAGATTCGGAAAAAAAGGAAGATGGCATAAAACCACTGAAAATATTATTGTGAATCTTTGTTTGTCAAGCAATCAATAAGAAAATAGTATTCTGTACCATATTGTGATGAAAATTGGATCTATTTTGGTAATACTAATATCAAAAACTCATATATTCATAGAAAATGGAACTGGTAGTGCTATAATTTTTATGTCAAACATCTATTGAGCTAATTGTGAACGAAGGATAAGTGTTAAGACGTTGCAACAGATGATAGTCATGCATAGACTGTTTCGGCTGGAATAGTAAATATTTCTGCACATAGTGGACATAGTATTATTTATCTGATGATTATCATTTGTTCACATCCGATAGGAGTTATATGGAAGAAAGTTGCTTATAGCAAGAAAATGATGGAAAATACTTTGATTACATATAAAAATTACAACATACGGCGGAAACTATTTTAAGGTCCTATCTATTACTCGTACTCTATAAATAAATATAATATATGATTGTAATAATAAGATAAAATGTACAAAAGTAAAAAGATGATATCAGTAAAATAGTGTAAATTTATGTAATTTTTAAATAATTATTATTTTAATATTATTATTATTATTATTACTCGTATTATTATTATTATTATTATTTTGTACATTTAAAAAAAAAGTAAAATGTATATATGGAAAAGTGAATTTTTTTTCCCGAAAGATAACAACAACTAAATAAATTCAATGCTATCATTTTAAACGATTTAGAAAAAAAAAACAATGGATTTTTATTGCCAAAAAAAAATAATAAAAAAAAACTATTTCAATAATAATTTATTTTTAAATTTTTTAATTCTTATATTATTTTGAGTTTGAGTAATGACCGGACGAATGGATCGTTAAGCGACTGTAACGAAATTAATAACTACAATATTATATGTGCGTTATAAAATATCATTAAATTAATACATAATAATAATAATAATAATAACAATAATAATATGGCGATAATCATCATATTTTTATTTTAATTTAATAATAATTTGTTAATGTATAATTTGGATTTTATTTATGAAAAAATTAATCTTGATTTAAAAATCAATGCTTTTCTTATATTAATTTTAATTGTCATGTGTCAGTGTGTGTGTCTCACACGTACGTTATCATATAAAAGTATAAAAGATGCATTATATAATTACAAATTTTGCTAATACATTATTTTATTCAATTGTTATATTGAAATATTGAAGCGAATGTATCACACAAACCAAAAAATTTTATGATTGACAAAAGGTGAATAGGTGAATTTTTAAGAAAAGCGATATGAAAATGATATATTTCTTTCATTATTTTTAAATATAAGAAGTGTAAATCACAAATATTATATTATAAATTGAATTTTTACTCGTTATTTATTATATAACAATGAAATGTGAAACAAAATAGAGTTAAACTTTCTCCTACATTTTTAGTATCAAAATCATGTGCGATTATAATAATTTTAAACATTTTTAAATGGTTTAATTATCCTCTTTTAATACTATGTTGTACGCAACAGTTACAAATAATATTGTATATTGGCGGTTCTTTCTTAACACGACGAATCAAATGATTGAAATAATTTAATAATTATTTACGCACACACATTAAATCTTATCGTATCTTAGGCATTTATTGTGTGAAAAATTGTTACAAGTTATTTAAATTAAACTTAAATTCCTCAACTTTTTTGTATCTATATGAAAATGTCGTGATAAAGAGTCGATGAAACGATGTCTCTATTTCTTCTATAGGCTATTAATTTTTCAATATAATTTTCAAACTACTTTGAAAATTTGTAAGCGTCGATCTGAATGTATAAGATATCAGAAGACGCGATGTCTATGGTGAGTACGCAAAAATTTCCCCGTGCGAGCCGCAACAATGTCAAAATAATGGAATAAGGAAAACATCTATCTAACGATAATTTCAGAACAATTGTTATATAACACTATAGTATCGTATGTGGAGTGCGATTAACAAAAATTGACTGTTATGAGAGTTTGGTAGACGCAATAAAGCCGACTTGTATTGTAACAACACATCGCATGACGATGATCATTATGATGATGGAAACGCCCAGAAGGTGTAGGTTTATTAGTGTTACTAAACTAAAAGTTTTATTAGATTAAATACATACTCAAGATCAACATTATAAGGAAATCGGATAAATGGTTTTCTAGTAATTTTCAATTGGAATATTTAGGATGGATTGCGGAGGGATGGTAATCGGGAATGGGTTTAGTAAAATTTTGGGAAAACACATTACCAAGCACGAATCAAAAATCTTTAATTAAATAGTTTCTCATTTCATGGTTTTATCAATTATTTAGAAAATAAAAAACTTAAAACAATAACCATTTCATATTATTTCGTTTCATATCAAAGAAATTAGAAATCCAAACCACCGCATTTAGTAAAGAAAAATATGGTTATTTTTCAAAATAATGCACCATACATAAGCACATTTGCTAATTAATAACGCTATAAATTGGCATCCTGCGCTATGTTACTGTTTCCGAACATGCGAAGATTATCCATCTGCAAAACAATACAATTCCAAAGTAATAATAAAAAGACACAATAATCGTTTATTCCTATTAAAATTATTATTATTCCAAATTAAAAGAATTTAATTTGTTGGCAAAACATTTTTACCTTCAATATAGATCCGTCCTCGTGTTCACCTAAAGATATTATTAATAATAGCTTTGATTTTTTGATTGGATCAATTAAAATCGAAATTAAAAATCGCATCACAAATAAATACTAATTTATTTTAATACAATTTTATATTTTTGAATATAAAAATTAAATTCAAACAAAAAAAAAATGGGTTCGTCGCTTAACTCTTTTGTTTTTATACTTTTTCGTAATCAAATTTTTTAAAAACAATTTTTTATTGCATATATTGCGACACTTTCGATCCGTTCCAAATTATAATTGTTCGATTGTTTTTTGTATAAATCAATTATTGTTTATAAATAAATTTTTAGTTTTCTTATCTGTAGAGTTGGGGGCAAATGGCGGGGGGCAAACGACTCAAGTCATAATAATACAATATTTTTATGTATATTTAGTATTTTTTTAAAATTTTTATTTATAATTTTGCACTAGGCAGCCACCGATGAGACAAAAAACAAAAATAGGTTATCGATACGATAATTAATAATTGTCAATTTCAATCACACAATATTTAATTGATTGTATTAATATATAAATTTTTTAGCAATTATTTCATAATCACATAAATATTATTATATATTTGACAAGGATGATTAATGTTTGACCTATTATAGAGCCCATATACTGTTTTTTTTTTAATAATGTTAATAAATTCGTTCTTGTATTCGAAACGTTGTCTATACATAGCTTAAATTAATTAAATTTTTTAAAAATCTATAAGAATGTTTGTGTTTATTTATTTTATATTACTAATAATTACATATACAATATATTTTCTACTAATAAATTTAATAATACTTTTGCATAATTATTTTTAATTTAAAATTCATTAAAAATTGCTAATTCAAGTTAATACCTATAATTATTTAATTTATATGTTGTTTATTTAAAAATCTCATCGCATTGTACATATTACCATCTCGCGTCATCGTCATCATTGAAGATTTATTTTATAGATATATTTATAACCTTGTACTTTATATGAAATGAAAGTATATAAATTTTCGTATAAGAAGTCAATAAATTTTGAGTTATTTGATTTTTAAATGGATAGGTAGAAGAAAAAACAAATTATAATAACTAATAGCGAATAGGGTGGAGTGGTTCTTCGGTATAACGTACACATCTTTATATTTAAATGTTTTAGAATTATAGAATACAACGCAACTCCACAGTAATCGTACGCGTATATGGATTTCCTTGTATCATTTTTTTTTCATTTTATTGCCAATTTTTCGCGACATTGAACACATTATATAGGTGAAACAGAGACAACCTAATCTCAACTGGTTAAATGTTAATGAAATTTTTGCCATAGTTTAATACATAATTACAAACTAGAAAAAAATTCACAATCACTTCATCCACCGACTGTATAATGGTAATTATGAACACCACTCTCCCATACATAAATAAGTGAATTTTATGTTATTTCCTTCGCATACGATATATAAACTAGAATACAATCACAAATTATCGCATTCTTTTCAGGGAAATTAATAATAATAATAATAATATAAAATATTTAATAATTATAATAAATAATTAAAAGCAATTGTCTATATACGTTTTTTTTTTTTTGGTGAACTTCAGGAAATACTCGTTGTAAATAATAAAAATATTAAACACGTAAAAGTCAAGCATAAGTGGATTAGTAGAAAAAACAAAAAAAAGTCGTTGTTGTATTTATAAAAACAATAATATAATATTTTATTATAAATTAAAAATTTAATATATTAATTAATTAGTATTTATTTATTAGAAAATTTAATATTCGATTGTTATTGTTTTATACAAATCCGATTTATAAAATTTTTTGGAATACAAAATATTAGAATGTCAATCAATAATAATAATAGAAAATTATGTTATAAAATAAATGAGTGTTCTAATGGATTAAGAATTTTATTTCCTTGCCCTCAGCCGATTCTCATTTGAATATATCACGAATTATTATTCCACAGATTTATATTTTAAGTATAGGTTGAGTAAATTCCAGTTTTCTCCATAACTTTGCCATAGAATAAATACCGTATTCTAACAAAGAATTTTATGATACCCTTTTCGTACCCTACTGCATTATTGATCTCATCCTATATTGGTAAAATTAAAATCCGTAATCAATGTCACAAAACCCAGGATCTGCTATGGTTATCGTCTGTATACGTATGATATTGGCAACCGTAAAAAGTAATGGCAATGGTTACATTCTTGCTAAAAGCAACAGTAATTTTATGTCATTTTTTGGACTTTTTTCGATATTTATCAATAATTTATTGAATTTCTTGACACATTTTATTATTGTGACACTTTGGGTTCAAATGTTACATTTATTTTTGCCATATAATATGTGATGTATTTGTAGGCATACTTTCGGGAAATACCAGTCATAGTAACCTTCTTTATTCCATTCAAAATACAATTTAGTAGCTGAAAACAATAAATCTATAAATATTATTTTGTCAAATTTCAGAAACATCGGTTTGGGATGATTTCGTTTTTGGTGGTAGTTATGGATATTTATTACATTTAATTTGCTTTCAACAAGTTACAATCTCTGTTATAACAAAATGTTTGTGAGAGTGCACTTATCGCATAACGTATTTTTGTCAAAATCCGTGAATCTGATCTAAAAAAAAATTTGGATATAAATTCTATGGATATTCAGTGGAATAATACAAAATCAGCGAATATTTACGGATAATCCAAGGCCATTTTTTTTTATAAAAATCCATGGACAGGGTTTCACAGGTATCATATAAAATTCCAGCGGACATCCATAAGAAATCCATAGATATTTTCTCGGATTGAACTTACAAACTATTACACATAATGTGGAAATTTTACGGACAAACTAAGGACAGTGTTACTAGGGTATGGACACCAATTCAAAACAATTAATTTTTCGAGTAGATTCTTTATAATTTTTAAAGTACAGCATTGTACGTGTTCGTTTGTAATCGATAGAAACAAATTGTTATCATGCGATAGAATTAAGTCTAGTGCGAATATCCCGATTGTGGGTTAACACTTCTCATAAAACCAAATGCTTTTAACGAATTCTCCTGCTTCTATAAGCCAAATATTTCTTATTTTTATATTGTTGTGTTGATGCAATAAATTATCAATGTATTACTTTATTTCGGTTCAACGGGTCTACAGACGATGGTTATTTTTTCAATTATTATACGTTATTATATTATACAATATTATCATAAATGGTATAGTTTTGTAATAATATTCCAATACAATACAACTAAATTCTATACTGTAATTCAAATATTTAAATATTGTATTGGCATGTAAATGGCATTTTATTTTAAACGAAGAAATCCTGTCATTTTATGTTCGTACGTTGGAATCAAAGATTTAAACAGATATAATGTCAAAAAGATGTAGACAACTTAAAAAAATGTACATTTATTTATAAATAATAACAAAAAATGTTTGTTCACACTCTTACCACTTTAATTTAAAAACTGTTTTTAATCTCAAATATTATTGTAAATGTTGATTATGTACCGAGTAAATATGTATCCACAAAAATTAACGAATTTATAAAATAATAACAATAATTGTCTTGAACTTTATTTAATACCAAAACAAAAACCTTGATATTAATGATGGATTATATTTAAATTTAAAAATAGCTTAATATACAATATGTGTGTGTGTGTGTGTGTGCGTGTAATATATATAATATTGCAAACGCATAATATTTTCAAATATTAATGATATTATTATATAAAATTGTAATATATATTTAAAAACAATAACATAATATTTATTATACAATAAATGTTATTACACAATCGGCTATAGACATTAAAATATATTATAATAATAAGATGTTAAATAAAAAATAAATAGTGATGGCTGTTGGTTGTGGGTGCCAACGGACTCGCAGTATAAAACATTGAATTTGAAATTTTAACAAGAAATCTAACCGCAATCCAGTACAAATAGATAGATATAATATACAAAACTAAATATCAGCATGAATGTCGTAGTAGTACCCCCAGATTGGATTGTCTTAAACCTAAATATTCCATTAGTACGTATTTTTTTCTAGTCTTATTCAAATATTGTGGGCTGCAGGACCATTCAGTGTATATTGTCATTTTATTATTTATATAAGAAGATCATGCGTATTTTTGCAGCCTTTACAATTTGTTATAATTCATAGTAAAATATTATATGTAATACTATCCTAGGCGGCTTACCTATAGCTACTTGGCAATTAAAAGTAACGTTAGTTCTGAATTATATTTGATGTGGCATCAATTTTATATTTATAGGTCACCGCATTAGCTGCTAATTTTATCAGTGCATTTTTTGGATTGTTTCGTACAATATTATATTTTTATAGGAATTGTGTACTGATCAATAATTTTCCACTATGCTAATATTTTGCAAAGAAAACTGCTACACTATCAAAAAGGCAATACTTCGAATGGTTTAAAAACGCTTCAAAAGTGCAGTGATTTTTATGTGAATGATAAAGAGCGATCAGATCAACTGAAAAAAGAAAAATTGAAGATCAACAAATTGATAGCATTGCCAGGGAATTGACAGAATCATTAAATGCTATACCCATCAAGCAACATCACATTGTTTGTTTGGACGCCTCATCCCTCACGTACCGTATTGACAAGACGTTTTTCTATCAGATTAAGACTTGTTCCGATCGATGCAGCAATTTTGCAGCGATTTTGGAATATGCAAGAAATGTCTCGATGAATTCATAATTATACAGATCAATCAGTGAAATAAATACTTTAAATACTCATACAATTAGTAGAATACCAAACTTGAATATGTAATGTTTAGTAGAAATGCTTAAGAAAAAAATCATACTATTGCAATACCAATTTGAAATATTTTCCGTATAATTATGGCGCACTATTATAAACTGTATGGCACACAATAAAATGAACAATTATTTTAGAAATGTATAAAAATACAAAAAATAAATTGCAGATTTCTATTTTTATCAAATTTAAAGTGGAAGTAAAAGTTGTGTTTCTTATTAATTATATATAAATAAAATGTGGAAATATTTTGCGTAAATAAAATAACCCAAGATATTGTCATTTAGTTGCTTTTAGCTTGCATTGTTTGGACGACAGAGGCAATACCGTACAGAAATGCAGGCTATAAATAACCAATACCCACAAACAAATATACTTTACCAAAATTGTCATTTGGTTAAATTTCATGCACATCATTAATTAAAATAAACAACATTAATGTTATAATTACATATTTTCGTGTCCACTTAAATTTATAATTAATTATATTATAAGGTAATTATGGTAACGAATATATGCAAAACTTAATGTCGACCGGTTTCAAATAATCGATCACATTTAAATAATTTATCAAAAAAAGTAATAATATTATAAATTTTGTGAACCCAACAAAAAAAAACCAATTTATTTGTATAGAAAATAATATTGGACTGGTAATTAACGGTGACCTTCTGCTGGCTTCACATTCAAACGATGTGCATTAAACATTTTATATATTTTAAAAATTAAAATTAGTTTATTGGAAACAGTGAAAGTGTTTAGTATGTGATTAAATGTAATTAGAATAATTATCAAATTTATTTTATTTAATAATTTAAGAAAATAAGAAATCTTTCTGTTTTGTGTAAATTTTGTTAATATTTGTGTAATTGTGAGATTAGGAAGCCAAATTCGCATTCAATTGCGTCGATCGCTATATTTTTAATTTAAATTTCACATATCAATTTTAAAGTAATTTTTTTATATATATTTAATGCTGCAATTTTGATATAAATAAATAAATATATAAATTTCCACCCTTAACAACACATTTACTGACTGTGCGATATTGAAATTGGTGAAATAATTGTATTTTTGATCAAAGTAAGTACCAAAATTAAAAAATTGAAATAAAATTAAAAATTTTTTAATTATTTTATAACATCAAAACTATTTCTTACGAATTGTGGTATTCGAAATCGATACGCAAACATAAAAATGGGTTAATTTATTTTAACGATCTGGAAGTTCTAGAAAATCTTTGAGGTTTAGTATAGAATTTATTAACCGGCCACCACAATTTATATTTTATTATTCATATATAGAATTTTCCATTCTTTATGCAATTAAAACAAGTTTAATAATAAAACTTAGAAAAACCGCTACTGAAACTTATCCTATATTAAATGATGTATATGACTATGAATATTATTCACGCGTGCGTCGGTTTTTACATGGTTTAAGCGTTTTCAAAATGGCCGCCGAACGTAAAAGAAGATGTACTATCAAAATGGATAAAAATAGTTAAAAATTCGTGCGTCAGCTGAAACTTGACAAAAAAGAAAATGCGCTTAATGCAATTTTTACATAACAATTTTTCACATGGCTAAAGATGGTGAGAAAAAATGTGACACTTTACAGCATTAGTCTCATTATATTATTATAGGTACACCTCGTATGCACATACAATATAATATTTTATATAATAAAAGTAAGTAACCGCACACCACAATTTGTTTTTGGGACAATAACATTTTATTGGTGATAGTTAATAAAATATTTTTGCAAAAAATCGATTAGAAAAAACCAAAAAAATTATATAAAAAGACTTAAAAATTTTTTTTAAAGATAAATTCATTAGTGTGGCTCAGCTCAGCTCATTAATTATATTATTACTATTTCATTTTAATGGCAAAAACAATATTATTGTATTTATAAATATACTTTTTTGTTACATAAAAATTATAAGATTTCTAATAATTTTATTTCTTTACACATTTACACATTTTTATTATTGTATATTTTATAATATTTTATTATTATTACAACCTCTGTCCGAAAAATAACCGACCACAAACATAGATTAAGAACCATAAGTAAAAGCAATTAATTTATTTTTCATTTGGTTATTTGGTTTTAAATAACATTACATGTTTCATCATTGTGGTAATATAAGAAATTATGATCACTTTCAGTGTTTTTAACGATACGTTGTCTTTGGGGAATGATGTAGTTAATTAATGTGGAGCCAATTTTGAACGCATACCTTTCGTAGACCAATTTCTTCAATTTTAAATTGTATTGTATTTAATAACCATAATGCGCTACCTTTTCCATGAATCTCACAGAAGATTATATTTTTAACAAAATTACGATACATTTTGGATGTTTTCTTCGGTTAACGTTGCGTCTGAATAGACGTTCATTATTATCAAACACAACTTCTCTGTCGAAGTTGAAACGTTGATGCCAGTCTTTCTTACTTCTTCATACATCGTTGCATTAAAAACTAGGCTGTCACATACGGAGCACTGTATTTTAACATAAACTGAATCTTAATGTTGCTTCAAACTTTAACACCACTTTTTAATGTTGGTTCACAACACCACCAAAAATCAATTAGAAAGTCATGCCGCTGTTATTTTTCGGACACAGGGGTGACCAGTATACAATTTGTTTATATATGTTTGTAGTTCAAGGTAATAAGAAAAATTTTTGGTATAAAATCATAACAAAATTATTGTTTAGAAAAAAAAAAAAACAAAAAACACATTGCAATTTTGTAAATTTATTCATTTTCAAAACATCATAACGATCACTACGAGTTTTTATAGTCAACATACACGCACGCACATACACACACAAACACACAATCCAATAACAATGTACATAGAGAAATAATTTCTTAATATTATGATTTAATAATGTTCATTTATAAGATGGTGAATAAGAAAAAAAAAATATAATCATATTTAATAATTTGTATTTTATTGTAATTAATCACTGTATAGTTCTATTCAGTCTGTCTGCACATATTAAAAAAAATTATGAAGAAATATATGGTTTTTTTGTGGTATTATTATTATTATTATTATTTTGCATTTTTTTGGGCTATGACCGAAATCTTTCTTTATCGTTATTTACATTATTTAACCTTCTTATCACAGATATTCTCACACCAAACGTTATACTGTTGCATGCATTTCTAACTCAAAAAATTGCATCTCATGAAAATATAATTATAAATATCACTTTTAGATTCGTTTACTAACAATAAAAACAAAGCTATAAAATATATAGCACAAAAACGTACTGTAACTTTTGATTGCAAAATATAATTTAGAAAAATTGAATTTAATCGCAGCTAATTAGATGAATATTATTGGTCAACTAAAAATGGGTATAGCAATTGATGAATTCTGATGCACAAGACGTCAATTCAAATAGTCACCATATTTGCAGAGGTTCAATTTTAATGATTTTATTTTCTGCATTCAAAACGTTCATCGAGATCATGAAAATAAATAAAATTTCTTTGTGGTGACTTCCAACTATGAGTTTACAACAAAATTTAACATTATCTAAAATTAATTTTTCTATGTATACACAAAAACCGATACTATTTAATTTATTTCGTTCGTTTTTTAGCCCTATATAATTGTAGCTTTGTTTGTTTGTCAATTGAGAAATGACGTGTGATAATCTTCAGTGAAAGCTACCATTTGTTGTGTTCGAAAATAAATGCATACATTTGAAATAGCATTGAATTTGAAATTAGAATAGTTACTTTTTGTGAAGCGTTTGTAAAGGGTACGCAATATCTTTTTTCGAAAAAAATTATTTATTGATAAATACCGTATAAACTATCAGCCATTTATATGCGGAAAAAAAATAGCTGCCAAATGAACACCAGCACTTTCCCTGATGTCCATAGTATTTAATGTAAATTCATGATAATTGTGGTTCTATTTCAGCGATGACAAGAATAATATTGTGGATTGTTTTTATTTATATAGACTATGCACGTAACCCCAAAGAAAATTGTTCAATGATCTAAAACAAATGATCCTAATAACCAAAGTGAAATAATTAATTCTTTTAATAATTTAATAGTTGCAATTGCAGATTAATTGCAGTAAAGTCATCCTGTTGAAACCGCAAACGCCCTATAGATTATTATTATTTAATCAGTCTCAAAAATTTACTAATCATTTCACGATATCGATTACTATTCACGGTAGCAATAATTTCAAAGAAATACAGAGCAATTACGCCACGATAATGCACATATGTAACTCATTTTAGTTGTACAGGTTTTTGTCTTAATTATTCATGGACACAAATTTCAAAATTAGCATTCGCATCAGTAAATAAAGTATTTTTTTGCGAAAAAACTATCAGCTGGTTGTTCTCAGATCCAATGGCTTTAATTCCTGTGTTATTTGAACCATTCGTAAAATACGCCATGTTATAGTTTTACTAATTGTGCTTGTTGTCATCGACTAATGTATCTTTTAAACGATCTTCAGCAACACTTTCAGGAACGAAATCAATATGATCTTGTGAATGATCGCTACGACTGTTGTTTTCTACTCTTTTATCTTCCACCAAACCATTTTGTTTAAATTTTTAAAAATTTGAAAAACGGCTGCATATAATATTAATTATTAACTTTTGTTAAAACGTTTCAACTGCTTCATTATTATACCAGAACATATTAAAACATTCGAGATTAAAGAATTTTACAAGGAAATGTGTATTTGAAGACAATTACTGTACGTCTAGAACACGATGTAGCTTATGTATGGTAGTTTAAAGTTTTTAATACTATCAATTTACAATAAGATTTCCCATTTAAGTTTTTCTACAATATGTTTCTTCAACTGTGATTTATCTTTTATTATGTGAATCTGATGACTTTTTGAAGCCTATTTCGAGTGCATTTTTCCGATCAATGCAAGTTTTATTATATAAATGTTAAATATGTTTAGATTAGATGACTCGAAATTCAACATTTTCAAAGGGTAACAAAAAAACTAAATATGATTCTTATCGCACTTTTAAAAATAAATGAATTTAATGAGACTCTTGGTGTTGGAATCTCACACAATAGAAAAATGTTATAAAATCGATAAAGATTATGTTCTACACACCTTGTATAAGAAACTTTTTGCAAAATGAATATAGTACAATTGTATATATATTTTTATTTGTGCTATAAATTATTATTTAATTTATTATAAAATAATTTAAGAAATGGCAGAAAAAAATATGTGAAAAAAATTTCATAATGTAATAATTTAATTGTAATAATAATAATAGGAAACAAACATAAAAAAACAATAAAAAGTAAGTAAGTTATGTCTTTTATTTTTTCGCTATATTACTCTTCATCAGAGATTTAAGACATACAGCAACCAACAAACACGCAGACATTAGAGTGAGCGCTCACCAAACCAATGTACAATATATTTTTAAATGAATTGTATAATATTTAAGTTACAGATATTACAATTTTCTAGATTATGTTTGTAAGTATGCTGCGTGTGTCTGTAAACCACTAGATGAAATGTAACTATAATATAATAAAACATATACGTAAGAAAGGTGACTGCGAATAAAATATAAAAATACCATAATAATAATAATAATAATAATAACACTATCTCTCCAATATACACCTATTTTATTACAATATAAAATACAGGTACATATAGAGTGTCTACTATTAAAAATAATTGAGATTACACAGATCGTTGTCAATTGTTATAATAATATACAATATATAAATATATATAACTTCTTATCCACATAAAAGATTTAAAATTCACACAATTAATTATAATTTCTTGATGAAATATCTCGTATTTTTATCTTTTTATATGCAGCGTAATGCTACACAGAAAAAAAAGTATATATATAAAAATTTTGTTAAAACTAAATTATGTTCAAATAAATAAAGTATTGTAATTTCATATAATAAAGTTAAGTTATGTATTTGCCATATTTCTGCAGAAATATAGGTATAGGCTACCTGAAAAATCCTCAGTTTGACCCGTACAGATGATGCGGTGGTCGCAGAAACTGCGAAACTATAATAACTGTATTACATTCTTTATAATAAAGATATGCAAATTTGATTTGTCAATTCATTTCTGTAGTATATAGCAAACAGTTCCGACAACGTGTATCATTGATTTTTATTACAATGAAAAAATTTCAAATGTTCAGTATTTTAAATTCTTTGTTTTGGATACAGTTAAATGCACCAACAAAAATTCTGTCAAAACTTATTAAAAGTGAGTATAAAGATGCATCATCACAGTGACAAAATAGGTTTCTCAATATTTAAATTAGATCGTGCAAGAGTTGCAGATGAACGGCTCGACGATCTATACACCAAAAATTTCTATAAAAATACTATAAATAATTCTGCAAGTCAATAATGTGCGTTGTTAGATATGATCGTAGGAAAGTGCAGTGTTAATTTTATGACAACAAATTTTCGTTTTGGAATTATATTTTGCTGATCCATATTATATTTTCATTATCAATTAAATCTAAGGATTATTGTAACTTTTTGGATTATTTGAACAGAAAAATTCTTGAGAAAAAAGCAGTAAAGAAACACACACAAGTTTTTTGACCATGGAAAAATTCAACGAATTATAAAGTTCATCTGTTTATCTTATCTGATGTCAAATCTAAAGAAATTCCTGCAATGTAATGGATATTTTACAAACCGATTTCAGAATAACATCTTGAAATATACTGAAAAAAAAAACGTCAGAGTAAATGTAATTTCAGATGATTTTATTTGCAAAATCCAATAAAAAATGATCGTACATTGTTAGGCCGAGAATTTTTCAGACCACCTTCGTTTACATGCAATATTTTATATAGTGAACGGGAGCGTTATATTATACCTTTACTTATATTGTTGCAATTGAACAATAATTGTCCTAAATTTATAATTATCACATTACAAATGGATAAAAATTCTATATATATTTAAAAATTAAAAAAAACTTTGTATTGATCGTGTTCCAACCAAAACGATTAAATCATTTAATTTATAATTTATCTATTATTTGAATTCGGAACATAACATTTGGGGTATAATTGGGTTAAATTTAAATTGTAAAGTCAATATATTTACAAATTAAATATTTATTATATAAATTTGATTTTACCATATATTGTATTGAATATAAAAATATGTACAGACAAAGGCGATAGATAGATTAATAAATAAATATATAGATATTAAAATAGAGATAAGGTCACTGTGACTGTGACTATTGCTTACAAATTAAAAATTTGAAATTTCAATAATATATATTTCTATTATTTTTAAGTAATATATATTTACAATATGCACTTAATTCTTGCGCAGTAAATAATAATTGTTTAATAAAATTTAATTTTTCTAAAATCTAATAGAATAAAAAATTAATTTCTGTGCTGCCTAGTAGAAAAAGTACACGTAACAGGTAGGTAGGTAGGCATACGCTTTTTAAGATAGGCAGAATAATCTATACGATTTATATACGATCAGTTAATAATTGGTGGTATTGTGTTATGATGGAGTTCTGTGGAAATCATCAACTCTTGAGAAAACCTCTTAAGTACATGTTTATATAAAAAATTAATTTGAAAGGTTAAAGGGTGGGATCATCCACCAACTATGATAAAAGGTTCTCATAAAATCCATAAAAACATTAAATGTTCTATAACCTGGGAATCTAACAGTTGCATAATTATGACAAACAAAAGATAGTCCGTTACACCAAATTTTCGTAGATTTGCTATTGGTTGTTAATAAATTGAACTCATTATACTCAATAAACCGAATAACATACAGAACATACTTTTTCTATATGGTGACGACGATAATGAGTTGAATACTGTTACCCTATTTATACAATAAAAGACAAATAATGTTGTTGAAACCCAGAAAACGTTTGTTATAAATGATCTTAGTTCCTATTGAAGACGTTTGCGATACAAATTTTTCCGATAAAACATCGAATTGTGGCTGTAACTTAGAAAATATTTGCAATAAGATATTGATTTGTGGTTGCAACTTAGACAATATTTGCGATAAAAGATTGAATTGTTGGTGCAACCCAGAAAACGTTTGCAATAAAAGATCAAATTGTTGCTGGAACGCAGATGGATCCCTTAATAGATTAAATTGTTGTTATAAATCACAAAGAATTTTGTGGTAAGAGATCGAATTATAGCTTCAACCAGAAAATATGTTTCCAATAATAGTTTCTTAGTGGTATTGCAACCCAGAAAACATTTTTTTTAAAAGATCAAATGTTTTTGCCGGAACGCAGATGGATGCCTTAAAAGATTGAGTTGTTGCTGTAAATCAACAAAAAGTGTGTGATAAGAGATCGAATTATAGCTTAATATACATGAACATTTCCATATATATGGAGTATTTTACCAATTTATAGGACTTAGAGCATAGGATAATTTAATGATCGATTCATATGAGTATTCATTTTATTATGGTAGATTTATAAAAAAAAACTCACATGTGATCGAACGTTATTTCCATGATCAGGAAACAATGCATATTAAAGGCTATATGTACCCGTATTTGTTATTAGGTTGATTCAGTTGATATTATATTATAGGTTATATAAATTTAGAACCTTGAAACAACATAACCTCTTACTCCACATCTTTGGGCTATATATAGGTCAATTTTAAACTATTTTTAAATATTCTTAACATAGTTGACATAAACAAGTGTTTTTGTAAATACGCACGTACATATTTTCCAGATAAAATTATTTATATTACCATTAAATTTAAATGAGACAAAATTTCAAAAGATCGGCATTAATCAATTAATAATAAAAGTCATAATTTTTGACATATAGAAAATTTAGTATAAAAAATGGATCCGTTGGTTTATACCTTCTAAAATACACACTATATTTAAAATAAATAATAACAAATATGAGAAACTAAATCGATTCCGTATATTTTATACAATACTTGTCTGGTGATTGTTGTTGTTATTATGTTTTTAGTGTGTGTGTGTGTGTGTGTCAAGTTGATTATACAACAAATAAACGTACATATGACGTGTATTGAAAAGCTACAATTAATAATTTATTATAAAGTGATTTAATATTTCAATTTTTTATTATTATTATATGGTACTTTCACACGTCTAAAGTCTCTGTCTCTGCTTTAGATCACACCACATTGCCACCTACATAAATTCAGGAAAGCAGAAAATATAACTCGCTAATAGTATTTTTTTTTTTAAACTTTTAATAATTAATTGTTAATGACTTTTTAATTAATCCATGTAATACATATATATTTTAAAAATACAAAATACGTATATTATGATCAAAAATAACCATAACCTAGTGAGTGATAGAAAAGAAGACAAATTATTCGTTTTATTTATTTTGTCTCCCACACAAAGAAATCTCTGAAATAAATATAACTAATAGAAATATATCCTTTAAAAGGTAATCATTAAAGTAATTGTTTAAAATTGGTTTTTTCTATACTCGTACATATTTTTATATCGCTTCGGCTAGATATTGAACTTTTTTTAAAATCGATTCAATGCTATGCATCAAAAAGTTAATCTTGAAGTATTTCATTTTAATTTGATTGAATAAAAACGGAAATAATTGTAAATTGGTGGACGATTTGGTGATAGATGATTTGTGGATAAGCGACGCATCAAATGTATGAATATCATCTTTAATTAATTCACCACAAATTTTATAATGTTTATGACATTCATAAGTTCTTTGTTTTTTCTTGGACAGCCTATTATCGCAAACAATCACAATTTTACACCAATTTTTATCGTTTCGGTATTAGTATTTAAAATTTACATTACAATTAAAAAGTTGGTATATGAATGTAATCTACCTAGGAACAATTTGTCCGTACTTTGAAAAATGAGGAAAATTTCCGTGGAAAAATCCACATATGTTCCATGGAAAAAATATATTGGAATTTGTCCAAAAAGAATGCCCATAGATTTTCCACTTATAATATAATAGTATTTTATTTAAGTCAATTGAAATCTTTGGATTGTCAGAGTAATATGTCCAAAATATACCCGTGGTATTGTATTCATAATTTATTTCACCAATTATCCAAGACAATGGTACAAATTTTGTATACTTCGCTCATCTATAGATATAATCCGCGCACTCTTTTTAATTATTTTAATAATTTTTAAAACAACTAGCAACTCAAATATCGATATATTCCCTAGAAATTTTGTAAGAATTTTCATTGATTTTATTCGCGGTTTATTATTCTTGTTTATTACAAAATAAACTGCAAAATCGATGAATTTTTGCCATCGTTCAACATTTTCATTCCGTGCCCATAGAACTTCTGATTTATCTGTAACGTGCACCTGATTTATCTGTAACGTGCGCGATTTGGTATCATCGTCATAAGAAAATTTATTCTGCTAAAAAGACAAATTCACTGGTATTACTTGCCAAAATACATGTACAATCCATAGATAATTTTGTCAAAATCCGTGGATCTGCTCACAAAAATATGAATATAAATTCTATGAATATTCTGTGGAATAATTGCAACGAAAGAAATACTTCTAAGAAGAATCCTTAGAAATTATAATCGGAAATATATGGACAGCGTTACACTCATCATATAACATTTCAGCGGACATCCGTAAGAAATCCATGGGTATTTGAAATTACGGACAACAACATATAATGCGAAAATTTTTGCGAACAAACTATGGACAGTGTTACTATGGCTATTCCTGATTATTTTTGATATTGGAATATTTTACTATTATAAAATTAATATTACTTTAATTATTTCCATTTAAACGCATACCAACAACAAACGATGGTATAGTAAAATATGGTATCGCTCGTATCACATCGTGGTATAATTTATTTTCATATATATATATATTTCTCTTGTCTACTTAATCCATATCTCCATATCTTATGAATTAATATATTATTTCACTATTTATATGGTTATTTTACAACTCTATTATTATTATTATTATTATTATTATTATTATTATTATTATTATATAATTTCAAGTATATTTGCATAATGAGCAAAAAAAACCAAAAAAAAAGCCAGCCATAAAATGTGCAAAATTATTTTTCAATTCAATTTCAAATTAAAGTAAAATTAGAATAGACATTTTTAAGAGAGAAAAAAAAATTCTATTATTATAAAATTATATATTTTAAATAAAAATTATATTTTACAATCTTTATCTGCGCCTACAGCACATTTTAAAATATATACGCTCGCACATGGCAATGGTAAAATGTATACCCAGTCGAGTACCTTTTATAAGAAAAATAGAAATCAAATCAAATTTAAATCATTTATTTATAAAATTTATTACGCTATTCTTTGCAATTATATTTAAATATTTGTTGTTGTTGTTGTATATATTAAACAATTTTTAAAGTAAATAAACAATTAAGTGTTTTTGTTGTTGTTGTTGTTGTTGCTTTTCTTCTCTTTTTGCAACTATTAAATTTTTATTTAAAAATATAAATCAGTTTATTTTATTATTGTTTGTTTTCGATTTGAATGTATAAAAGTTTTTGTAAAGAGCAAAAAAATTAAAAAATTATAAAATTAAATATTGCGTGCCAATTTATTTTGTTATTTTTATTATAGTTTATTTTTAAAATTTTTTTTTTTAGCAATATTTAGTACAGGCACTTGTAATATTTTTTTTTTTGTACACATCAGACGCTTTGCTATGATATCGTTGTTAATGTTCACATTACTTTCAGAAACAATTTTATATATAGATTATAAATTTCATATTATTTAATTGCAATCAATAAGTGATAGCGCGAGTGGTTGGCCCACCGATATATAACATTTAAGAAATATAAATAAATAAATAATAAATGTAACAATTTTCAAAAGAAATAGTTAATAAATAAATAATATTATAAAAATAACTATTAACTCCATATGATGAGCTTCAAATAATACATCGAATTTGCCATCTGTATCATATTATATTTTGTTAAAGTTTAAATGTACGACTATAATTAAATAAACATGAAATTCATTAAAATCAACCATCATTGCAACATAAGCACCATCGGCAATACAATAACATCTACAAACAGACAACTGACATGTCTAAACTTACACAGATGATGATAAATATGGATACAACTATCTCAATTTTCTGTAACTATACTTGTCACGAAAATGGCATAAAATCGAATCTCTGGACATAATGATATGGTATCCGCGCATGGAGGTACCGCAATAATCATCAAAAATGCAATAAAACACCATATGAATTACCGAAAAAAAATTACCTTCAAGCAACCAGTGTCTCAATTAAAGCCCGATCACGGTAACGGCATTATATATTGCCCACCTAAACATTTCATTTCAAAAATACAATTAGTCAAATTCTACTACGCAATTTTTGGTAATAGATTCCAAGCGGGAGGTGATTAAATACACAACCACTGGGGATCTAAAATCATCGCACATAAAGTTAGACAAATTCTACTTGCACTGTAATAAAATAAGTTGGCTTTCAAATCAACTGGACAACTAAAATATTGGCCTATACACAGAAAAAAAGTTCCATATTTGATTATAACTTTTGTGTTACCAAGGATATAACAGAAAAATATGTCTAGTGATATAATTTTAATTACTGCTTCCACAGACACAATCGATAAAAATAATTCAACAAGATTGTATAACAAAAAAACAGATTGGAGGTCAATAATTGATCAAATTATTACGTTAAATTTGTCGTTAACATAGTGAAGTTGATATAAACAACATGAAATTTTAATTAGCGTAAACCATATAGCCACAAAATCGGCGACTCCAAACAGACACAACCGACTGACTGCCCAACTGTATAGTTAAATTAAAAAAACTAGAAGAAAAATGAAGCCAATGTAAATGTAGGCAACACACCAACTGATAAATCGTAATTAAGTAGAGCAGTAAAATAAAATCAAAGGAACTGCATTAACATTATCAAAAATGAGTGAATTCAAATTTATCTACAAAATTTAGCCAATACTTTTGGTAACAAATTATTCGCTATGGAAGGCTATACGAAGAATTTAAAGTAATAAATACATATGGAATGGGTGTTCTTTTGTTGAAATACATATGCAAATATTTGAATATGAAAAATTCATTAAAACTCATATGTAACGAAATCAATATAACAATAACACAATAATAATAATAATAATAATAATAATAAATAATATATTAGAAAGAGAATTTCAATATTTATAATAATATTAAAATAATAATTGAATACAAAAAAGTAAATTATTATATTTGGTGACTTATTTATTTAATTAAATCGTGACATAAGGATTTATAGATTCGACGCGACGCGATATATATTTAAAAATTAATTTAAACAACAAAACAGATTGAAAAATAATTATGGTTTCTTGTCAGTGTTACCATGTACCTACCAGAGATCCGCTGAAATGAATTATGCGAGACATTATTATTATTATTTTTATTTATTTAACCTTTGTCGGACAGTGACAAACGGTGACAAATGGTGACAATCAATATTATTATTTTTAAATTAATTTAAATATAAAGGCAATCGTCTCTAAATTATAGTTTCTATTTATTGCTATAATATAGAACATATCTATTACTCCAGGGTATAATTTCCTTAAAATAAATCTAAGGAATCTATCGTTTAATTATATTTTCCAAAAAATTATCTGTTAAAAAATTATTTACCAATACAATTTTTGAGAATAAATTAGAATAATTAATAAATAATATGGAAATAATATAATTAATCAAATATTTCTTTTTATTTCAGGTCTTCTGATAGGATAAAAAGGAAAAAAAAAAACGGAAAAAATGGGACCATTTCGAAGGAAATTATTAATTTATTGTTGTTGTAAGTATTAAATTATTATAATTAAGATTATTATTATTATAAATTTATAATGTGTGTAGATAAATGCAAGAAGATATTAATATATATTTCATTTGTTGTGTAGAAAACACAGACACTCTTACTCTATCGAAAAACTCTAAATATTACAATTTGGAAATCGTATCACTTCATTTAAAATTTAAATATTTCACATAATACCGATACAGACCACAATTGTGTGTTCCTTTTCGTTCCATTTTCCTATCTAACATTGTCAAGTTTCTTAAATTATAATTTAAATCCACAATAGCTCGTCTTTTGTTTCGAAAATGGTATAGGAACTTTTTTCTCATAATTTATATATTCTTCCTAATTCCTATTATAATAGAATAATTGTTTATTCGTCCCTTTTTATGGTCGCATTCATAAAAATTTGGGCGCCAAAAATATCAATAAAGCGTTTAAAGTCCGTATAACTCAATTTAATTTGTTTTTATAATCGTAAATTCAATAATAAGAAAATTAAAATTAATTTATAAGTAAAAAATTCACCAAAAATAATTTTATTCAAAGAAAAAACAAAAGACTTAAGCGACGAAAATATTTTTTTTGTTAGAAATCAATTTTTTTATGATTTGATTTGGGATCATTTGAACGTAAAGTCGAAAATGTGTGTTTTTTTTTTCATCCCTTGTTAAACCTTCATAAACCTTAAACTACATATTTGCTGCTCTATGGGAAAATTTTCCCAAGTGTGCAATTATAAAAAGAAAAACCAATATACTAAAATCTGTTAAATGAATCATATATGATTCATATAATATTATAACAAATTAACTGCTATAAAAATGTTTGTATATTTTATAATGTGAAGTTGATTAATGTAAGTGAAAAAAATAAGAAAATCAACTTACATTCCGATGAAATCAAAGCAGAAGCTTTTCTTATATTGTGTTATTTTATTTTGCAAAAAGAAAACTCACCTGAAAATAAAAAATTTAAATAAAAATTGATTAATTATAATACAAATTTGTTTTTATATTAAAATTTATAATATCAAAAGATGAAAAAATGAGTGATTGCATAAAAAAATGTGTACGTTGGTCTTTACCTTTTCCCAATTTGTAGATAGAAATTGAATTTTCTGTCTTTTGATTAGTTAAATTAACAAACAATATTGAAATGTGTCAATTCCAAAACGTGTCGCATCGATCGAAACAGGTGAACGGCTACAACTACGTTTGACTCGACACTTTGGTGCAGAGTAGAACACTATTCCCATTTTTGGATCTTTTGAGTGAATTAAATTTATATGTTATTAATTTGATGTTAACAAGAAACGGTAAGAAGTTTGAAATAATGTTGATGGAAACGACCACAATGAGAATTAACTTCTGATTTTGTTTATAACCACTATATGCGAGCCACTCGAATAACAAAAATCAAATAAAATCAACTATTCAACGTCAAACAATAAGATTTCCTATAAAGTAATGTTATCCATATACTATTATCTGACGGGGGCCGTTTTTAATCAATACAATTAAATATTAAAATCGGTTGTGTTGTCAAAATATATTATTGATAAAAGAAATAGTTATAATCACATTTCAAAAATGAAAAAAAATTTGATATTTGTATTTTATTAAAATTGACAATATCTCAATTTAGAATCTGAAAAAGAAAAAAAAAATAATAATAATATCGTATCATGTGATCAGGGAGATTACATAAAACAAAAAGGTTAATTTTATATATTTTGATCGCAAAAACTTTCATTTTATTTACAATCAATAATAATAAATTGCATTTAATAATTAAACAAATATTGAAATATTATATTTTAAATTTAAGTTTACCAAAAAGTAATGTAACAACAAATATTTTTATAAAGATCATTCAATATATTGTTTAGGTTATGATATAATTCTCATTAATTTTTATACGTATTGTACAAAGAAAGTATATAATCATAAAATTATTTTTAATTATAATTATTTCGATGATCGTTTGCGTTCATTCGGATTTAAATTTTTTAACAGAGGAAATATCATTTACTTTACAATACGTTTAACGTGTGCCAAGCAACAATAATTTGTTAGACAATAATAAATTAAAAATATTATTTGAATAGAAAGAATTGATTATTTATAATAATTTCAAATAATTTATTATTGTATTAATCAATCTATAAATTTTAATCAAAAATAACAACATACGGCAAATGTATGCAAATAAATTGTTTTAATCTATCGCAACTTAAAGTATATTAAAGGCCCATTCAAAATCGATAATATTATAATAGAGTATAAGATCGATGAATTTGGTGTAGTATTTTAACAATTGATGAGGTGGTGTGGAAACCCTAGTAACAATTTGTTCATACTTTGAAAAATGAGTAAATATTCCGTGGAAAAAATTTTCCATGGAAACGATATATTAGGATTGGTTCAAATAATGTCGATAGATTTTCCACTTATAATATAATAGTATTTTATTTAGGTCAATTGAAATCTTTGGATTGTAATAGGTTAATAAGTCAAACAGGTTATCTGCGCGGTATTATACTCATAATTTATTTCACCAATTATCCAAGACAGTGGGTTAAAATTTTGTATATATTTCGTTTATCTGTAGATATAATCCTCACAGTTTTTAATTTATTTTCATAATTTTTAAAATAACCAGCAAATCAAATCGATATAATCCCTAGAAATTTTGTAAGATTTTTCATGAATTTTATCAATGGTTTTTTATTCTTGTTTATTACAAAAAAAAATATGCACAATCGATGAATTTTTGCCATCGTTGTTGATCGTTCAACATCTTCATACCATGCCAATAGAACTTCTGGTTTATCTGTAAGAAACGTGCACGATTTGGCATCATCCGTCATAAAAAAATTTATTCTGTTAATACGGACAATTCACGGATATTACTTGCCAAAATACATTTACTATCCAAAGATATTTTTGTCAAAATCCGTCGAACTGTTCACAAAAAATATGAATATAAATTCTATGGATATTCTGTGGAATAATTGCAACGAGAAGAATCCGTAGAAATTATCATCGAAAATAAATGGACAAGATTGCACTCATTATATAAAATTCCAACGTACATTCGTAAGAAATTCATAGATATTTCCTCTCGGATTGAAACTACGAACTACTACTAAATATAATGCAGAAATTTTGTGGACAAATTACGAACACTGTTACTGGGGAAGGTATTTGCAAAATGGAATATATGTAAAGCCCATGTTACATCTAAATAAAATTAATTAAAATAAGTAAAAAGTATTTCTTAATTTCCCTGCTTTTGTGCAATATTTAGTTTGGAATAAACGTTAACGTGGCTGCTATACTATTGTATTTTCCTTCCCTTTGTTCGATATAAACCCATTATAGAAATGGTATGTTGACATTTAATTTAATCCGATAACTATTGTCTACGCAATCACTAATGCTTTGCAATTTTATATTTTCAAATTTTAAATATTCTGTTTATCATTCGCACATCACAATCATTAATAATATCCATTTATTTTAAAAATGACAAAATATCATATTCTATATCGTTGTTTATTTATTAAAATTTATATTATAATAACAATTGACACATCTTTTGATACAAATATTGTAGAAAAATACCATTTATTAATTTTTCTATTCATCATTCACAATATTTTTATGATAAATGTGATTATTTTATACGTAAAGAAAAAAAATATATTGTGCAAAACTATTATTTTTAAATTATTTATCTTCGAATAATTTCTTTTGTAAATTGATTGAGATTTGCATAGAAGTTGTTATGAACCTATACCACAACAGCAACAATAACATATGAAATGGTATAGAAAATGTAGTTAATTTTTATATGGTGGCATAAGACAGAGACTATGTGTAATCAAAACCGTGGGATAAAAAAATTAAATAAATAATATTTATAAATTTGACATTCAACATTCAACAATAATTAAGATTATTAAATTAACAAATGGTTTTAAGGACGAATTGAATATAATTTATATATCTCTTTATTTATTTCTTATTATATACCTAAAAAATATAAATAACAATAAAAGTCCATAATAATATTTTAAGAAGAATATTATATGTGTGTGTGTGTGTGTGTGTAACTCCAACATACAATTATTAATTTTTTTATCAATGGTAAAAATCGTGATATTCTCAAAAGTCAATTAACGGATCTATAATATATTAATAAAAATGTTAAGTATTAGAAGATAAATAAATTTTTATAATCGTTGGTATACACAACAACAAGAACAGCAACAACAACAAATTGTAAAAACTTAAAATCCCAATAACCAGTTAATAGATTTGTAATTTACTCGCTCACACACACACGCACGCACACACAAATAGCGCATTTTGCATATTATTAATACAATGTATAAACAACAACAAAAATATTACATAAATTTCTATGTTTTTTTTTATAGCATATTGTTTTTTTTTTCATTTTTTTCAACTATACATAAATAAACTATAAATAGAAATGAATAATTAATTATAATAATAATAATAATTAACGCATTCTCAATTTAAAGAAATTGCGAAATTTACACATATTTCATTATGTTACTGATTGGGACAAACCAAAAAAAAATCAATTCAAATTAAATTAAATGTCATTCATATCGATAAAATTGCGTTGACTTGGAATGAGTGCAATATCATTGACAAAAAAAAATCTGGAGATATTCATCGAAAAAAATTGCTTGTTTATTCTACGATCGTTTAAAAAAATTACCAAATTATTTAAAGTACGCAGGAAGCTTCATTAGTATAAGTATTGTATGGTATTTATAAATTGAATAAACAGCTGCTGAAATAATCCCAATACAACATTGCATCAAAATCTATAGAGAAATAAACAAATAAGAAATTTTGCAGGTGGATAGGAAAAGTACTCCAGGTATAGATTTTTAAAAATTAAAGTGGCGAACTGCTTTTATAATCAATTTTGCAGAATTTAATAAGAAACTGTATCTTAGCCAATCGCTTTTCCGCCCGCATTCTTAATAACCTCGTCTGGATCTTTTCCGGTCCTCGTTTCAATGTCATTATAGAACGTTTAAGCGTTTTTTTTTTGTTTTAAAATATGTACGTACATTATAGTCGATCAAACTAAATAAATTTGTTTTTCCCACATTGCATCCCGCGATGCTCACGGTTATATGACCGATTCCGATATTGTTGAACAGGTTGATTGTCAATGGATGATAATTTACAAGCAATTGAACAATAACTTCGTTTTGTACGAGTGAAACGGCGACGTAACTCGAATATAGAATATTATTTTAATGTCATTTTTCCATTTTATATCCTTTTCCATAGTCGACCACTTATTTTTTTTTATCAGCCCCGTCCTTGATTAAATTAAAAAGAGCGCATCTGTCTTAAACTATATGTATGCCAGTGCAAGCGGAGATTTGTTCTGATATAATTCGTTGTTCATCAACTGCTTACTTTTGCGTTGCAAATTGTCTATATAAATGTTTAATGGTGTCGTTGACGTTATTATTTTCCTTCGGTATTTGTAATACATCATGAAACGCGATTCGTGTCCAAAGCTTGAGTAAAATCCACCAAGAATCTATATGATGGTATTTGTAACTGCCCACTTTTCCCAAAAACCTGATATAATTTATTTTCAAAATTTAAATAAAAAACTGCTAATTAATATAATCCTAATTTTAACTTTTATAATAGATACAAAATCTCTTAAAAATCAAATGGTAAATGACTAAAAATGTACAATGTTGCAGGAATCAAATCCCTAGTAACAATTTGTCCGTACTTTAAAAAATGAGGAAAATTACGGTGGAAAAAATTCATATATTTTCCATGGTAAAAATATATTGGAATGTATGTCCAAAGAATGTCCTTATATTTAAATCAATTGAAATCTTTGGATTTTCAGGGGTAATAAGTCCAACATATATCCGCGCAGTATTGCATTCATAATTTATTTCACCAATAATCCAAGACAGTGGTTCAAATTTTGTATATTTCGCTTATCTATATAGATATAATCCGCGCACTCTTTTTAATTTATTTTCATAATTTTTAAAACAACCAGCAACTCAAATCGACATATATTTCCGAGAAATTTAGCAAGAATTTTCATGGATTTTATTCACGGTTTTTTATTCTTGTTTATTACAAAAAAATATGTACAATCGATGAATTTTTGTTCTCAGTATCTTAATTCCGTGCTCATAGAACTTCTGGTCGTTCGGTAAAAAACTGAATCAAACAGCGAATTGACATCATCGTCATAAAAAAATTTATTCTGCTAATACGAACAATTCACAGGTATTACTTGCCAAAATACAAGGACGATCCAAAGATATTTTTGTCAAAATCCTTGAATCAGCTCACAAAAAATATAAATTCTATGGCTACTCTGTGGAATAATTGCAACGAGAAATACTTCTATGGAGAATCCGTAGAAATTATCATCGCAAATATACGGATAATCCAAGAATGGTTTTTTTATACAAATCCATGGACATGATTGTGCTCATTATATAAAATTCCAGTGGACATCCGTAAAAAATCCATAGATATTTCCTCCGATTGAAACTTCAGACTAGTACATATAATGCGGATATTTTGTGGACAAACTACGGACAGTGTTACTAGGCAGGTTAGGAAATCCAATGATTAAGGGTTTTATATTTAATATTCATTATTTATATTGTCTGTTTTTTTGATAATTATATGAACGACTTTTAATATACGCAATTGTAAACAATTCCTTATATATTAACAATTATATTCGAACAATAGCAAAGAAACTATGTGTAGTGCCTGAATAAAAAGGAACAACTGAATCGTAATCCCAAACAGGAAGACAAAAAATTATCCTACGTCATAAGTCTTATTGGAAAAGAAAAATGGACCAAAAATACAAAAATTACTCATGGCTAAAGAAATATCAATTCAATTTGCTTTTTCTAGTATCTATCTTGGTTTTCGGTTGATACAAATATATGGCGAATCTTATCGTTACTCTTCCAAATGTTGAAATTGATGTCAACCTTTGCCAACCATATTACAATAAAGTCAACGCACAATAATATTTTTAATTGAAATAAACTTTTATGGTTTATAAAATAAGGATAATATTTGTATATTTCTCAAAACTCTTCATAACTATTATAAATAAATTACATCCCATCCATACATTGTTTTGTAACATTGTATAAATGTTAATTATTTCAATAATAATGTAATAAATTACGTAATAAAACGTTTTAAAAATGTGGTATTTATTTTGTTGACATTTACGAAATAATGAGGACGAAAATAAATAATAAATGTTACTTATATACGATACAATAAAATAAAAAAATTATCATAAATTTTAATAAAACATTTATTAATCATTATGTCACCACCACCCAATAATTGTTTTTATAAGACACAGCACAGATTCAATGATGCACTGAATGACTGCAGGTAGATTTTTTATAATAATATTATTCCATTAAAAATAAAATCTTGAAAATGTGCAACATCTTTTTATAAATAATATTTATTATAAGAAAGTGCGATGTGCGATGTGTGTGTGTGTGTGTGTGTACTTGTAATATTATATTAAATAAAGTTGAAGTTGCGTTTTTGAACTTGTTTTTAATTTGATCTTCATTCGATTCATTTTTATTTCTTATATTTCGTTTATAGTATTTTTTATGATTACTTAATGTTGTTACAATTTTTCCATATATAAAGTTAACCTTGTCTTGTTTGAAAAGTATTGCAACAGACAATCGACTTGTCGACTTGATTTTTACATATAAAATTTTCGTATAATAAGATACAAAGCACCTTACCGTACCACCGCATCATCAGCACAGAACAGATACATTTTTAAAAGTGAAAAAAACAACCAAACAAAAAACGAGCGATATTGAAGACACTGGCTGCTGCTGGGGTGCTTCATTGAACTTTTAAATAACATCTTTTTTTTTTTTATTGCATAAAGTTAAAATAAATATTTATGAAAAAATATTCAATTATTGGAAAAAGTTACTAGAAAAAAATTAAATAATTAATAAAAGTGGTACATTTAACAAAAAAAAAATGAATAAATAAATAAAACCTTCATTAAAATACAATTATTTTGTGAATATATAACTGTAGCGCAACAACTCATGTACGTACACTTGCGATATAATGTTAAGAAAATCAAGGTATATATATATGTTATGTACCAACTCCTGCTACCAAAGTTGACCTTTAAATATAATGCATATTTTGTAAGAGGTAATGTTTGTTTATTATTTTTAAAATACATATTTATAAACAATTATTGTTTTATAATAAATTAAATTATAAATATTAATATTTCTTTACTATAATTAATAACAGAAATGTAAAAATATGCAATTATTTGATGATAATATCTTAATAATTTTATGGTTTTAACATTATTGTTTTATGTGAACACAGGGTGTATATGACGAGTTCTATGTATGTTTTCAAGCGTGTATGATCGGGTGCGAGGTACCTAATTCTAATTTTTTTATTTTAGAATCTGTCTGTTTAAGATACGACAACTCTAAAGTGATGTTTAAACGATAAGCGAACGAATTATTTTCATACCGACTAGTCGTTTAGAATGGTGGATACGGACGATTTTTTTCTGATAGCTTTAGTAAAACAAATAATAACAAAAAATCATATTCGAGAGGTTAAGTACACAACGATTTATTAATTCTTTCGTGCTCAGAAATGATGCGGGTGTTTTTATTGATCGTTCAGTCGTAAAAAACAATTATTTTAAAATGATTTTTATTCAATTAAAATTTCAATAATTTATTTACGTTTTATTTTTTGCGTATTGATGCTCTTATGTGTTTTTTATAAATTTGTGGTAATTTAATATCGTATGTTTTAGGTTCATCACAAAGTAATGATTATAAAAAATAATTTTCAAACATCTGTGTCCTATCTACAACATTTAAGAATTTAATTTGGGTAACCCTATTTTAAAAGTATGTTATGCATTTTTGTGATTGTATATTATTTCACCCGGTTTATTACTAATTTGTAGTATTTTTTTTAATTTAAATGTTAATTTAATTATTTTTATAATACGCGAAGCTCGCAATCCAGTTGCGCGCAATAATATTGTTATCGCAAATTCAATTGCGCTCTAACTAATCTGCTTTTCAACCAATAGGACAAAAAACTATTGACAAACTTACAATAATTGGTCAATTTTGTTACTACTCTAGTTTGTACGTGCTTTTTGAAAAATGAGGAAAATTGTCGTGGAAAAAATATATTGTAATTTGTCCAAAGAATGTCCATAGATTTTCCACTTATAATATAATAGTATTTTATTTAGGTCAATTGAAATATTTGGATTGTAATAGGTTAATAAGTCCAACAGGTTATCCGCGCGATATTATACTCATAATTTATTTCACCACTTATCCAAGACATTGCTTCAAATTTTGTATATTTCGCTTATCTATAGATATAATCCTCACTCTTTTTAATTTATTTTCATAATTTTTTAAACAACCAGCAACTCAAATCGATATATTTCCGAGGAATTTTGTAAGACATTTCATGGATTTTATCCGTGGTTTTTTATTCTTGTTTATTATTAAAAAAAATTCACATTCGTTGAATATTTGCCATCGTTCAACATCATCATTCCGCGCTCATAGAACTACTGATCTATCGGTAATAAACTGAATCAAACCGCGATTTGACATCATCGTCATAAGAAAATTTATTCTGCTAATACGGACAATTCACGGGTATTATTTGCCAAAATATATGGACAATACAAAGATATTTTTGTCAAAATCCGTGTATCTGCTAACAAAAAATATGAATATAAATTCTATGAATATTCTGTGAAATAATAGCAAAGAGAAATACTTCTAAGAAGAACCCGTAGAAATTATCATCTGTAATATACGAATAATCCAAGGACATTTTTTTATAAAAATCCATGGACACGTTTGCACTCATCATATAAAATTTCAGTGGATATCCGTTAGAAATCCATAGATATTTCCTCGGATAGAACGTACGGACTACTACATATAATTCGGAAATTGTGCGTACAAGCTACAGACAGTGTTACTGGGATAGTTTGCTTGCGATCATATCGAGGCAGTGGCCGCCCTCTATATATAAAAGCTAAATACATGAAAATTTATGTAAAACCGATTTTGTATAGAATTCAATTAATTAATAAATTAATTAATTAAATTTTTTTTTTTATATATAACTTTCGAATAATTGAACAATTGAAAAATGAATTTTTCTAAAAATTTAAATACACACACGCACAACTAATTATTTGTCAGAGTCTATTAAATCACTTTCACACAATCATATAGTTCAAATATAAAATACAAAATATTTACTTTTAAAATATCCATTTGAAATAAAATACTTACAATCGTAATTTATTTAAAATACTTTATCAAATACTTTTGCCGGAATATTTCTGACAAAAATTTTAGTTATACATTATAAAAACAGTTAAAGTTCAGAGTAGCGATACGGATGTTTTTAGGCAAAATTAGAAGAAGAAAAAAGGTTTTGTCGATCAATCTTATACTTTTTTATTTTTTTACAAACAAATATTGTTAAGGCATTTCCTAACGGTCAAATTAGAGGAAAAATGTATCAAAATTTAAATTTAAAAATAAGGATAATTAAATTGTAACCTATTAAATTATTTATGGATAAAAGTATGACGTATATTTATTGGACAGAAACACCCATAATCGAAATAAAATTAAAATAAACGAATCCAATAATAATGCATAATTTAATTTAATATCATAAAATTTAATTAATCTCATCCGCTATAAATGACTTCTTTTTGGGTTTATAATATTACAACAGCGATAAGTAAAATAACCGCTCAACTATGGTGCTGATTATAGAGAATTGTAGATATATATTTAATTGTTCATTTTTAGGATAAATTTACATTTATTTAAACAATAAATTGTTAAATCAAGATCACACAAATATTATAGATAACCTCAATTCAATTTGAAAATTTCATTATCAAATATAGTTTCATATGTTATTACACCAATTGGTTGCTTTGCTTCAATTGGACGACGTCCAAAAAACAAAACTAATTGATATATCTTTTAAAAAGAAGATTCCATGTGATTTTAGATTTAAACTTTTCTTATCTTTCTTATCACACCAGAAATATCCAGAACATACTCTTATTATATTTTCATATATAGTATTTCTTCATAAATCCAAATTATATCAATGAATAAATAATTTAATTAAATTTTAGTTTGTCATCAGCATCGTCATCATCGTGACTATCGTGCATTACCGGAAGTAAGAGTGAAGATCGCTATTTATTTATTTTATTTTTTTGCATTTTTAACTGCATAAAATTTATAATAAGAGAAAAAAAAAACGAACGTTTTATAACTTTTATTTATTATTGTTAATATTAAAACAAATGCAAATAAATATATATGAAATAGAAACAAAACATTGTTAAATAGAAGAATTTATAAAAAAAATAAATTATTCATTAATCATTGGTTAACCCTTTACATCAGCAGTGTAACGGCTGCGGTGTATATTTTATCTAAAATGGAAATTCCCATTTTTAATCAAAAGCATCAGACAAATTTTTCGTTTTCGATAATCAGAAACAGAATAACAAAAATTTATAATCAAATTATACTACAAACATTTGAATTGATCGAATACACTTTGAGGGTGAATGTTGTGAGATTGGTATATAGTAAAAATCTATTGTTACTCGGGTAATTGTAAGCGTTTGCTTTACAGATCATGTACAAAATCTGGTGAGACCGAAAATAATTGTATGTAGTATGGATGGTGTGAGTATAAGTGGGTTAATAATCTAAAATGATTACGAGTCGCGTGTGAAAAAAATATCAACAATTTACAAAACAAAAAGAAAGCGTAAGTTTAAAATAACATTTTCGTTGTAATATTCAATAAAACGAAAGAACAACGTAATCTTTGTTACCGCAGGCCAATGACTATTTTATCTTTTTATCATTATTGTTATTATTATTATTATTATTATTATTATTATTATTATTATTATGTATTATTATTATTATTATTAATATTATTAATAATATTATTGAGGTGCTTCTTCTTCGCTGCTGTTGAAATATATATATTATTAATAATAAGTTATATGCCATAAATAAAATTACATGTTTTAATAAATCATTTTGTTGCCATAGTTGGCTACGGCGACAGAATTTATTTTGTATATTGGAAAGTTTTCGTTTTTTTTTCAAATTTATTTAAAATATTTTATTTCTATAAATAACAATATTACTATTTATAATAATAATAATAATTTATTTCTATTAAAATTTCAGATATCGTTTTGTTTTTAAATGTTGGTGTACCATGTTCAGGGTCAAAGGTAAGCGGTTTCGATTTCGTGCACATATTTAATTATTTTTTTATTATAATACAATAATAAATTTTTAATTTTATATATATTATTTTCCATTGATTTTATAGGTTTATATTTTTTTCTGTTCAGCTTTAAGTTTAATTTATAGTTATATAAAAAATAATTTGAAAAGAAAATATTTGAATGATGGGAGTATTTCGTAATAGATGGGAAAAAAAATAAATATAGTTATAAAAAATTATATAGCTCCCATAGACACGCAAGGAATTTTGTATAAATGATGTTCATGTGCATTCAAAAACAAGAGAGATTTCTTTGTTAATTAAAATCATTCCGAATATACCACTTTTTGACTTGCAAAAAATCTTAAATATCTTATAAAATATTTATTAATTAGATTTGTAATTTATGGCAATTTTTAAGGCATGCGTCGTATGCAACATAGATACTCGTAGACAATACACAAAAATCAATGGTATAAATAGTTTCTAAATTATCTTATGGATACCGCATCCTAAAAAAACAATGAGCACTGCGATCCTAATTTGTATCTATTATGTGCTCTTATATAAATCCTTAGTTACTGCAGCCACAGTTCATCTTTACAGATTTGAAAAATTACATGAACAGCTTCTGGGTGTAAGGAATCCATCGTATGTAGTTTTCTTTGTCACTTAGACATTATTTGCAATTGTTATTTATCAGCCGATTCCATTTTATATATTGTATAAATGGTATCTGACTGGAAAATATCTGGTCAAAAGATCTGTAAGTTTTATGGAATTACAGTATTTCTGTTGTGGAATAAATTTCTGAAATATTTTTCAGACCCCTTTTCTATTCATACACGAATAATGTGATTGTAATGTGGTCACAAATTATTACATTATTTGTATAATATTTGTTTCATGAGTAATAAATGTATTACATATATCCTGTGTCCGAAAAATAACTGGAATGACAATTTTATAAATGGCGTACTCATTTATTTATGTATTTAAGAAATTGACAAATTTTCGTTACACATTGCCTACAGTGCGTAGCGCCAAAAGCTAACCCATTAAGTAACAGTATAGCTTTTTCGTGCGATTTCGTCAAATTTAAAAAGACATTTTCAACGAGATTCATGGAACTGGAACTGGCGGTACATATACAAAAAACAATAATTCATGAGATTTTACAAAAATAATTGAGCTACGAATTCAAATTTTGTTTCATACATCAATTGCGTGCGCGATGACCAAAAATTGTAACGAATTGCACAATCCCCAAAGACGCATTCTTAATAACTCTGAAAGTTATTGTTATTAATTTCTTAAATACTATTTATAATTGCGGTGATGAAACACGGTGCTTTTAAAAATTTAAACTAAAGAATATCGAAAGTAGGTCAAATGTAACACGGTTCGTAGTTTGTCCGCAAAGATTCCGCCGTATATTTAGTAGTCCGTAGTTTTAATCCGAGGAAATATCTATGGATTTCTTACAGATGTCCGCTGGAATTCTATATGATGAGTGCTACACTGTCCATGAATTTTCATAAAAAATTTCCTTGCACTATCCGTATATTTCCGATGATAATTTCTACGGATTCTCCTTAGAAGTGTTTCTCGTTGCTATTATTACACAGAAAATCCATAGAATTTATATTCATATTTTTTGTGAACAGTTCCACGGATTTTGACACAAATATCTTTGGATTGTAGATGTAAACCAGAAGTTCTATGAGCACGGAATGAAGACGCTGCCTGAACGATGGAAAAAATTCATGGATTGTGCATTTTTTTTATGTGTAATAAACAAGAATAAAAAAACCGCGGATAATATCCATGAAAAGTCTTACAAAATTTCTCGGAAATATATCGATTTAAGTTGCAGGGGTTGTTTTAAAAATTATGAAAATAAATTAAAAAGAGTGAAAATTATATCTATTTAGATAAGCGAAATATACAAAATTTAAACAACTGTCTTGGATAATTGGTGAAATAAATTATGAATACAATACCGCGTGGATATACCGTTGGAAATATTACCCTGAAAACCCAAAGATTTCAATTGAACTAAATAAAATATTATTGTATTAAGTAGAAAATCTATGGACATTCTTTGGACAAATTTCAATATAATATCTTGTCCATGGAAAATATGTGGATTATTTCAATGGAAATTTTTCTCGGACAAATTGCTACTAGAGAATTGCTCGATAATGCACATTTTCTTATCGTGCGACAATTATCAAAAATGCATTTCAATCAGCGATATAAAAAAAAATCATTTGATGTCCATTTTGAAAGTGAACGCGGTGGAATATTTCGAATAAATAAAATTATTTCTGTGTAAATGAAAAATTAATTGATTGTTTTTTCTTAATACATTTTTTAATACATTTTTTCGACACAAACGGGTAAGCAGTACTCTATCCGTATAGACTTCATTCCAGGACAAATCTATTTATATATATATATCACGATTCGAAATCATATTACTATTGTTATGAGCTACACCCAGAACCTGTTAGCATAAATGATCAAAATTTTAATTATTATTAACTCATATGGGAATTCGATTTAGTACACAAGAAGAAGTTAACTATGTATAAATGAATTAATTAGGTTAATATACAATAAATTTGTATTACAACATCACACTTCTATGAGTCTAAAGTATGTTACATGTTAACATATACCATATATTAAATTAATGTCACTGCCACCACACACACCATATATACACAATATATCTGTATTCGTATTGTTACAAATTTAAAAGTGCAAAGATGCGTAACTAATAAACCAACAAATCAAGAAAACGATTCATTTACACACTTTTTAGTATACAATAAAATACAAAGAAGAAAAAGCATCGCACATTTATCTCTTCTCTTATAAACTACAATAAATGAAATAAATACAAAATATACGAACATTATAATAATTTATGTTCTATAATTAGTTTTACCTATTATTACCAAATAATTATATGCAAACGTACTTGTATTACACTTTTATATGCATATATTATCCACTATAATAACAGCAGACAAACACATAAACCGTATAAGTAAGTAGGTGAGGATGGAGCACAACTCAATGAAGCCATAGTATTTTATTACATTATGTCACTAGGGTGTCCTATATAATAGTTCAAACAATATAACATTATTGACTGCATTGCACATCCATATAACTATAAAATTTTCTAATCAAATCCTAATTTATATTTACATTGTGTGTTATACGCATTGATAATTTACACTACAATATGAATCTTCAGTGATATTATTAGAAAAAAATTAATTTAAACCATTTGTAACATTAGCTGAACGTTGGCCTCATCTTCACCTATATGTGAGGCGTTCATATAAATATTTCATTTGCAAAATATCATTATAATACATAGAGAAAAAAAAGCAACAACAATAAAATAAGTTATAAAAATTGAGAAAAATTATGTGGTGTTACTGCAAAAAAACTGAAAATATTAATAGTAATTTGGATGCAAAATGGTAAAAAATTATTGATATGCTATTTTAAATATTAGAAATAATAATAAATTAGAAATTAAATGGAGAGAAAATTACAAATCAATCAATATGCAAACGATGCACAACAAACGAAAAATGATATAACATTTTTTTTTCTATTTTTAATCTCATCTCATTTGCATTTTATTTATTAGTTTATTAATTCAATCAAATTCCTAAATAGATACAGCAAGCATTATTAAAATACCCGACAGCCCATTTGTTAAATGATATCATAATAATATTATAAAATTGTGACTATTATGTAAGTTGTTGTGCTCGTATAAAACAATTTATCATTTCTGTTGCCATTTGGGGTATAACGAAAAGCTGTCCGTATTCAGTAAAGTACTAATTATAAACTATACACGCTATTTCGAATTTAATAGGTGTGAGTATGCAACAGTTATTGTGTAATAACTGAGTGCTGGGGAACGATCTGCTATGAATGGGGATAATTTTTAGGTGTCACGATGATTGTTAAAAACAGGAATCCATCGATTTGTGTTAAAATTTTATCTACACTACTTTAATCAATTTTTTCGGATAGAAAGTGATGCCGTTGTTCCACACCTTCTGGATTGTAAAAATTTCTCAAAAAATTACTAAACTCAAACAATTAAATATAAATAAATTGTTTTACAGACCGTAAATCACTAAATCCTTTAATTCAAAAATATAAAAAAATTATCGGGTTAATAGTAGTCGAGAAATCCTTTTTGGGGAATATTTAAGTTCAATCGCATCCTACATTGTACACGACTACATACAAGAGAGCCGGATAATTGATGCTACAACACTTCTATTGAGATTAATTGAGTTGAATTAGAATGTCCGGAAATATCGAGAGTATTGTCATATGAATTTTCAAAAATTAAAATAAGATTTGTAATTAATTGCTTGGATTTCTAAAATACAATAATTTATAATTAAAGAGTTTTTTTTTTAATTTACTGTAACATGTATGTGCATGTGTATTTAATTTCTATTCTGATTGTGAGATTATATCGAATAAAAAGTACAACAAAAGACTTAAACGACGAAACTCGATTTCTATGCCATTATTATTATTCTATATAAAAAAATAAAACAAAAGACTTTAGCGACAAACCTGAAATTCTTTTCTGTAAATAAATCGCATAAAGAAAACAAAAGACTTAAGCGACGAACCTGAAATTCATTTCTGTGATTAAATACCATTAAAAAAATCAAAAGAGTTAAGCGACGAACCTCGAATTCTTTTCTATTATTTTTATTCCATATAAAACAAATAAAACAAAAGACTTAAGCGACGAACCTGAAATTCAATTCTGTGATTAAATACCATTAAAAAAACAAAAGAGTTAAGCGACGAACCTCGAATTCTATTCTATTATTATTATTCCATATAAAAAAATAAAACAAAAGACTTAAGCGACGAAACTCGAATTCTTTTCTGTAATTAAATCGCATAAAAAAAACAAAAGACTTAAGCGACGAACCTGAAATTCATTTCTGTGATTAAATACCATTAAAAAAACAAAAGAGTTAAGCGACGAACCTCGAATTCTTTTCTATTATTTTTATTCCATATAAAACAAATAAAACAAAAGACTTAAGCGACGAACCTGAAATTCAATTCTGTGATTAAATACCATTAAAAAAACAAAAGAGTTAAGCGACGAACCTCGAATTCTATTCTATTATTATTATTCCATATAAAAAAATAAAACAAAAGACTTAAGCGACGAAACTCGAATTCTTTTCTGTAATTAAATCGCATAAAAAAAACAAAAGACTTAAGCGACGAACCTGAAATTCATTTCTGTGATTAAATACCATTAAAAAAACAAAAGAGTTAAGCGACGAACCTCGAATTCTTTTCTATTATTTTTATTCCATATAAAACAAATAAAACAAAAGACTTAAGCGACGAAACTCGAATTCTTTTCTGTAATTAAATCGCATAAAAAAAACAAAAGTGTTAAGCGACGATCCTGAAATTCATTTCTGTGATTAAATACCATTAAAAAAACAAAAGAGTTAAGCGACGAACCTGAATTTTCTTTTTATCAAAATGTTCATAAAATATTGCAAAAAAAAAGTCTGTATATTTTAGTTCACACGCTCAACTTTTGCTTGTTCCTTATAGATTAAATTTCTTCCGAATAAGTTCGAAGATTATAAAAATCTTTCAACTCGCGGTCTCCACTGTAAAAAAAAAACACCTTCCTTTTTGTTTACTCATAAAATCAGTTTAAAATTTGAACTGAATCGTTTAAAAGATGAATTAGTATAAAAACAAAATAATAATAACAAGCGCGTCGTCTACTCTTGGATTACATTCCGCACTCAATTATTATTATTATTATTATCAATATTTCTTCCAAAAAAATATAATATCTTCCATCTTTTAATTTTAGAAATTTCTTAACCAAAAATTTTTCTGATAATTACACGAATTATATAATATCAATATGACATCATACACTCATTTGTATATCACAGAGGTTCTCGTCAGTCTGTTAAGTTATATTACATTTATAGCCATAAAAATATTCATTATTCCACTTGTATAATATTTATCGTTTAACATTTTCAGTTTATTTATCCAATTATATAATATTGAGTGGTCAAAAAAGTTTCCACCGATTAATTTAATGAACATTTTTATAATCAAATATTTATCATTTGGATAGTTGTCGCTGAAGAAATTCTGTGGTTTCTGCGCGATTGTCATAAACCTCTTTCGAAGCCAAATTTACACCGTTTAGATAGATCTCTGGCGACCGGTAAAATTGTGTGGTCTACCGTTGTCATGATAGGATACAACTCCTTGTTGATAAATTCCGTTCGCTTTATTTTAATTACTAGATTAATTGTTAACAGTAAAAATCATATTGATGCCATTTACAAATACAACTTTATGTAAGTTATTTATCGGCGGAAACTTTTTATACCATCCATCCAATATTTACAATAATTTTATTGGTTCAAAAAAAAAAAACCGGCTTTATTATAAAGATATGAAACTTTTTGAAGATGGGATTTTTTATTTTATACTTCTTAAGTATTTAATTAAAGCATTCCCAATATCAGTGTACGCGCGCTCGTATAGGACGTACGCAAATATTTATATTACAAAAATCAAGTTTTATTTGTTGATGTCATTTTCCATTTACATTTTTATGATTATTTTATTTAATATCCAATCACTTTTATTTTTTAGTTAATTTGTCATTTATTTGCGAAATTTTTCAAAATACCGCGCTTAATTACACAGTCTATGTAATATCAAAATGAATATAAATTATATTTGTACAAGGTTTTCTATTTATAGATTACATTTCGATACCTCTCTGCTGCTTAACAGATTTAAACTGTTGTTATTAATTATTATTATCAATATTATAATCTTCTAATATTAAATGAAGAACTTGTAAACATAAATTGGGTGTGTAAATTAATCAGTGGTTCGACCGATGTAAATAAAATATTGCATTGGTACTCAATTAAATAATTATCCGAAACAATACAGGATATACCAATGGGGGAGAAACAAAAGATTGCTGAATAAATAAATACAACGAAATCCATTGTATTATTATATTGGACGAACGCAGATTGAAGATGAGTGCGAAGCTGAGACATTATAGATGTATCGTTCCATAAATATGCATGTACCTGATATCTTATATAAAAATGGTATTGCAGATAGATGCGACTTGTACTTACTCACAATCAATTAAAAATAAATTCATCTCACCATTTCTCAACATTATTTGGATCTGTGTTTAAATTTAATCCACATAAATGTACAAGTAGATTCATCATTACACACAAATCGAAACAATGGATACAGATTATAGATTAAAGAAGTCAGAAACAGTCACATCAGTTATGGTATTGATTTGTGGTTGTTTAAGTGATAGCGATTTGAAATGGTGTTGCTATTTCACCTTTACCTCACACACACTTTTGCCTTTCCTCAAATCTACATTCTCACATTCTATCACTATTTCTTTACTATCCTTATCCAACCTACCTTCTAAGCGCACCTACTAATTATCGTTCAATTTCCTTTACAACTTCTACCCTAATTTCCCTATTACTTCCTACCTACTTCTCCTCTAGCCTCACGTTTAACTTCCCATCCTACCTTCAATACAACATTTCCTACAACAATCACTACAACTTCCTTCAATAATGAGTTCCAATAAAGGAGTGGGATTAGTATAACTGGCTCAAGCAAAAATTATATTAATTTCTCATTAAACACTTAAGATCAAAATTACAAAGAAATCGTATTAATATACTTTCTTCAGTAATTGTAATGAAAACATTTAGGATTTACGGGTGTTCTAGAAAAAAGTGCCGATTAATATCACTTGCAACCAGTAAACTTTATAATTTACCGCATTAAGTAGTTAATTAGTTAAATATGATATTTATAGTAATTCAAATGAGAACATTCAAAATGCGTTGGAACATCCAAAAGTGGTGATCTTAAAAAATCCATAAGCCGGTGTACACTTAACATGTTTAAAAGACAAAGTCTATAATTACATAAGCGCAGACTAATTTTGTATCGGTTTTGTTTGCAGTACGATCATTTGAAGAAAACATGTGAGGAAAGTTATAGATTGTTGGTATAGGTAGAAGTTTATGGTGAATGATAAATGGATGTTTTTTCACAATATCTAAATGATATAAACATTGTACTGATCCATGAAAAGAATATTTTGTTGTATATTTGATGGAATCAGGCGAAATAATCGACATTTCATATGCATACAAGTATTATTTTGCATATCATGGAATGGTAAAATTAAAATCGATTAAATTTCCGGAACGTCTAATCAAATTTCAAAAATAACTACTGTGAAAGATTATACAGTTGGAATTTGATGTTGTAATAAAAATAGAAAATCCGTTAAAACTTTATTTATGATTTATAAAAAACAGTGTTCCAGAAAAATTCCCATTAGCCCCGTTGGCATAAAATTTTACAATTAAACTTATAATTTTCAAAATACTATATTTAAAATAGGTTTAATCAAATGTTTCTTCAAATCCATCGATATTGATTAATTAGTACTCGTTTTTTCCCAATGTTTTGTAATACCTAGCATTAGCTAAAAAAAAAAACACCACATCTGCGAAAATGTATTTACTCAAAAGAAAACAAAAATAGAAATAAAATATAAAATTGCAAGATTAAATTTAAGGATTTTTAACAAAATAACATCATTTTATTATTTATAGAAGCGATGTCATCATCTTTGTTTCAATTTCATATATTTTTATAGGTGTAAGATAAAAAAAAAATACCAACAAAAATATAAGAACTCAAATAGAGGTACCTCTACGACAAAATAACGAATCTGAAGCAAAAAAAAACTCTGAATAAATTAACTTTTATTGAGGTATAAAAACAAAATCGTATTTGAAAAGAGACTCACACACACACAAACCGTCGTCACAATCAAAACACCTTAAAGAATTATAATATTATGCAAAATTAATATAGAAAAAAAAACGCTTTTAAATGAAAATTAAAATAATTTTTTCCTAATTTATTCAAACTATAATATATTAATTTTAAAACGAAAAATTACACATTCCATCCACCGACGACGAGAATATAACGATATTATTTTAAGTAACAATAACAAAAAATCTGATAACACGCTCTATTAAACTGGTTTTTATTATAATACACATTTATTTTTAATTTAATTATTATTAACATTAAAGTCATAATACCAACTTAATCTGCATTTTTGAATATTTTTTCGCATTATTAATTTTATACGAGATGAGGCTGAAAAATTCTCGTCCAAACAACTTACGAATATTAGATAATACCAAGCCTTTGATATTACCACAACTATTTCGCGCAATTTTAATCGTCCATCACCGCAGATCATATGGTCTTGTTGAATGATTTCTGCCGCGTTATAGCAACCCTTGTGTAAAAAGAGTAGTTATTTTTTCACATAAGATTGAAGATTACACTTTTTACAATTTTTGATTAATTTCTGTTGGTGCTGCGTTAAACCATCGAAAAACAAAGAATTTAATCACTTAACAAAAAATCAATGTGATACGAGCGAATATTAAGTGGCAGCTACTACTGCGGAATAAGAGAACTATTCAGACAGTCTCCGTACAAATTGTCCATAAAAATATATGAAAATTAAATTTTAATACCATAAAAATCATGATTATTTATAAATTATATATTAACATAAAATAGCGAATTTAAATAATAATACATATGCAAAATGTTAAAAGTTATAAATTACTAGAATTGACGTTGTTAATTAATAAATCAGAAGAAAAAAAACTTCCTCAATAAAATGTAATTAATCAGAAGATTAAAAATAAAAAACCTTTTTCTATTGAGCACAAAAAATTAAAATTGATAAGAAATACACGGGTTCCATAGTAGAGTATAACACCGCACCAGATCCAGCTCCAGATATAGATGGAGGGTTCAAAGCTACTTAGCACAGTCAACGTACATATGGTTATATTGAAAGTAATAGAGGCCTTGTACTATTAATATTAATAATATTTTCTCTTCGAACGTAGCTTGAGGAGGAGTGTGATGGATATTACAACTGAATACTTGTCAATTAGTGTCGAAGACAAAGCCTAAACCTATCTAAAGCATTCAAAACATTTTATTTATCAACAAAAAATCAGATAAAATACTTATACGCAAAACTCCTATATTTATTCATCGTTTCGTGATCTTAACCACTTTTTATTTAAATCATGAAACTTTATCCTAATCTCTTATTACAAGTATAAATTTTTACATATATTTATTAATAATTTTTTTTTAATTTCATATTTTAGATAATCGAAACATCAGCCGCAAAATCATTAGCAGAAAAAAGTGGAGCAACACAGTTCTCACTGCACATTGAAGATGAATTGAATGCCGAAGATATTGAACCAGCACATAACATTCGAAAACGATTAATTGTTGACGGCGATGATGTTTTTGATGACAATGATTATGAAGTTTATCAAGGTATCGTTGGACGTCCGGGCATTGATTTTCCAATTTTAAAACGTATTCCAAAAACAACATTTGATTGCCGTAAACATGGCAGCGGTTATTTTGCTGATACCGAAACCGATTGTCAGGTAATCAAAATTATAAAATATACATAAAAAAGATGTTAAAATTACTATAAAAATGTTTCCAATTTTTATTTTTTTGTGTTTCAATTAAAAGGTATTTCATATTTGTGAAGCTGGCAGAAAAATATCATTTTTATGTCCAACTGGAACAATATTTCAACAAAGTGATAAAATATGTGATTGGTGGTATAAAGTGAATTGTGCTGCATCGCCCAGTTACTATGAAGATAGTGCAGAATTTTTAGAACGCAATCCACAACATCGTGTAACATATGCACAACGTTTACCACACAAATTTAATTCCGATGATTCAACATTATTTACAAATGATTATGTACCAGAAAAACATACAAAAAATCAATATTCAACTGGTGAACAACAAATAAATGGAAAGCAACAGCAACAACAATCAGAACCACAAAAACGTGTATTACAATCGAACAAATTTTTGGAACAAAAATCGCCGGCCATTGTAGTCGAACGGCAAAGAACACCATCGACTTCCAGGCAACAACAGCAACAAACAAATAAATTTTTTGATCAACAGAAACAACAACAGCAACAAAAACAAAAATTAACTGATCAATCGGATGAATATGAACAATTTAATAAATCAGATGGTGGTGGTGGTGGTGGTGGTGGTGAAAATAATGATTTCGAAGATTTTGGAACAAAGTCAACGAAAACACGAATAACGGAACGGCCTGCAGTCAAATCATCAACAAGAATACACCAAAATCAAATTAATAATGGTGATAAAAACTCAAATCGTAATATTAAAGATATTTCACAATCGGTTGGATCGGTGTCATCGTTAGAAGAAACCTTAGAAAGAGCTGCATCCGGTTCTTTTGTCAATAATCGAAATAATCTGAATAAACAATTTGATCAAGATTATCGTAAAAATAATGCATTGTTATTGTCAAAAGGAACAGATGAATCATTTGCACGTAATAAAAATAGTCAACAACAATTCAATGATAATATTGAAAATTTTTCGGGAACAAATGATGACGTATCATCATCGTCAGCACATAAAACTCAACAAACAAATAATCGTATATCATATTTTGGACCGGATGACATTGAAAAAGTAACTGATAAACCAACATTTACACTGCCAACACCACAAACAACAAGACATCCAGTAACAGCAACTGCTTTTAATAAAGCTGCACGACGTGGAACAGCAACTTATCAAAAAACTTTATCAAATCAAGATACCTTTGGTATTAAAATACAACAACAGCAACGTCCGCAACAACAACATCAACAGCAACAACAACAGCAACGACAACAGCACCGACAACGCCAACGAAATCAACAAGATCGCAAGCGTGTTTCCGATCAAAGTGCCGCCTATTCTTATACAACACCAAATTCAATTGATCAAGACTTTGCTGTCAAATCAACATTTTCAAATGAGCGTAAAAATGTTGATTTTGATCGTGTGACCCCATTCTATACGCCAACTGTACCAACAATTATAAATCGATTTGAGAATAAATTATCGTATAATAATATACAATCACCATCAACGACAGCATCGACATCATCATCATCGTCGTCATCATCAACGTCTTCTGAATTATCAGAACATGCATTTGAAATGATGAAAACATTACAGAAATTAAATTTAGACGATTCAGCGTCTAAAGATTTTGAACGATTGTTAAAAGATCAACGTGCCGGTATACAAATACCATCATCGGCTGGTCCCGAAACATTACATTCGTTGGCATTATATTTTGCAACTGCTATTGATAATGATTTAGCTAAAGAAGAGGAACAGATAAAATCTACATTAACAACAACGGCATCGTCGGTCACCATAACTGAACATTCGCCATTAGACATTTTAGCATTAGGTCAAAACATAACTGAAATTTCATCGGCACATTTAAGTAATGATACCGTTAAAAAATATGAAAAATTATTTGGTTTAGAATTGCCAACAACAACTGAATCATTGTCATCGCAATTTCAACGAGAACAACAACAATACATTGAAAAACAACAAACGTCGGCGGGCCAACGTTTTGGACAAACGAATAATAATAACATAAAAGTGGACATTCAAGGACGATTTAATCAATCACCAGGGATAATTTCTAGCGCAGAAGATTTAAATACAGATCATTCCACAAATCCAATGTCATCGGATGGTTTACAAACAACACAAGTAAGACATTTGGCTAGTGTATTTACTCATGCACTGTCTGCTTATTTACATGATCCGGCTAAATTTCGTGAAGCTTTATCAGAAATACGTCCAACAGAACCAACACCAATAAATACTGATACAAAATCGACTACAAGTGAATTTATTACAAATCGTATTGGTAGAACCGATGATTTTCATAAAGGTACTGGACCAACATATTTACCAACAAAATCGACACCAACCTACCAACGCACAACATTCACACCATCATCGTCCGTAACTGGTGATGATTTAGAAGTACTTGATTTTTCAGATGTATCAATTTCCACAACAACATCTACAACACCGAAACGTACAGATTCAACATCGAAACAGCCACAACAACAACGAACAACTTTTTCAAATACAACGCCATCATCGCACAATACATTCGATTCGGCAACAACAATTTATCCATCGAAAAAAGTTAAAATCGGACAACAAAATATTAAATCAGCCGATCGTGTACCGGCATCAAGACTAATAACCGAAACAAGATTTGGAAGTACACAACAAACAACAACAATATATGAAGACATCACAACCACAACCAATAATCCATTAGCTATGGAAATTAATGGTGGACTAACCGTATCGACATCGTTTCCATATTTCCAAGAGGATGACAGTAGTGTAGAATCAACAAAACTTTCGTATTTTGATGATACAAATAATTATTTCCCATTTGATTCATCAAAAGAACGACACATACTTTCCAATCGTAATAAATTGGGATACAAACCATATGGACATGATGTTAAACCATCCGATAGTACTCCAATTCATGGTGAATTCGGAACAACAATAATATCACCGACGCAATGGGGCGATAGTAAAACAATTCAAAAATCATCTATTAAAGCAACAATAGATACACCAGCATCGGGATCTTCGTTACCATTTAATTTATTGCCACCATCTTCTAATTTAAAACATAAATCCTTTGATGATTCATCGAATGATTTACAACGTGCCCAATCACAATCGATAATTGGTGGTAGCAAAAAAGGTGGCAGTAGTGATATTAATATTTTATCTTTTACTGATAAACCTCAGCAGCAGCAACAACAATTACAACAGCAACTACAACAACAACAACAACGGCAACAACAACAGCAACAGCAACAAGTAGAACAAAAGCGAAAACTAGAACAACAACAGCTACAACAACAAGAGGAACAGGAACGTCGGCAACAACAAGACCAAGAAAGGAAACAACAGCTACAAGAAGAACGGCAGCAACAACAAGAAAAAAGGAAACAAAAACAAGAAGAAAGGAAACGCCAACAAGAAGAACGTCAAAAACAACAACAGCAGCAACAACAACAGCTACAACTACGTTTTGGCAGTAATGAAAAATATGGACCATCCACAGCTTATAATTTTAATGAAGTAGAAACAACAACAAATGTACAATCATTATTTGATTCATCTTCAATCCGAGGTCATTATATTACACAAACTCTTCCATCTGTTACAACAAAATCAGTTGACAATTCGAATAGCCGAGGTGGTGCAAACTGGGGATCACAAAGAGAGAATATACGTCAAACAACTTTATCACCGCTTATAGCTGATAGTGCAACGGATAAATCAAATACGAATCAAAATTGGTCAACATTAGGTTATACCTCATATTTAGATCCACATACAATTAATGTGGGATTAATGAGCAGTGGCAACCGCAATGGTGGAGCAACGGACCACAAAACATTTAAATTTTCGAATGTATCTCCAACACAAAATACATTTGTAACACCAACGGCTACACAAAGTTATCGCATATCATCGAATACAAAAACACCATCATTTTCATTTTCTTCAATACCACAAACAACATATGCTCCTAATACCATTGAAATCGGTAATAGAAATACGTTTTCAAGTAAAACTGGTAAATTTGGTAGTGGTGGTGGTAGTGGTAACGTTGACACTTACGATCGATTTGGAAAATCTATAGCATCAACAATTGGAACAACAACGGCTCCTCGATCGGCAGCTAGTTACCGTGGTAATGGTAATAATGATGATGATGATGAATATTTAAATGCAATGCAACAAAAAGCTAATCATATTTTCGGTTCATTAAATGACACCTCGGCTGACCATCTAATGAGTGTAATGCAAAAAGCTGATGACAATAGATCGGTACGTCGTTTAATATTATTATTAATACAAACGTGTAGTGACGATGATTTTAATAAAACCATTGAAGAATCACGTAACGCATTGTTAAATGCATTAATTGATATGGATGTCAATGAGAATCGTGATAACAGTGAAATTCGTATAATAAAAACAAAACCAAATTATCGTCGTGGTAAAAGTATTGGTTCAAATCGTTTCAATTCATTAGACGATGATACTGATTACGATACAACATCGGTGGCGTCGTCAACGTCGTCTATGTCTACCACAACGGCTGAACCACCACCAATAACAACTTATAAAAGACCATATGATTTTATTAGTAATACATTATCACCACCATATCAATTTAATAGTTTTGCGGACAGTGTTAAAACAACAACCACCGTACCACCAACAGCTTCAACATTACCATCATTAGAAGATTTTCAATTAAAAAATGATGATGATGCTATTGAAAATCGATTTAATAACGACTCTAACGAATCGGTTGAAGGCGATAAAACAACCACAACAACGACTGCAGATTTTGATAAATTTGACACAACAACAACAACGTCATTTACATCATCATCCGAAATAACCCATTCGATATTTGATGCGCCAGCTCCAACGACCACTGTGGCAGCATCACCAGCTGATTTTATTTATACAACAACTATTGAATCTGAACCACAACCACCACCACCACCAACGACGATGACGACGGCAACAGCAACCGCAAAATCTCTATCACCATCTCGAAGAGTTGCTAAAGATTTAGATGATTATTTAGGTCAACAACCAAATCAATCAAATGATAATCTACATAAAACATCAGATGAACGTGCCCTAGAATTACTGAAATCACTTTATTCATTAGCCGGCCGATTTGGTAAAAGATAAGAGTTGGGCGCAAGAAATTTTTTGTAAATTTAAATAATAAAGTTAAAATATAGTCATTGTAAATTTGTGTGTGAGTATTTTTGGTGCATTTCGGCGATCCTTTTTCAATTTCCATATTTCAAGGGATGCGCGCAGACACCATAATTTAACTGCAAACAATAAACAATAAGAAAAATATATGACCTTTATTTTGCTATTTTTTTTTTTTATCGATTTGTGAGTCCTTCATTAAAATTTTTAAAACTTTTTAATTCGTAAGAATTTTAATAAATAAATAAATCGACTTTTTGAAACAGTAATTTATGTAAAAATTTATTAGATGGTAAGATTTACTATAAATAAAGTTTAACACTCACCATCATACAAATGGATTGAGTTAAAAGTTTTATGACTTAGTGTTAAAAAAATACTAAACTTTTTAAAAACATTTATAAATATTCTTTGCTTCGAACACATTGTCGTATATTGTGTAGTTGTATGTATTAATTCATATTGTTATTATTATTATTATTTTAATTATTATTATCATTATTTTATAAGTTTATACAGTTAGTAACAAAATTATTCGCATATAAATATATAGTAATGTGTGTATATGGGTGAGGAATCGATGAGATTATTTGTAAATGTTGGTATATTTTGAAAATGCATATGAAATGAAAAGAGATTAAATAAATTGAAAATTATTTATTGAGGTATTGTTTTTATTTATATGGATTTTGCACCCAAAACACCATTGAATGGTGCTACTTTTTCAATATGGGTTACACATGACACCGTTTGTGATAAATATTTGCTGTACAAATATGACTTCGACCTTTTTTTGTTTTTGTCATTATGCTGCGTTAGTATATGTTCCGGTTTTCAATTGATTATTGCATGAATTATTTGAGGAAAATTTTAAATAAATTTATTGGAAAAATAAATTCTCAATAGGGAAGGTTTTGTTAGCTTTAGCCGTATGCGTACACCTTGCTGAACACAGGGGTACGAGCAAAAGTGGCGAACGATACCAAAAGTACTAATGAATTTCCAATTTTTTGTTATAGAAATACAAATTGTAATCAATTTCTAACTTTTCATACCGTCAATTTTTAAAGTTAGCATTCTAGAGGTGTCCAGTAGATGCTTCTATATTTCATGTTAATGAAACTGAAAGATAAATAATGATACGATTGGAAAGGCGGCTCTATTAGCTGAAAGTCGATAGTAATTTAAAAAATTTCTACTATAAAACTTCGGAAATTGATTTAGTTTTGTTGTTCTGTAAATAAAATGGAAATCCTTATTAATACCCGTTATTGAAAAAAATTCACAAAACATTATTAAAAATGATTTTCCGGAAAATTTCCCAGTAGACTTCAACCTCTAATCTTTAGAAACCATCTGATTAAAAATTGGTTTCGATCGATGCAGATCAATCTTTATCAGATCAGCATTTTAATTCTTTTGAAGAAATTAACAAAAACGGATCACTTCGCTCAACTCTTATGCGGTTGTAGCAATACTTTGAATGTACACTTTTAATTTAATATTGTGTGAACAAACGAATCTCTTTTATTTTTACTCGACAAACAAACAAAAGGATTGAGTCATATTTGTATACGCACCGAATATTTCTAATTTAGAACTACGCGATCGATCAGCTGTATAATAATTATAGGTTTGAAAAGTGTTTGATTTGATTTTCACATACACATTTATAATTATAATTTTATATTTTTAGGTATAGTTTTAAGATATAAAACATTTTATGGAATTGAACATAATTAAGAAAATTAAACTTTTATATTATAATTTATTCATTAAAATTAATAATTAAATAACCAACAAAAATTTTATATAGAGTTAAAATATTTATTATTCAAAACGATTTCAAATGATATAAAATATACACTGCCATACTTACATATTTATTAGATACTTTATATACATACACCTTGTATTAATTAGACAATTTAAAATGTCCTGTTAATTGGCTCAATTAAAATTATCAGTTAGGTACTGCACGTCGACAGCTATACTACTTTCGTTCTACTATTTCAATTTACGTAATTGCTGTAAGATGTATACCAGTTCTACAGACTATCGTAACCTCTGATGGTGAATCCAGCACTTACATTGCGATTTGATACATGTATTGGTAATCATTTGTTTTATTAATTAACGTATGTTCATGTGTAACCCGTAACTATAAATAGTGAATCGCTTCAATTTAGTAATTTCAAAAGCAAGAATAAATAGTAATAAGAAGAAAAAAAAAAATAGGTTAAGAGTATTATCCAAAATTTCTGAGCAACTCTTCAGCCACATCCTGTATATACTACATATTTTTTAACCACCCATTTATATTACGAGATCCATGAGTACAATGAAAATCTGATATTGCATTGGATAAAACGAAAATATACCCGGTGTAACAAATAAAATTGAAGCAAACTTTAAAACACATTTTTTTATTTAAACATGTTAATTTTCTATATTTAGGAAGCTATTGAAAAATTTAAAACCCAATTTAACCGGTCGCCTTCATAGCGGTGTTTAATTTAATAATTGTAATACTGCACATTTGTAGGTGGGATCGAACGGACAATAGTCCTGATCTTTATTTATATTTTTGGAGGGGCACTAAAAATCATTCCAGGTCATAAGAAATTTGCCATTCCATTCCAATGCATCATCATAATTCAAGAATATTAAATAAATGATATTAAAAGTGATTCTACTATAAAAAAAATGCTTTTTCCAGTAGGATATTCCAATACAAATGTAGATGTAGATGTAGTTCCTAATAAGTTCTTTTAAAATTGATAAACAGCGGACCACACATCCATAAACATTTTGTTCTAAAGTTCTATAAAAAAATACAGTGATGCTACTAAATTTCCACAACAACATTTTCATATAAGGTGCGTGGTCAAACTTATTCTACAGTTGCCCTTATAAGATCCTTAAAATATTTTTTTGTCCTTGAAATTTCAATTTCATACCATTTACTTTTTAATTTCGCATAAAGTTCTTGAAACATTCTTATCATTCATGAAACAGAGTCACGAGCCAAGTCACGGCATACTTTCACTTAAACTACCTCCGCAGCACGATTATATGTAGTGAAAATTGTACTCATAAGATTCTTTTGAAATGCTTCATCGATAATTTTGCCATAAATAACTATGTTAATGAATTCGCCCTCAACATCAGAACTTGTTTTATTCCATTCAAAAATTCCTTATATATTATTCTTTCTTCCTTTCTTTCCCACTGCAACATGAATAATTAATATATTGAAAAATATAAATAATGTATTGCCATGCCTATAGAATTTGAAATGAATCTGTGGTACAATTTTGAAAATTCATTTGCGGTTATCAAAAACACATACAATCTGGTGAGGAGTTGGTCATTTTTTTGAATTATTTAAATTAAAAATTAAATTAAATTATCAATGAGAAATAAATAAATATGAATTTAAGTAATAATTATTGAGGAATATTTTTTTAAAAATATAAAATTTGTATGTAATATTTTTGTAAATATATATTTTAAAGAGAAATTTTATTAAAAAAATTGATGTAGTTTTATTTTTTGTTCCACTATTATATGTTTTTATACATATATTTAGAAACCCAATAGAGGACCGAAGTGAATAAATTTAAATAACACCATTGATGAGCCGCCATAGTCACTCTGAAAATCTACAGACACTTTGCTTGTCACCCATCGTTTGCAAATATAGATATAAGTGATATTTTGCACATAATCTAAGAGTTATGAAGATTTTCTTTTAACGACACTCTCCTTGCCTAGAGTATTTATATAAAGAAGCCTAAAATAGGGCTAAGTAATATTTAGTTTATGGTTGTGGAGTCCCCAAATCCTACCACTTATATTAAATTTGTACGAGGCTATTTTATTCCAAATAAACACGATGTTTGCAAGAAATAATTGAAATGCTCTCTATAAGTATGAAACAAAATTGGTATATGGCGCGAGTCAGAGTCTGTCACTCCGTTGATATTATAATACCGAACATTCAATTAGCCAAATTAAAACAATCGATCTAAATATACCAAAATTATATCAATACAAAATTTATAAATAAATTATATTTTACATTATTTTCTCTTTTCCAATATAAATTACAATACATCATTGAATTTATATTTATATTATTTAATAATTTAATTATATTTGTTTACTAAACATCTGTTACATATTTGAAAAAAGTTTCAAAATTATCACGTGTGAAATGCTATTCATATTATTAGTACCCTGTATTCAATAGAGTAATTTTAAAATCCATGAAAAATGTAAAAATAACACAAAAATATATTCGAATACAAGTTTTGCGCCACAGTGTTTTGTTACATTATTTGTGTAAATTTTACAACGCGGTTAATATATGTTCTAAAAGCATTTAAGTAACTCTCGGAATACGGGCGAATATACAAAAAGATTAACATTAATTACATAAATATTAATTAAATTTGTAATACAATAAATAAATTTGCACGCGTACATTGAAACTAAAGACATTTTTCTTAAATTTACTCAAATGTTTTTCATCTAAAGAAATTAAATATTGATTTTATTATTGTTTTTATGAATAGAATATAATTAATAAAATAAAAATGTTACGTCTAACTAAATTTAAAAATTTTAATTATACACCAATACCTTGATTTTATCCGTACAATGTAATTTAATACGATAGATTCATAAATTAGTTACGTCATCCATCACATAATCGTGATGGTTTTATGTTAAATTATAAATTTAAACATACTTTTAAGAACAGTTAACATTTTCTGAAGGCAATTTATGAAACGGATTCAATGGAAGAACTTTTCGGAAGTGTTGTGTTTCGCAGGATAATCAAATCAATCATTTTGTAATTCAAAAATTTCAACCCCAACTTTAATTATGTTGAAAAGCAATCTCTTTCAATGAATCACATCGAAAGAGTATATTTACGATTGAGTGAAATACCTATTTCAAATTTTCATTACTCATAAAATCTATATTTTTCTGCAATTTTTCTGTCCAAAAAATAACCGGAATGGATTAAGTAAAATAATAAACAACATATTTAATTTTTCAAAAGTAATTTTGTTTAATCGAAATACTCTACCTCAAGTCAGTGTATTCACTTTGAAGATGACTGTAAAAAATAGTGGTCAATTTTCATACAGAGCATCACTGAATTTGTTCATTACTGTGTCGAATAGTGTTCAATATTAATGCAGTTTCAACAGGTTTCTGTAGTTCGCATAGTAAATGATTCCAATTTTAATCCTATCAAATACACAGTAACATTTTCAGTACATGAATATTCGGATTGTTATACAAGTCGATTTAATTATTTCTGTTGTTGTTATTTCGAAGTTAGAAGTAACCACATTAATTATTCTTTTTCTTGGATTTTATTTAATTTATTTCATCTATTTTTTATTACAAAGAAATTCTAATTAATTTTAATGGTTTAATTTTATCTTCGCAAATATATGTAAAGGCGATAACTCTAAAATGAAAGCTACCACAATCACGTTGTTATGGAAAAATTAACAATGAAACACATCTCTTTGGCTAATATTTTCAATGCTATCGTAAGGTAATTAAAGCATTTTTCAAAATTAATAGGTACACAATTAATAGAAACTTTTTATACTCTATTTTCATTCGATTGTAGTATTGTAAAGGTGTAGGAAAGCTTGTGTTTTAAGTGTAGTCGTTTTTGTGATACACCTTCAGTTTCTACTGGAAGACCTAATTCAAATAAAATTTTTTGTTGTGTATTTCAAATATTAAAAAAAAAATCATTTAGTTGAAAAAAAAGTAGGTTCTTAAGGCAGTAAATTTATCCACACAAATTTCAATGTTGAGGCAGAGGTTGTTAGATTGCGATAATAAAGATCGACACATTAAAGTAGCTTAACAAATTAGCATCAAAAAATTATTCCAATATAATCGGTTTAGGATATTTTCAGCGCTACATTTTTTTTTAAATAAATAAATCAGATAATGATGTGAGTGTCAATGGAAGTGACGGGAATGTTTATTTAATTATTTACGAAGCATATTTTAAAAGGGGAAAAGTGTTTGTCCACACCAATTTTTATACCAATTAAGTCGTGTATAATATCAATCCTCATAATTCGACAAATTGCTTATTATATTATTGCTGTTATTGTCAATATTTTATCTAAATGTGTGATTAAATGTTTAGACGATAATTTATAAACAGAGAAATATAAAAGTGTTATTAATTACTATTTATGGATTTACCATAAAATTATTCAAATTTCATTAATAATCATAATGTCAAAACTACAATATTACAAAATTGTATAAATGCATTTATCACATTAAAAACAAGGAGAAGTATTGGAACCGGTTCAGAATATCTAAGTATTTTTTTATAATAAATATACATGTGATCTTTAAAAACCAGAAAATATTGATATTAAATATAAGATAACAATAATTGGTGGTGTGAGATTAGGGGCACCACAAGACTTTATTGCTGAAAGGAACATGTAAAAATGAAAATTATTGACCTTTGGGAATAAAAATTGTCAAAATTTCAATAACAATTGTACAACCACCAACTATAAATAAATATTAAAATAAATAATGGAATTGTGTAAAACTTAATCATTGTCTATTTAATTTGCGGTGGTAAGTTATTGATACTCTTTTTGAAACATGTTAAAAAATATTTTGTAGCATAAAAAACATATGTGATTGAAGTGTACGCGGAGATAATTCTGTATTTGTTTAACATTTATTTTTATCAGAACGATATAAAAATATATTATTAATATTTTGTGTTAATTTCAATTTCGGTGTTGTCCGCAAGACAGTTGTAAAATAAAATTGTTTATATTTGATTTTGTCATTTTAAATTAAATTTTAAATTTAGTTGCAAATAAATATGAAGTTTTATCTAATTTTGTGGTTTATTGCTAGCATTCAGGTAAGAATCAATCACTTATTTCATATATTAACTTGTGCATAAATAAATTCTGGAAAAATAAATAGAAAGAGCGAATGGATGGATAAATGTTTATTAAATGTTATCAGTGTATTGTATTATTTCACCATATTTGATTTCCATTCACATTATAAGATGCTGACCTACGCGGTGTTCTCACAGATGACACAAACAATCTGTTGGAATTATTGTAAAATATAAAGAATTCTCCGCGCTGTTATATTATAAGAAAGTTTTTGTAGCCTCATATGTTTTTAGTATTTCTAAGTTACAACTATTTGTGAAAATTTAAATATTAACACAAGCCTAAAAACCTGGGTATTAATTCGAATACATTACTATTTATTTTCAACTGATCAATTTATAGATTAAATTAGATAAAAACAGAATTAGAACTATAAGCTTGTAATTCTATACCTACACAACTAATTTTATAGAAGATCGTAAATTTATGCAATCTGGTTCATAGAACTAACCTATATATTCATGAGTTTTGAGGGATTTAAATTTAAATGTTCAATTTCAGTGTAATATAGATATCAATATATCAATTGAACAATTTGCAATCGCTGCATATATACGGCCAAGTGAACAGGCATATCCGTGGCGTAAACATCGACATCGGATAAAGATCTCAACCAAGAGCCGTCTGTATACCAACAGTTTCCCGTTTATTCAAAATAAAAGTATTTTGTATAGTTACCGGTGTTAATTTATCCAAAACAATAAGAACTGAGTTCGCATTCGCACTTTGATTGTAGTTTAGAAGATGGACATCGAAAACTGGTTATAACATCGACAAAATCAAAGAAGATACAACGGTCTATTAAAAATATTAGTCTATGTTTCCACAGAGTATGACAAGCACATTGATAAAAGCATATGATTGATTAAAAATACATATTTTAGACGGAAATATGTAACTTACACGTGGTACGTCAACTAATAAAACACATGTGTTAAATGTTTCCATATAAATTACGTATTTTTTAAACCAATCATACGCGTATGAAAGTGCTTGTCATATCCAGCCAAGCCATACAACATATAGCCTTATCTAAATTTTATAAAACGTTTGTGTTAAGCTGTGCTTTTAAAAAGATCGAATTTATGGAAAAACTATTAGGAATTTTACTTCATGTTAACGCATCAATGTATTACTTATTCATCAATTTCTGACTAAAAGTCAAAAACAGAGAATAACTATATGACAAAATATTCACGAAAATTTACCTCATATGACTTAATATGTTCAATAGGCTCTGAAAGGAAAGGTGCGTGTACTGCAAGGAAAGTATTGTGCACAGAGACAATAAAAGAAAAACCCTAATGAAAGCAAACATTTTGATGTAATGTGAAAATGTGCACAGGTCGCTTTGCATATTTGTATGTAATTTTTATTCCCATTTAAATGTGCAACAATATTTTTAAAAAGTACACCCCAGGCGTAAAAATATGATAATTCGTTCTCTGGCCGGTCCACAATACCATAGCAAAATATGCATAGTTAGTTTAACACCATAATATACATTTTAGACAAAATTTAGGCGAAATGCACATTATTGATAATAATATTAAAATAATAGAAAAAATGAATTTAGAAAATATATTTTAACACTAATCACACAAATCGAAATAAATTAAAAAATAACTTTATAATGGAGAAATTAAGAAAAAGCAATAACCCATTATTAATGGTGAAAAAATATATTAAATATATAACAAAAAAATATAATTAATCTAAAAATTACCTGTTAATCTTGTGTCATGATGTTGAAGATAATATGTTGATGGTGATGGTGTTGTTGATGATGATGTAGATGGTGTTGATGGTGGTGATGATGATGATGATGATGATGATGATGATGTTGATGTTGATATAGACGATGGTAATGAAAAATATGGACAATTAAAATTAAATTACGATATTTTTTTCATTTTAACGACACTAAAACAAAATATAATGAACCACGCGCGCGTACACACATAAAAATATGAAAACATTTTTCTATTTTATCTATTTTTAATTAATATATTTACTTTAAAATACGTTTTATAAAATAAATAAATAAATAAATAAAAATGATAATAACAATATGACTTTACACTACTCTACCACAAACAAACAACATACACACACGATTAAATTTATCAACAAACGCACATCCAATTTCTATAAAATCAAATTATTTTTGAAACACAATAACTTTATTTTTACAACAAAAACAAAAACAAAAAATTTTAAACAGCGGTGCGAGTGAATGACACAACAAATTCCAATAAATACAGTTTATATTGTGGTTTTTGTTTCTATAGCAAAAGTTCTATTAAAAAAATTACAATAACAAAAATATATTAATTAATCGTAATCGCAACATATCAATAAATTGATATTACAAAAACATTTATGAATTATATTTTTATAACAATAAATTTTATAATAATATTTTCAATGAATTTATAAATTCAATTGTTCTTGGTGTAAAAATATATATTTAGTAATAGAAAAAAATATAATGTAATTAAAACTTACCCATTAATGTCTTCACACATGATGACTGTGCATGATGATGATGGCAAAAAGGTATTCCTTTAATTTTGCAATGCGCATGGTATTTTTAGCACAATATGGTCGCATCATCATTATATTCTTTTATTTTTATCTATTTTATTTATTGAATAGAAAATTTGTATAAATTTATTCATTTTTTAATATTTTTATTATTTATTTTAACTTATTTACTATTAAATTATTTTATTAGTATTTTTTCTTATCCAATGTCATAAGATTTAAACACACAAAAATGAAAATATTATAATTTGCGCACACACAATTTGTCATAATGCATCCACTTCAAATGAAACCAATTTTGTAATAAACAAAATAGGTGCAGTCAATTCACACACACGCACATAGCGCGCATGTTACCATTGCACCAAAATGAAATATATGAAAGGGTGGATGACTGAAAGGAAAGATAAACAAAAAAAAAAGGAAAAAAATTATGAACGGGAACAGTTTTTAATCATTTTGATATTATCGTACTATTTCCTTTTTTGTGTTAAATAATCCCGTCAAGCAAAATGTGCGCAACGACAAACTTTGTGCTAAGGGATAATGTACGTGTTAGTTTAATTTAATTCTGTTCATCGAGTCGATAAAACAATGACCGTTTCATAGTTATCTTTTCATATAAAAAATTTTTTATATTGTGGAAGCGAGCCAAAGATGCCGTACTGCATCGATATGAACAAATGATAATCAGGGGTGCTGAATTTTCTATTCGATCTGTAACAGTGTAGTCTTAAGAGCTTTTGCAAAGTATGATCGAGCGTTGTCATAGTGTAGGATCAGCTTACGCTTGTTAGCTGTTATTGCTAGTCTTTTTTAGCAACAATTCTTATTGGTTTAATTGACTTTGCTAACCATTGACAGAAACTTATAGTACTTCTTGCTGGTCACAACAACTGCAGAACATAACCTTGTGATCGCGGATTTTCCGTTTTTGCAGTGATGTTGATGTTTTTAATGTATTTGTCTCTCGTATTTATGAAATTCCCATATCCACAATAAATAATTCACAACATTATAATCAAGGAAGTAATTTTAACAAATTGTCATTTTCATTATTTAAATTCAATTGTTTTATGGAAAACTATTTATATTCACTAAAAAAAAGTTGTGTCAAATTCATTATCAGTAATTTTGCGTTCATAAATTAAATGTATATATAATTTTTTATAATTTCTATAATAAAAGGTATTGAATGCAGCACCAGCACCAAGAATAGGTTTATTTTCAAATGTACTGAAAAGTGTTGGAAATGTTCTAACAACAACAGTGGATGCAACCAAAAATCTAACTACAAATGTTGTTACAGTTGTCGCGGACACAACAAAAAGTGTAAGTACAGCTGTTGTTGACACAACAAAAAGCGTAACTACAGCAACAACGGATCTTGCTGGCAAAGTGGCTGATACAACAGTAAAAACTGTTAAGTCTGTAACTGATGTGGTTGTAGACGTTGTTTCAGTAGTACCCAAAATTGTAATACAATTAATTGACGGCATAAATGATGTAGTTCGTAATTTGGGTGAAAAACTATTACAAAATACTGAGGAAATTGCTGCATCAGATACAACTACTGCAAGCACTGTTGACACTGATTTAGTTGCTACCGTAGTTAGTGTTGGAAATAGTTTAATGGAAAATCCATATGATAACATTAATATTCCTGTTGATGATGAAACATATATTCCTGTTGCTGGTGCAATTGTTGAATCGATACGGCGTGAAGCTGTTGACGACACAACGGGTATTACTGAATTGGTTTATGTAACTGGTGTTGAAATGGATAAACATAGCGATCCATAAGTTGGTCAATAAGGGTACCGACCGAGTTTTGGATCCAGCTTTTTTTGTCGTAATTATTGTAAATTAAAATATGTATAAAATAAAATTTGTTTATTGAATTTTGAAAACATTGTGTGTTTTTCAGTTTTTTTTTATTTTAAATACATTATATAATAACTGTAGCAGTAAAATCAGCCATAATCGAAAGTGAAGTATCCGCCTGCGATCAATTCCCAATATATACGAGAGAAATTTGATCGTTTAATGAATGAATTCTACTAGCAGATGGAAAATATCACAATATCACTGCAGAGTAAATATTTACGTAACCGATAGAGGTGATCTAATCCACTTGAAAGTAAGTTTTGGCAACAGTTATAGGGACTATACTAAGGTGATCAGATCATTCCCCTTAAATAAGATAAACATCAGCTCGCATATCAGGCTGAACTGAAAAAAGAATTGAATGAAGTACGGAAAACTGAAAAGGGCTCTAAAATGGGTCAACCAAATGGTTAAAATATTAAACATCACAGTACACTCTCTAAATGCATACACGATTGGGCTAAGCAGATCACACGACTACAATGGTAAAGCCGGTAAAGTTAATGAGTGCACTATTGTCGATGTTATGTGAAATGCCATAATGTTCGGCAAACCAAAAAACATTATCTTCTGTGGAAACACAGAGACAAGTTTTTTTACTTCAATGATTTTTGAAACCATTCCAGAACGCCCATCCGGTTGTATGAAGATTGTGATGAGTACACACATAAATTAGAGATTAACCTGAGAATAGGTACGTTATGGAAATATCTGAAAAGCAAATATTGTAACAAATCAATGGCGATCGGTTAATTGGCATAGGTGAACGTGGCTCTCACTGAGGTTAATACATTACACACAAACGGTATGATGGTAAAATTCATAACGATGGCTGATTTTTATAAGAGAAAATGCTATCGGAACATAAACCACAGAAGGTGGCCATTCTGCTCTTCCTACGAGTTAATTAAACCAAAGATATTTTTTTGTATAGAAATGGTACCTTCATTATGGAAGGATTTATTGTATATTTACCAAATAACCTATGGCTGCATTTGCCATGGCGATGCTTGCAATTTGTTATGTCGTTTTTGGTGTCATTTATATTATTGGGTGGTATACTAGGGCGAGAATTTTTTGAACATGGTGTATATTATAAGAGATTATTAGTTAACTTTTTAAATAAATTTTAAAAATTCATTTGAAAAAAGCATTTATTTATTGTATAACAACAATTGCGAATAAATATAAATGTGTTTGTGTTGGTGCATTAAGAATTTGGAAATTAATTTAAAATAATTAGATATTTATGAGTTGAATGGAATTTAAACTAGCGAATAATTTATAATTGTTAATTTCTGTTACGTGATATTTGTGTCTGCAGTTGATCTGTCTGTTTGTATGCATGTCGGTAGGTAGGTTGTAATACAAAAAGTGTTATATATCATACCATTTGTGTTTATTATTAAATCTCGTTACTAAAATGCAAATTCTACAATGTATACCTATACAAAATTTATATTATACACGTTACAGATGATCAATGATGGATGAAGCGACATTAATTGTTTATATTCATTTTCTAGTAGTTTAAATATAGCAATATACAATATACAGACATAGTGTGTCAATTAAATTTTAAGACTGCGACCCCCAAAGTGACGCTATCACCTAAGCGTAATGATCGCTACGTGCAATAGACAAACAATTAAAAGTTTCAGCACAATTGTTCAACTTCGCATTCTCTTCATACGCAAAATTTAAAAAGAAGGGATGTTATTTTAATGATGTTTCGTCCGCACAAGTATAGCTTCAACACATATTTTTTGGACGCACATCTGCAATACAGATGAATTGGAACAGGAATTTAAATTAAACTCCGGCGGAGCTTATTTTGAATAAAAAAAACCAAAAGCAATAATAATTGCTGTCAATTTCAAATTTCATTTCAATCTCAAAAATTCTTGGACACATTATGGTTATTATATAATTCAGTACGAATACAGTACGTCATTTTGTAAATAAACTTTTCTGTGGTGCACTGTTACACACGTACAACTATTAATCGATGGTGTTATTTAATATTTAATACAATTATTTATTAGTTTTTAAAGATATAACTTTGAAAGTTAAAAATTTATTTATAATTTAAATTTTAGATAAAAACAAGGATATTGTTTCACAATTTATTATTTTAGAAAAGAAACTCATTTGAACTTTGAATTATTTACTATTTTTTAATAATAATAGTTTGTTGATTATGTGATCGTTACAATTTGATGGTAGTGGTTTTGTGAAATACTCTGTATTCCAACCATTTACAAATTACCACTATATCGTTAACATGCCATCATTGTCATATTAATCGCATCGATACTTTCAAGAATCACAGTTAATTTAAGGACAAATTTATAAGGATAACTTTGACATTTTATTATCAAAAATCCTTGTTTAAATTCAGAATACAAATTATGACAAAAGAGTTTCATTGTTGTGATACGATAAGTAAAATTGTCATGTAAATACATATATTGTAGAAATCATTGGCCGATATCTATGCGCAATCACATTTGTACCTCGCATTGTAAACATTTTGACATTATCGGAATCTGGAAATCCTTGAAATATAGAAAATAAAAAACGAGTTCCCTCAAATCGTTTTGTTAATTAGGGAAAATTTCAGTATGATCCCTAAGTGACTTTAGTATATTGTTTATTTTTATTGAGCATATCTAAAAGTAATGTTTTTCTATTTTAATTTAGTTAATCCATTAATTACCGCCGCCGGTGCAGTGAATATTTATAATTTTTAGCTATTTGCTTATGTGTGTGTAATGACGATATATGGGAAATGAAATTAATTATTATTTAATTATGTTAATTAATTCTACAGATAATATTTTATACATTGTTTAATTTTTATGTAAATAATTTTGTTTTGGTTACGTAACGTACGAAATTATTAGATCGTTAATTAATATTAAAATTAAAAAAGAACATAATCAAAATGTAATATAAAATAAAATAAATATTTTTATGCAAATCAACTTACGCATTTCCATACACATACAAAAAACGTTTGTCCCAAAAATAATGAGAATGTGGATAAATTAAAAACCGTTGAACCGCACTTTGACCACAAATTCTCGTTAAATGAAATGAACAAATTTTTTTTGATTTTTTATTTCATCAAAATAGATTTTTTTTTAAAGTACTTTCTTCTGGTGATCATCATTCAACACTTTGACGCTAATAGTTTCTGGGTCGTATTGAAAACAACACATTTCGTCACCGCAGTTGAAATAGTTTTTTTAGAAAGTATTGTTCATTTCGAACACTGTTCAATAATGTCTTTGAATTCTGTGTAATTTGATTCACATCATTTAATTGATGTGGAAAAAAAACTTTGAATTCACCTTTCGTTGGCCAATTTTTTCAGTAAAAATTCAATGAATTATTGTTTTCGGTATTCCAACTGCTTCATTTCCATGAATCTCACTTAAGATTTCTCAGATCCACACGTGATCACACACTTCTTTAATGTTTTGTTCACTAATTGTTTCGGATGCGGTCGACCTCCGACGTTCATCATTAATTTCAACTTCTGTCTTCTGTGAATTGTTTATGCCACTTTAAAATGTGGGCTTTTGACATACAATTATCACAATATACGCGATTTTAAGAGTTTGTGCATAATTTTTACCAATTTTAAAACAAAATTTAATTTTTCAGCCAATGCACAAAAACCAGCGTCACTTAATATATTGTATTTTAACAAACACTGAAAGAAATTCCATAAAAATTTGGCTGTTCGTTAAGGTTTGGTTCACGCTACATAAATCAATTAGTAGTCAGCATTTGCCGCTACGGGTTTATTTATACATTGTATATTATAAAACCATTCTCATTATTTTTGGGACCGACGGTGGGTACATGTTGTGTAGTTGCAAATAATGTACGTTAATATCTACAAACATATAATTATTATTGTTATATAAATAATAAAATAAAAACAATTATGATCGCTGATCGTAATAATATATACGATCATCAAATAAAACTATATTTAAGTAATAACATTTCCTCATGTGAAGAGTTTACACGTGAAAAATGTATCGTGAATATATTCATGAATTAAATCTGTAAATCGCTTGTTTGCGTCTTTGTTGAGTAATAATTAGTAATATTTTTATATTAATTGGCTAAAATAAGATCGCTTTTAATATATTCAGTTAAGTTTGAATTCATTAAATTTATTATATAAATTAAATTTGTTATATATAGAATTAATACAAAATTATACGTATTAAGATTAGTATGTGATTAAGGAACTGTAACAATTCAAATTCCAAAAAAAATTAAAAAAATATGAAATTGATGTGTAAGAGATTTCCACACAATACTTAGGTGCGTATCCATTTACTTCTCCATCATATGCGACGATACTAAAAATTGAATGACCAAATTTACAGGTATTTGCATATAATACAAACAAATTGACTTATATTATTTCTTTGCACCTCATCCAAATGCTTAAATACCATTATTATTGCAGCAGTCATAGAATACAAAACCATTCCTAGAAGTTATTTATTGCCATAATAAAGAAATACTTGTAGACGATATCTGATTACAAACGTTCAAGTTTATCATTGACATCATTAAAAAAAAAATTTGATATTCAGAGTTACTTTTTGGACGACTCCCAATAGTCCCTACGCAATATATTATCGATTTAAAATTGATCAGTTTACCCTACTTTTTCCCAACAATTAATTTGGAACACATTGATCGGAAAATATAATTTAATATTATATAAAGTCATTAAAAGTGACTATGTTTAGAGTATGTCGCCATATACATTTGGGTTTACCAATGGCGAAGCCAGAGGAATAGCCTTCTGTTTTTAATATCTCACTATATTTTTCTTATAACTTTGCTGCAATTAGACTAAATTATATTATTATTATATTATATATTGGGTGTTCACTGAATTAAATTGTCCGGAAAATCGACTTTTACGAATTATCATCTTTTTGAATTACGGACCATATTTTTAACGGATTTCCAGTTTTGTGTACATAATTATAAATTATAATCAATTTCCTATCTTTCGTAGAGAGGATTTTTAAAATCTATTCACGTGTTCAAAAGATATTATCGATTTTCCAATCGATGGCAGAGAAAATTTAAAGAATAAATGAATCAATTTTAAAAACCTCTTCTATGAATGATAGGAAAATTGAGAACAATTTGAATTTCTGTATACACAAAACTGTAAGTCCGTTAATGATGACCATTAGTAAGTCAACAACATGATAATTCTTAATAGTCGATTTTCCGGCAAATTTAATAAATAGGCATTTAAATTTTTTTGCATAATGTAGCCTACTTTCCAACTCAACTACCAAAAAAATATGGTTATATTATAATTTGAAAACATTCTCTGAAGCTTCGCCCTTGATCTCACCTAATACTAATATCTATCGAACAAGATCGGATCAAAAATATGAAATAAAGTCTTAATGCCTCTCATTTATTTTACTATCATTATTTTTTGTCGAATAATTAATCACTTGGAAGTACTGGCGAAGCAAAAGTGGATCAATGTAACTTCAACATATAGGAAATTATGATACGATCATAGATTCATAATTTCTTCTCCTTATATTATTGCATAAATTCCATCCGTTATAAACAACATTAATTATAGTGTGTGCGCTAAAACAAAGATTTAAGTTAAATGAATGTTAATTATACAATTGATAGAATACGGGCACGTACAATACAAATTAAATCTGCATATTTTCATTCATCACAATATAAGATTTATGTAATTTATAAAATTAAAATTTATGCGTATTATACTCGAATTTATATTAGAATTAATTTGTTTTCGTAATGTAATAACAATAAATATTATAAAATTTAATTTATTATAACAATTTTAATTTAAATTTTATAGTTATAAGATTTTATCAGGAAGTTAATTATATTAATTGCACTCAATTGCATGACTCTGTAATAATACCACACATAAAATACCATCTCATTGGTTTTTTTATAATATAAAATATTGAAATTTAAATAATTTTAATTTTAAACACTTAAAGGTATACAACAAAAATTTATGCTATACAAACATTTATTCATATTATTATTATAGCCGAAAAAGTGTAATTACTAAACCATCTGTAATATTACGATAATTATTTATGTATTATGTGTTACTAATAAAAATCTTATGTGTGCAGACGTGGGTTGGTCGATAGGGAAGGTAAAAATTTTAGAGATAACTCTCTAAATATTTTTGTACTATCCCGACTCTCTGTGCTAGTACAATTAAATAGATTTATAAATGGTTTATTCGTTGTGGACGTATACAAGCACACAAAAATAATATACCATCCAACCAATTTGACCAATGGAGAGGTGAATTCGACAGAAATTTGAACAAAACCGCATTCGTTTTACCAATAACTCAACGGTGTTTGGACAAGTTATCCGAAAAAATTTTACCGTTGAATCATCCCTGTTGCTGTTTGCCATTTTACATTACAATAAAACAGTTGAAGCAGTTGCTTGAAATATACACTATGTGTATTTCACACATAGTATTATATTCATCGACAATTTAGAATGAGATAACTGAATATCAGGTGCATATTATTCAAAAGTTGGTACCACTTTCCGAACATAGAAGAGTCTCAATAGCTGCCGAACAATTTTTATTAAATTCCAAAGTTATTGACACAATTTGAGCAGATATCAACAAATTCGATTATTCAAAAGGTATTAAAAATTTGGAATATCGTTGTAAAAATGTATCAAAATGAATTGATTTCCAAAAAAAAAGCGATTACTATTTCATTTTACCTTTCTTGTCAAACTGCCCCGTCCGTACATAAAATTACTTATACTCTTATTTATTTTTACTTTTGTACTTATATAATTAATACATTACAAAGTAATTAATTATAAATTATTTTAATTAAATTTATATACAACGCAAAACCATCGTCGTAGTATTTATGCAATTCAAAAATATCAATTCAAAACATATTAACATAAATTTGCAGCTTCACATATTTATTTCTATTGTATTTCTATATCAATTTTATCACTTAAATGAAATTTTGCGTATATACTGCGAATATTTCGAATATCCAATAAAAAATGTGAAATCAAACATATTTTTAAAAAGCCAAATCCGTCAATAATTCAAACACCAATAAATAATTAAAATAAATATCATCCGCAGAGCCACATCGCATATATTATAAAAGATAAATCGCATATACAACAACACGAGAAATAGAAGTTGTGAATAAATTTTAGAATAGTCGCCGTGTGGGTGCTTGATTCTCTAATCATTCCGATAGACAACGTTACCCGTTTTAATGTAAGGCAGTCACTTTCAACTCTCAATATAATATGTAAAGCGAGTGTAACTTGCTGCAATAAAGACTGAGCCGCTTTAATGCCAGACTACATCAAATAACCTTACCGCGTATGGTATGCATTAACTCTGATATTGTATTCAAGGATCGATTAAGGAAACATTTTATTTTTGCGAAATTTTTATGAGAAAATATTCGTCTGTACATACTTTTTTTTCAATCAATCAATTTGATTTGTTAAAATGAAAAATTAACTAATTGTCAGTATGTCTTATCTTATCTTATCTAATCGTAAAGGCATTGGACTATAAATTGAGATTGGCCTATAACATAAGTATACATTTCTAGAGCTTCGTCGATAAATTGCTGACGCAGTAATAAAAAGGAATCAATGCGCATGATATCGATACTAAATTTGATTAAAATTTGGTTAATAATTGATGAACTTCCAAAGATTCCAGAATGTGGTCCAAAAAACTATTCAGAGTATCGATTTCACAGTATTAAATTTACAAGAAGCTGAACTAGGAAAATGGGTTGGGTTTATTACCTTTGTATTATAACGCCGAACATATTTTGGTATTTGCTTTAACATAAAAAGAAGAAATTATGAATCTATCTTTGATTTTATCATAATTTCTTATATGTTGAAGCTACATTAATCTACTTTTGCTGCCAGTACTTCCAAGTGTTTAATTATTCGAAAAAAAATAGTTATCGTAAAATAAATGAGAGGTATTAAGACTTTATTTCATATTTCTGATCTGATCTTCTTCGATAGATATTAGTATTGCGTCAGATCAAGGGCGAAGCTTCAGAAAATGTTTTCAAATTACAATATCACTATATTTTTCTGGTAGCCGAGTTGAAAGTAGGTTACATTATGAAACAAAATTGAAATGCCTACTTATTAAATTTGCCGGAAAATCGGCTTATAAGAATTATCATGTTGTTGACGTACTAATGATCATAGTTTTAACGGACTTCCATTGTTATTGTGGGACATTCGAGTTCCAATACGTTTTGAGCTGTTGGGAACCGAACGAAATGCAAATTCGTGGAGGTGGTGTCACCAAATGGGAATAATTTTAAAAAAAATAGGCACTCCAAGAGAATAGACCGGCGCGGTTCAATAAAAAGAACAACATATTGCTTCATGATAAAGCCAAACCACATATTTGTTTTGACGGCATGACAGAAACTCTTTTCCATAAATTATTTATTAAACCATAAGCGCATTCAACAATATCTAATCAGTTTTATGATATCGACTCGATATGTTATCGCTCACATGTAATCACCATCAAATAATTGCAATAAATTTGAGAAAAAATTAAAATAGTCAACTACTAAAATTTCCAATCATCACAAATATTATCTGTTGGTATAAACGTATATCTTGATATTGACGGTTTTTTAAAGGCGAAATTAATTCCGGCACTTAAACCAAGGAAAGTCCATTGTGCTCTACCTTAATCCTCGAATCGTTTGGTTTCAGAAATAAAACCAGAGATATTTCTTATATATGATCCGTTCATTGTGGAAGCGTCCACTTCGTATTTTCCAAATATACGAACTATTCGTGTATGTTTAAAAATATATACATTTCAACAATTTATTAAAATCGGGTAGTATTTTCGTATCTATCTTGTGTCCTATTTGAAAATCGTGCTAAGAAGTGTTGATCAAATATATGATTAACAAATTGCAAGACGCAACACAAAGTGTACGTTTCATTAGAATTACGTTCCTATACTATACTTTGTTTTCAAATTTATTATCAATATAAAACTAAATTATATATTTATATAAAATATTTACGCATAATTCACAAATTAAATATTGAAACAACAATTAATTATAGTTTACATAATACGATCGAGACTATACAACAAATAAATAGAATTATGAATTTAAATGGAGAAAAAAGCGTTAACCTTTTTAAATTTCCATTTCATTTTAAATATATTGGGTCTATAACTAAGTTTTGGGGACATTTTGGTAAGAAAAACACATTTATTTGTATTAGTATCGGCACTTTATATTTTATTCAAAGTATTTGCCATCTGAAGCTACAACTTTTGACCATCTTTGTGGTAAATTATGGATTCCCTCATAGAAGAACTTCTTAGGTTTTGTAGCAATCCATGAATCCAGCCATTTTTTCATATCTTCGTATGAATTGAACCGCTGTGCAGAAAGGGCTGACTGCATCGATCGGCACAAATGGTAGTCTGAGTGGTCTAACATTATCATGCTGCAGAATCACACGGTCATGTCTGTTGGCATATTCTTGTTGTTTTTGATGCAATGCTCGGCTCAATTGGATTAATTGCTCTCGGCAACGTTCAACAGTGATCTCGGTTTGTCCCGGTTTAAGCAGCTCATAGTACACTACACCAAACTGGTGCCACCAGATACACAGCATAACCTTAGAACCATTGAATGTTTTTGAAACAAAATTTCATACATTGTTTTTCGATTTTCTTGTTGTCTTTCCGTCAATTCATGTGGTACCCAATACGATAGCTTTTGGCCATCTCCGTTAAACGTTTTGAAAACACTTGCTTGGGTAACATCTAATGCCAATGCTAATTCTTCTTCCGTTTTTAACATGTAATCACTGAGTAAAGCTTCCAATTCTTCGTCTTCAAATTTTTTTGGTGCTCCACAACGCGTTCTTTATCACTAACATCAAAATCATTATTTTGAAACCGTCGTCTAAACCAATACTCATAATTGGTTTTGTGATGGGGAATGTTCACCATAAATTTAAAGTAACAAAAAGCGATAAAGTGATCTGCTGCTGTTTTCTTCTGAACAAAATTACTTAACATAACTTCCCGCAAATGCTGTTTTGTTGGTACAAAATTTTCCACTTTTACTTCAACTGAATGTCATATACTGAATATGAAAGTTGGATAACGAAGTATTGTCACTTCACCACTGTGTACAAACAATACTACTTACGGACACCTATCAGATTATCCCCAGAACTTAGTTATAGACCCACGTACGTACGTACATTCTGGCATTATTTTTTATTATGTAAATCAGTGTAAAATGGAATTATATATATGGTATTTTTTAAAAAACAATACACGTATTTATTAAAGCGATCAATTGATCTCGCTATTATTATTATTATTATTATTATTATTGTTATTATTCGATCTCAATCAAATCTTATGTACCGAATACTAATATATTTTATAAATTAAATAAGTATCATTAAAATAATTAAATAATATTACAATAATACAATTTAATTTGTGTTATGCAGCCAAAAAATGTAACATGTAACAGACAGGTAATTGTTAATTGTAAATATATCACAAAAATTTAACTTTATAATAATATAAAAATAATGAAACGAAACACTTACACTTTTTTTTTGAATACAATAATAAAATAATGAAATTTAATTTTGTGTTTCAGTGTCCGGTGGTGGTGTGTGTGTGTTGGTTTCAGAGTATATATAAACCAAATCATTTGGCAAATAATAACTCATTCTGATCTGATCATTTGAACAACGAGTAACTAACTAACTAACTAATTAATCTAACTACAATATAATTGGAAGAAATTTAATCAAACGTCATTTTTTTATTATTATTGTTGATTTAAAATTGATAATTATTAAAAAAAATTTCTTGTTATTATTGTTTTGTTGTATTTTGTGCTATTTATTTATTTTTTGTATACGAATTACAAGTTATTAAATTTATAAAATTACTAATTAAACCAACAATAACAACGCACAACCAACAGACCGAGATTACAGAAGAAAGTAATAAATTTATAATAATATCAGTGAGTATTTTATTAATTTTTAGTATTATATTAATATTTAGTATTTGTTTATGTTAAAATAATAATCTGGAATTTTGTATTTTGCGTATAAATAATATGTGAGAAAAAATGTGTGTAAAGTGAAAATAATATATATTTTTAATAAATAAATAAATAAATAAATAAATAAATAATTTATATGGCTGTTTGTGTGTGTGTGTGTGTGTTTGCGTGCATACGAGTAATAATTTACAAGTTCATATATTAATAACAAATAATAAATAGAAGAAGTTAAGAAACATTATAGTTTTTTGGTGGTAATTTGAATTTAAAGTGCATTTTTGCGTCAAAAATTAATTTTTAATTTCTCTATAATTGTTTATTATGTGTTTTTTATAATTTAATTCGATTTTCCTTCCAATACACCAAACAAAATTACCAACCGACTGATAAGAAATCACATACATTTACTCCCACGTTTACTAAACTATTATTATTATTATTATTATTAATATATAACACTTTGGTTCTATTATTATTTGTCTGCATATTATTTAAATGACGACACACTCTACGGCACCTATTCGTATACCAATCCCTTGATTACTCCGGTTCCATTGAATCTATATATTCACTGGACAATCTACGATTACGTTAGTTGTGTCGGCGTAAAATTTCTCTCAACAACTATGGACAGGTCTGTAAAAAGTCATAGACATGATATCGAATTTCGAATCATTTTTAGTATGATGTTGTAAACCAATTTAAATGAAATATCATGGGTATAACGATGTCGTATTTTTTGAATGAATAAACAGTGGTGGGTAATGTAGAGGTTAACATCCTGACACATGATGATCTGGTACACGATTAAATTTCCTTGCTTACCGGTTACCATAGCGAGTAATTGGATAAAGAGGCGTAGCATTGCTGACTAAATAAATATAGAATTTGGTTTGACAAGCAAAAACGGATGAGTTGTAGTCCCCGTAAAGCGGAAATCTGCTTTGTTACTTTCTTATCGAATTCCCCTTGTGCTAAATTCTTCTTGTCAGCAAAAATCCACATTTATGTGAATATCTAGGTTAAGTAAAACGCAGGCATTTGGAAAATAATGGATTCCACCATAATTATCGGATCATTTTATAAGAAACATTTATTTTGATAACGCAGACGCTTCTAGGATTAAGAGCACAATGGACCTTCTATGGTTTATGAGCCAGACAATTAATTGCCTCCCCCCGCCTTTAAAAAATCATCAAACGTCTTCAGTTGCACAATTTTAAATAGGTAGAAATTTCTTAGCGCAAATGTGTAAGAGAAGTTGTTACTTATGAACAATAAGTTGCCATTGAAGATATTGCTTTTCCTTTATTTGCGGTTAATCCAAAGAGGATTGCATACAAAAAAAGAACATTTGCAAACCGGATGAAAACTGCAACTGCCTATATAGAAATAGGATTGCGATGATCAAAAATATGATATAGAAAATAGGGATATCAAAGGATTAACAAAACATTTCTATTTATTTGTGTCCAGGTTGGATTGGGATAAATAGGAAAAAATGTAATGCAAAATCAATGGGAGGGGTGGCCCGCACATATCGAATAATATGATTCGATTTGCAATAATCTCTTAAGGCGCTCACACACATCCGCAAATTGATTTTTGCTACATTTCACAATTTAAATTAATTATTTTAGAATTAAAATGTAAATCGTTTTTGGTTTTTAGAATGAAATAATTTTTTTGTATTCAAATGTGTTTTATATAAGAATGGGTCCCATTAACAACTTCAGGTAAATCCGGATAATTTTCATGATCGTAATTACCAGGATTTTTGGAAAAAAAAAACATTTGATAATTTGTAAACTGATTTCGGTAATATTGTGTGTGGTATAAGTCATCAATTCGGTCATCATTAACATCACAGTCACTTTTAATCCGGATTATATTTCTTGTGTTATCATTGTTAATAATTTTATTATGTATTGCATTGAGAATATGGTGGTAGCAGTCTGTATTATGTGTAAAATTGTGGAAATTCTGAAATCTCAAATTTTCGCTTACTTATAACCAACAGCGTTTACTTTTTTTTTTCCATTTAACGATAGGCTTTTTAAATTGTTCTTATTTTTATTTTGGAAATTTATTTTAAAATTTCTTATTTGCCGTACATTGTTTACATGGGAAATGTAAGCTTAAGAAACACCACTGCGCCGAGACATGATTAACATCATATAAGGAAGGTGAGGGCTGTGTGTGTTTGGTGGAATCGGAAGATAATACATCATCCGATTTATTCGTTAATATTTATACTGTCAATTCTATAATAGAAAGACACACGCACTTATTTGATGATTCGGCAAAAGAGTTTACCTGTGGCAAATTTTAATGTATAGTCAAGACGTTGCCGTCACACAATCGCATCCGTAAATATATTGCTTGGGCTAAGAAAACAGTGTGTATCATGAAAAAGGAATGTCTCAAAATGTTAATTTTTAAATGTAACTTTTCTATTCTATGCACCACAATTCAGATTGTGTTCGCGCTACAATTTATCCATCTGGCATGCGGTAATTATATAGTAAAAAAATATCTCCAACAAATGCAAATCTATACAATTTTTCACTACTTCAACAAAAATCTTTATGTTAATCTTTTCTATCATTATTTACATACACATATTTTTATTTTACTATTTTACATTAATTATTTAATTTTTTTTTTGGTAATTATCTACATAATTTTCACTTTCATTCATTTTACATAAATTTATATTTAACTTTATTTAATATATTATTATTTACTATTTAATAATGAATTCATTTTAAATACTATATTATTAAAATTTATAATTTTATTAAACAAAAATTATAATGTTTTCACAATTATTAATAATAATAATAATAATAATAATAATAAATAATAATATACAAATATAGGTTTATTTTTATACCGGCAGACAAATCAGACAGACATCAAAATGAAAGTGGCTGCTGCTATTATTTTTGTATTTTATTTAAGTAAGTAATTATATTATTATATTTCGTATATACTTAAAAATATTTTCCTTTTGTATAAATAATATAAAATCATTAATAATGAAACACATAATAATGTTAAATATAATAAAAAAAATTAATAGATTTTTGGTTATTGTGATTTTAATGACTGCGCGGCTAAATAATAGTAAAATAAAAAGCTTAATTTCAATTCAATTCAATGAATAAAAAAGCGAAAATCATTGGATTTTTTGATAATAGAAATTTTTGTCCACTAAAAATAATTTAATATATTTATATTCCATCGTTTATTTAGTGGAGATCAGTGAGAGTGCTGCACATGTTACCGATGCAGTTCATTTTCGGCGCACCCAAACCGATTTTATGATTTATTCAAACATTATAATTCAATCTGCTTGCAAATAAATTAATTGATTAATAACATAACACCCAATAATTTGGCTTTCCATTTATTCGCGTATGGAATAACAAGAAAAACGGATATCATTGAAAATATGGTTATGGATTCCAAAGAAATTCCGCTATGGTTGTAGTAAACTCATCCAAATAGAAAAACCGCGTTTTTTTAAGTACTTAATTTCATTTTGAAGGCGGTAACCATCAGCTATACAGTGCGAGGGATTAGAAAACATGACATTTGAACCTAAAGTGTCACGGAATAATTTTAAAAGTTGTAAAAATTAGCTATCCAAAATATTTTTCACCAAAAAAAATTCTTTCAGTTAAATTAAATAAATTCCGGTTGTAACTCAAAATTAGAAGCAAACACTTTCTCTATATCATCGTTTTTATTTAGAAAACCCATTCCTAACAAATTCATTAACATAAATCTTTAAATTTTATTAAAGCATTTTTTTAAATTTCGTCATTAAACTGATTATATTTTAAATATTTCTTAATAATTGAATTTTGCGTTGGACCACAAACACTGATATTTAAATCTTCATAATTACTTCAATTTTTGGTAACTAATTGTTTGGGCGACAAGATAAAAAAGATGAGCATAAATTTGCAAGAAATTTTATTGTTTATATAGATTTGTTATTATAAAAAGTCACACGAACACAACGCGAATGTTTCAAGGATATTTGTAGGATATCACAAGGATAACGCAACTATTGAAATTAAGCATGAGTAAAAGTCGTACATAAAATGTGTAATAAATGGAGAATTAATAATTAATATTTCAAGAAATTTATAAGAATAGTTTTCACATTTAGTCGTGCTGTTGTACCACCTCACCAGGAAAGATAATAAAATGGGGAATAATATGATATGATTCCGTTTCTAACTAGCACATTTATAATTTAACCAGAATTTTGCAATCAACAAATTAAGTGTATAATCGCAGGCGATCTCCCCAAACCTAACAGACATAATAATTCAATAAATTATATGTCATCTATAAAGGTAGAAAATGGAAAAAATTTGGAAATATTACTGCGAATGTCTGTAATCGAAACGATATGGCGATGTATTTAGTGACCGATCATGTACCGACTTTCTGGTTGATGCTAAACACTAAACATGTCTTTATATCGACGATACAATGGTAGGTTTTATCAAAACAATAAAATGTGAAATCATAAAATCGCTTTTATAGCACACACATTGAATTGGTGCCACTTTTACACGAATCCATTCCAATTTAATTAATAAATTATAACACATTTTCATCAATCTTTATATGTTTTAGGTTCAGTTGTAGCTCGTACCGCAACAAAGAAAAAAGATTATGATTATGATTATGAATATACAAATGGTGGTGGCATCGGTGGACAATTAGGTGATGGCGGACATTCCGAAAATATTCAAATTGGTCATTCTGGTGGTGGTGGAGGAGGAGGTGGTGGTAGTAGTGGAAAAGTTGGTTATAGCGCTGGCAGTGGTCTTCGTTCTATTGCACAAGGTTCAGCTGACCAGGCCAGTTCGGCTGTATCCAATCAACATTCAGCCGCAAAACAAGCTGCATTTGTAGCTAAAAATACATTAGCACAAGCAGCCACACAGGCGGCGGCCACTGCCCAAGCTGCATTAGCCGGTAAACAGGTATTATTACAAGGTTTAGAACAACAAAATATTGAAGCACATCAAGCTTTAGACGGTGAAATTCAACAATTACAACAAGCTAAGCGTTCGGCAAAAGCATCTCAACAAGCTGCCCAACAAGCAATGAATCATGTTGCCGTCTTAACAGCTGCTTTAAATAATGCACAAACATCATCCGAACATGCACAACAATCGGCAACCGAAGCTGCCGCTGAACTTGCATCCCAAACGGCTATGGTTGGTACAGCAAAAGCACGTGTTGAAGCTATCGAAGAACAATTACATGCAGCACGTGTTGATTTTGAGGCAACACAATCGGCAGCTCAAAAAGCCGCCGCATCAGCAGCACAAGCTCAAAATAATGCAGCCGAAGCAGCTGTACACGCTTCAATTGGTTTACATGAATCCCAAAATGGTGGTGGTCACAGTGGTGGTGGTGGTGGTTACCATGCTGATGCCAGCGAAGTAGCACCAAATCATAATTATGGAGATTTTAAGGCATCACAATCACAACAATATAGTTTAGCAGGCTATTGATAATCTATTGTTATTATATGATAACAAAAGTTTTTAAGTGATATTTTGTATTATATTTTGAATTATATTATATTGTAATTGTTAAATTAATATGGTCATATAATAAGTTCCCGGAACAATTCGCAAATATACACATTCGATATTTTTATAAGCTTTAGCTCAATTCATTTCCCATTTATTTTTAATTAAAATTTAGTTAATTTGTTAAATTTTTGTTTATTATTATTATAAATTTTATGTGTTATTTTAATTAATTATTTTCAGTATTAAATTTGTTGTTTTAGATAATTAATTAAAAAAATAAAATAAATTGTATTTTAAAATCGAAATATGTATGCGTTGTGAGCATTGAAAAAAAAACTTAGATTACATAATTATTTATTTTTTTTTTAAACATAGATTATGTAATAGTTAGTATAAGAGAACATGAATTTAATAATATTAATTTGTACATACAATAAAATTTAAATAATAATAATTCTTTTTACATAATTTATTGCACGCCTTATGTATTTTCGTTTCGTATACGGTCGCTTAGGAACAATGTTATAAGATTTACCAAAGGCATAAAATGTTAAGATTAAATCATCGGAAATAAAAACAGAAAAATGCACAAAAAAGTAGACCACAGCCACAGCAGAAGGAATAATACCTTGCGAAATTAAAAGGAAATCCCTTGCAAGCGGTATTTCGTACGTAATTCAACAACCAATTTATATCTGGGTAACCTCAACAACGCAGCAGCAGCTTCCTTATTGGATATCGGTTATTGGATATTACGTCATAAATTGCTTCCACATCCACCGTATGCATAAAATTTGGTACCCATCGACTATTTTCTGTTGCCGAACATGTACAGACACGAATCAATGGCTATTATTTGGCAATGTATTCTGTAAGTAAATCGTATGAATGTAATCGACATTGTAAAAGATAATTACTTAATTAAAATAATATTTTACATTAACATTTCAAATGAAATGCAAAAATAATGACAAATACATCAGCCGCAGTCGGTTGAAAGCATACTCAGAAAAAAGAAACCTTAAAAAATGCATTATCTTTTTTGCAGAATAAATTAATAATATTTAAAATAAGAAATTTCTATTAAATTTATAGGTGAAGTTAAAATATAGAGACGAAAAATTAATTTACTGTTTGCCAAAAGTAAAAGAAATTTAAATAAAAATAAAATATTGAAACAAAAGAATAAAAAGAAAATAAATCTAACCTTTGTATGCGTGTTTTGTGTGTGCGCCTGTGTGCTTGTATAGGTGCGGGCCATGGCACAGGTTGTGGATGGAATGATGGTAATATGATAATTACTACCACATTACGATTACGAAGGTCGGAAGGTGTCGTGTTAAACGAATATTATAAACGTAGCGAAAATAAACGAGCACAATTAAAAAAAATACAATGCAAAACAATACATCAAAACTATAATAAAAAATATGAAATTGAACGGGGGGACATTCAAAGAAACAACACTTTCTTACAAAATATAAAACAAAGGACATTTTAACACAAAATTAAATTGATTTGTAATAATAAAATGTAAATAATATTAAAATAAATTCAATTTTTTATTATTTTATGCATTTATTTCACTCCTACTAATTACGATAAAAAAACCGGAGAAAATAGAATATTAAAAAGAACGCGATCACGACCTTCCAGAACATTTGATTGAATTTTCTAAACAGATGCAATGATGATGATGACAATGATATGGTTGAAGGAGGAAAAGTGATGTTCGTGGTACGTGTATACACATACCTCTTCATACTGCAATTGCATATGCGCGCGCTCTTATTTTTGTTTTTTTTTTAATTATATATTTTTATTGAATTTGTTAACGATGGTAAAAGACAAAACAACGTTTTTGAAAATGTACGATGAAGAACAAAGACAATGAGAAACTGAAAAATAGGTATTATTAAAAAAATTTACTGTTTAACGATGAACGATAAATAAGGTTAAAGCTCTCTTTATCGTCCTTAATTGTTACGATTAATTGTTTAGTTATGTAACGAATGGACATTTGGTTTTCTAACAATGGTATATTTTTCTATGTATTTAATTAAATTAAAATTTGAATAATATTTTTTAGAAATAACATTTGGTGGTAATCACGTTTGATGAATGTTTGAAAATATTTATTTCAATAATATCGATTAAAATTAACATACGCTAAATTCAAAGGTACAATTTTAAGTTAGACGAAAATATGAGATGAGATTAATTCACGCACATTACATGAACATATTTACTGCATTCACAGTTTGATTAGAAACACAAGGACGACACTGGCGATGAAAAGTGGATTTACTTTAACAATCTTAAAAGCAAAAAGTCATGGGTACATTGAGGAGAATCTTTATTTTATGAAGGTGATAGTTTAGCGGGCAGTATCTAGTACGCAATCCAACAACCAATTAACTGGGTAACCTCAACAACGCAGCAGCAGCTTCGTTATTGGATATTACGTTATGAATTGCTTTCACTTCCACCGTATGCATAAAATTTGGTACCCATCGACTATTTTCTGTTTCCGAACATGTATGATAAAAGTATCTACAGCTACGGAAAGAGATTTCTATCAAATTTTAAAGTAATAGACACGCATCAATGGCTATTATTGGGCAATGCATTCTGTAAGTAAATCGTATGAATGTAATCGACATTGTAAAAGATAATTACTTAGTTAAAATATAATTTTACATTATCATTTCAAATGAAATGCAAAAATAATGTCAAATACACCAGCAGTCGGCTGAACGCATACTCAGAAAAAAGAAACCTTAAAAAATGCTTTATCTTTTTTGCAGAGTGAATTAATAATATTTAAAATAAGAAATTTCTATTAAATTTATAGGTGAAGTTAAAATATAGAGACAAAAAATTAATTTACTGTTTGCAAAAAGTAAATGAAATTTAAATAAAAATAAAATATTGAAACAAAAGAATAAAAAGAAAATAAATCTAACCTTTGTATGCGTGTTTTGTGTCTGCGCCTGTGTGCTTGTATAGGTGCGGGCCATGGCACAGGTTGTGGATGGAATGATGGTAATATGATAATTACTACCACATTACGATTACGAAGGTCGGAAGGTGTCGTGTTAAACGAATATTATAAACGTAGCGAAAATAAACGAGCACAATTAAAAAAAATACAATGCAAAACAATACATCAAAACTATAATAAAAAAATATGAAATTGACCGGTGGGACACTTTCTTACAAAATATAAAACAAAGGACATTTTAACACAAAATTAAATTGATTTGTAATAATAAAATGTAAATAATATTAAAATAAATTCAATTTTTTATTATTTTATGCATTTATTTCACTTCTACTAATTACGATAAAAAAATAACCGTGAAAATAGATAATTAAAAAGAACGCGATCACGACCTTCCAGAACATTTGATTGAATTTACTAAACTGATGCAGTGATGATGAAGACAATAATATAGCTGAATGCCTGAATGAGGAAAAGCGATGTTCGTGGTACGTGTATACACATACCTCTTCATACTGCAATTGCATATGCGCGCGCTCTTATTTTTGTTTTTTTTTAATTATATACTTTTATTGAATTTGTTGATGATGGTAAAAGACAAAACAACGTTTTTGAAAATGAACGATGAAGAACAAAGACAATGAGAAACTGAAAAATAGGTATTATTAAAAAAATTAACTGTTTAACGATGAACGATAAATAAGGTTAAAGCTCTCTTTATCGTCCTTAATTGTTACGATTAATTGTTTAGTTATGTAACGAATGGACATTTGGTTTTCTAACAATGGTATATTTTTCTATGTATTTAATTAAATTAAAATTTGAACAATATTTTTTAGAAATAACATTTGGTGGTAATCACGTTTGATGAATGTTTGAAAATATTTATTTCAATAATATCGATTTAAATTAACATACGCTAAATTCAAAGGTACAATTTTAAGTTAGACGAAAATATGAGATGAGATTAATTCACGCACATTACATGAACATATTTACTGCATTCACAGTTTGATTAGAAACACAAGGACGACACTGGCGATGAAAAGTGGATTTACTTTAACAATCTTAAAAGCAAAAAGTCATGGGTACATTGAGGAGAATCTTTATTTTATGAAGGTGATAGTTTAGCGGGCAGTATCTAGTACGCAATCCAACAACCAATTAACTGGGTAACCTCAACAACGCAGCAGCAGCTTCGTTATTGGATATTACGTTATGAATTGCTTTCACTTCCACCGTATGCATAAAATTTGGTACCCATCGACTATTTTCTGTTTCCGAACATGTATGATAATAGTATCTACAGCTACGGAAAGAGATTTCCATCAAATTTTAAAGTAATACACACGCATCAATGGCTAATATTTGGTAAGGTATTCTGTAAGTAAATCGTATGAATGTAATCGACATTGTAAAAGATAATTATTTCATTAAAATATTATTTTACATTATCATTTCAAATGAAATGCAAAAATAATGTCAAATACACCAGCAGTCGGCTGAACGCATACTCAGAAAAAAGAAACCTTAAAAAATGCTTTATCTTTTTTGCAGAGTGAATTAATAATATTTAAAATAAGAAATTTCTATTAAATTTATAGGTGAAGTTAAAATATAGAGACAAAAAATTAATTTACTGTTTGCAAAAAGTAAATGAAATTTAAATAAAAATAAAATATTGAAACAAAAGAATAAAAAGAAAATAAATCTAACCTATGTATGCGTGTTTTGTGTGTGCGCCTGTGTGCTTGTATAGGTGCGGGCCATGGCACAGGTTGTGGATGGAATGATGGTAATATGATAATTACTACCACATTACGATTACGAAGGTCGGAAGGTGTCGTGTTAAACGAATATTATAAACGTAGCGAAAATAAACGAGCACAATTAAAAAAAATACAATGCAAAACAATACACCAAAACTATAATAAAAAAATATGAAATTGAACGGTGGGACATTCAAAGAAATAACACTTTCTTACAAAATATAAAACAAAGGACATTTTAACACAAAATTAAATTGATTTGTAATAATAAAATGTAAATAATATTAAAATAAATTCAATTTTTTATTATTTTATGCATTTATTTCACTCCTACTAATTACGATAAAAAAACCGGAGAAAATAGAATATTAAAAAGAACGCGATCACGACCTTCCAGAACATTTGATTGAATTTTCTAAACAGATGCAATGATGATGATGACAATGAAATGGTTGAAGGAGGAAAAGTGATGTTCGTGGTACGTGTATACACATACCTTTTCATACTGCAATTGCATATGCGCGCGCTCTTATTTTTGGTTTTTTTTTAATTATATATTTTTATTGAATTTGTTGATGATGGTAAAAGACAAAACAACGTTTTTGAAAATGTACGATGAAGAACAAAGTCAATGAGAAACTGAAAAATAGGTATTATTAAAAAAATTTACTGTTTAACGATGGACGATAAATAGGGTTAAAGCTCTCTTTATTGTCCTTAATTGTTTAGTTATGTAACGAATGGACATTTGGTTTTCTAACAATGGTATATTTTTCTATGTATTTAATTTGATGCTTTAATTAAGTCAAAAGTAATTATAATTTAAATAATATTTTTTAGAAATAACATTTGGTGGTAGTCACGTTTGATGAATGTTTGAAAATATTTATTTCAATAATATCGATTTAAATTAACATACGCTAAATTCAAAGGTACAATTTTAAGTTAGACGAAAATATGAGATGAGATTAATTCACGCACATTATATGAACATAATTACTGCATTTACAGTTTGAGTTTGAGGAAGTTATTCAGAATGCAAATGGAAACCCTTTCAGAAATGGTGTCAAATTATTACTTCTATATGGAATTCATTCTAAAGGGTTTCTGTGTTAATTACTGGGAATTACTTTGGTTAGACCGGTTCGTATTATAGAGTCATAACATTTATAAAAATAACAATTCACACTGCTCTTTTTCTTTCCCCTGATTTTCATTATCGAACTATTACCTCTGGTAAAGTGTGGCATTTACTACAGTATATTACCGTATAGTGTTTAAACTATTTAATTAGTGTATACGTCAGATTGTAAATTAGAATTAGATATCAAATATTGTAATATAATTTAATGTTAAAATAAAAGCTATTAAATTATTAAATAGTATAAAAATAATAATAAGAGTTTTTTCATTTAAATCCATACAAATTTCTTTTTCCAGCATTATTTTGACGATTCATTCTTTCTAAGCGAATTTGTATGCAATCCACATTAGCGAATTTGGATGACTTCCATAATAGCATTCTGGGAAGAATTCTAGTTGTACTTCACAAAAAATGTCATGTCCATACAAAAGTATGTACTTCCAAAAGACTTCAGAATAGCTTCCAGTAATTACTTCTCTAATTCTCGGTAAGTATTTAATAATGAATTCGGCCGTCATTTTTGGCTAACTGGGTTATAAACAGTTAATTTTTTTATTAATATCTATTTTTCAGTATCTCATTGGCTTTGTTCTTCATCGTACATTTTCAAAAACGTTGTTTTGTCTTTTACCATCGTTAACAAATTCAATAAAAATATATAATTAAAAAAAAAAACAAAAATAAGAGCGCGCGCATATGCAATTGCAGTATGAAAAGGTATGTGTATACACGTACCACAAACATCACTTTTCCTCCTTCAACCATATCATTGTCATCATCATCATTGCATCTGTTTAGAAAATTCAATCAAATGTGCAGGAAGGTCGTGATCGCGTTCATTTTAAAATTCTATTTTCTCCGGTTTTTTTATCGTAATTAGTAGGAGTGAAATAAATGCATAAAATAATAAAAAATTGAATTTATTTTAATATTATTTACATTTTATTATTACAAATCAATTTAATTTTGTGTTTAAATGTCCTTTGTTTTATATTTTGAAAGAAAGTGTTATTTCTTTGAATGTCCCCCCGTTCAATTTCATATTTTTTTATTATAGTTTTGGTGGTTTGTTTTGCATTTTTTTTTTTTTAATTGTGCTCGTTTATTTTCGCTACGTTTATAATATTCGTTTAACACGACACCTTCCGACCTTCGTAATCGTAATGTGGTAGTAATTATCATATTACCATCATTCCATCCACAACCTGTGCCATGGCCCGCACCTATACAAACACACAGGCGCAGACACAAAACACGCATACGAAGGTTAGATTTATTTTCTTTTTATTCTTTTGTTTCAATATTTTATTTTTATTTAAATTTCATTTACTTTTTGCAAACAGTAAATTAATTTTTTGTCTCTATATTTTAACTTCACCTATAAATTTAATAGAAATTTCTTATTTTAAATATTATTAATTCACTCTGCAAAAAAGATAAAGCATTTTTTAAGGTTTCTTTTTTCTGAGTATGCGTTCAGCTGACTGCGGCTGGTGTATTTGACATTATTTTTGCATTTCATTTGAAATGATAATGTAAAATTATATTTTAATTAAGTAATTATCTTTTACAATGTCGATTACATTCATACGATTTACTTACATAATACATTGCCAAATAATAGCCATTGATGCTTGTCTATTACTGAAAAATCTGATAGAAATCTCTTTCCGTAGCTGTAGATACTTTTATCATACATGTTCGGAAACAGAAAATAGTCGATGGGTATCAAATTTTATGCATACGGTGAATGTGAAAGCAATTCATAAAGTAATATACAATAAGGAACCTGCTGCTGCGTTGTTGAGTTACCCAGGTATAAATTGGTTGTTGGATAGCGTACGAGATACTGCTCGCTTCATATTTAATATAAAATAATGATTCTCCTCAATGTACCCATGACTTTTTGCTTTTAAGATTGTTAAAGTAAATCCACTTTTCATAGCCAGTGTCGTCATTGTGGTTCTACTCAAACTGTAAATGCAGTAAATATGTTCATGTAATGTGCGTGAATTAATCTCATCTCATATTTTCGTCTAACCTAAAAAGGTATCTTTGAACTTAGCGTATGTTAATTTAAATCGATATTATTGAAATAAATATTTTCAAACATTCATCAAACGTGATTACCACCAAATGTTATTTCTAAAAAATATTATTCAAATTTTAATTTAATTAAATACATAGAAAAATATACCATTGTTAGAAAACCAAATGTCCATTCGTTACATAACTAAACAATTAATCGTAACAATTAAGGACAATAAAGAGAGCTTTAACCTTATTTATCGTTCATCGTTAAACAGTAAATTTTTTTAATAATATCTATTTCTCAGTTTCTCATTGGCTTTGTTCTTCATCGTACATTTTCAAAAACGTTGTTTTGTCTTTTACCATCGTTAACAAATTCAATAAAAATATATAATTAAAAAAAAAACAAAAATAAGAGCGCGCGCATATGCAATTGCAGTATGAAGAGGTATGTGTATACACGTACCACGAACATCGCTTTTCCTCATTCAGGCATTCAGCTATATTATTGTCATCATCATCACTGCATCAGTTTAGTAAATTCAATCAAATGTGCAGGAAGGTCGTGATCGCGTTCTTTTTAATATTCTATTTTCTCCGGTTTTTTTATCGTAATTAGTAGAAGTGGAATAAATGCATAAAATAATAAAAAATTGAATTTATTTTAATATTATTTATAATTTATTATTACAAATCAATTTAATTTTGTGTTAAAATGTCCTTTGTTTTATATTTTGTAAGAAAGTGTTATTTCTTTGAATGTCCCACCGTTCAATTTCATATTTTTTTATTATAGTTTTGGTGTATTGTTTTGCATTGTATTTTTTTTAATTGTGCTCGTTTATTTTCGCTACGTTTATAATATTCGTTTAACACGACACCTTCCGACCTTCGTAATCGTAATGTGGTAGTAATTATCATATTACCATTATTCCATCCACAACCTGTGCCATGGCCCGCACCTATACAAGCACACAGGCGCACACACAAAACACGCATACAAAGGTTAGATTTATTTTCTTTTTATTCTTTTGTTTCAATATTTTATTTTTATTTAAATTTCATTTACTTTTTGCAAACAGTAAATTAATTTTTTGTCGCTATATTTTAACTTCACCTATAAATTTAATAGAAATTTCTTATTTTAAATATTATTAATTCACTCTGCAAAAAAGATAATGCATTTTTTAAGGCTTCTTTTTTCTGAGTATGCGTTCAGTCGACTGCTGGTGTATTTGACATTATTTTTGCATTTCATTTGAAATGATAATGTAAAATAATATTTTAATGAAATAATTATCTTTTGCAATGTCGATTACATTCATACGATTTACTTACAGAATACCTTACCAAATATATATTAGCCATTGATGCGTGTCTATTACTTTAAAATTTGATGGAAATCTGTTGCCGTAGCTGTAGATACTTTTATCATACATGTTCGGCAACAGAAAATAGTCGATGGGTACCAAATTTTATGCATACGGTGGATGTGAAAGCAATTCATAAAGTAATATTCAATAAGGAAGCTGCTGCTGCGTTGTTGAGGTTACCCAGTTAATTGGTTGTTGGATTGCGTACTAGATACTGCCCGCTAAACTATCACCTTCATAAAATAATGATTCTCCTCAATGTACCTATGACTTTTAACGTTTAAGATTACAAAAATGCCTTCCACTTTTCAGCACCAGTGTCGTCATTGTGTTTCTAATCAAACTGTGAATGCAGTAAATATGTTCATGTAATGTGTAATGTACCATTGTTAGAAAATCAAATGTCCATTCGTTACATAACTAAACAATTAATCGTAACAATTAAAGACAATAAAGAGAGCTTTAACCTTATTTATCGTCCATCGTTAAACAGTTAATTTTTTTAATAATATCTATTTCTCAGTTTCTCATTGGCTTTGTTCTTCATCGTACATTTTCAAAAACGTTGTTTTGTCTTTTACCATCGTTAACAAATTCAATAAAAATATATAATTAAAAAAAAAACAAAAATAAGAGCGCGCGCATATGCAATTGCAGTATGAAAAGGTATGTGTATACACGTACCACGAACATCGCTTTTCCTCATTCAGGCATTCAGCTATATTATTGTCATCATCATCACTGCATGAGTTTAGTAAATTCAATCAAATGTTCTGGAAGGTCGTGATCGCGTTCTTTTTAATATTCTATTTTCTCGGTTGTTTTTTTATCGTAATTAGTAGAAGTGAAATAAATGCATAAAATAATAAAAAATTGAATTTAATTTTAATATTATTTATAATTTATTATTACAAATCAATTTAATTTTGTGTTAAAATGTCCTTTGTTTTATATTTTGTTAGAAAGTGTTATTTCTTTGAATGTCCCCCCGTTCAATATCATATTTTTTTATTATAGTTTTGGTGTATTGTTTTGCATTGTATTTTTTTTAATTGTGCTCGTTTATTTTCGCTACGTTTATAATATTCGTTTAACACGACACCTTCCGACCTTCGTAATCGTAATGTGGTAGTAATTATCATATTACCATCATTCCATCCACAACCTGTGCCATGGCCCGCACCTATACAAACACACAGGCGCAGACACAAAACACGCATACGAAGGTTAGATTTATTTTCTTTTTATTCTTTTGTTTCAAATTTTATTTTTATTTAAATTTCATTTACTTTTTGCAAACAGTAAATTAATTTTTTGTCGCTATATTTTAACTTCAGATATAAATTTAATAGAAATTTCTTATTTTAAATATTATTAATTTACTCTGCATTTAGTTAAATTTTAATGATTCATATCGTAAAATAAATACCTAAATTATTATTTTATATGGCCACTCTGCTTGTCGATCTGTCTGTTGTGTTTATAATTTGAATGTCTGGAATTGGTTGATTAAAACTGATGTAGTTATGGATATTATTTTTTTGTCTATTCTGGGATATATTATAGTTTTAACCCATTCCATACCATTTCTTTTTGTTGTAAATTAAAATACAAAATCAAACATCAAGGAAAAGGTTCTATTCAAGATTTTTGAAATTATCGATTTATGGTATATATTGTAAAAACTAATTTTCCCATGCCACTCTCCTTCAGGTTGATTGAAATTGTGGAATTTTCTGGTGTATATCTTTTGATTTAACATTAAATTTGAAAATACTAAAGATTTTTGCTGTTGTAAAATTTAAATCGGTTAGTTTTGGGACACAGGATTTACTTTAAAAGTTATTCCAAAAAATAAATGCATATTATTACAACCTACGAACGTTTTCATTGTCTATGGAAATTCGTGATTTAGTTGATCGTTTGTTAATTGTCGAAAAAGCAAAAATTAAATAAAAAGCAAACGTATATAGTTACTAACTAATTTTTAGTTGTTTGTATTTAATCAAACCGGCTTCTATTTCTTTTTTTTTTTGACATATTTAAAAATTATTGTTATTTACAAAATTCATAAAAAAAAATAAATAATTGCAATTAAAGAATTATTATTTTTATTATAAAAAATGACGTCACAATTAATTAATTTACATCAAATGGTTGACCTTGCCTTGGCCATAACAACGCCTGAACTTGGTACAATTAATTTACCCGTTTTACATTCATTATTACACGTTATAATTTATCAACTAAAATTAAGTACATATCGCATAGAATTTCATGGTACAATTGGTACAATGTTTGAACGAAATATAAAAGATGCAATTTCAAATGAACGACCGACAATTGATATTAAAGAATTTAATATATTAAATGCAAATGAATTGGAACAACGTACGGAAGTTAATCGACCATTGACCATTTCGGATAATGACATAAATAAAGTTATTTCAATAAAACCGATTTTTTTTAATAATTTTAATTTTAATTTAAGTAATGACAATAATAATAATAATAATAATGAAATTGAATCAACAATGAATTATCCGCCTGGATTTCCAATTTTGCCGATAAAAATTTCATTTTCAAGTAAAGATCTTCCAATCGAGAACCAAACAAATTGTGGTGCTGTTGCTACAAATGATATTTTAGAAAATATATTACCTGAAAATGATAAATTAACAACAACAATAACAACACGCGTTAAAAACAATGATAATAATGAAAATAATTGTGTATTAACGAAAATGTGGTATTTAATAAATTTAACAAAACGATTAGATGCCGTTGAAATTGCATTAAAAAAATTGGCCGATATGATAAAAGAAAATTACTCAAAAATCGGAAAATTTGATGATTTTTTAGACAGAAATGGTGGAATTAATAATTTTCTGGAAAAATTCAATAAATTTGAACAATTTATGGACGATTATAAATTAAATGAAGAAAATATACGATCATCGGATATGCAAAATACAAATGACATTGACATTGACGCCAAATCATCAAATCATTCAATTAATGGTAATCATTTAACAAATATACCAATTAGTTCTGTAGCAATTGGAGGAAAAGATTCGGTGGATTCTATGACAGATAAAAATGAAAAAGAAGTAAATATTCATGTTAACGATAATATTAACAATAATAATAATAATAATATTAATAATAATATTAACAATAATAATAATAAAAATAATAATAATAATAATAATATTAACGATAATAATATTAACGATAATAATAATAATAATAATAATAATAATAATAATAACAATAATAATAATAATAATAATAATATTAACGATAATAATATTAACGATAATAACAATAATAATAATATTAACAATAATAATAATAATAATAATAATAATAATAATAATATTAATAATAATAATAATAATATTAACGATAATAATAATAATAATAATAATAATCAATTAACTGTTGACAATGCAGAAAATAAAGATAATTTAATTAATTTAGAACCGCATCAACAAAATTATTGTGATTGTGAACAGAAAAATAATGAATTGCAAGAGAAATTACAATTACTCGATACAAAATTACACGGTATAATGGAAGAGCATAATATTGTGGTGGCCAATAATTTGGAAAATATTAATCGAATACAAGTAATGTTGAATAAAAAAAAAAATTCAAACGATAATAAAATTATAAATTTAGAACAAAATGTTGACGATAAATTTCTGTCATTTAAAAATGAAATTGATAAATTAACAAAAATTGTGTATCCATTGCCAGAAGGTGCTGGAACAACATGTAAATTATTAAAAAATCGTAGTTGTATATCGTGTCGTCGTAAAGTTAATCAACGAACTGAAGAAATACCAAAATATATACCAATGACACCGTCAGCAATTGCGTCCCAAAAAAATAGGCACAATTCTGCAATTTTACAGACGACAACTGCAGATGCATCCAAAGCGTCTAATCTGAATACGACAACAGATGTGAAACGAAAATTTAATTATTGTCCTAAAAAATCATGTACTGTTTTACGTTATTGCGGTGGATATCATACAAAAACAACAGCAAATGAACGTTTTATGGTCAAAGGAAATTTTATTGAACAAAATGGTGTCATAGGTATTTCACCTGTAAATTATTATGCAAAAGGCACTGATGATCAAATGTATCGTATTTTTAATCCAAAATGTTTATGTGATTGTAGAAAAATGCCTATATTTTAAATTTTCAAAAATTATTATTATTTTACATTGAAGAAACAAATTACATTTTTTTTAAAGAACTTTCATTAATATTTTTTATCGATTTATTAAAATGTGTCAGTATTCAGTACTGCCCAGCAATGTAGAATATTTAATTTTATACATTTTACGATGAGTCGCATTGGTGGAGCAGTGATAACGTGCGAAAGACAAAAATAATCGTGGCCACGCTCTCATTGCGAAACATTTACTGAGTTGTGGCAACTCAAGAGACTGCTATATTAATTGCTATAATAATAATTATAGTTACCATACCGGACCTAATGCTTTCTTCTTCAACAAATTCTTTAAAACCATCGAAATTGAACTCTGTCCTAATAGAATTCTTATCCTATCTTATTGAAAGTTCTTATAAAGATATTGGGAAAATTCAACTACTTGGAACTAACGTTGTCTTACAACGGGTACAAATCCCTTGAAAATTGTCTGATGTACTGAATTCTTGTTTTGTTTGCATTCACATTGAGACCAAGAACCTATGCCACTTTGTTTAGCCAAAGCATTTTTATAACAGCCACCGAATATTTCGACACCCATTCGCCTATATCATCAAGACACCAATAGTTAACCCGATTTTGTATAAATATCGTATAAATACCGGCCTGTCACCGTAATATTAAAAATTTGTGTCGTAAATGGGTCGTTCTGTTGCAGTCAATCAACAGTCTCTAAATAATTAGATAATTTATAATTTGTCGCCAAATCTATGACTTTTCGGATTACCAGATTTTTCCATAATATGCAATAACTTTGACCTATATTGACGCTGTAACCAGTCTGAATGTTGACAACTTGGAACATCAAGTAAGACAATGTTAGAAATTTAAAAAAAAATAACTCAAAATTATGTTAATAGACAAAGCCACCTATAATTTAGAATATGACAAGTAATATCTTGCAGATTAAACTGTAAAATTCTTCGTAAATCAAAACAATATTATGGTATTTTATAAAATTTATTTATAAAGATGACTTAAGTAGTCACAAGAAGTGTTAAAAATATTTATTGTGAAGCATTTCAATTATGAAACAGTAAAATAAATAATATTACAAAATATATGTTTTCATTCAATCAGCATGTGTAAATGATCGTTGTTTAACATACGACACATTATTTCCAACGGTAATTCATCTAGCTTCGAATGTTCTGGAATTAATGTTCTTATTTGTGCAGCCGCAACTACAAGAAGTTTCTTCCTTTCCAATGCTTCACGTAGCTTTTCCCTTAAATGATCACCAAACAATGGTGCTTGGTTTTCATGAAATTCAGCTGATGATAATTGTGTCAAAATATTTTCATTTTTAACTAGAGTTGTTAATTTATTTGGATTAGCCATTAAAAGTTCTAGCACTGTTGTTTCGGTGTTATTGAATTTTAAATTATTTAGTTTTTGTAGTTCTTTGAAAATTTTAGAATTACCATATTCTGGTAACGAACAAACATTATTTAAATGCTGGCAAATATCGGTGTCACCTTTCATTGACATTATAAAAAAAGCTGTTGCAGATGCCAATTTTTTAGTACGAGGCCACGACGCATAATAACTGAACAATCTTCGTAAAGTTTTGTCTGTGTAATTTAAATTTAAATTACAATGTTTTACAATATCCTTTAGTAATAATTTACTAATAAGTTCCGGCGTAAATATTGAGTGGTGTTCTAAAAGCATTCTTAGTTGTATATTTTCATCGAATAAGAAAATAATATCCAGTATACTAATATCTGCTGGAAATACATAATTTACCAATGTGACAATGTGTAACAATGTCTGATTAAAACTATTCACAGCAATGTAAACGAAATACCGGAAAATTGCAATTTTGTTGTCTATGTAGAATGACCAGCATTTAGTTTTTGGCTTACAATTATATTTTACATCGCCTCCATTTGCTAATATTATCTTAACATATTTTGTATTTCCTTGTACGATAGCATATTGCAATGGTGGTAACTTGAAATTTTCAGTGATGTTAATGTTGCCACCATTTTCGATTAACAATTGTAAACATTTTGAAAATTCTTCGGCTGCAATTGTTTTTGTACAAAGTAAATGGAGCACCGTTTCGCCCAAATAATTTTTTGCATTTACATCAATATCACATGTTTTAACTAATAATTTGATAATTTCATATGTTCTAAAGACAGGATTATTTACAGTATATTTATTTTGTAGTAAATCTTTTTTTTCATCAAAGTCATTCAAACCTCTAACAAGTACAGCGGTCATACTATGCAGTGAATATAACGGCCATGGCATAATTTTTTTATTATTTTTACGATAATTTGAACAAATTATATGCAAAAATGTTTCATTCCATTTATTTGTTGTATAAAAATTTAAGTTTAAATTTTTAATAATGTCATCAAATAATCGTTCATTGTCGTCTGTTGAATTAACTTTAATCGATGATAATAATAAAATAATTTCATCTAAATTATTTTGAACAGCACAATCGAATGCTGTTTGACCATATTTATTTGTTGCAAAAATGTTAGCATTCATAATAATTAATAATTTTATAATTTCATTGAAATCACCCTTTTTCGCCGCACACATTTGCAGTAACACAGTTTCATCTTTACTATTTCGGTATTCAATATCAGCGGCATAATGCAAAAGTAGAAGAATTATTTTTTCTCTTCTGTATTGACATGCATAAAATAAAGGAGTTTGGCCACATTTGTCGGCGGCGTCTATTTCAGCACCATATGAAATCAGTATTAATACAACTTCAATAGAATTTGCGGCAACAGCATAATGTAAAGAAGTTTTACCACAATCATCCGTTTCATTGATGTCCACCCCAATTTTTAATAGGTTATGAATAACTTTAGCACGTGCACATTTGGAAGCCAAATGAAGTATTGTTCTACCGCGTGCATCTTGAGTGTGTTCATAATTTTTTTTATGTATTTCTTCAAGTATATCGTAATCACTGACGCATGATTGCAATGCTCGATGTAATTTTAAATTATCTTCACCGTATTCAGCAATTTCCATATTTTATGAAATTTATTAAATAATTCTTAGCACAATATTTAAAAAAAAAAAAATGTGAGGTTATTTTAAAGTGAAATTCACAAAAATGTTAAATATATTGTACAATATAAACTTATTTTGTCCAATACCAAACTAATACTAAAACTTAAAAAATTCCTTTGAAAATAAATTACATAAAACGAGAGAAAGATCAAAGAAGAAACAAAAAATAAGAAGAAAAAAATGTATTGCTCATTTCTATTGTATTCAATCCAAAAAGGACTTTATATTTTATTTAGTTTTATTTTTATAACAACATACCGCACCATGGGGAATGCATAACATATCAGTGCGGTCGGGATTTTATTCATTTACAATTGAAAAAATGTACACATAACAAGTTTTTGGCGCGAAAAATTATACCACGATTAATTAATTTAAGTTACTTAAGACAGAAAATACTTTTTTAAATACTTATATTTTGTAAATTCTCCTCTTAGCAGTGATTATGGAATATTTTTTTATTATTATTTTCTGAGAGATTATTAACGACTTCGACTTGATGTAACCTTACTTTAATGGTGATTATATTCTTTACTGGGAATGCTGAATGACTGGTTTCTCCTAACATAATCTTATAACTCTTTGTAAACAAACTAAAATATTATGTTTTTCAAAATTAAAGTTACGTGTCGGTGTGGGTGTTCGTACCCTGTACGAGCTGCAGATTATAATGCTATACTTGAAAATGCTCAAAAATCGATGTATATATTGAAAGTTCTTAAATAAACCAGAAGCAGATAGAAGTTCTGATAACCTGCTTGGTGTCAATGCTATATAATAACCGAGAAAATATTGACTGTTGTTATCTGTGCATTTGAGTAATTCACATTCAATTAGACACAACAATCTGATACATCGATAGCTTATAACTCTTATCGTATTATATTGATAAAACTAAAATTGGCTAAATAATAATTAAATAGAATATTTTTGTAAAATTTTTTATTATTTTTATTTTTATACACATTTTTTTTTTTACATAAAAAACATTTAAAAAAAATGATAATAAAATAAAAAAAGTACAAAAAAAATATACAATACAAAAATGAAATGAGCAAAATGAGGTGTGTTTACAATTTTTTTGATCATTTTCGATATTAAATACAATAATATCGATGCATTCCCTTTCAAACGCATCTTAGTTAAAAGTTTATAATATATATTGTAATCAGTATAGCGAGCGAGCATCGGCGTGACACCTTCACCCAATTGAAATCATATTTTAATAAGAAATTTCGCTTGTTAATTGAATAATTGCGTTACAGTATTTTATGAAGAAAAATCTCGGAGTTATGTGTGGTTAACCGACGACTTGGTATTACTAATCGTTGATCAATAATCGGATTCCGATAGAGTATCACGTACCCATCACGCTAGCTGAAAGTCTAGACAACACAGTGATCTTTAAATGTTTCTGTCAAAATTCTAAACCCAAAAGTTTGTTTACCCTGAATGTTTGATCCATCTTCTATTCTATTGCCCTGATAGTGGCTGAGCCTAGTTTCCTATTCCACAACAGTTCGCCTGACTGGATGAAGGCGGTGTTGCTTTTACCTTTTTAAATTCTTCATTTCACAGTAATACACAGTAGCGAAGGATTAAATAGATATATATCTGAAAAACTGAAAAACATCGAAATAGTGTGTGTCATTGTTAGAAATACAAAAAAAAAAAACAAAACATGTTCAATAGATATAACCTGGATAAAAAATGTACAACAAACTCAAATTTAACAGCAATAAAACCATTCCAATTATGATAACCAAGCATCATCAGTCATTGAAGTAAGAGACACTATCAACTCTAGAATGGTCTGGCATTGTGCGTGAATAGGTTCACCGAACATGACACAAAGTAACACGTACGTACTGATTAAGTAAGTAGTCATATAATGGCAATTGAAAAATTGGATGGCCCTGCAAGAAAACGATGAAGACTACGGTGCAGCTATACTATTGTCAGACAAAATAGTATGATTATGCGGTCCAAATAACGAAACCACTTTTGTGTTCGATGCGAATGTTCAGAAACAAATAAAGAATGGTTGTGGGAGTGCTTATGCCGATCACTAATACACATATAAGGCTGAATTGGATTTCAAAATTCGTCGGAAATTCATTACTAATTCTAATTGTATGTCAATTAAATATCTATCCTTTTCAATTAATTTTCCAATTGGATAAAAAGATGCTCTGTTTTTATTGATTCGCCTATACGGCTAACTCGTAAGTAGTAACAGAATGTGTATAATTTCTGATCTTCTATTTTTTGAATGAATTTTAACAATACCAATTTTATCTTTTGCAGTTGTGTGATTAATGGAATTTATTTAATAATATAAATTTAGGTAGTCGCGCAAATGAAATTATTAATTTGTTAACACTCAATTCTATAATTTCATATAATTTTTCACATAACATATACTAACTGCTTCCGATTCCAAAGAAATGTTGTCAGAGTTTAGTATTCGCACTCATCGAAATTGAAAAGACGTTTTTTTTGTTCTTCCTTAATTTATTTGTTTGAAGGGGATGTAAACCGCATCCACCTGATGGCATAAAAACAAAGATATTTTATGAAAATCTATTATACTTTTGAATCGAAAGTTTCTCAATCATATTTCAAGTAAGAAATAAGAGCTATATACTGAAATTCTATTTTGTGGGAATAATAATTGTTAATAAATTTGGTATTTAAGCTTCTGTGGTCCGGGAACCTGTGCTTAATTCTGAGATCACTCCTTGCCAAATATGTTTAAAATATAAGCTTTTGAAATGAATGAATACAATGTTTTTCTAAATTTTGAACATTTAAAAATTGATTTCTAAAGTTTGGCTGAAGAAGAAGGTGCACCCATGCTATTTGAATATTCCTAATGGGATTTCGGTAGAACCATATATCCGATATTTTGTGAAATTAAGAATTTAAGCATTTAGCAATAAGTTTTAAATTATGATGGAAGTAGAAGATATATTACGCTTTCCGGATGTGATTCCATATGGTATCTGAATATTCCCAATTGACATACACTATTTATGCAATAAGGTATGACTCAAAATAAATGAGAACATTTAAAAATCAAATGCAGAATATACCAATATCAGGGGATATTGATGTTTTTGTATACTAACAATTTGACATGACATTACTCAGTTTGGTTTGTGTATAAGATGCCCCAAAAGAAATATAACATTTAGAATTCATATGCGTTACCTTTGAGTGTGTGTTTAAAAGCTACTTTAAAAATTACAATGACACTTTTTTGGGTTTAAAAGTTATACATAAAATGTTATGTTTTAGTTTTTCTGCTTCAGGAGTGGGTGGGCTTGTCTACTTATCCGCTTCATACATAAAATAAAAATTGATTCAATTTTGTTGAGTGGTAAAATCTGGCAAATAATTTCATTGAAATTCGAAGGTTTCCTTATGTTAAATATAAATGCTATACATAAAATAATGTCTAACCCGAAATCAATATTAAACAATTACATTTTTTTTTCTTTATCTTTTATAGCACTTAATAATTTTTGCTATTATAATAATTAAAATTAAATTATAAATATAAATTTAATTAATATTAGTTTAGAATAATTAAATATATCCCGTTTGTCTATAGCTAAATAATATACGTATTATTTATTTATAAAATAGATATTTATAGTTTAATAACCACCTTAATATTTCTTCTATTTTAAATAGCTAATACATATTTTATGACTGCTTAAATACATAAATCTAATAAATAAAACTAAAATATGTACAATAAAAAATCTGATTACCATCAACGTTTACCAATTCTTAAAATTAAACTACAAAAAATGCTATATTATAAACTTAATATTAATAATAAAGTTTGGGCGAGCTATAGCTAATTTTGTTTAATTATGAAGTTATATTTAGTTAAATTAAAAATTAGCGAAAAATCATACGAAAATTATTGTACAACTATTTATTTCAACACACTGCAGTTATAAATGTTAAGTAATATAGAAATAGAATGGTAATAACATCAGTGTGCTCGTGTACACATCACATCTGTATGTATAATATTAGGTATTCCATTATTGGGCCCAAAGCCAAACCAATCTATACAATATTTTATGGGTTTTTTTTCGGGCGTTTATATGAATGTAAATTCCTGTACTCAAAATTTTTTGATTGCCTTTTAATTGTTATCTTTCTCAACTGATTTGGTACGGCTTATAGTGGAATTTTTGAAACGATTTTTATAATGTACCTTTAAATTGATACTAGCACGTTGGGTTATTAACAGTACAGTTTTCAGCAACATTCATATAAAGATTTAAAGAAAATATTAAATTAAATTAATCTGAATTGTGTTTGTTATCATTTTAAATAGAATACAAAGGTAATATTTTAGATAGTTCAAATGGTACTGGGTACTCAGAGCAAAATTATACATCCAAAATTTCATAAAAATCGATCAAGTCATTCCGAAGAAATATACTATACAGATAATATCAGACCATGGACCATGGTGGGTTACCACTGTCTATAAAAAATGTACATAACAAATTGGATATGCCCATCATCTACTTTTAAGAAAATTTCAAATTCTGGTGTAAGTGTTAATTTACAGTCAACGATGGTTATTTATATTATTCCAACATACCTTCACTTTCACATTTATGTTAAACCCAACATAACTTCCAGTTTAATACAATAATTTTCGTATAATTTTATAAATAATAACTTTTTAATTGTAGCCGCAGCTCTCTGCGATGCAATACATTATCATCGAATCGATATAAAAATTGTGATGAAATTATAAATTTTCTACTTTTCTTATTCCTTTGTGTAAATACAATTTCCAAAAATTATAAATTTACGCACAATTTTTCTATCAAGTCTATTTTTTTTCTATAAAAATATACATAAATAAATAATTTTAATATTTTTAAATCTTCTTAATACTAAATTATTTATTTTTTATTTAATTAAAAATTAATTAAATTTATTTCGTATTTCGTACATCGAACGATGCACTATAATTTAATTATTTGAATTATTTGTGACCACCGAATTTCTGAGTGCTTCCACATCGACACCATCGACGCCTCGTTGATGATCATTTTGATTGTTTTTATATTTGGAAAAAAATGTTAACGCTTTCATGAGTTGATAACTTTTTGACACCGGTAAATTTGAATCGTACAAATTTTTACTTGTTTTACATTCAACATAAAACCACCAATTACATTTTAATACGGTTTGATCAAACAATGTACTTTCGGGACACAAAAATGATTTCATTATTAAACCGTCATCGGTTAACGCACACACATGGAATACCTGGAAAACATAAAAAACAAGGAAATTAAATTATGTGTTTTTTTTTAATATTAATATTTTAATTTAAAATGATTTGCTTTTGTATTGTAATGAATTGTCGCAGACATCTGAAAATTATTTAACAATACAAAAAAAAAAAAAGAAGAATTGGGACTGATTGGAGAGGCAAATAAAGGCATTTAATGTGATATAATTGCTACAATAAATTTCATTCAAAGTATTTTACTATTTTATTCTATAACTCAATCCAATCTCTCTGGCAATGTGGCTATACCGTGTCTTTAAAACGATGTCGACCTCAAGGTTACCATTTTATCCATCCACTTCTGCAACATTTTGGAAGTGTGTACCAACCATTCAGGCCTCGCTGCATAGATCCGAACAAATGATAATCAGAAGTCTCTATGTCTATGGTGTAACAGTGTATCATTCACAGCACGTGCAACGTGTTGCTGAACGTTGTCATGCAAGCTTTTATTATTGTACAAAACAATACTGAAACCATCTGCATAGTGGGTGTATATAGCTATGGCATCCAACTATGAAATACATCTAGCATCCAGCAGAAGTTTTTAATCGAAAACACTATACGATTGGTGGTCAATGCGGCATGATACGTGCACCTAGACACATAGTTCTACACAATGATGTATAAATAAAATGTGAAGAAGAAGAAATATGTGTAACTCCACTATATAACCATTTCGATTGTCGTATATGATATATTAGATTGTGTTGTTTATTGAATGAAACTTATGTATTTTCAATTGGACATTTGTTGCTACAATTAATTTTCACTTGGCAATAAGGCATTAAACCAGTTTCTTAATTCAACCCGCAATGATCTGTATAAACTCGTTGTGTTGCCCCCCGGGCGTAGAGAGGTTGTCGTTCTTATTGAACGCAGCGACACAAGAAATGTTGTGCAGATGGAATTTCTTCTTAATTTTTTTAAACATAAAGCTGCGCCCTGCTTATGTCATAGAATTTAGTCGTAAAGCCATACAGAATATAGTAATAGCACAATATAATCTATAAACACAGCTGAAGTGAAAACATTCTGTGGTTTATGCTAATCAATCTTGAAATACTAAATTTAATTTTACCATTCAAAGATATATAAAATTCGAATCATCAACACTTAATTAACGAATTGACGATTTTTCATCATCATTGATTTGATTTTTTCTACATATCCATCAGCTTGTGATGTCGATCCGATTTGTGTGTATGATCTTCATAATTGATTCAGAACCATTTTTAAGAACGATAGAGAATTATTGTACCGCGTTTTTTAGTAGCATTAATTTTAAAAATAGTAACATATAATTGTTCGGTTTTATTGCTATACTTCATAAGTTATTTATAGAGTATTATTTCAGAATATTATCAGTTGATGGTTGATCAAACGAGCGTGTGTACGTGTTTAACATATATTCTGCGTACATATTCTCGTAGGTTTATCTTAAGCCTATAGTTTTGTTATTATCATTATTTTATTATTATCATTATTATTATTATTATTATTATTGTTATAACATTAAAATTGGTTTACATTTATTTAATGCCTTTCTTTCTTTTTTCTCTTTGTGAATTGACCTTGATCTACTCCAGTAAATTGGATCTTAAAATACTTAATTTGTTATGTGTTATAATGCAATAATAAATATTATATTGTATTACACTTGTGCGATGTGCGAATTATTAAAAAAAATGTATTATAATATAATTAGATTAATTAATTCTGAACAATTTCTGTGCTACATTACATCGCACAAAAAAAATTGCTTCACGATGATGATGCGATGCAATTAATACAATATTATTTATTATTACAGGTGAAAAACCTAACTACATATTTTAAATTGGCCTTCAACCGGTTTTGGTGTCTAATTATAGCCTTATTTTCCAACTGCTTGTGACTATATTAATGATGTAACTGTTTACTGAATCGACCTCTAAGATGCCGGCTTTTGGGTTAAAAAACGTATATAAATTTTAATGTTTTGTCATCATTCACGCAACTACCACACGAATTTAGAAGATTATATGGTTTCCTATGCATATGATTGAAATGTGAGCTCATTATTGTTAAACATGCGGACGTCTTACTATAACTTGGCATCGTTGCATGTAGTGGTTGATTAAACAAGACTTGTCTTTGATCGAAGTTTCTGGTGCCTTATCATTTTCATTTCAACATTTGATCAAATTTTCATAAAGAAAATGTGAATTTCGTAACGAAAAAAAATCAAATATTCTTTGAACTTTATCGTTAGCAGCAGTATCATTTGTGACACTTTATTTCCGAATACATTCTAAAAACTTTCAACCACAGACGCACGTTGTAAATAAAATCATTTCTTACCATACAGCCCAAATCAATGTCAGCATATAGACCGGGAAAATGTTTTTGATCACCACAATGAAATGTTGTCGGTGGTAAATCAACTCTTGTAACAAAATTATCATCGAAATTTTTATCATATCCAACAGGATAATATTCTTTCGGTGCATTCATAACCTAATTATTGAATAATAATTATCTAATTAAATTACCACATTTAATTTAAATTAAATTTTACAACTATTATGTACCTTATTACCGCCAGCCAATGAATATTTGGGTGTTGTTGGTCGCGGTGTTGTTGTCGTCGTCGTCGTCGTTGTTGTACTTGTTGTGGTCGTTGTTGTTGGCTTTGCCATTGGTGTTATATATTGTGGTGTTTCCATCATTTGTTTTATAAAAATAGCATCTTTAGCTTGTTGTTCGGCATATAATTGTTGTTGTTTCATTTGGATAGCAGCTTGTATTACTTTTACACTAACATTAGCAACAGCAGCTAATTCTTCAATTGAATGACCTTTTAAATCAATTTGTGGTAATTTATTTGATTGACTAGAAGATAGTTGTGGTGGTGATGAATTCATATTCTAAAAATTATTTAATTTAAAATATATACATTTAAATATTGTGAAATTATATAAAGTTCATGCAATCCAAATAATGCATTAGGACCTTAATTTCTGTCCGTCATCGTCCTGATGACGATTTAGGCAATTATTGTAGAATTAATAAGTAGCATCAATGGTAAAACGAAACATTTTCGTTCATAAACGGAAACATATTCTGAATTTAAAGGAGTGCTATGTCACGAGTTTATAAAATGTAATGAAATTAATGTTTACTAAATGAAAACAATTGAATGAAGAAACGAAGAGCGATAGCTCAACCAAACATTCGGCAAAAACTGCCAATGATACAATGTTGCAGTTCGAACAGGAAGTTCTTTAGCACCCAAACTATACTGACGAGACATTACACCTTCTGATTATTATTTATTCACATCGATGCAGTACGACCTGTGGCTGATATACACTTCTGAAATGTTAAACAAGTGTGAAAATGATAGATGAATGGATTGCCTCAAAACCGACATCGTTTTATCGATACTGTATAGTCACATTGACAGAGAGAAATTAGTAGAAAATGAATCAAAAATACATTGTTAAAATTAACCATTGTGCCATTTTTTTTTTTTATAATAAATGCCATATTTCAGTCAAAAGCCGAACGGAAAAGTTAAAGTACTAATACATCATAATACGATTAATGACCAGACGTGTCATATATTCAATAACTTACAATCATTTGATTTGTTTGATACATTTTATTATTATTATTATTATTGATTTGATCAATTCGCTTATTAGCCATAATTTGGTTAACTTGTTGTCCACTTTGTATTTGGGTTATTGATGAAGGCATCGCTTGAAACATTGGAACTCCATACGAATTTTTATTGGGTTGTTGAATAAATGTTAAATTTTGTTGTTGCTGTTTTATATATATGAAAAAAAGTAATATATTAAATATTATAATTCGTTCGTTTGCATATTACAAACGATAATTTTTAGTAAATACCATATTTATTGTTGGATATTGTTGATACATTCCTTTTCTATTAAAATTTTGTTGTTGTTGTTGATCCATTCGATCTTGTACTTTCGGTATTGGTTTAAATGCTGGTACACCTAATGGTAATGATATTGCCTCGGTCATTTTCGGTTGAACTATTCGCTTAAAATTCATATTATTATCTAATGAAGTTATTGGCGACGATGAAATTGGCTGCAACATTGTTGTAATTGCTTGCGGTCGACTTTGTTGAACAATCGGTACTGATCTTTGTGTTTTAACCTAAAAAGAAAAATTTATAGATTTTTATTATAAAGTTTCAAATTCAGTGGATGCGGAATTATGCCACGAAATTGATATATATATAAACGTAACATATACCATAATAATGATGGTACAGCTCTGCATGAGTTAAATCCTCATTTATCCGGTCAGTAATACTTACATGAGCCATACAAACACAATAACCACAAAAATAGAACCGGACGCAAAGTTCAAGTTAAAGAATATGATCATCAAAAGCTTAAGTTTTACATTACCATACATTCTTTACAAATAATACTATCCAATAAGATCATTTGTGTTATGGCAAAATTTCTTGTTGTCTCCTTGTAGTGATCATTAGACTGTTTAATTACTAATAACCCATATCCTATTAATGCTATCGTTTCACAAATACACCCACACATCCTAACACAACGCTTGATGAAAACAACCATGAAATAAAAAAAATCCAAATTGCATGGCAGAACATAATATGTGCCAAAGAGATGAATGTCTGAAATGGATGTTTGTCTGTCTCTTAATTATGGAAATAGATAGCATTCAACTGAGTGAGCTGGAGCTCGTTGAAGTTTACTGTAGTCTCACAAGGATTATAGTGTTCCTTATATGTTAAGCTCATTATTATTTGCCAAGACACATAAGGACATATAACGCGATAATTTAATTAATAATTTAACAATATTTACGAGTAATTTTTCAAAAATTTTAATCAACCAACTGTGTAAATATCAAAATTATTCAATGGCATATCCAATTGTCAAAGTATTTAACCAAACCCTACCACCTTCGTATCTATGTTTCCCCACCGATATACCGCTACCTTTAATAGTATTACAATTATACAATAAACTTCTATTGGGTTCTTTAGTCTGTGATTAAAATCATGATGTTTTTGCTATACAAAAAATGTGTTGTGTGTATTGTTATTAATTTTGACATTTTAAACTCATATTAATTATATTGTGGTATATGGACACAACCTTATTTGTATGAAATTGTGTTAAATAAAAAATACACTTTCATCTTTGTTTTTTTTTTCTGTTTTGTTATTTTTCCATCTCATATTTGGTGAGGAATTAAATTTAAACATAAATTTATTGTGAAATAAATTAATTTTTATTATTATTAAAATCATTGAATTAAAATATCGCTACGATACGATATAAAACCGAAAAACAAAAAATATTAATTATAGAGGATAAGTTTTTTGTTCAAAAAAAAAACCAATAAATTATATAATACGATTTTTTGGTGGTCAAAGATCATCTTTATATTATTTTTTTTTGTTTTTAAAATATTTCATCATGTAACAATTAGAATTACACATAAGTACACATTTACGCCATGAGTATATAAATAAATACAATAGGTGTTTGAAAAATTTGCGACCTAAGAAGGACATAGGATAATTTATGGTGACGTATAATTGATTTTCAATAAAATCTCTTGAAACTTAATAATCCAATAATTCAAGGTCTGCAAATTGTCCATCCACGAATTGTTTAAGCGACTGCTTATAGCTACTGTGCAATGAAGTGACGCAAATCGAAAATAAAATTTACATGTGTTGCGAAAGTTCAACAATACAATTATGGTTTCACCGCATATCTTTGTGTCAGCAGGCCAAGAACTATCCAGACACCTTACGTATAATTAATATTGCATATCATCTCACATATAAAAACCATATAATAAAATAATAAAACAATAAAAAATTTTTAATGATATTGGAAAAATTTCATATTTAAAAAATTGTTCTTGTAATTATAAGATAATAAATTATTTGTGCAATTTGTATACAATTTATAATAAATATAGTTAAAGTTCATAAAGATTTTCAAAATTATAAAAAAACAGAGTCAAAAATTAAATCAGTTTGCTGTTTACAAGAAAGATTTACTAAAAAAAAAATATAGACCAATTAGATTTGAATCTAATTATGGCATCATTACCATACAAATGAATCCGAATTATAAAAAGATGATCATGTTCTCTGCCATACATGTGAATTGATATATCTCACTCACCAATTGGTCTGTAATTATGTTTCGCACGATAGTATATAATCAAAATAATTCAATTAATCTTATGATTGAATCATCCGCATACGTAGTTTTACATGTCTCGACACATTTGTTAATCTCTTAATGTTAATTAAAATTTGGATCTGACATGGTAATTTTGATTGGATGTCAATGGTTGAAGCTAATTTCGTATATGAACACGGTCTGTTCGAAAAAATAACGGGGGCGAAGTTAACAGAAATATAAAATACATGTCATTCAATCAATATATTGCGAATCCAATGCCCTGTATATTGAAATGACAACACAATTTTACTCAACTGAATTATTCGTTGTTATCGTTAATGCGAAATCAGAATACGTGTATATCTTTGAAAATATGGTGATCTTCACACACACACAACAATTTACTCATAAAAATAATTCAATAAATAAAGTATATTTGGAAACATTAAATGCAGACCAATTGGTAAATTCATTTTTTGGTGATTGTCTGATGTAGCTTTAAAATTGAGCTAATCAAAATGGCGTAAATACTTGGTAAACAGCATAAAACTAATACAATCAAAACAGAACAAATTTAATATACAAGAAATTCGTTTAGGTTTGTCCAAATTGTTGTTTATTAGGCCGGATTAATATATTAATTAAAATTTAAAACCGTCTAAATCTGCGTTTTTATTTCATAAAATTTGAAAACTTATACAATATATATTTAAAAAGACGAAAGACTTAAGCGACTAACCTGCCGTTTTATTTTGTGATTTAATCGAATAACAAAATAAAACATAAGACTTAAGCGACGAAATTGTCGTTTTCTCTGTGATTTATTCGTATAAGAAAGTAAAACAAAAGACTTAAGCGACGAACTTGCTGTTTTTTTTTCTGTGATTTAATCGTATCACAAATTAAAACAAAAGACATAAGCGACGAACCTGGAATTCTATTCTGTGATTATAATTTATACAAATAAAAACAAGACTTAAACGACAAAATTGTCATTTTTTCTATGATTTAATCGTATAAGAAAGTAAAACAAAAGACTTAAGCGACGAACCTGCCGTTTTATTTTGTGATTTAATCGAATAACAAAATAAAACATAAGACTTAAGCGACGAAATTGTCGTTTTCTCTGTGATTTATTCGTATAAGAAAGTAAAACAAAAGACTTAAGCGACGAACTTGCTGTTTTTTTTTCTGTGATTTAATCGTATAACAAATTAAAACAAAAGACATAAGCGACGAACCTGGAATTATATTCTGTGATTATAATTTATACAAATAATAACATAAGATTTAAGCGACAAACCTTGAATTCTATTCTGTGATTATAGTGTGTGCGACAATAAGACAAAATAACTGAAGCAACGAACCTCAAATACTATTCTGTGATTCACTTGTAGAACAAAATGAAGCAAAACACTTAAGCGACGAAATTGTCATTTTTTCTGTGATTTAATCGTATAGGAAAAAACAAAAGTCTTAAACGACGAATTTGGCGGATTTCTTTCATTGTTTAATTGAAATAAAGTAGGTTCACACCAAATGGTATAGACATAGAGCCAATTGACTTTTTACGATGGTTTACTAAAATGCTTTGCTTAACAATTCTCTGTTATAATAATGATTGTGTTAAAATAAACATACAAAAATGGACATTATATTAATAATAATATACTCACCGGTGGTAATTTTGATGCAGGCAATACACCAATTGTATTTAAACCATCACGTTGACTTATCGACCGTCTTTTATTTCCTTCAACGTTACCCAACGATTCGGCAAAACCAAGTTCATCTCCGACACTGAAACCTAAAAAATTGGAAAACAATTTATTCATAAATATAATTTTTTATATTTATTTTCTTATGTGATTTTTGCAAATTAAAAATTATTGTTCAAATACCCGACATTTAGGATAATAATATAACAATAAATAATATATATAAATTACAAAATATTTACAAATTTAATTATTATATTATTTAATTGAATGAATTCGGTTCACTTTTTTTTTGTGACAAAGAAAAATTTAGAGAAAGTTTAAGAAAAATTATATAATTTAAATACAAAGAAAAAAAACCCATATCATAACCGAACAAAAATTTAATGTTACAATATTTTATTACCATTCGCTTATAAATTCTGTGTACTGTTTTTAATTTATGTTATATTTCTTATATTTTCATATGTTTTTATTTCCCCTGCTAATAATTGAATTAATAAATAAATTAATTACTTATTTTAAGAAATTGCCATAATTTAAATTGTAAATGTACGCAAATAAAAATGTTTAAGAAAAATATATAATAAAATGATATTTAGATTAACAACGAACGAAACAAGTTTTTATATTCGATTTCATACGTAACAATAATAATTGTGTCAGTTGTAATATCCCTCGTTTATTTTTATTATTATATTTAAACACTCTGTCCGAAAAAATAACCAAAATGTTTGTCTAATTTATGAGACAAACCATTATTAGTTTGGTTTCTTGATTGATTTGTGTGTAGACATTAACAACCTGCAATATTTTCATAACATTAAATTTGCTTATGCTAACAAAAACAGTAGTTTATGCGTGGCATTAACGATTCAAAGATAACAGCAAAGATGTGAATGCTGATAAACGTTTGCTGGTCGTGCATCAACAACAATTACTGAAGAAAAACATTTAAAAAGTACTGTCGTTAGCAAGAAAATTTTAACCGAAATAATTCATATGTAAATGTTTGTTTCACACATTAATTGACCAAAATTTGTACCGAATTTATTATTCCAAAGACATCATTAAAAGTAGGTGCGGATGGTGAGATGATAATTTCTTAAAAACTATTGTAATTAATGATAAAATTTGATATTTTCCATGCAAATACAGAAACTCAGAAAAACACAGAGTGCATGAGTTTTTTGGTGAAATAATTCCAGCGAAATATCCAATTAAGAAGTTAGTTTTCCTCAATTCTGTGGCATTCGCTATAATGCCTTTACGAATGTTTTGAAAAATTTATATTGGAAGTTGCTGGGAAGGTTTATTAATAGAATAATATGCACAGAATAGATTTTTTGACAAGTAATTAATAATAAAATTTGATATTTTCCATACGAACCAGCGACTCAGAAAAACACAAAGTGCATGATTTTTTGGTGAAATAATTCCAGCGAAATATCCAATTAAGAAGTTAGTTTTCCTCAATTCTGCGGCATTCGGTATAATGCCTTTACCAATTTTTTGATAAATTTTTATTGGTAGTTGGTGGCAAGGTTTATTAATAGAATTATATGCACAGAATTGATTTTTTGACAAGTAAAAAATTGGTAAGTTCATTATTACTGGACAATTCTCATAAAAATTTGAGATATTAAGGCTTACTTTTTCTACTGATATGGCATTTCATTTACTATTTAAGTTGTATGAATTTGGTTATGTGGCTAAAATTGATAGCTGTTCGTTAAAAAAATTGATATCCAGGGCGCTGTTCTGGAATAAACTAATGTAAATACCAAAGAACACGATCATATCTTGTTTGGATTCGTTGAAATTACTGCACTTCATATTCACAGATGTATTCAAAACATTGGAATTAACCTGCTGGAAGTGCATCAAACAAGAAAAAAACGGTTCATTCAGTAGAAAATATTATGGCCTAAGATTTTGCAAGATAGAAAAGACATTCTATTTATTGGTTATCTAAAAAAAAAAGTTAACCATAACCGAGAGTTAGTGGCTCCATCCGACTTCCATCCGTTTCCAAATCTCTCAAACATTTTTCTGTTGAAATTAATTTCCCATCGCCAATGAAGAAGCGATAACCATTGGAAACAATCATTTTGCATTAGAAACAATAGATTTTAAAAGTGAAACATCGCTGAACCAATTGTATAAGTGTAATATGAGGAAGAGTTAATAGAAAAATAAATTTCATTTCGCCTCCGAGCAAAATTTTTAAACAGTCGTCGTCTAATTATTTTAAAATTCAAATTTTATTAATCCGAATATAAATAGACAACAATCCAAACAATTGTTTTCATGCATATGGTCTTCATTTAATTAAAATCAAACAAACATATTTTTGAATAACATAATCCACAAATAAATGTTTGTTCTTTTTTTAAATAATACATAGTTTCAAAACAGCATAGACGAAAAAAAATACTTTCAACATATCCAAAGGAAATAAATTTATTATTTTCAAAAACTAATAATTAATAATAATAATAATAATAATAATAATAATAATAATAATAATCAATTCAATATAATATTATTCAATATGGATTTCACTTATGTAACCGACCGCAATTATTAACCGCACATTTATCAGTTGAAATAAAAATGAAATATAATTTCCTTTGTATATAATTAAAAAGGTATAGCCTTAAGTTTAATACTTTTTATTATCAATAGCTTTAAATTTATATTCATAATATCCCGCACAATTAATCAAAGCATCCGAATAGCGGTGACCGGGGCTATATATGAATTAATTTTTACTTTAAAAACGATATCTCGCCAAATACTCAATATTTTTTGAAACATAAAATGGCAAAACTATATTTTCTGCTTAGCTTAAATTCGTTTTCATAATAGATCATTCACAAATTGATAATTAATTAAATATTAAATACTATTTGAGTAAAACAATTACATTGTTATTTATGTACACACACAATGACACAGTTGAACGGGTTGAGTTCTTAACATTTTACATGACAATGATACATATATGAGTCCCGAGTTCATATAGAACTCCGATCACACCTATACAGCTTTTATATATGATGTGGAAATTGATTAACATTTATAAAAAGTAACAATAAAATAATAATGATAATGTGGTTATTTTTTAATACAAATGTGTTGTATGTGATTTAAACTTTTGACAGGTTAGTAAATGTAGGGTAGAAGCACCTACAATAGCCCATAACATTGAATGCCATGCACTCTATAATTTGTGAAATGATAATTTCCAAATTGTGTAAAATACAATCGTTAAATTGAATGATGGCGAATCAAATTTTTAGGCAAAAATTTCAACTAATCAATATATATATAATTTATTTCGGTAGCCTCACTTTTAAGGTTCACCAAAAAAATCTATATAAATTCGATACTGTAAGGTAAAATGAATGACATGAATAATATTAAACGAAATTGTTTTGGATCCGGATTCAGCAATACAAAAACTATGTCATGGTAAAAATAATGTCAACGAGAAGTAAATCTAAAGCTTGGAATATTCTTCACACAGAAACAATTATTTCATCCTTACCATACATCTGCAATAGGATTTAATTCTAGGAAATTTATCTTTAACACTTAAATTATTGTAATTGCCTTTTAGAAAAACAAATAATCGATACAGCGATTAGAAAAATCCTATGGACACTGTTGTGTTTTAATTCACCCGTAAGGATGTAACTAATTTAAACGGTAAAACAAATATTGTAGACAGTTCAGGACATTCATTGTAAATGTAAATATTTATTTAATATTTTTGCTTGTAAATTTATTCGTTGATTTTTCTTGAAATGGAAATGTGTTTTTTTTTCAATTTGATCTTGTATTATTCCGTTATCGTGTGAGTGAACAATTAAATACTATAGATGGATTCGATCGCATATCCTTTCGGTCGGCTAGTTGTTCCGATTTGTCTCCATTACTCATTTTTTGCTATTGGTTCATCTGTTAAAGATATTGTTTATTCAACAGAGTGGTCAACAATCGTAATGCGAGTTCATTGACACACATCTACATGAAATTGCATCAAAACAAGAACACGAGAAAATACTAATTAATAATATTAAGAGTTTAGTACGCGGTGTTGCAGTATGGCTAATCGCTCCTATATAAAAATAATAGAATTATGGAAACATCTATATTTCGTTAATTGCTGTACAATTGGTGAATAGTTATGTCCTCCTATGCGGAGTAATTTACCAACTTGGCTGTAATGAATATTTATAGTCGATGCCATAAACTCCACTGGGAGTAAAATGACTTGCTATCTTATTTGTTTATTTGTTAAATTTTCGAAGTTATACTGGTATTTTAAAGATATCGCGACACCCAAACGAATTTAAACCTTACAATGTTACTGATTGCTAGGCAAACCCATAACTCTATGTAAATTGCATCACAATATAAGTGTTCATAGCTGTCGCGGCATATGCGTTTTCATCAACGGATTAAATTTTAAATGTCAAAATTTAACACAATCATTTATTATACATTTATTTATTTATTTAAACATACTCGAGCACTATTTTCAATAGCCATCAACAATTTATGTATAAATAAATATTTTATTTGCATAAATTATTATTGATTCTTATTATTTATTATAATATTCACATCAAAAACGTGATTTAAAACAGACAAAATATGTTAATCACAAAATTTGTGTGCGTGTGTGTGTGTGTGTGTTATTAGTTATTTTATTAATTTACAATATTCATTCAAATATAATTTGACTTTCATCTTAAAATTGGTATTTTTATTAATAAAGTTTTAAAAATTTATTATATTTGTTCATCACGCGCGATCAATGGAAAGTATAAATTTGATAGTGTAATAAAAAAAAAATATTATGATTTCTTCAAGAATGGAATAAATCAAAAGAAAATTTATTATGTATTTAATAAATTTAATTAAATTAATATGAAGATGAGCTAAACCATTTTTAGGTATACCTACCAAATTTTCTAATACACAAATATTGAATAAATCCAAAAAAATTTTACATTGAAAATAAGTGGGTCATCAAGTTTCGAAAGAATTACAGTAGAATTTTTTACACAGCACATCGATCGCAATATAATGCCACAGTGAGCAAATTGAATAGTATTTGCTTCCATGCGTTTATTTCAATTGATTAATTTAAAAATTACAGTAGAAATAAAAATGTGCTTCGTCGAACTATAATAATTTAATCGGAATATACTCACAATCAGTAGTTACACAATTTAATAAATAAATACTTCAGTTCTAAAGTGCAAAATAATTCAGATAATTACGGTAACTCAAGCAATTCTTGAGTCCCTTGGGGTAACCTACACTAAATTCTTGGGGTAACCTAAATTAAATGCTAATAAGTGCAAACCGCCGGTCGGTTAAAATATACTGCAATAATTCTATAATATAAAATCACGTCTGGTGAGTGAGAGGGTGTGGTGGTATATAGTCATCTACTTCCATAATTCATGAAAACTAATAAATAATTAACAAGAAAATTAGACAAAAAATATTGCATCATTTATATTTTGAAATATTGTGGCATAGTATGAGAAGGAAGGAATTTAACAAATATACGGAATCTATTGAATATGGTTATGTTCAAAATTTCAAGATAATTCTAGAAATTAATAATATTGTAGTGATTAAAGCTGAATATTTGGGTCATATGGACACATCCTCAAGTATATATAGCGGCGATAATAGTATACCACCTAATTCCAAAAATCATCATAAATTTCTATGTAAATGTTTAAGATAATCCAATAAATATATTCAATTCAATTCAAAGGGGAATGATTATTTTATGTGATATTAGGTGGTCTGTTAGTCTATCCGGATAGTATTAATTTAAAAAGCTTAACTTCAAATATATAATTTTTCTTTTCATCACAATTTCATATATTAAAATCTTTTATAATTTACAATTTACAACAATATCTTCCAATTATAATGAAAAATTATTATTATTATTATTATGCAGGAATTTCTGTTTTCTTGGCTAATTGAAGTAACGATAAATTCGTTAAATTCTGTTCTATTAAATTATGGTCTTTATAGATTAACAGTACCTTTATACAGCTACAATTTCTTTATAGATGCAATCATTTTCTGTTCAGTTATAACGATCTACAACGATTTTTAGAATAAAAATTAGGATTTAAACTTAACAGAAAGTTATTGTATTGATAAAGTCTCTGCAGACAAATTATTACAGCATATTTTTTTTGGGTACACAAACAATCTAACACATTATTTAATAGAGCAAAATTTAACAGAGTTAGGATTTGCATTATTAATGGAAACAGAAAGTTCGCCATTAAGATTTTTCAAAAAACTGGAAAATAAAATATAATAAAATATAGTTCTAAAATTAAAATGTCAATGAACTATTATTGTTCTGGCCGCCATCACTTAAATGTGTTCAATATAAAAATTTACTAAATATGTGTAAAAACGCTATAATTTCATGTTCATTTCCATATTGTGTTTCATATAATGTTTTATTTTTTTGTTGCTTTGTGAAATATGTACTTATATAGAAAGTGTAGATGATCTACCTAGATTTTACCTAACCCAAAGTGTGCTTTAAGCCCGCCAAGATTTCTGACACGAAATAATGATGATTTTTTGAAGTTACAATTCAATATGAAACCAAAATCGGAATCAAATACACAGGTACCATGTGCCAGGCCTGGAAAAAAGATATATAAAAAATTTTCCTTTAATAATCAACCAATTTCATTTCAACAATATTTATTTAAGCTTTATTCTATATCCACTAAAACAGCGCATGAATGTAAAATGTAAAAATTTATGCGTGAATTTAATTAATGATGATTTACAAAAACACAAAACATCGCAACTATATTAATAAATAATACAATAAAACAACAATTAAAATCACCAAAAAAATCAAACATAGCAAAAATATTATTCAAAAATTAGTCAAACCAAAAATTAAACAAAAAACAAACCAATGACAAATTTTCTATTAATAAAAATAACAATAATTATTTTGCAAACAACAGAAAAAGTGCAAACTTTTATAAAACTAAACAATAAAAAAGCCAATGTTAAAAAGAAAACCAACATTTTTTCAAATACTTTACCATTAAATAATAACAATTGCAGAGATTCTTATATTTCAGTTGTTGTGAACAAGTGGCCGCTCTCAAATACAGTGTGTGCGTAATTTCATATAACAACAATTGAACAACAGGTTCACTACTCACAAACTTTTGTGGCATTGGTTAATGAAATTTAAAAATGCCATTTTTTAATTGACAAATGAGCTATGTGAAAAATTAGAAATTAAGCTGGACAAAATTGGCGGTAACGAAGGTGCTGGGATTGTAAAGGATACGCGTACATCTTTAGCTGCTACTGCATGGAAAAATGATTGATTTTGATGAAACTAACAATTGAAATAAAACAGGTGTAATTGATCGACAGAATGGAATTGTATTCTATCATGACAACGCCAGAACACACACACACAAACTACTACGTGTAAAATTGAATTTAAAAGAAGCTTTGTGAAAATCGAGCAAAAACTACAGAAATTCGTCAGCGGTATTATGGTTTTATCATCGATTAAAACGGATAATATTATTCATTTTCGAAGTTAAGCGGTAAGAATTTAATCAAAAAAGAGAACAAGTGAAGCTTAAAGGCGGGAGCCGTAGTAATACGATTTTATCTCGACTATAGCTTAAAGGCGGGAGTCGTAGTAATACGATTTATCTCGACTGTAGGTTAAAGGTGGGAGTCGTAGTAATACGATTTATCTCGACTGTAGCTTAAAAGCGGGAGTCGTATTAGTACGGTTTGCAACGACATTGCGCAATCCATGCGCCACTTTACATTTGTATTTAGTATGTTTTGTGGTTTGAAGCTGTTCGGTTTTTCAAATTCTACTTACAGTACATTTTGAAATCCTTCAATATGGTTTCACGCGAAAATAAAAATATATATGCAGACGATTTGTCTGACTTTGATTGCGATGAAAGAGAGTTAGATATTGATAATAATGATAGTTATATTGACGATAATGATAGTGATAGTTCTATACGACCTGTCAGAAGGACCCGAGCTTTTCCACTACCGATTAGCGATGATGAAAGTGAAGTTCTAGGACGAAAAACGAGGCGGGGCGGTCGCCGTGTTACCTAGCATACTTTCGTCAAGATCCCTCGCCTTTAATGTGTTAACAGTCCAATGGGTTAATTAAATATGGTTGATAAAATAAAAATCCAGGTTCGTCGCTTATGTCTTTTGTTTCTTTTACATACATTATAATCATAGAATTGAATTCCAGGTTCGTCGCTTAAGTCTTTTGTTTTATTTTGCATTCAATATAATCACAGAATAAATTTTCAAGTTCGTCGCTTATGTCTTTTGTTTCTTTTACATACATTATAATCACAGAATTAAATTCCAGGTTCGTCACTTATGTCTTTTGATTTTACCTATATTACAATCACAGAACAGAATTCCAGGTTAGTCGCTTATGTCTTTTGTTTTATTTTGCATTCAATATAATCACAGAATAAATTTTCAGGTTCGTCGCTTATGTCTATTGTTTCTTTTACATACATTATAATCACGGAATTGAATTCCAGGTTCGTCGCTTATGTCTTTTATCTATTTTTTATACTATATAATTACAGAATAGCGCGATTTATTATTATATTATTAAGTATATTATTATTTATTATTAAACTGTGTCATTAATTAACTATTCAATTTAAAACCGAACATTGCACTCAAAATTAATTTTTAGCACATACTTGAATCCGACTGTTTATATATTATTAGCGTATTTTTAATTTACTTATAGACCCCCATAAGCGCATAGCATCCAAAATTTCCTAATTGTTAAATAATATAAAAACATAAATAATAATATTCGCTTTATATTTATTATTTCGGTTTTAGTTATAAGTCAATTTTTAATTTTTAATTTTTTTGCGGTTCACTTATTTATTAATGATTGATTTTATGTAAATTTGTAAAAATTTAAAAAATACATGATATTTGTGTGTGTGTGTGAATAATTATAAATTGCCTCATAAAATTAATCGTTTTCTTTGTGATGGTGTCCAAAAATATTATATTAAAGTTCATGTGTCAAAATATAACAATAAAAATTGTTAAATGTTATTTATGCATTTTACAATAATAATTTAATTTAATATTTATATAAATGTAATTAATATAAAGATGTTGTATTGCATGACCATATTTAGAAATAAAATTATTTAAATTTCTTTTCCAAATGTAATTAACAAATAAATAATACAACGATTTTAATAAATATGTGCACATGTTGTGAATAAAAAGGTCAACTAAAATCAGTGCAGTGAAAATAATATATGCGGATTGAATATAATATAAGTCATTTGTGGTATTTGTGTTTTAAAATATACCGAATCCATCGCGATCTATTGCTTTGATTTGATACAAATATACAACTTAGAAAACTTACATTTTCATATGTACATAATTCGATAATTTGGAATATGGAGACTGTGTAGCAGCTGTCGACACGCAAAAAAGATGGGCTTGTGATCCCAATTGAGGAGCTGCTGCTGCTTGCTATAGGGTTTCCCAGACATAAACTAAGATTAGTTGTTGGAGTACTGCACACACACTAAACTATATCACCACCATAAAATGTGTTCACTTAGAGTATTTGGAAAATACACAATGAATTTTTTCATAATAAACGAATCTATTATTAATACCATTAAAAATCATCATCAAATTAATATAGCAAACGATCGAATTAGTATTTCGGAATTATAATCCCAAAATTATATGTGATTCTGAATCTATATAATGATTTTACTATAGCGATATATTTTAATTCTCACTCACTCACAATAAAACACCATTTCAGATCTGCAACAAATCTCAAATAATTTGTATAGTTAAATTTTCTTAATTATACAAATTATTGACATTTCACCAAATTGTTCACTGTTTTGTATGTAAAAATATAAAAATAAATTAAATATTTATCTGTTCGTCTATAAAGTACAGAAGGAATTTCATATAAAAACAAAAAACGTGACAAGTACTCGCTAAAAGTGATCGGAACGCATAAATATTACTATACTATTAATATTGATTGTAAACATTTAATAACATACATACTCGTACATTATAATATAAAAAACCCATTGTAGGAAGACTATACGGAAAAAAAATGACCGATTGGCCTCAATAAAAATAAATGACCAGCAGCAGCGAACGCATTTAAATTTAATAATAATACAAAATAACATCAATACACTGATGGAGTGTGTAGGTGATTTAATATTTTGGAATTTCTATATATATATATAGCAATTATTTACCTATAACTTAAACATCATCAATATTCAGCCAGAGTATAAATTAAACGTATAAATAAAATATATAAAGTACACAATAATATTGGTGTGTGTGTGTGTGTGTGAACGAGAAATTTAATGTATACATTTATGTAGCTCTGTATACACCGATCATAACACATAGACTATTCATTCATTCCATTCCATTCCATTCACAAATATTGATCATTCAATTTATATTTTACATTTTATATTTATATTAAAATTAAATTATTGAAACAAACCATTCCAATGTATACAATATTTTTTTAGCATGACTAATTATGGAATGCATTTTATAATTCTAAAAATATATAGAAAATGATATCAATTCAATTCAAACAATTTGGACACTTTTCTTCCGATTTTCATTTTCTCAAAACTATTTCACTTTTGTTTAATAGAAGATTCTAATTTTGCCACAGAAAACGTTGTATTTTTTGATGTTAATCATGACACCATATAATAAGTGATATAATTCAATGATTCAAGTGAAGCAAAATTATGTTTGATTTGACATACAAGCAGTGCACGGATGTAGTTGACCACAATATATTGTACAAATGGATTTAATCCATTGATATAGAAATGTATTTGTTGTTTAACGGATGCATCGAAAAGATAAATGATTGATATATAAAACGAATAGTTGAGATAATCTCTGTGAGTCTTATTACTGCAGAAGTGCTGACATTGTCAATTATGGATATAGAATACATCACCACTATACGCATACATAGAAACTCCTTATTTCGGAATATTATAATATTGAAAAAACTTACAAAATTAATTTAAAATTAATGCAATTGAAAATTTCTACTAACAATAAATTGGAACATTCAGTGATTGTAGTGATTATAAAAATTTTACACTAAGCATGGGTTATATGATTAAAAATCAAATGTAAAAATAAAATCTATGTCGATCTCATATTATTATAACGTACAAATTGTCTTAAATCAGTTCGTTCATACACAATTTAGGGTTGCTTAGCATTTTAACATATTGTATGATGATTTCACAAGATGTTGTAATCACGTTGACTTAGAACAAACTTCTCTCACCCTATCCCCATCACATTACCCGCCGTTTCCATTTTTACCCTTAACCTTCCCTAAACAAATTTCCTTCCATTATCTATTGCTACCTTATTTCAAACCGCCTCCATTCTCGTACCGCTCAATTTTATCTCTAATTAAGTACAAATGTATGAAATTATTAAAAAAAAATCGTAAGCTATTAATAGCTGTTAATTTCAATTCCAATTTAGGATAACTTTAGCATTATAGTCGAAAGTAATTCAAATAATATAATTAAATTTTTAATCAATAATAATAAAGGACCGCATCAATTTGTTGGGTGTGGGTGTGCAATAATGTGGCCAAAGGGAAAGAGTGATGGTCCCAAAATGAACGCACGCAATATTATATATAATAAAATAAAATTTATAAATAATAGGGAATTATATGAAATTAATGTTTCGTAAGGATCAAAGACATTTAAAGGATCTTTGTAAGGATAATTTTTATAGTTTTCATGTTGCACCTCATATACGACACAGAATTAAGTATATAGGGAATTGATTAATAAATAAATAATATTTTTACATTTAGGAGTGTAATGCGAAAGAAAATGTAATAGGGAATTGTGTGGAATTAATGTTTCATGCGGATCAAGGATATTTGAAGTATATTTATAAGGATAATTTTCACATTTAATCAATATGTATTTAATATACGATACAGAATTAAGTATAGGGAATTGATTAATAAATAAATAATATTGTTGTTTCAAGCACCAAGGTCATTTCAAGACGATCGTTAAGGAAGGATAATTTTTTCATTTACTACGCTGATATGATAGAAAATGTATTAGAGTATTGTGTGGGTGGAATTATTGTTTCATAAATATTACGGATAATTTTTACATTTAGTAATACTGTCTTCAATATATGACAAAGAATTGTGTAAGGAATTGAGTAATAAATATGATATTGTTTTAAGACGATCCCTATAAGGATATGTAATATATTTAATGATCTGTGATCAGTTCAGATGTTTTTTTTTCGAAGTCAGCTATATATCGCATAGGGCTTGATAGATACAGACTCGTTTATAAATGTTGACGTGTTTATGTGCACATTGATTGTCACCAAAGCAGACAACAACAAAAATACCTCAACACATAATCTTTACATTACGACGGGTTTGTATCTTTGCTAGAATAATTATTGATGTATCAATTATCAGTGGATACTTTAAAAAATGGACCTTTATTGCGAGTCTCATAAGGTTGCGTATTCAAATGAATATCTAAATTGGAAATTATAATATCATTTCTTGCATTTGCATACAAATAAAATATAGTTTATGAAAATTAAAACACAAAATCAGTGAAAATTATCACTTTCGATTGCTATAATACAAATAAAGAAATTAATGTATATCTGCGACGGAATGACATTAAACATGTTTTTCTAAAGAAGAAACAAAAAAACGATATAAACGAAAACCTCAGAAAAAAATATAACAAACAAATTGAGAGAGTTTTTTTGTTGAATAAAAATATTTAAAAAAAAATATAATGCGACCGTATTTTTCTTGTTAAAATTTAGATTTTGAGATTTATACTAATAATTTTTGTAATATATTTACTGAAAAACACAAACATCTGCGTTAATTTAAATGTGATACAAATTAATTATTTTTATGTAAATAAAAAGTTTTGTAAATTAGATGTAAATTGTTTTTTTTTAATATTTTGTTGTTGTTGTTGTTGTTGCGTTTATATTATTATTGTATAAATTACTATATTTTAAAGTTGTTCAAAATTTTTTATATGTTACTTGTAATAATAACTATTTCAACAAATATAAGTAAAAGTGGTAAAGTATAATAATATGACACATACGAAAAATCACACGATTTACATTTTTTTAAAGTAAAATTTCCCCCCACAAAGTGAATATTTCGCACGCTTTTAACATTGCCGCTGGCCATTTGATGTAAAACCCATTTCCAGTCAAGTTATCGTCAACCAATTTGTGGGCAGGTGAAAGAAAATGATTTTTATTCTTCTTCTCTAAAGCAGATTCTTTCTTATACGCATTTTTGGATCCAACCGATACAAAAGGTTACAATAAATTACGATCAACAAAACATATTTATACATTAATGGTAATGGTAATGGTAATGGCTGATCTGCCTTATTTAATTCACTTCCATCAATTTCAATTCATAGTTCTATAGCTTTTATGAAATGCCTACAACACCGTAGCTATTTTTCAAGAATTTCCAGTATATACGATCACCGCTAACCAGGATACGCATTAGACTTATTGAATGATTTGCGTGATGTAATATAACAATTTTTGGACGACTTTAGCGTTAGTGCAGTTTTTTCACAACTTTTCAATGCATTTATGGTTTCACCAGGTTTATATATAATCGCTCATCAATATATGTGTCCGGTCGAGAACTATTCAAACCGTCAACTTACATTTATATATATAAAATTTGGGTCAATAGTAAATAAATATGTGTGTGTGGAGTAATAATAAAAATTTTAAAATTACAAATTTATGCTAAAATTCTAGAAAGTGTAAGTTAAATTAATAGTATAAGATGTTGTTTTTTGTTTTCAATATTTATCCATGCACCCACACACGAGCATTCGATTGTCTACAAAATTATTTATAATTTCCTTAATTGTATTGATTTAAATTATGTTTTCGCCTTTTATATGGGATTACTTTCTTTTTCTTTTAACGCATATCATTTTAAAAGAAGATGATTTACTGTGCGCTCAGCTAAACATTGTCATTTCTATATTATTACGAGTATATATTTACTACAAATAAAACTAATATAAACAGTGTGTTAATTAATATTTAAGATTGATGTGGACAACCACCATATTTCTCATGATTGCCAAAATTTAAAATGAAATTCTATTTTGATGCGATATAGAACAGACATTCGAATTGTTATTATTAAAAAAAACTAAAATTTTATAATAATAAATTCTTTCTCGTCACACACGTCTTAAAAATTCTTTGTCACACTGTGTCAACAATAACAATAAAAATTTATCATATTTTATTATCTGACCCACAAAATTAAAATTTACTTTCACTGTCAAGTCGTCGACGCACACACAAACACACACACACACACATTTTAAGAAGAATCTTATAGACAAAACCAAAATCTGCTATAATGGTTAAGGTGAATTTTTTCAAAAATGCTAATTTCTTACATAATTTTTGTTTTGTTTGCGTGGATTAGTAAATTTATTTTTATTTCACTTTTAATCCTTATGCGCTATACAAAATAAAAGAAAATAGTGGATAAATATCGTGTTTTGTCCAATTGAAGCTTAAATGGCATCTATATATACCACAATCATTTGTTACAGTCAATTTGATAAATTATTCCATATATTAAAAACAATTGATGGTGGTGTGTGGATAAACAAAGCCATTATTTACCTGTTTTATATTTTTATGCATATGCAGTTTGGTAAACTACGTAATGATTTTATGGTGATTACTCACCATTTGTCGATATGCTATATTTATTTAACAGTATTACACAAGGTCATTCTATTATATACATCCATAGAGTATTATATTTACATTATTATTAGTAAATACACACTGTCCTCTGTCCGAAAAATAACCACAACGACTTTCTAATAATGTACAAGATCTGATAACGCCATTCCGATCAACTGCTAATTGATTTATATATTGCAAACCGACCTTAACAAAGTGATATCCTGCAGTGATTGAGTGACAACAGCTTTTGTAATTCGGTCGGGAAAAATGTTAAAAGACAAAGACCCATTTTAAAATTGTTAAAAATAATTTGAAATGCTTGAAAAAAAACACCTAACAATTTAAGATTCAAAGATTAATTGTTTGTTTATTTTTCTTAATCCATTCCGAGATTATTTTTCCGACACTGGTTTATATAATATGATTTTATTGTATTCGCATGGATTATGAAATTATATTAGTATGTGTCAAAAATTTAAATAAAATAGCATCTTAAAGTGACCTAATAACTTTTAAGTTTGCATTTTAATGATGCAATTAATAATATGAATAGTTATTTTAATCATTACTCAAGACTCTATACAACAACAATTAAGTCAGCGTCAACAACCTCGATTTTATTGTCAACAAAATCGTCAGCGACAACATCAATGTCATTTTAAACCATAAAAAAAAAACAATATCAAAATTCTCAAAACATTTACAAAAATGATCGTAAACCAAAGGTTTATGGAAGTTGGTCAGATTTTCTCTACTCTTTCTGAACACTTCTAGACAACCTGAATATTTCAAATAGAATTGTTTATTCTCAATATTTACATTCTTTCGGAACTGATAAGGTTTCTAATGATAGATTGACAATTTTAAGTCCAATTATTTTTATATCGGTCGAATGCTATACCTTTTTTCGGGTGCTTAATAATTGTGATCAGAACATTTTCCGCATTATCCATATTTTTCTTTATTTGTCATTTTCATGCAAACTATTTACAAAAAATTTTAATCAAAAAGAAAAGGATCAGTACAAGAAAGTCTTCCGATTACAAATATAAGAAAAATGTTCTCTGAATCGATTCAATTCGTCCTTTTTATATACCATAAAGCAGAAACCTAAATCCGAAGGCCATTCAAGTATTAAATGATGTATTTGTGAATAAATATATCTTTATAATTCTTTTGAGGTGTTAACGAAGAGTGGTCTCACTTTAATTTAACATTTTGATCATCGAAAGTGATTTCGCATGAATGGAGAACGTTAAATTACACTTGAAATCCCTAACTTAAATAATTGCCATATAATTCCTATTGTTTGAATTGACAACATTCCAGTTAAACAAAACCGATCAGTATATTAATTATTTTTTAAGGTGAGTACAAAGTAATTTTTATGTTAAACTCTATAATTAGTACATAAAATACATTAAAAACTATACGCCAAAATTGTGTATACCAAAAAAACGAAGTCTTGGTAATATTTATTTGAAAAATGATGTAAACTAATGGGAGTGTGTGGCCTATAAATTAACAATGGCAATTTTAAATAATTTAACGCAATTTTATAGAACTAAAATAAATAATAATTTATGTAAATTTTGTGGTTGTTATTTAAAATGCCAAAATACAAAATTTTGATCCTACGATGATCTTGTTATTGTGTGCTTGAACTATGTGTGATCTTAATAATAAATTATGATTTGTTGGTCTGTTTTTGTGTGTGTTCGGTATGTTATTATTAAATTATAAATAAAGAAAATTTTACTTTAATTGCGAATATCAAGAGTAACATCAAAAAATTTAAATACAATACATTATTGTTCCAATTGTATATGAAATCATAGGATCGAGTACATATGATTTATGTTTGAGAATATACATAAAGTATTAATTACATAATTTGTTTGATTTCATTTAAATTTGAATTAATATTTATAAATAAGCAAAAAAAAACGACAACACCAACAAAATACTTTTTAGTATTCCTCGTGTGATTAATAAAATTGAAATCAATTTTCATATTTAAATTTAATATTTATATCCGGTTTTTGAATTATTCATAAATACTATAATTTAATTTTTCATATAAATAATATGAATATTTTCATGTGTAATGAAATTATTACTAGCAAATTTTATATGTTAATCATTCTAATATCTTGATTAGTTAATAAATATTTACATGTACGTGTGTACCTTGTGTACGTGCATTTTGCAATAGTTAATTAAACTTTAACTATTTGCTTCTGCATTTGCAAATTAAATTCACACACACCTACATACAGTGGATACTTGCAGCAATAGGGTCTTTTGAAAGGTCAATGCATTAAAAAAAAACGTGACGGTTATATGGAAATACAATTAATTAAAAATGAATTACAATTACGCATAAACGCAAAAAATTTTAAAGGTAGAAGAGTGATTGGAATTAATGAATTTCATTAATAATAGAAAGTTATAGGCACTTAAGAAATGCAAAATTATTAGCCAACACCATCATTTACACCATTATTTTTGAAAATCCGCATATTTTAATTAACATTTTACTATTTTCATACACGAAATGTAACTGAATGTTGCAAACGTTAAGAGAAAATGCTTTTGGTATTTGTCACACACCTAAAATTCCAGTAGAATTTTTAAAAATGCATAAAATTAATTGAATTATATTTCCAAAATCGAAATAAAAAATTGTTATATATTCACATAGAGGCACACAAACTGAGACAAATTGGTGTTGTGATTTGATATCGCCAAAATTGAATTTAAATAACAACAAAATGATATACCGATAAATATGCCAAAAAATACTTATAGATTAATGTTATCCTCAATTGACATTACAAAAGCGAAATAATTCACGGAATAGCTAATTTTATAGTCTATATAAATCCCATTTCTCTGCCACACTCTGCGAATCAATTATTTTTAGTTTATTCGACGAGGTTCGCAAAACACACCCACGTTTTGTGGGAGTCAATATAAATATTGATTGGGAATATTTGCGTTGCGTTTGAAAGCGCCCAGGTGGAGTTCAAAAAGCTGTACGCACAGCTGCGTCAACCAATGTTTGGAAACTTTAAATACTTATAAGTACAAACATTTTAAGAAGACAAAATAGTAGTCGAGCAATTCTATAGTATTCTTTTAATATTTAACTCAAAATAAAATTTGTCGCACAGAATGTGGGTGTGTAGTTTTTCAATTTACACAAATCTTTAGAACTTACCCATTAAAAACTTTACGTTCAAAATTAGAAAAAAAATGATATAGATAATAGCTATGTTACGCGAGCAACTCTATTGGGAATAAATCGGTTCTAGTAATACTTCGGCGAAAATCTCGAGAAATTATCATTTAACACACTAAGTGCATTTCAAAATTCATATAATTCCTACAATATATTGGAAATGTGTCGGTACTATAAGCTAATCTTAAAAGAGTATAGGTTCAGATACTTTCAAAAATCTTTGAAACCGATGACTAAATGCTTATAACTTGAATGTATTGCACGATAATCGAATAATTTTGGATCGTATGTTCAATACATCGGAAAGTATGTATATGGATCATTGAAGGTATAGTGTCACCTACACTTGTATAATAATATTTAAAAGTTATTCATTAAACCCATTAGTCAAAAATTTTACGATAATCGAATAATTAGTCTGTTCTTAGGGGGAGATACGAGAAGGATTTGCGGCTAGTGGTGTCACCAACATCCGGCAATTTGTAGAAATTTTACATTTCATTTAAAATTTTCAATATAAATACTGCTTTCATTATTCAGTCAATGGGAATGTTTTAAGCTATTCATTTCGCAAAACAACTTGACCTGAATTATTGAACACTTTCTCGCTCATGATTGTTACTATATTTTTTATATTTTAATAAATAATATAATAAAATCTAAAAATTAACGCCATAGATGTTAAAACTTTATAATAAATATGTGTCGTTATCAAAAGTATATCGATTATAGTTAAGACAGTTCAATAATGGAAGATGCACAGTAAGAATGTAGACTAATTTTTTATCGATGTCAAACGAAGATGACATCCAAACGTGTTACACAAATGCTTCTTGGCCTAATTAAAAGTATAAAATACCACAAAATCGTGCGTAACTTTCACATATAATTTATTAGAGTTTTGCTCAGCCATGTGTCACGTTACATGTCCATAACGCAATTTAATGCGTGCACATTATATCGAAATACATAACATATCAATTTAATATTATATTTAGGTGCGTATATGATGACTATGACTTCGAGATACATCAATTTTATTAACATACGCATAACAAATGACAAAATTTCAACATATGCAATATTTTTTAAGTTTCGATATGTTTATAAAAAATAAATAGATAGATAATTTCAAATAAATATGAATTTCATTGAACCATTCATTTGTTTGGTTTTCTTTCAACATAAATGTTATTGTAATAATATACCGATGAATTTATATTAAATTATCATATATTGTATATGATCATATTATTGATCATATTGATCATATTATAATATTTTTTGATATGTATATATGTAAAAGAAGACAATATCATCATATTGATCATATTTATTATTATTAAATTATTATAATTTTATTTATTATATTATTAATATTTGGTAATGGGTGTAAATTATATTTATTATAATAATATTTTTTATTTTATATTATTTCGAAATTGTTGGAAAGATATTAGATTTGTGGTTATTTTTTACAACATTAATTCATAGTATATTTAAATTTCTTTGTTTTATAATAACTTAATGGTGTTATAACATGTGAAAAACTGATCACAAATAAAATATTTGCAATATTAATTTATAACAAAACAATAATATTCTGCTAATTTTATAATACAATAATAAAATAATAAATCAGTAGGTGTGTGTATTTTTCTATACACATTTTTCAATTATACATTCTAAATTTTAGTGATATTTTCAATTAATATAATTAAAATATTATGAATCTATCATAAATCAATAAATATCTGACTTAAATATATTATTTCTTTATAATTTATGTGGATAGAGTGCGTATATAATAGTAAAAAATAATTAACACTGCAATTAGCAGCTCTATTGGAAATATTTTTACTATACCGAAATTTATAAATACAATAAAATTTATAATTTACGATTCATTCTCATTTTCTTCTTTGTAATTAAATGATATCTTTTATTGTTATTGGGTAAAAGTGTTATTTAGTCCATAGGCAAACAACAGTGCACCAACATCAAGTTGTAATATTTATTTATCAAGTCTTGAAAATATAGACGTTAACGTCCACTAACTATAGGTATATAGCTGCGTGTGCTAATATAACATCATGATCTTGAATTTCTATCACTCCGCATATAAAATCAATAAAACGATCTTATACTATTTTAATCCAAAACTCTTATGCACCTATATCGCTTGATTTTACCATACACTTTGGCTTCGGTAATTGCAATTCGACGGAAGGAGGTGGATTCCATTTGTATAATATCTTGTTTGCTAACACTACGTCCAAAGCTGCTCGCATTATCGCAATATTATTTCATACCATTAAATACAAAATTTTCTACGGAAACATTTATTTATAAAAAATTGTCGGAGCGAAAAGTGATCATAGACTTAATCCAAATTTCGTATGTGTGGAAAATAAGAAATTTTTAACATTGGAAAAATTCGTATCTTAATTAACAGATTGGATAATGCAACACATACTACAATTTCTTAACTTCCCTTTTCACACCACCGTCACTTGCGATGTACTCTCAAAATAGTAACAATTCATCGACCGTTCTAAATTTCATCGATTTTGAATGAATCCGATCCTAATTTGTTTCCTAACCGGTGCGATTTAACTTTCAATACATTAAAACCTGTGCGAGTTTCAAAAACTGTTGCTAAATTTATACTTTATTTTGCATGTAACTCATCGGATGTGTCAACTAGAAAATATGTTCGGCAAAAATCGATTTTCTTAATTTGTTTGAATGGTGATTTCCAGCTCAAATGATGAGAGATTTTATAATCTGATTTGATTAATACGATGCACAACGATGATGAGTTATGGTGGTGAAAGGATACAATCTTGTTTTAGTACACACACACACGGAATAGTCTAACTTGTGCACAAATAATGATTTCATTTTGTAGCGCGTGACATAAATGAGAATGGATCGAACATTCTCGCAATTTTCAACCAATACAAGTCTATAGTTGATGTAACAACCCTTGGACTAGAATCTGTCGCAGGACAGAAGAAATGTGGGACGACGAGTGTGTACATCATATGGTAAAATCTACGAAGAAGTGAAGAATTTAACTTAAAATGGGATAAAAAATGTTTAAATAATTTTTTTGACGCTCTGACACATTGATGTTTAGACAATCAACCCATACAAATTTAATTTGACAGGATGAGCACCGGATTTTGCTTAAACACAAATGTGTTCAATAGACTTTTTATTGTAAATACTTGAATAGATCCAGTAAAATTAGAGTAAAACCGATTACTGTTGAATGCTATAAAATTAACTAAATAATTGAACACTTATGTTTTGAAGTAAAATTGATCAGATGAATGTCTAACAAGTAGAAACTAATGATTTTGCGTCAAAAAAAAACTGGGTCTAATGGTACAAAATCAGTTCAGCAAACATTGCGAAACATTACAATGGGCACCGATTCGTTATGAAGACAATACTTAAATTGTATCATTAAATTTTCGAAAATATGGTTTAATTCGGTGGATTCATAAATGTGCTACTTTGTTAGCTGTTATAGAATAAAATTCGCCATATGAATTTCTCGAAATTCATTCCAAATGTTCCACTTTATGTATATTTATTTAATTGTAAATGTATATTCTGAGCAGCATCAACACAAAATTCTAATTATATGGAAAACTGATTTCCAAAATTGTTTGAAAACATTTGTGTATTTTAAATACATTCGGATTTCTTTTAGTATTGGATTTGTATTTGAATATTCCAAAGTATATTTTATAATTAGTTTCAGCAACGGGGTCGCCATATATCGCATTCATTGTATTTTTATTGCCACATCTAGCACTTTTTTTATATTTTCCCATTAACACTATAATTTATTCAAACATTTTATTTATTAAAAATGCTTCTTTTTTTTTTTATCAATTGTACAATGCAACCTCAACTTCAATATTTCTTTACTGCTTACTTCAACTTAATAACTGCGGTGCTATTGAAATTCAAAAATGATGCACTAAAAATTAATAAGTAAAGTATGCGTACTCAAAAAGAAAAAAAACGGTTGCACACTTATACATTTTGACTTTTAATTGCCAGAAGAAAAAAAAAACCGGCTACACACACTCTTTATTTTATAATTATTTAATTTATTTGTTTGTAATTATGATCGGTGTAAATATTATAGTAATTTTTACTACTGCAATATTTACTAGTAAGTGTGTGAAAAAAATAAATAAAATACGATATTATTTATTGAAATCTAAAATTCATTAAAAATAAAGATATCAATATTTGAGCTTGTTCACTAAATTTATTTATTAATATTATTATTGGTTTTTTTGTATTTGCTGGTGTATGCGGTTCACGGTGCCGAAATAATAATCTTATTTATAATTACACAACAATACTAATAATAATAATAATGATGGGTATTATTTATACAATAAAATAATGAAAAATGTATTTATGAAGTGAAAAGTTTCTCTCATTAAGAAAGGCCACATCATTTTTTTTAATATAATAATAATAATTATTATTATTATTATTATTATTATTATTATTTTATTATATAATAAAGTACTTATCGATCATATATTCATATAAAGAGAGTACATCGTTTCAACAAAAAAAATGGAATACGCAGGGTAACTGTATCGATCTTCGATCATTTATAGCAATATTGTGTTGGATGTAAAACCAATATTATATGATATAGTGACAGACCATAGTATCAACTTGATGTAAAAGATTCCAATTTAACATAACCGGGTAAAAAATACAAAGCTTATCATGTCAAATCATTGCCATGCGGCGTCCAAATACATGTTCAACATCAGCAATGGAGAAGGGGTACTGGAATTTGTCCGAATACACATTGTAATAAATGAGAGTGTCAAAGGATTTGTTATAAAATTCAGCTATGGCAAGGATCCAAGAACCTATACAAATATTTCGAAACCCTTTAACCCTTTGAACTCCTTTATCGAGTGTAGCTCGACATTATATTTCTTACACCAACTCCTATGTCGCGTCAGACTCAACATTATAGTAACGCAATTTATATATTTCTATGTATTTTGTAATAAAAACTATATATTTTACAAATTTAACTTTTTATTGATACCACTTGTTTCTGCCTTTTTTGTAAATTAATTAAGGAGTTAGTGATAGGTAATTAAAAAAAAAAAAAAATACGAGTTCAAAGGGTTAAAGACATATTCAAGTGTATTTCAAACAGAAATGAATATAGGAATTACAGTACCATTACAATTATGACACATAAGCAGATAATTGATCAGTAATAAAATTAATTTCATAATAGTCTGCGGAACTATGTGCGAATATTGGTTAAACAAAGTCAGTAGGAACAACAAGCCTCTGGTTATGCTCTGCTATAATGACAAATGATGAAACGGATAAACAATCAAAAGAATTTTTGGTGCACGTCAATCCAAAAATATTTAAAAATTACTTAAAAATAAACAGAATATCGAGTTTAAGATTCTAACAGGAATTATTTACAGCTGATAGCGATATAGGGAACATCTAAAATAACATCGGCTTAGATACGAATAATGAATGCAGATATTGTAAATCTGCAGCCGAAACCACCAGAATATGTAGTCGAAACACTTTTTGTCAAAACATAAAAGATAACGTGGGTTCTTTTTGCATTGCTAAAAATGTGTACAACTAATTATGTGATGGTGAGGTAAAAAATTGGTAGACTTTAGGCGTTAGTACTTCTAAAATTACAACAAATTTAATATAATCTAATTGGTACATTTTGAATTGTTGCGTATATAATTTACATATAGTTGTTGTACTGCAATACATCTTTGAGCTGATGAAACTATTCGGATTAAATATATAGTTAATTTATGGTCACAATTTTAATTAGGATTCGTTATACTAATACCCATTTTTTTTATACTATATAATTTAACAAAATTAATAAAAAACAAATTCAATAGTAAATTTGATCGATCATATCAGTGAAAATTAATCCTCTTTGATGTCCTATATATCCTAGACTCTGGATTGCATTGATTATTCTATAATTTCTAGCTAAAAACAGTACTGTGTGACTTTTGTCTGACTCTCATGGATGAGTATAAAAATTATTTCGGTGAATTGGGGAGGTTGTCACACACACACACAAGTGCATTGCCTCACATGGGGATTAATTTGGATAAGGGCGTTAATATAACATTTTTATTTAATTGTTATTTAAGATTATTATTATTATAGATGACCGGATTTTGATAGTGCGGTTGTATGTATGCGTGTGGTAAATGTTACAAAGGTGTTAATTTATGAAATGTGCGACATGAAATTTAGTTTCATTCGAAATTTCGATATTTTTATTTGTTTACTTTTTCTATACTTACACTATAAAAGTGGTTTTGTGTGGTTTTATATTTTTATTGACATAAGTTTATAAATAATAAACACTTAAAGCAAATATTAATAATGTAAGTAAATTCTATAAATATATTTCGTATTCGATATTTATGAATGCCTACAGTCGGACGTTTTATTTTTGATTGACAAATTAACAATGATTTTTTATATTCATTATTATTTATCCAACAATAAAAGATATTATTGTTCCAAGTGATTCGGTCGCCTGTCATCAGCTGTCTTTATGCATAAAATATTTAATGAATTGATATAAAATACATATAATAGACAGATGATTAGATGCGATATATAATTGGATTTTGTGTTATGTGGTTTGTCTGTAATTGAATAATGGTGTAAGTGTCATATAATAATATTAATAATAATAATAATATTCAATATATTAATTAATAAGTAAATGTGGAAAAATGTCACACAATCATATTATTTATTTGTAAATTTATTAAATATTATGGCAGGAAAATCGAAGTTTATCGAACCTTTTGTCCGCATTCACAATGATGACATATTCAACAAAATTATACTATTTTGTATATACAATTATCACCTCATGAACGCGCAATTCGATACGTTCTTTGTTCTTTATAAATTTGTCGAACGACTCGACACAAAACACTAATTTTTCTTATAAATATACTGAAAGTAATGTAATGAAACTGGAACATTTTGTTAATTAATCGGTTCACAATACAGCAGCTAATAGGCTATGGCATTACCAGAGATCCATATTCACATATATTAGAAAGATGTTTCGGTTATTTTTCGGACCGATAGTGTAAATATAATTAAATATTTCCTTATTTAAATATAAAATTAAATAAATACAAATAAATAGATGAAGATTGATGGGTACATACATACACCTAAAATAACGAAATCGATTAATTATAATATCGGTTTGTTAAATAAATTATATATAAATAAATATTTAGAATGAATTTTCGTAACAACTAAAAAATGACCCACATGTTAACATCGGACAATATGACCAAAATAGAATTTATAAATATAATGTGTTTTCTTTTCACTTTTGCGAAATGGTAATAATATTTTTTGAAAATACATATATATTTCTTTATTATCATTCTAATCGACTTAAATTTTATACATTGAATTGAATCAGAATTATGCAAGCAATTTCTACATAAAGTACCTTCAAAATTGTTACACAAAACATTAGTTCTACTAAAAACAAAGACACTGAAATTCTGGATGCTATCCTCATTTCAATTGCAATGAATGCGAGTTTAAAATAGTATATATTACAAAGGTAGCTCCAATTTCATTCAAGATATATAATGTGTTTTGACAAACCTGAAAACCAGGGTCATCTTATGGTCAAGGACACTCTTATAAGACTTTATAAGAATATTTGCCTATTGCTTTTCATATATGCATCACCACTAAACGATAAAATAATTCTTATTAGATTCAATATCATAAGTCCTTTTGATCCTTTAAGCATAAATTCCATTTATAAATACATGTTTATTTTATACATACAACACTAAATTCCTGTTTTTATTCTTCAATTTATATGTAATAAGACATGAATGTGTAAATAGAAATTCTTCGGAGATCATACATCCAGGTAAAATTGTAAGAGTTACAGGTCAAACACAAAATACTGAAATATCATTTCTTTCTACCATCCAGAACATTGCCATAGAAATTTTATGTAGAATAACCACGAATAATTCTATGTCCGTTAATAAATCACGCAATTCTCCGGATTTTTTTGTTAAATTTTTACCACCACAACAAGGTCATTGAAATGAACACATAAATGTTGGTAATTCATTAAATCAGAATCCTTGATATGCATTATATTTTTCTATTTAAACTTTTAATAATAAATTAAATATTAAATTCATGGTATACAAACCAATTCTCATCAAATTCTGTGTTGGTGACAAAATGGGGAAAAAAACTAACGTAAATATTCCTTATTATAATAATATAATTATAAAGTACTTTTATCATAACCTTTTGTTCCGGGCGTCTTTATTAACAATACATAGGGTTAAAAAAACACCATGTATATTACAATAAATTAAATTTAAACAATATTTAATCCGATATATTGTAAATGATATATTAAATAAAATGTAATTTTCATATATAAATTTAATTATTTAATCAGTATTTAAGTTAATAAAAATCCTTGAAATACACTCGTATTTCATATTACATATAATAAAATATATGTATCTAATTAACATAATTTATAATAATAACAGGTATCCCCATTGATTTATGCGGTATTATGCGATTTTAGATTAGCGCGAGCCTATTGAATTAGTGCGATGGTCTTAGATTTATGCGATCTCTCTATGCGATCTCTCTATGCGATCTCTCTATATATAAAAAAGGAATATGCAAACCAACCAGAAAATATATAAATGTAAGAAAAATAAATGCTTTGTTTCTTTAATGGAACACACTTTCTATCTGGTAAAATTCTAAACATCTTGGAAGTTTTGGAACTGCAATTAGAGTAGTATACAGGCAAAATATAATAAATTAAATTAAAACTCTTCATTTACACATTAACAGCGTTAAGAATTTGATAATATTAACCCATAAAAAGGAATGTATTATGTAGAAAATTACTACTTAAAAAAATATTTATGATGGAGAAGTTCTGGAAACATTGGAACCTGATCAATATTTTTATCCAATTTTGACCGAATTTAGTATGAAGTTATATATGAGTAATTGCTATACACTGAAATTCTATGGAATCGACACGATGGGTTATTTTATGTGGATACAGAAATTCATTTAAAACCATATTCCTATATAATCCCATTATAAATCTGCATACCAAATTTAATCAAAATTGGATAAGAATTGACCAAATTCTAATAATTCCAATAACCTGTCGATAGCATCGATTTCACAGAAATAGGAACATGATTCGTTTGGATACAAAATTTAATTAAAAACTACCTATGAATTGATCAAAATTTAAAGTTTCAAGTAGCTGGTAGCCAGGCAATGAACAATTGTCGATTGTTATCTTTGCAATTGATTACATATATATAACGCAGCACCTATATTTTGGAATTTGCATTTATTATAAATGAAAAAACAATTAAATCTATTTATGATTTTGCTCCACTTTTGTTTCCAGAACTTCCAGAACGATATTAATATAATTATCCTAAAATAAAAATAGAGGACTTAAACGTAATATACAGACAATTTATATCATATTTCTGTGATCCGATCTGATTCAATGGATATTTAAATAAAAAATATATATTTAAATTTGTCGTTGGAACTGTGCGGTTTTGCAGACGTATATCTAAATATGGCATAATTCAAGGAATACCTGTAATTTTAAATTTAATTATATAATTATCATTGATCATTTACATTAACTTTATTATTATTATTTATCGTTTGCATTTATAATTTATTTGCTATTTTATATACGCAATACAAAAATACAAATTATTGCATTCAATATAATATAAGCGTCCAATAAATCATTAATTTGTAATTACAATATGTAACAAACATTATTTTATTTAAAAACTATATATAATTATAATTTTATCACATTGAATTTATTTATGATCGGCAGATTAAAAATTGATACGATTGATCTTTGTTTTTTATTTTAATATTTTTAAGTTTTTTTCACACAAATTAACGAGAGTGCGGATAACGAAATAATTAAAATAAAAACTTTCGAACATATGCTCAGAAAATCCGTTGTATATATATATATGACCGATCTGAATTATAATCGGTTGATGTCTAAAACAAACACAAGATAAACGAATTATAATAATTAATTAATTAAACTAAAAAATTATATTAAAATTAAAATAAATATACTTACGCCTAAAACAAAAAACCGAGAAAAAAATTATTTATTATTTCATATTTTCTGTGATATTTTTTTATAACATAAAAATATAAAAGTATAAAATTACATATAATAATATAGTTTTAATTAGATCTATACATAAATATCTCATACAAATAAATATATATATATATGATTTAATATAAAAGTAGGTCAATTTGAGCAGAGCAGAGCAACAAAAAGTGAAACATATTATTATGAATACAAAAATTGTTGCTATAAATTTAAAAATTTCAAGTTTCTTATAAAATATAAAATTTACAATGCAGAGTTGCAAGACAGATAAAAAAAATATGTGTATAAATAGTTTAAGAGATAAAGAATGTAATGTATTTATGTAAAATGTGTGTATTGTGTGGAGAAGGTAGAAAGGTAGTTTAGTAGTGACTGTTGCTAATAAATAAATACATATAAGTTTTAAATACAATTTAGTATTGATTTTTTTTTTTTCATTTTGGAGAGATATTAAAGTTAAATTTTTACACATAGTAAGATAAAAATAAATGTTAAAATATAGTTAGCATAGAGGAGGACGAGGAGGCTGAGCAGAAAGATAAATAAACTTATATTTTGTTTATGTAAAACATACATTTTTAATAATAATAATAACACACGCACCAACTTTTTTTCTAATACAATATTAAAAAAAACCACATAATATTTTGTTGCTGTTAATGAAAGTTTGAAGTCAAGGTCGTGAAATTTAATTTATGCCATATTTTTATCATTCTCATAAAATTAATATAATATAATTCATTCAGCCGTTACACCAAAATAATACATTTTTTTTTACATTTTAATTAATAATATATATTTATTTAATGTTTAGTATTTAATTAATATTAAAATTTTAAAAATCATTGTATTTTAATAAATATATAAACAAAAGTGTTTATAGAGTTTGTGGAGTAATAGAAAACCTTGAATTGAAATAAAACACATAATTGCGGTAGTGAAAACAAAGTAATACTGAACAGTGTATCCTGAAAAATGCGTATATTCGTTTAATTAAAACGGCAGCTGCGGTGTGTTCGTTACACTTAATAATGATGACCGCAATATACTGATCGCGACGATCAATGATTATTTGTTTTTGCATGACATTAACCTGCGCAAGGGTTTTGTTTTTTAACTATATATATATAATACAATTAACCAAACAATCAAAATTTATTGAAAGAAAAACAACATCTTGTCACGAAGTGATTCAGTGAATAATTGATAACCAAATTATGATATGATTTAACATTTTAATATGGATTATTATGATGTTATTGTCGAAATACATCCTCAATTATTGTACTTTTTAAATTAGCACAGATCGAATCTCATTTTAAAAATGATCACAAATTCAAATCTATTAAATAAACATAAAAAAATTGACTTAAAATTTAATTGTGTTTTAATTTCAATTCAAAGTTCTATATCAATCTAAAAAAAAAAAAAAAAAACCAACACCTTTTTTGGTGTAGTGGATTTTAGTTTAGAAATACCAAATTATACCAAAATAAATTAACAAGAATAAAATCGAGAATAAATAAAAATATATTTATAACTTAATCTTATACCCTTTTACGTACGGTGCTACGAGTTTACATTGTGAAATGCGATGTCGACATAAAATGTGACACAAATTGCACACATAACATTGTTCGCGACAGAGACGATTGAATTTGGTGGATCAACAGTAATTGTCTAATTTTTAAATAATAAATTTCTCGTATAGAAGACCAATCAGTCAACTTTGTCACCGCATTCAAATTCATCAATTGTATTTAGAAATAAATTTTCACAATTTGGTGTATTGTAGAAAGTGGTTCAATTCTCGAAATTTATTATATGTGAAATTTTCACCGTATTGCTTTATAAAATTTTCCTGTAACTATATTTCTCACAAAGTTAACGAACGTTCGTGGATAATGATAATGATCAAATATAAAATCCATTCGTATCTGTCATATGAAATGTGACACAAATTGCAGCAAGAGGTTATCAAAACATTTAAAATCATCTGTGTGGTGACGAAAAAAAAAAATACAACATAATGCAATAACGTATCAAACAGCAAACTGGGAATTGATCGATTGCTTTAAAAATAAAAGATTATGCACCCACTTGGGGATAGACGTATTTTAAGCTACCGCCATGATCCAACAAGAAATCCCATCACATGTTTAATGGGCCAAAACAAATAATAAATTATTATAAGTTTCATGAAAGAAAAATATAATTTTCGGGTTCGTCGCTTAAATCTTTTGTTTTTTATATTTTAACATCAATTTCTAATAAAATTATCGAGTGCATAAATTTTAGTTTGATAAAAAAATCATAAAATTTCGAGTTCGTCGCTTAAATCTTTTGTTTTTTATATTTTAATATCAATTTCTGATCAAATTATTGAGTGCATAATTTTAAGTTTGATAAAAAAATCATAAAATTTCGAGTTCGTCGCTTAAATCTTTTGTTTTTTATATTTTAACATCAATTTCTAATAAAATTATCGAGTGCATAAATTTTAGTTTGATAAAAAAATCATAAAATTTCGAGTTCGTCGCTTAAATCTTTTGTTTTTTATATTTTAATATAAATTTCTGGTAAAATTATCGAGTGCATAATTTTAAATATGATAAAAAATGTTATAAATTTTCGGGTTCGTCGCTTAAATCTTTTGATTTTTATATTTTAACATCAATTTCTGATAAAAATTATTGAGTGCATAATTTTAAGTTTGATAAAAAAATCATAAATTTTCGGGTTCGTCGCTTAAATCTTTTGTTTTTTATATTTTAATATCAATTTCTGACTAATTTATTGAGTGTTTGCAAAAGTTTTTCTAACAATTCATTTCATTTGTGCGTTTGTGTTATTTTTTTTCGGACGAAACGTTTGTGGCGCACAAACACAACACGCTTTTGAATGTATGTGTACGCATTGGTGTTTTGCTGGTACTATAGTTAATTACGTAAAAATAATATAAATTTCAGGTTCGTCGCTTAAATCTTTTGTTTCTATTTTCTATATCTATATTTCCGAATATAAAAACCTTTAAATTGAATAAAACGAAAGAGGTATTGAAAATGTGTCGATATTTGGTGGCGAATCCTTTTTCCTCGCAGATACTTCACATTAATTGTTCGCCTAAATTTATATTTCCCTTTATTTCAAGCAGAAATGTTTCGATGCTAAATTGTTATTGTCATGGACTCATATAATATTGTAAAATAAGGAAACAAATACCTTACAATAATTGCAAATCAATTGGAAATTATTTTATATAGTACTATTTGGAATAAATTTACGAACAATGGACTGTAATGAATGTTTGGCAGATGTCATGAGTTTCGGCTAGGAGTATAACATAATTTTCGTCATGTTTACTAGTCAAGCCGGTCAACAACAGTTTAAATCACGAAAAAAAATAATACTATGTCTAATGGACTGGTAATCAATATAACAATTAATTAATTAATTTTGTTTTTACTTTCTGTCAATATTATTATTGTTATTAAATATATTTTTTTCCGTATAATTATATCGTAGATGTGGTGCGTAAACGCTATTATAACATTCATATATATATTTATTTAAGTATTAATAATTTAAAGACCGTACCAATTTTTAGATGGCAAAAAAGTAAAGTAAAAAAAAATGTTTATGCGTCAACTATTTTGGCGTTCAATCATGCACGAGGTATCCGTAAAAATAAAAAAAAAACTAATACACACATGTGCAGCTAATAAAAACTTTATGATTTTTCTTATACAATTCAATGACACATAGAACACACATTTGTTAATTATTATTATTATTATTATTTATAATTTTATGCTACACTAAACCCAATGCTATATAATATTTTTATTGCATATAAAGAATTTTAAATTATATGTTTATGTATTTATTATTTTTTTATATTTTCGAATATTTCCAATAACATTAAAAAAAATAAATACTTTCTAGAGCCCATGACATTGCGTTCGAAAATTGACGATAATATTATTAGTATTTATTTATTTATTTATTCGTAATACATTTTTATTTTAATAGATTTTAAAACATGATGACAATATAAAATACACCTATCTACAATTTATGTACGACATTATTATTATTGTATTATTATTATAGTTGTTAAAATAATGTTTATTATAAATGTTTAAAAGAGAAATTTTGAAAAAAAAAATTATGGTTTTTGTACAATATATTGAAAATGAAATTGATTGAAATACATAAACTACGATATTTATATGTAGAGGTAATGTAATAATGCATAAATAAATGGAAAAAATGAATAATAGTGTACTTAATTGTGGTGAGAACAATTTATATCATAATAATATTAATTTTTCGGGTCATTCTATTCATTTATTTATCTATTCTATTAATAAGTTATATATTGTATAGTTCCTCTATGTGTGATAAAAAATGATAAAATTTATTTCTTATTTGTTTATGGTTTTATTTTTATGTAAATATACTCGCACATCGGTATACAATGACTAAATTAATGAACACAGAACGCAAAGTTATTGAATTTAGATGTTACACGATTAATTTCGGTATACTAACATAAGAAAAATTGCTAACTAGACTGCAGTGTGTTAAAACAAGAAGTAAACGAAGGTGGAATATGAATTGGAAGATGTCTCAGTAATAATTAACAAATATAAGGTAGCGGAACGATAAGGGACACAAATAATAGCCTGATTCAATATCCTACGTCATATTTAAAAATTATGACGTGAGGAAAATATTCCTGCGGGATGAACAATAACCTAATGTTTTATCCAATGGCTACGTTTGTAAACGACACCTTTAACGATACATATAAATTTTATCGTATATAAGTAGTTTATGGAACATGCAGTATGATAAGAGCAAATAAATGCATACGTTCATGCTAATCATTTGTGCAATACTACCTTGTGGTTCAATTCTGGAAAAAAATTTAAAACGGCAAAAAATTTTCGGTTTTAATTTTAATGCAGAAAATTTTCAGCTATTATTTAACATTGACGACTTAAAAATATGTGGTTGTAGGCGGTATAACTAAAAATTAGCGTCTACCATTATAAATATTACTAATTTGCTACATCATCATAAAAGAAATTAAACCAAATTGAAGCCAATACAAAATAAAATGTTATTACTACAAAAAAAGATTGTAAATTACAAGCTTCGAAGATTCATTATATAGACGAACACTCACAAATGATGTGTTTCTTATAGAATTATCCGTTCATTATTTTTCAAATACTCTGCAATTTGAGTAAGTCAAACATTCACATAAATAATGCCATGTGCCGATTTTGCTTTTGATTTTGAAATGTTAACAATTTTTTGTTGTTCAAGAATATTACAAAAAAAGTGGCGGCAATACTTTGCAAATACATTTTTATGATTCCAGTAATTTTCCATATGTTTTTGTAACTACCTATCATAGGAAAAGTGAACGATATTATGTATGGCAGCGGGGGGAATTCTTTTTTTTATATATATATAAACGAAATTTGATTTGTTGGAAACATCAACATTTGAGCGAAACACTTCAATTTGTGTAAAAATAAAATTAATTCAATACCGCACCGTAACCGAATTCTCACGAGATATAAAATTAAAGTTGAAATATATGACACATATAACAATAAATTAAATTGTTCAGCGCTGGTGAAAATAAACACGAAATCAGTTCACTTTATGTATTAAATTGCTACCAGAGCTGCCTGCTCTACGGAAGTATGCAATTTTGATTTTATATGGGAAATTTTTAACTAATCGATCGGTAATGATTGCGTCCAATCTGTTTTTACAAAATATCAATACAATGTCATATTTTATAAATTAATAATTAAATCATTAAAAACAGACAATATCACAATAAAATCTTACGTCTTGCTGTTGGTCAAAATAAAATACAGATAAAAGTATTTCTCAAAATACTATAGAGCTATAAATAAATTTGGAAAAAAAAAATCTGCACAATCATTTAATGTATGCCATAAATCTATGCACATATTAATTTTATATATCCTCAAAATTAAATAGCATATATGTCAGAAATGATCATACAACGATCAAAGATCAAGATTTTAATCTAAATTAAAAAAATATCCACCTGTAACAATGAAAAACTGAACTATAAAATAATAAAACAATTAGTGCGTGTAATTGTTGTATGTGTTTATAAAAAGAATAATATATTATGAGAATAAATTAACATATGATAGAATCATTATAACAATATTTAAATTATAATTTGTGTAGACACAAACAAGGTCTATACAGGGCGAACCAAAAGTCTATAGATAAATATCTACAATCGATTTTAAACAGAGCTTTTAATATATGTTTTGACAAAAGTGCTATATTATTCAACAGAATCTATTTAATGTTATGCTAATTATAATAATTTTCGAATATTATAACGTATATCGTTGATAAATCAATTCATCTCCGTATTGGTCAAGCTATCTCTCAGATTTTAAGTCTCAAAGGTGGACAGAAATATTTATATGAAACGTTATCGAAAATGCAAATCTAAATACGTTTGGTTTTAATAGAAAGTTTATTGAGCTCAATAAAACACCATTAAGGTCTACTACTATGTTTTGTATACTTTGTTCGAACTATCTTTTGGCATCAAGACATCTTGAAAATGGGCAGTATATACAAAAATATAACCCATCCGATTACAAAATATTATGTTACCACATTGCCAATTACATCATTAAATAGATTTTTGTTTTCGTCTGCCATCAGGTTTTATATTTCGATAACCGGGGATGTATAGACAAACATTTGGTTCACCATTTATGTCTGATATTTTATTATTGCTCCACTCTACACACAGTCTAAAGACTACAGACACAATAGAAACTTAAATAAATTGATTTTAAAATAAATTAAACGTGTGGATGGACAGATATATATATAGATACAGCGATAGAGATATCTTAACAACAACATCACCAGCAATAATATATACCAATGAGCGGTGTTAAGTGTTATTATTTATTTATGCTATATAATTTTATATACATATTTACAACCTCTGTCCGAAAAACAACTAGAATTTAGATTAAGAAAAAAGCAAACAATTAATTATAGGTGAATTATTATCATTTACAAATCGTCAACTGCCTATGGGTGTCGATATTCAAGAGATGGCTTAGAGCAAACGCTGTAATAAATCGTAAGCTAATACAAAGCATATCACTTGGAACAAATTCTTTACGGTCAATACCTTTAGAATTGTAACAACAAATGATTGTTTTTTTGACTTTATCAAAAGAGGTTAATTTTTGGATTTCCTTCGTCCGGCGATGGTCACACAAATCTTTGACTCATACAGTTACTGGTATGTGCATTTCACTCCAATTTTTTGAAACAAAATATTGATACTTCGTTCTTTATACAAAAACTATTTTCATTTAATGCATTGTATTTTGGCTTACACTGTATTAGAATGTAATTCCGTGGTTATTTTTCGGACTGTAGGATTATATAAATATTATAACATTGGGAGGTGCTATTTATATAAATTTTAGAATTATTATATGTATTACAAAAAAAATTAAAAATAATTCATTGACACTGTAAGGTCGAATTCTATATAGAAAAAAAATCGTTCAAATAATATTGACTTTGTTACAATATAATATTAAAATTAAAATTAATAGAATTGTCTTGTCCACCTAGATCTTGATTAAATTAAATGAATACGATGCCAACACATAAAGAAAAGTGAATTCTTATTCTTATTTATATATGAAATGTGCGAAAATTAAATGAATGACAATTATTTGTTATTGTTAGATCACATGGTTTCGATCTGATAATTTATGAATATTGTGTGGAGGAGGGCATCCCATCTGGTTTGTAACCACCAACAAATAATGCGTCATGAATAGTTAATTACATAGTGGATAATTGTTAATTTACTATTTTGGCGATCTATCCGATAAAGTACGTTATAATTAATTACTTTCGGAAATGCAGCTCACATTTATTCTATGGATGTTATACATAATTTTATAATGTACTTTTATCATAATTGTATTTTACAAATCATCAATGTTGAAGATCATATACTTTACGTTTTCTGTCAGTGTAAATATGATCATCATAGATCGCAACACTCAACCATACTTTTTTGCTGCAATATTTCGTTATAGATCGCTGTACTTGAAATGCCAAATTAAGAGTTTGGCTATATTACATAACCCAAATATTCCCATTAGAATAACAAATCATTCTATATCCGATTTTTTTGAAATTTTGAACATAAATATTTAACTATAAATTCTTAAGTTTACTGATGACGAGTGATGGAAACAGCCATTTTGGATGGCTCCCACACAACGCAAATATTCCCAATAAAATATACTTCTACTTTTCTACTTCTAATCTTTTACCTATTTGAGGAACGGAAAGAGCAGGCGTTACGGCATGGATACGAAAAAAGTATATAGGAGTAGGATAATGGGTACAATTTGTATCACCATAAAAGGTAACCCCATTACGGAATGTGTCTATATATAACGTCCTGTTTATGGTACATTACCTATATTATACTCTGAACAATACTGCACCTGCAGAGCAGTCAATATGAGCGTGACTTATGATGGATTATACTGACCCTCTTTTATTTAAATAACCATCATATAAATATGGAACAATAAAATATACCTATGTTTGTATAGAAAGCGTACTCGCATAAGATGAATTAATTGAAGAGTATTTTTATTACTATACTGCAATATAATAATAATATATCGTATAGAGGTACCTTACAAAATTTCTCACAGCCATTAATTGCATAATAAATGTATACGACGGTGGTATACCTCAATGGTCTGTGTCCCCATAAGTAATTATAAAATAAATATATTTAAAAAATTTTAAGTTTTGTTTAAAAGAAATGTTATTGTAATAAATTTATAAGTTTTGTTTACATAAAATATTTAATAATATTGTGGTATTTATAAATAATTACTATTTTAATCAAAAGTAACTCGGACCTACTATTTCATATAAAAAAAAATTTCCGGTCTTTTCATTGTAGAATCTTAGCAAATTTCAGCATGACATATCAATTTTGTCAGAATTATTGAAGTGTAGTGGACTTTTAATTTTTTCCAACTGATCACCCACCACATTCACTAGATCTCATGCCATGTGACCGTATTTTTTTTTTATTTAATCATCGACCACTACGACAAAATTGTTTTAATGACAATTAAATTGCGAGTACGGAAAATGCAAAGAAGAAGCTATTGATTGCATAATAAGTATTCCATCAAATTGACATTTAAAACTTTGAAGGGATTAAAGCTTTGTTTTTATTATACTAGTTGGAGTTATTTTTGATCAGTGGAATGGGTTTTGTTTTTTATTTCTTAACATACTATTGCATATATTAAAAGAAATTTATGGTGTATATCTTCTACACACAAATTTACACGTACGCATTAATTTTAATGGGATTATTGAATTGGTCACACAACTATGTGAAAAATTAATTATGTAATATGATATAAGACTGACTCATCCTCTCTCTATTCATCATCATTCTGCATCATCGCGATACTATTGTCCAATTAAACAGAATAAATTGAGTCTGTGTGTAAATTCATTCAGTAAAGTCAAATTAGCAACATAAATTTCATCGCTTGAGTGCAGTTTCAGTCAAACTAATTTAGTCACTTTTATTAAAAGTTGTTGAAAATTCACCAAAACACAGAGCGGTCAACTGTTGTCGTAGTGTGATGGCATGAGTCTCGGAAATCTTATAGGTGATATACAAACAGAATTACCCATGGTATATAGGCAGGTTTTCATTGAACAACGTACTAAGAGCTATCAATGGATTAGTTGAAATTTTATAAAATTTTGATGAGAAATAGTCAAATTTTTCAGGGTTTCAAATATCCGATCCAGAATTGTAGGTCTTCAATAAGTAATGATTTTTTATGAACTTCATTAAAAGTGTTAAAATAATCTCTTGCGCAATTTGCGTAAAATGAATCATTTTATTTTCTATAGAGGGACTGTTTACTTAATCCAACTATCCACCTTCATACAAAATTAGATCAAAATTGAATGAGTAATAATTAAATTGTGTCTCTGTTTTCTAATATACCATATAATCCTGATTATTATTTCCTTGGAACATCATAAAAACTGTTAACATATAATCCCATTCGCAGACAAATCTAAATAATTTAATAAAAATTCGTAAATTAATTGCTAAATTCCAATAATTCTGGAAGTGTACAATTTGCTGGGTATATATTTGGGTATCCGTTGTTCCAGAAATTGTATGAACATGTCTACGTAATCTTATTTTAAACATAAATCTGCTTAAATAGCTCAAGCAATACCAAATGATACGTATAAAATAAGAAAATTTACTTGAATTCGAATTTTTAGCGTATTTTTAATTGTTTGTTGAGATTCGTAACGCACTCATGGAAATTAGTTGGTGGGATCAGCATGGGATGATATGAGCTGCTAAAACTGGCACAATCATAGCAGTTGATCATTACAAATAAAAAGAAATTTAAAAAGCAAACATTTGGCTGGCAAGGATTACCATACGACATGACGTATTCACCAGCAATTTCTCCATTAAATTATCATATTTGTTCCGGCCGATGCTTTCATCTCATCTAGTTCTGATCAGCGCCGTTTCAGATTCTTGTGACCATATAATAATAAAAAAATTGATTGATATTTTAACGCACAAAAAAATTCAAGGTAAACACACCCAAACAAACACGCAATCGCAATTATTTTATTGAGTGTAAATAATTTCTTTCGACATTATTAACAATTTTCGTTGTGATTTTATAATTTGTATATTACATCCATCAACCAGCACAGAACATCCAACAAAAAATTAACTTTCTCAATTAATTTTAATAAATTTACCGTAATTATATAAGTAAGAAAAAAAAAATAATAAGATCATCATCTTCAGAGAAAAAGTAATTGGTATTATTCATTTGCAACGAATTTATTGATGTATGAATAAAGTATTGATATGTCTGATTAACGATTATAATTAATGAATGTATGTCTGCGCGTTATTATTATGGTAATATTGTCTATAATGAATTATAGACGTTTGCGTGTTTGAAGAATTTGAAGAGAAAAATTGTTTATTTATAACTGACAATGCATTGAACAATATATTTAAAGCATTCTATAAAAATGGTAATGTAATTTACCGTAAAATATAATTTTTAAGAATGCCGCAACTCTATATTATTTTTAAATGGTATTATTCTAAATCTATAAAATTATCGAACATATACAGAAATTGAAAACCGTTGGCAGTAGCCAGTAGTAGTATAATTAATAAATTTAAATTCCCATTTAATATTGTAAAATACACGAAATTTCTAATTTATATATGGTACACACTTAAGTCAACAAACGCAGAGCCGGTGATGTCCAAATAAAGTTCCATGGCATCGCAATTACTTGCATACGATTCATTTTCATATTTTTTTTGGTCGGGCTGTATCTTCAACATAAAATCAATTAAAAATATTGTAAATAAAAAATTCGTTCATTTTAAAGATGAAATTGACCTAGACATACAATTCAATTTATTTAAGTGAAGTCGCTTATATCTATCTCGCAAGATTACACCGCAGAGCAAATAAATTTATATAATAATGGGATTGCGTATACATACGAAATTGGATGAATTTCGTTAATATTTAAATTGCATATTTATTATTTTTTTTTTTAATAATATATTGTTAAAAAATTGCTACAATTTTTTCTGTTTCCAATTTTAACTATTATTGGAAATATTTTTGATTTGTTTGTTTGCCTTTTAATTCATCCATTCGATTTCATAAATATATAAGCATTTTCAAATATTATTACATTATTATTAAGATGATGTTTTAATTTTTAAGAAAAAAAACACAATTAATTATTATTTCATCATAAATTAGTCGTAAATTAATAATATAATAATATTAATTTATTATTTTAATTTTAAAATATACGTGTTTTTACTGCAGTATGTTATGCGAAATGATATACAAACTGCTGGCCTGAATTATATAAACAATACAATGTAAAAAACTTAACTGGATAAAAATAGTATCCAGAAACGGCGATCGCTTCACTAAGTAGAATAGATTTTACGCAATTTTATCAAAATCAGTTGAGAAAAAATCTGACCAAATTACAAAGTTTTCAAGAAACCAAACAGGATCACTAACAATAAACTAACTGTGTCCATTCCCTTGAATTTTCCCATATAGAAATAGTTCAACAAATGCCAATATTAATTAATTTATTTAAATATAAAATTTTGATCAAATTGAATGTAAAAAATTAAATATTAATTCTTGGCAGTGATTATTATCTATGATATTTATCTACAATTAATTTTATTAAAGTAATGCGATGTTGCCTGAGCGTTCTACATAAAAATGAGTGATGTTAAATATTTCATTCTTTGCCATTCCATATTTGTCGCATTGATTAAATATACATTACCTTCGAAAATGCGAAGCTTGAAGAGTGATCAAATCTTGCGCATACAAGTTTTTGGAAGCAAAAGAGTGCCTTCGAAGAATCATTTGATGGACTGAAATAATTGGTGAATTTTATAAGGGAATCCACGCAGTAGGGTAGCAGACAGACAGACCAGTGCAATACTGTAAAAATTACTAAAAACTAATGTAAAAATGTGAACAAGATAATCATTTTATATTGATCCGCTATCCAACGGAGCGGAGTAACAAAAATTAATGATGCAATGAAATTCACACGATCAATATCATATAAATAACTGATGTGTTTGTGAAATCTGTAGGAATTTATTGGGTAGGAACGAAATATCAGATTAATTCCATTCTAACATTTATATCTTTCAAATTAGCCAGGCCAGGCGTTATCCAGAGTAATGTAATCGGGATTTAACACAGAACACAGCAGTCCGTCGGTGTATCAACACAATTTCAAATCCACATAAAAAAAATGTTCTCACCAATTGTCAAACAACATTTTACAGCGATTAAATTACGAACATACAACCAGAGTTGATTACCAGTAACGTTAAAACAATATATAGAACCGTTTGACTACCAAAAATTTTTACTATACCAATTCTTTGTGCAAGGAAATTTGTCATCAAAAATGAAACTGAATAATTGACAAAGATTTCGCAGGCAACTGTTTTATATTATACGGAAATGAAAACAAATTAAACCGCCTGCAATGATGACTTAGCAGAGCACCATTGACGACGTCACATGTGATCCATATATATATATATATTCAAACAAGTTCAATCAATTTAACGGCGTGTGGTCACACATATAAATGTCTTAATTCAAAGATAAATTTAATTTTTTGTACTGTCTGTTACTTAAATATAAATATAATTTAATAATTTTATTATTATTTGTGATTGGGTTTGTTGTGCAAAAAAAATATGAGAGGAATTACAAAAAAAAATAAAAAATTGTTGTGTCCAATTTAATAAGTTAACCATTAAACGGTCGTCGACGGTTTAATGTTGCAAAAATTACAATACAGAAATTTGAGACTATTATATTAGCAATTCAATTTATTGTTTGTTGGCAACGACGATTCTTTTGTTATAGCCATTCACAGAGACGGTCACTTCATAACTCATATATGAAACTCTTCGGATTATTACCGAATATATTCATTATTGTGGTTATATAATTTATAGCGATCGATTATCGCAACCAAAGCGTTACGAAAAAGCTGTTCTTCATATTCATATGTGAAACAATGCCCGAGTCTATATATGAATTTATGGCAATGCATAAAATTTTGTGTATTGAATGGTTCTTTAAACTACATTATTTAAAAATATTATATTAAATGATCGTTCGCTGAACATGTTAACTTCTTGATTTTAAACAGTATACAATTTCTAAAAATTCGTTTCATTTCTTTTATTTTTAATACTATAATGAATTGCCATTTGGTGACTTTGAATTTTTGAATATTGCCAGCAAAAAAATTAAAAACACACACAATACGGAAATGTATAATATTTTAAAACATTCCAATTTTTTTTCCATCTAAATATATATTAATTACAATTTACTAAAATTATTATTTTATATACGAGTCACATACACACATTTATTATTGACTTCATGAATTGACATGTATTTTAATGCACACACAGAGACACCGGTAACAACATATATTTTTATGTATTATGATCTAAATTCTAAAACATAAAATAATATCGTTTTTTTGTTGTTGTGGGGAGCGGTTTTCATTGAAATTAATAATTAAATAGAAGTTATTTAAAATGGCAAGAAAAATTAGTGTATTACATTTTTTTTTGCACAATGAATTTTATATAATATTAATTAAATTACATCAATTAAGATAATTAACAATGTCCTTTACCCATTATACTTGAGCATATGTGTATAGAGATTTTATATGGGAACGACACAAACGCACACATAATCATGGACAATTTATTCATTAATTGTAAAATATTTCATGAATTATTGTACGTAAAGGATCCCGGTGTTACGCGTGCAGCAAATTTTCTTTGGAAATGGTCCAATATCAAATAAAATAATAATATGAACATTAATGGATATATAAAAATTGTAAATATATAACAAAAATTGAGTCCAAGCAATTTCAATGACCATAATTGATACTATAATTAATTACCCAAATGAAAATTCAATCAATAGACCCAAAATGTCCTTATAATTCAATTTAAAATACAGTTTATTAAGAATATTTATAATATCACTGCGTGTCTCTCAAATGTTTATATTTAGACATATTCAATAGTCCCAATGTATCTTTATAAGCTGGCAATCTTATTGATTCGATCCAGAAAATAGAAAACACAACGACCACCACCGCCGTCAATCGTTGCAAAATATTTTGTATAAATATAAAATTAATTTTGTATATTATTTCCTTTATTCTTCTTAATCCTTAATCCTGGTTATTTTACGGACAAAGAAGTTGTGTATCTTTATATAATAGGGACGTTTTGATATAGGATAAATAAGGATAAGGTATAATAAATAGAAAAGCGGCATTAAATTAAATTGGAAAATATATTAGAATTTTATCGCGTATTGATTTGTTTACTTACTTACTTACTCCATGGCGTTATAACCCAGATGCGGTTTTAGCCTTCTCCAACACGCATTTCCAACCTGACCGATCCCCGCAGTCAATGTCTTTCAATCCCGAATTTTAAGGATCTTTATATCACAGTTTACTGCATCTAGCCATCTCGCCTTAGATCTTCCGGCTCTCCTTCTACCTTCTGGTTTACTATTTTTAATTTTTAATTTAATTTACTCTTTAACCGTTTTTTCGGCACATCATCCTCCTCCATGCGTACTACGTGTCCACGCCATCTCAATCTATTGATCTTTATTGTTTTGACGCTACAACTTGTCTAATTGTAATAATTCTAATAATTGATTTGTTTGATTGTTGGTACATTTGGCGTCAGGTGTAAAACGAGATACAATTTATGTGGTAGACAAACAATATATGCAATACTTTGCTCAACGGCTATGTAAACAATTGAATATTGAAAATGATAATTAAAATCCGTTAGCCGGAAAGGTGTTTTAAAATCATGTGAGTCTGTGATGATTAAGGTTTCAAGACCACAGTGAGATAATTGCGACACATTAATGTTGTAAAATAGTTCAAAGAAAAATGTAATGAATAATTTTATTTCAATATTTGAGTCCTGCTGCATTTTCCCAGCCTTAAATTACAAATCGCAAGCAGTTGCTGTATCATTTTTATGTTTTTACAAAATATATCATATTATTTTATATCTTTTTCATATTTTATTATCTAAAATCGATTTGGTTAAACATATTTTTCTGTGGTTTTTTTCTTTTTTTTGTATATGCAAATTAAAATATTATTCTGTTATTTAATTTTACACACACACACACACACGAGTTTTTACATAATCTTATTATTTATATTTTAATTTAATACAGTTTTTTAAATTATGAAATAAATTCTTTACATTTTTTTATATTGTTTGTGTTTGTTTGTATACCGTTTTGAATACTTCTACGTTTCATACAATGGACCAAGAAAAAGAATCAAACAAAAATTTGTTATGCAATAAAAATAATAACAATAATAATACTAAAAATTTGAATACTTAATTTTATAACAAATTATTATTAATAATAATATTTTATAGTTAAAATACAAAACATGAATGAATATTATTATAAAATTATTTATTTATTTATTTATAAAAGAAGCGTCAATTACAATGTCAAGTTTAAAACCGAATAAATTCAATAAATTATAAACGTTAATTTTATGTTTTTATACTTTAGACGTTTGGCTTATGATCATGTGTATCTGTGTGTGTGCGTGTGTGTGTATAATATAAAAATAATTCAAAATTTAATTTAAAACAATGAACCAAAGAATAAACAAAGTATATAAAATCAATTTAAAATATAAATTTGAATAACTGCGTGCTTTAATAATTAAAAATTTAAAAAATATGTAAAAGTGCACTAGTTTTCGTCGAACAATTGGTTACATTTCAAATATTGTTATTGTAAATATCTTTGGCTATTGTATCTCATCCCATTAAAATTTATGCTCTTGTTCTTATTTCAATTTAGTCTTTTTAATAAGTAACATTATGTCTGTTATTGAAACAAAATTATTACAACTTATATGAAAAAATATTTTTATAGTCCAAAGTAAGTTTTTATGTACGAAATAACCAATTGTTTAAACTTCAAAGGTGTGTATTATATAATATGCAAAAGTATGTTCCGTTTTTTTAATTTCTGGTTAAAAATCTTTAAAATTGAATACCACATGAATTCAATTCAAAGACAGCAAGAAAATCGAAAAGTCACTTGTGTGTGGAATGTTGCTTCAAAGCCAATAAATAAAATGGTTTTTATTTTTTGCATCGAATAATCACTGAAGACGAAAAATGGATTTAATTCCATAACCGTAAAATATTTTGGTCCATCACACCAAAGTCAAAGCGAAATATTCATACAGATAAGGTTAAATTAATATTTTCTAAAAATCAATGGCGAATAAATATGGGTATGGACAAGTTTGTGGTTTGGCATAACAAGGAAATCTTTAATATAGTGTAATTCACGTATATAGGCAGTATGAATATAAGGTATAGCAAGTCCTGCGTAATAAATATATAGTATTTAGATTACAATAACACTATATATAGTTTTCTTATAGTATCGGATTGACAGTTTTCAATACTACAATAGATTGTAAAAATCGGGTCATCTAACCGACCATACATTTTTAACGGATTTTTACCTATTTCTTTGAATGGAACAATGATCGGTTATATCTTTTGAATACGTGTGCGGTACAATTATGTCATGTAAGAAATTTAATTTAAAATTTAGATTATTTACATTATCAAAAATAATTTTATAAATAAATTCCATTTTAAATTAATAAAACATATAGAGTTGAGCGGAATATACTAAACGATCATAATCGGTACTAAAAACGATCATAATAACTATTTATCAAACAAAAATTTAATTGAAATTTCTTCAATTATAATTCGCAAATATAATTTATCAAACAATTATACTGGCAATTTATTTTTCCATTTAATAAATTTGTTATATGAACGATAGTTTTAAATGCACATCCCTGTTTCTGCGAAGAGTCGATATGTTTAAAATGCGCAGACTATTCTCATAGTCAGGCAATGCGAAAGGATTATTTCAAGATAAATTTCTTAACGTTAATTTAAAACACCTTCTCTGAATCGATTTAATTCATGGAATATGAAGATCATAATGTGTTGATCAAACCTGACACTTGCAAATATTCAGTTATTGTAGATCCAGTAGACTAATAAATAATTTTTTTTAAATAATTTTCGCTTAAGGAAACCCACAAAACCGAATTAATCTCATGCACAACAAAATCAATCTGATTGGTAAAAGTATAAGTTTTTATCAAGCTAAGATCTTTGATTAAACAAAATGGCGGTAAATTAACCAAACCTCAAAATGGTACGAAAATTGTATTTTTCCCGCCAAAATACATGACCATGAATTTTGTTAATATTTAAAGATAATCTATTGGTCATAAAATGACACTATAACAGATTGTTATCAGATTATCAATCACGTTATAGCCAAGTAATTTATATAAATAAAATAAACAAGATAATTACTACTCTACGATATCCTGGAACTAACTTCATGTAGCCCATAATAGTGGTCTGATTCTATTGATATCTCCAGAAATATTTATATATAAATGGGAATGTGCATGTTTGTATGAGGTTACTTCAAAATTCATGCATATAAACTTGCATACGAAATTTAATCACCATTTACCAACAGATTCAGATCAGACAATTCTGCAGCAATCTTATCAATATAAAATCAGTACCCTATGGATGGCTATATCGATTTTCCAGTACTTATTAAAAAAATAATGTCAATAATAAACGAATTTCATTAAAATTAAGTCCGCAGGAAATGCTTGAGTTAATAATTTTCTGTACAAAAAAACTCCAGAAACATTGTGCGATATTGTGATTTTCCGGTGTTATGCTTTATAACCTCAACCCAAATCTTTATTCATTACACACAGATTAGGTAAATTATTTTATGTATCGGTTTTTTGTATGTATGGCATTTTCAAGGGACCATCGAAACAATCGTTTAATACAAAGAGAGTTTATTACGAATACAGATACACAGTCTGCACTGTTTATTTATTTATTCCACACACCACCGGATCACCACAAAATTGGATCATTTAACTGCGCTGTACATTGGAATATAATAAACATTCCCTCCATATCTAGCTACGCTCGCATTCATTCAAATTGTGCATGCATGTTTTTGCTGAAATTTCCATTCTATACACGGCATTTGCCTTCTGTTATTTTATTATATTATTTGTTACAATAATAATTGTTTTTAATTTGTATAATTGTATTCAATTAAATGTATTAATATACAACAAAGTTATTAATAGTTAGCTACCAGAAATAAATTCAAATTGTAATATCAATAGTTAAATAAATAAATAAATGTTATAAATATTATGAAATAAAAATTACAATATGTTAAAGTTAATTATATTATTATTATTATTATTATTATTATTATTATTATTATTATTATTGTTGTTATTAAATAAATATTAGTAATAATGAAATTAAATATGAAAAATGAAAATGTTTAATATTATTATTATTATTTTATAAAAATTACACAAAGTAAGCGAAGCGCAATCAATAATAAAAAAATAAAGTTATTTACATTTTATTGGGCTAAATTCGACCTATAATTTTTAATTATAAATTATAATAATAAAATAATAACTATTATCGTTTAGATTTTTCAGAATTGCAAGTAATTTACATACAGTATTATTTTTTATTGTAAAACAGCAGCAAAATCTATATTTATTTTCTTACCGACACCGACTGAATACAAAAATAAATAAAATTTAATTATATTAACCACAAAAAGAAATGATTTAAAACTTAAATTTAGGTCGAATTTAGCTCATTGTTAATTTAAACAAAAAAACGTTTGCGTGTACACATTATAAATAATATATAAAAACTTTGAATCCCATCGCGTGTTAAATATAATATTGGTTCAATGACCAAAGAATTTTAGTTGCAAATATTTTCTACGACGGAGGAGGGTATATAAAGAAAATTCGATGCAATAGAGTCTGTGCATTGTCTATGGTTTTTGTGTTTGTTGGGAACTATGATTATATATTTTTGAAAAAATTACTAATTCAAGAAATAGCACAATATTTGAGTGGAGTGCAACCTCATTTTAGTCGCACAAAAATCAATGCATCAACATATAATATAATTTTGTTTTTGACCAACCGGAGGAACCGTCTCATTTCCATATCTATATTTATACTCGCGCTACTAAAATTAAACTAAATCGATTTAACGAATAATTACAATGTTAGTAGGATCGTAGTTTAGTCGTAAGATTGAATTATATGCTAAAAATAGTTAACCTGGAAAAACTGTCATCTACTATTGATAAGTATGCTGCGGGGAGTCATTCCCACCTACTGTTTTGCAACACTATATTCCGGAGAGTGGTGAGTGGTTCGCATAGGCAAATATATTATATACGTGTTTTATGCAAATAGGATGCCTTTTTGGATGACTTGCTTTGCTGGATTATTCGATTTGATGAACATTAAATTGGACATTGAACACGCTTTTCGTGTCATTTACCTTTTTCTGGTTGGCGATGGCATTCAATTAAATACCCAGGATGTGAAATTAACATTAAAATACCCCAAACAATTCTTTAATCTTGGTCGAACATCTTGGTCAATGGAACAATCAAAAAATAATCAGTTGTTAATCACTTTTTTTTCTATAACACTCGAATTCATGCATAAAATTTAATTAAATTAATTTAAAATTTTTTCACATTTTAGTGATAACATGAGAAGATTCATTACTCAGCAAATATATTAACAAAAAGTATTTATAGATTAAGAGATGAATGGCGTGATTTCGAATATTAGCATAGATTTTTATAGAATGTCCTTAAAGAAGGACACAGCACCCTGGGTGTAAAATGAAGCGGCGGTAATAGAGGATAAAAAAAATATTAATTGAATAAAACATGTTTTAAAAGATACCAATGGTATGGCGTTCCTTTTACGTCCACTTCCTGCCCCCCTTCCCTCCCCCCCCACTTCCAAATTTATAATGAACATCCTCGCATTATTAAGTAAACTCGCCGCACACCATATTTAATGTAATTTAGCAATAATCATTAATAATTATAATTATATAGAAAATAGTGCAATTTATAAAATTCCAAAAAAATATTGCACCACTCACTCAATCACTCATTGGAATAATTTCTGTGAATAGATAAGAGCCTTGACTGCGTTTTACATGTGAAAGCTGCGCAGGTAATATGTGTTTGAGAAAAAAAAATAAATAAACAATCTTTTTAACTTTATATGAAAATTAAAATAAAAATATTACTCAAAAAAAGAACGGGGTACAACTAAAATTCATATAGAAAACATATTTTTATAATGTGAAAAAATATTACAGGGTGTTTAAATATCGGCAACCATCTGCGACCATATCAACCCCCGCATATAATAAATGGGATTTACTTATGTAAAAATTAATAATAAAATACTTTTGCATTAGGTGTGCATTACTTTATATTTCCAATCATTTTTAGCAGTTACTTACAAAATTGTATACAAATTCTATGCAACTGAATACGCCACACCTTTTAATCACCCTGTAATAAATTTCTAAAATAGGTACGCATCGCATACAGACTAACAATATTTAATATTTCAAAATATCTTGTTTTTTTCATTTAATAGATAAAAATCGGATTATGTTTTTGGGGGGATTCAATGTTTTTATATAAATAATAAAAAAAATTTTAAAAAACAACGGCCCCAATGCTTATTTTTAAATTTAAATAAATTAATACATATTAATTTTAAAATCACTTACTTATCATGTAAAATAAGATGACAATACCAACTGAAATATTCTGCTTATTCTTCATTGTGTGTGTGTGTGTGTGTGTGTCGGTGGGTGTTTGTATGGCCGGCGATGTTTAATTATTTTGGTTCCGATAAATTGTTATTATTTTTTTTAAACTAAATGTTTGGTTAATCACAAAACAAAATTAATTTTAATACCAAATTTATTATTTTTCAATTATTGTATTTTAACTATAAATTAGATATTTAATTTAAATAAATAAAATGTCGTCAACCACTTCAAGGTTATTTATATTTTTGTGTGTGTAAATAAAATGAAAATATTTATTAAATACACACAGTTTTTAGCACTTAAATTCGACTGCCTTTGTAAGAAAGTTTCAAGGGAATTGCTTATAGAAGGGGTTCTCTTAAACGATTTTAATGGAATTTTGAGTGTAGGTTAAAATTGAGATTCGCTATAAACAATGTCGAAGAAAAATCTTAGCAATCGCGATACTCAGGTTAGTTAGAAATTGATGAATTTGGCAATTTCTTAATTAAATTTTAATTAAAATTTTCTATGTAGGTTTATAGTATTATTATAAAAACAGTTTCTAAGAAAATTATGGTAATTATCGATACTCAGGTCAGTTATCTTGACTATAGTTTCCTGGCACCCAATGAATTTGGTTATTTCTCAATCTGATCTGAGTATCGGTATTTCCCAGAATTTTCTTAGCAACTATTCATAGAAAGTAAATTTTATTCTATATTCAAAATTTAAACAAAATCGTTTAAGAAATGTGCAAATGATCAAATTGCAAAGTTCCGGGAAATCGATGTATTGAAAATTCGTTAATTGTGTCTTATACAAATATAAATTATGATAAAAATTACGGAAGAAATTCTAAAAACCCTTAATTTTCATATGAATTTAAAAATTCATAATTTTATTGCTTAATAGAGATAGTTTTTGCTTATAGAGAGAATCGACTGTACCCTACATAAATACATAAATGCTACAGTTAAATACCTAAATGTATAATCGTACCCATATTCACAGTCTAATTTTAATCTGTGAGTCCGTAAAATACTTTCCAATACATTGTTTAACTGTATTAAAAAATTAATTAAGGGCTGCAAAAAACAATGTGGCTTTCACAACCGCAACGACGTTCGTATGAAGATAACATTTAACAATTTCAACTTTAACATTTTCTTCATAACAAATACAGTTGTGGTTAAAGAGTCACATTGATGTTTTCACATCATAATGGTGAACGGCTCAATCGACCTAAACTTAACAGAAGATTCCAACACTCCGTCATACATCGGTCGTCAAGTTTCACTTTGCTATTTTTACATATAAAAGTCAAAGTTTTTGGAGCTGAGCTATATGATGTACTGATGTTGTGCATGTGTTTCAGCATAAAAACGGATGTGTATAACACCAGCGAGCAATGTGTTCAGAAACTCTGATCTGAATATATAAATTTTGTATTACATTGCAGCTATATAATAATATATTATTATTTGTTTGTTTGTCCAAATGAATTTATATATACGACAATTTTTTTAAAATACATATCGATTTTATTATATGATAAATATATTCAATATTATAAATACGAGTATAATAATGGCTAATATTATAGGTGTAATGTGAATGAAATAAACCGGAATCGCAGCATTAGATACATAAGTCATTAATTTAAATGTTTATAATAGAAAATGTATATTTTTTGTATTAGTTTTTATATGCGTTTAAAATTAATAGTTGTTTTTTCATGGCATTATGAATATTAATTAATGAAAAGTAAGAGCAAATTTTTATATTTAATGCGGTTTTGGTCAATTTTATATTATCGATACAACGATTTTCAAATCGTATAATTAAAATCGTCGCATTTAAGTAAATATAGAAAATAGTTAATTTACAATAATTTAAAAACTATTGTTCGACAATATTAAATTTATTGAAATATACAACAATTTGTGTGTGTCGCGTTTACAACAAATTGTATAGGTCGCCGCGGCAGGAGTTGATTTTACCGCACCAAAACTTAAGAATTTATCATTAATTAAAAATCCTAAGATCCGAAAAAAATACACAATTAATAAATGATATACAACGCAATTCTATGGGAAATATTTTGGGTACTATAGACGAACAACCAGAAAAATTTAGATTAGTGATTATAATTCGAACAAATAATATCCAAATTTGATGAAATTAGTTTTTTGTTTAGTTGTTTTTGTGTATAGCTACACCAGAAAGGACCAGCAAGGACATGCATTTCATTTCATTGTATTTATGGTTTAAAATTATGTAAATTTAAAATCGTTATGCAATACAATTATGTGTGACAATCACTTGAGAATTGTAAACGTCACAATTGCACATTGTAAACGTGTATCAAAAAGGATATTCAATTAATATATACGATGTTTTACAATATTCCGTATTCTAATTTCAAGGATGGTAACTCAAAAATTGACTATATATTTATGCTTTCATCTCTGTGTAATTACGTAATATTCATATACGATATCTCACACGCATATTATATATTAAATTATATCAATATATCTGTTATTGTACCAGTGATAACCCTGTAATATCTATAACGCAGGAATATCCCATATATAGATATAGTTTATATATAGTTAGATTACACACGCCAGAGACCAGAATAACATAAATTAATATTTTCGATAATGGTAATGGATCATATGTGTTGAATAGACGTTATATTGACATTATAGGTTAATCTGTGAATAGTTTCTATATTTTTTAAGTAGTTATTCGTATTTTGATGTTATAGACAAATGATAATTTACTGAATATGCCCGGAAACGTTAACGACGGCTACGTTGCGATATGAATTTATGGTTGTGAATATATGAAATGTTCGACATTTTATCAACAATTATCATTATTTTATTATAAAATTTACATTGTATTGTCTGATTCGATCGCGTCTGCTCGTTCGATTTCTATACATATAGATGATCGCGATATTGACATTATTTATATGTTAATACAAAATAACACCCGAAACAGATGCTGGGAACTCTCACATACTTTCACAAATCTTTGAAACTTTGGACAGTAAAAGAAAATTTTTTGGAAAAACTCGCGTTTCACTTCAAAGGCTTAATTCACATTTTAAAGTATAAATTTTCAATATTTGTTAAGAAATATTCAAATATTAACTAATCAGGAAAACTTGGTTCTTATATGAGTAGTATAGAACCATGTGACTTTTATCTGTTTGCCTTTTGCTAGAATTTGCTAGAAACCAGAACAATATTGCAGACCGTTGAATCACACGTCATGAAGAAGCTGACACAGAAGAAGAATACGTACAACAGTGTTTCGAACAATGAAAAATTCACATGGAGCGTTGCATAGCAATAGAAGTGATAGCATTATTTTAATCTCATTATTTTATAACCGCCCCACATCTCCTCGTACATAATTTTGTAAAACACAAAATTATTTGATATGAAATGAAATATTTTAAATTTAAAACAACTTTTTATCAGTTGTTGTTAAAACAATCACTCTGTGCTGTGCGACAAAATGAATATATTGTTGTATAAAAATAATTACTTTATATTGTAGTTTATGTAATTATAACAATTCATCGGAACAAAAAACACATGGTGTTCTGGTGTGATCATCAAATTTATGTAACGATATATATTTAATCGTACGAATACAAATACAATAGATCTAATATTACATATACAAAATTATTGAAATAAACCACTTTGTGTCTGACAAAAAGAGGATTCCCTTGAAATTATTATTATACATTTATATCTGCAAACCTATTTAATAATGTATATTAGTATAATTATATATACACAATCTCTGTCCGCGAAATAACAGCAATGACTTTCGAATGGTAACACTGCACTATATATCTATATTGCGAATTTTAATGTATGTATTCTGTACGACGACCTTATTATAACAAACATTTTTTCTATCACAACGCATTCAATATTAGTTTCTTGTGTACATTGTGCATTGGTCAACATTGAAAATTTTTAATTTAAAAATTTATAAAGCTACTAGCCATCAAAAACATAAGAGTGATGATCAAAAACTTGCAATCGATCATTTATTTAAAAATGCGACACTATAATTTCTTTTAACTGCGATGATAAAAAAACGTATATCAAACAACGCTTTCGTGTGGTGGTGTCCTAACTATCACGTAAGTCGCACACAGTTTTGTTAAAACAACAAAATTAATTGTTTTCCCACTGTTTTCTCAATCCATTACGAATATTTTCCGGACAGGTTTCTCATATATTACAATTATAAGCATTAAATTACTACATCCATGACAATTTATTTATTGTATTTGAATGCATCATATGAAAAATATATTTATGTAAACAAGGTGATCTGTGTAATATTTATACATAGAGTTACACCTTACCTATGTTAAATAACATATAAATTACATGTGATACGTGTCTCATATACTCAAACGTTGTTAAACAATATATTGTACCGGCCATAAAAACGGATAAACGTGGGATATCTTCATCTTATAATTAATAATCATTCATTGAATGGTAGTAAATTGCACATTGTAAATATTGTATTAACTTTGTTATTAATAAATAAGTCATTAAAAAATTTGCAATTAATTGCAATGTGTATAATTTACATTTGACATTTTGTGTAATTATATACCGATTATGGGTTATTAGAGATGTTGTTTTTATAACTTCGGCGATATTCTCTATATGAAATAACATTGAAATCTTGCAAAAAATCTTCATTATAATTTTTACTCTTTTTTTGTTCATGGTTTTTGCTCTCCGCAAATGCAAACATTAAATTATTTTAAATAAATATAAATAAAAATATAGAAAAAAAAGGTTATGTAATAAATTTTTAACTATTATTTGCATTAACAACTTTTATTTAAACCTTACATTCTGTATTACAAAATGTAAAATTAAAATATATTTATATTAAATATAAAAATGATGACATTCTTGTGTGCGTGAACAAATATTGTACGAGTATGTGTAAAATAGCTACTGCCTGCGAAGCTGATCAATAATATTAATTATAAAAATGAAAAAAATTGTACTAGACGCAGGTTGATCTATTCGCAATGCACCGGCGGTTATATATGATGATATCAAACATTATTGAAATTATCCTACGTTTTTATTTGTTTAGATGTTTTCTATAAGGCGAGAACAATTTTCCCAACTTAACGCTTTTTATAAATTTTATAAAATTTTAATATAATTTTGATGTTTAACCAATTTTGTTGAGTAAATAGTTCGCAGACTTGTACTAGAGGTATAACAAACCAAAAAACTATTGTCATATTATAATCACGAATCATATGTGATTCATAAAACTACTATTTTACCATTCTTTGAAAATTGTTACCATGGGCAAATTTTCCACACAGAACATTAGACGTGTATGTGCTCTGGCCATTTAAGGTAGAAATGGAAGAGTTGAAAAAAAAACACATCTTTCGCTTCTGTCTCCTCAAATGTTTTTCAAAGATACCGAAATCTGCGTTATTATATAAAAATATTTTCGTTGCTTTTAAAAGTCTTTGGTTTTTTCTTTGTATATCATTTTTTTGGTTCACATAAATTAATTAATTTTTATTGTTTTTTTTTCCCGTTACTTTAGGTTTGCTTTGCAAAAAAAGGACGAATAAAAAAAAAAAATATATAGGCTGCAGATTTTCACAGGTACGATTTTAAAATGTTTTTTAAATATGTGAGTTTATTTTTTAATTTACAAACTATAACAAAACTTAACTTGCGCAGCGAAATGCAGAGGTTGAGAGATAGGCACTTCTCGCGGATTATATGAACCGTTTTTTTTTTGTGAAGTTACTGGAAAATTATATGGCCAATAGAATTTCACGCCCAGGAAACATATTTGACAAAAACCAGAACGATCATTTCTCGACAACCAATTTTTGATTAAATTTTGTTTTAATATTTAAAGTATTGGCGAATTATTCAAACCCTAATAACAGAGTAAACGATATATGATTTAAAAAGGAAAAAAAACCACCTGAGTTTAGTGATATTGATAGAGGATCAGCACATTTCCAGAATATTTTATGAACACTTCAACGCAATTATCATGTGGTGTAGCACACATAAAAGAGACTATGAAAATTACAATGATGATTATGAATTAAGGAGGCAGGATATTTCCAGGATAATTCAAGTACACAATTCCGCACAATTGTCATCATGTGCAGGTACCTCTTTTGAAAGAGAATTTAATGAGGACCTTTACAGAAATAATTCCAAGACGCTACAGCACAAAAGTGCCATGTGTTGTACCTCATATGAAAACAGAATTTAGTTATGAATATTCGAATGATACTTGATGCCATAAGGATCAAAACCTTTTCAGAATATTTTAATGACACTACAACACTAAATTCTCATGTGCTCAAATAAAAGAAAATTTAATTAATATTCGCAAGATTATGATGCTATTGAGTATTTTATCAGAGATAATTCCAGAACAATTCAGCACAATTGTCTTGTTTGTGGTGGTATCTCATATGATAGAGAATTTAGTAATGAAAATTAGAATGATACTGAATACCACAAGAATCAGAACTTTTCCAGAATATTTTAAGGACCCTACAGCACAAAATTATCATGTGATGGTATCTAAAATGAAAGAGAATTTAATGAAGACCTTTACAGAGATAATTCCAAGACACTTCAGCAAAATTGTCTTGTTTGCGGTGGTATCTCATATGAAACCGGATTTAGTTATGAAAATTATAATGATACTGAATACCACAAGGATCAGAACTTTTCCAGAATATTTTAAGGATCCTACAACACAAAATTATCATGTGATGGTATCTCAAATGAAAGAGAATTTAATGAGGACCTTTCCAGAGATAATTCCAAGACACTTCAGCACAATTGTCTTGTTTGTGGTGGTATCTCATATATGAAAGAGAATTTAGTAATGAAAATTCGAATGATACTGAATACCACAAGGATCAGAACTTTTCCAGAATATTTTAAGGACCCTACAGCACAAAATTATCATGTGATGGTATCTCAAATGAAAGAGAATTTAATGAGGACCTTTCCAGAGATAATTCCAAGACACTTCAGCACAATTGTCTTGTTTGCGGTGGTATGTCATATATGAAAAAGAATTTAGTAATGAAAATTCGAATGATACTTGATGCCACAACGATCAGAACCTTTCCAGAATATTTTAAAGACTTGATTTTATAGCCCACTCATTTATTACTATTTTTAAATGGATTTGTAATAAAAAATACAATAATTGCATTAGGTCGCGCCTATCAAATATAGAAATATAGAAATTTCACCATAAGTTTTACTGCTAAAATGCCGGTTATATTTTAAATTCATAGCTTAACTTTTACATAAATTAATTATTGTAAACAAAAATGCTGCAATTGTAATGAAATTGCGCCCAATCAAATTAATTATCATCTATTTGAATTTTTAAAAAAATAAATAAACATTTTTCAAACGAGATTCTTTTGCCTCAAGGTATTTTAATGAACAAAAATTAATAATAATAAATAAAATAACATAAAAAAAAGTAAACACATTTTTTTCTTGTTATTATTATAATTTTTTTAAAAAAAAAAAAAAAGTACTTTCAAAATTTACTACTAAATAATGTTAAAAAAAAGCAATAAAAATTAAGTAACACGAAGTTTTTTTGTTTTTTTTTTATTAAAAATCATATAAATAAAAAATGAAAGGAAGTTTTATTTATTTTTGCATAAAATTACGTTGATTATTTATTTAATTTATACAAAAAAAAAAAATTAAGCATTTTATGACACATTATACAGGAGAAAATATATAATATATTTTTATTTTTATTTATTTATTATTAAAAAAAATATATATATATTTTTTTTTATAAGACACTTGTGCTCTTGCGATGAAAATGTTTTAAAAGTAGGTCAGAATTTTTTTTCACTTTATTTTTTATTTTATTTTATATTAATTTTGAATTAAATATTTATTGTTTTTTTTTATTATTATTATTATTATTATTATTATTATTAAAATTCCACAAAATTCACACATACATTTAATATTATTAATTAATATAAATAACAGCGAGATTGTAACACATTTTTAATCAATTTTATAATAGCCGCGAAGTATATAAAAAAAATACTAAATATATTTAATTACTTTTATGAAAACATTTAAAAATCAATATAAATAAATAAAAAAAAAAAAAACAAACCAGAATAACAAGATTTCAAAAATAATAAAAATAAACCATATATTAAACGACAACACGATAATGTACGTGAATTATTTTTAAATAATTTAAATTTAATAATATTCTATTTAAAATGAAACGAAAAAACCATTTATATGCGTTAAATCAATACGATCGCTTTTTACATACTGAACTGAAAAATTTTAAAAACCAAACCAAATCTCAAAAGAAATGCTTTTTAAACAATACGCGATCGCAGTGTCAACAACAAATAAAATATATATATAGTTTATTTATTGTTGTTGGTGGTGGTGGTGGTGTCATTTTGATCATATTTATAATTCAACTTCTTCTCTTCATGTACCATCTACCATCTCTCTACCATTTACCATCTACGTAACATATATTTATTTCATCTGCGCAGCAACGCTCTTTGCTATTGATTGCCATATCAAAATCATTATATACCATTTTTTTTCGTACTCCTCTCATTTATTCATATGTGCTCAATCACCCAGCCGAAAAAATATCACACTGTCAAAATATTTGTGTTTTTCATGTAGATATTCCAACAACATTCCAAGGAAGAGCAAAAAACAAAATGTTAAGCGCTGTTCAGACGCAACACAAACGAACGATTTTTGAGAATTATTTCTTGTAATTACTTTATGATTATCCAAAAATTTGCACAAATTTATTAACAACACGTGATTTTATTATATGAACGAATGAACAAAATAAAAATATTAAATAAACATAACTAATTTAGTAATTTTTACATTATATTTACATTTGATGAAATATTTATTTTTCACATATTTACACGTAGTATAATGTGTCCGGTAAATCAGCCTAAATGTCGTTTCACTCAATTGTCCTATAGCCAGCCATTGCCGCACATTTATGTGGGTGAATTGCGAATTTGTGGTTGTGTGTAGATATTTTTGGAATTTTCCATCTTTTTTTTATTGCTCATTATGCAAATGAATCATCAAATTTTATACGCTGACTGCTGCTGACTGACACACGGTGCGGTGCGGTTTGACTGTTGAGAATGAATAGAACATATTCTCACGTCATGCATACCTGAAGAAAATAAAATTAGTTTATTTTCGTTTCTATAAAAATAAAAAAAAAATTTAGAAAATAAAATTAAAACAAAAAAAATTCTTTATTATTTTTTATTATAATTAAGTAATATTTATATATCATTAAAGTGTAGTGTTGTTAAATTTATTAGTGAATGTTTAATCTTAAATTATTGTTTAAAATGAGATTATTAGTATTATAATTAATCGGTTCAGTTTTTAAATGCACCAAAAAAAAAAAAGAAAAGAACAAAATAGCTGTGTGTTCGTCCCGGCCAGCAGCGCTCTACATATTTTTATTTTATTAAAATTAAAATTTTTGTATTTATTTTTCTACATGTTTTCTTTATTAATGACATCAAATTATTAATATTATCATCAAGCATTAAAAACAATACGAAATTAAATAAAATTTCATCATTATTAATTTTCTCCTTTTTGCCTTTTTTTTTTTTCCACAAAACCTAAAAAAAATTAAAAGTCAATCTTTTCAATTTTTTTTTTTTTTTAACACGACGGTCGCCATTTTGTCTGACCGGCTGATTTTCTCACCAAAAAAGTTGACAATTTTGCAAATATTTTTACTTTTTTTTGTAATATAACTTAATTTAATAAAAATTAGTATTGTTTCAAATGTTTTTAACTAAATAAATAATCGTAAAAATTGGTTTTATTTCATTAAGAAAAAAAAAAAAAATAACAACAATCTTGTGTGTGTGTATGTGTTCGTGATTCGTGAATAAGAAAATATATATATCATTATTATTATCATTTTCGTCATCATTTTTATAATATAATCAACACCACACTAACAACAAAATCGTTGTTATCATCATCAACATCAACGAAAAATATCATTTGCAACAACAAAACGGCATTAGCACAATACTCGGTAGTAGAGCACCATTGTGCCGTCATATTTTTTTCTTCATATTGTCGTCGCCTTCGTTCATAAAAATAAAAAAACTATAAAAATTTCTTCTAATTGGTAAGGATTTTCATTAATTTTTTTATTTTATTATTTTTTTTATATATATATAAATAATTATTTATTTAATAATAATATTCTAAATATCTGTTCATAATGTAACGTCACACAATATTAGTTACTTCAAATTTTTATTTATTTGATGTAGTAAAGAAGAAAAATTTAATTTGTGAAACGCGTAAAACAAAGAGATCTACTATCGGAAGGAAAAAAAAAACAATTAAATAAATAAATAATAATATAACAACAAAAAAATATCGAAACCACCCCACAAGACCAAGACAACCTACCAATTACCAAAGTAATATTTGCAAAAAAAAAAAAGTATTTAAAAAAAAAACCTATCACAATAACAACAACAAGAACAGTGAGTAATTTGTTGTTGGTTTGGTGGATGTCACATTATCGCATAATTTGTAACAACAACAACAACAGCATTATTACTTATAAAAGAGGAAAAAAATAAATATAATAATTACAAAGTTTTCAATGACGGATAGTTTAAAAAAAATAAATAGGTAAGTTTTTTTTTTTTTTTTCTTTATAGATAGCTATGAGGAAAAAATTTAAAAATTGCCAATTCTGTCATAAAAGTATAAAACAAATTTTATTTTATGTAAATATTCATCGTTATTAAAATTTTCCATTTCATTCTCAATTGCTTCGTTTTTTAGTTGCGAATTTAATTCCATCTCTTATGATGATGTGCGGTACGTCATCATTCCAAATTCAAAATAGTGTAGAATTTAAATGTGTATGTTGAAAAATTTATCATTTGTAATACGAAAATAACAATAAAAATGCACCGTTCGTTCTTCACTTGTATACTATTATTAATATTTGTGGTGTGTCTTGTTGAGTCTATCTATAACTTCATAGATAATATTAGGTGGTGGTGGTGGTGGTGGTGGTGATGGTGGTGGTTAGTTGTTTAATTTTATTATATATTTATTCTTTAGTTTTTTTGCGATATTTCTAAAATTATTACACGTTGAGGCGTCACAATATTATCAATAATAATTATATTTTGTATGTCACCGATCGCCGCACCTATTTAATAATTTTTTTTTTTTTTTTTTTATTCTATTTGCAACATTAAAAATGTGAAACATGAACAAATTAGTAATATTTTACTTATAAAAGATTCTCTCTATTTTAATTGAAAAACAAACAAAAAATAAAAAATTAATTGACAAATTCGCAATTTAATAATAATTTTGCTATGAGATGCTCGCATTGAAACAAAAAATAGTATAAAAATATAAAAATTAAATTATATTTTTCCAAAGTTTTGATGATTGCATAATTTTGTAATCTTTTATTATTTTATTCTTGTTTGTATCTCTGTCTTTCTTACATTTAAATGATTTTTCAAATTTATAAGATTATTTATAATTTATATGTTATTGTTATTTTTAAAAATTTAATTAATCTCTAAATTGACATTGCTCCGGCGTTTGTTTTTTTTTTTTTTCCTATTAGATTATTTCAGTGTTGTTGCTTTGAAGTATTTATTAAATTTCCGAATAATAGATTTTAAGTAAAGTTTATAGAATTTTGCAATTACATAGATAGCAAATTTATGATTTTATGGAGATGTGTATGGACTTATTGTTTATAATACCATAAAAAGTTGTGATTCTGCTTTAAAAAATTAATATGTTTGATAATAGTCTAAAACTTTTCAAATTCATAATCAAATTACGGAGTAAATTTAGTTTATTGGTGGTGTACAGAAATCGATAAATAGGATCTTTCCTTTCAACTGTTATTACACAAAAAATATGATAGACTCATGATTCAAGGTGGGTGGGATGCGGTTTGAAAATTTGTATTGGAAAAAATTAAAGCATTGATAAAGAGGATGACCTAAATACTTTCTAAACATAAATAGAGCAAGCATATGATGGGAAGTAGTAGGTGACAGGGGCAAGAACTTAACGATGGCAGTACCCTAAGGTTTGATAGATGAATTAAGTCGTCGTATTTGTGACACCGGTCCCCATTAAAAAACAGATTTTATAAGTAATATATGTTTAATATAATAAATTTTTTCTATGCCAATCAAGCAGTTCGTGATCAACAGTAAAATGTACAATGAATCTTTCTGTATCAAATAGCGTTCAATATTAAACACCCGTCTATGTGATTCGCTTCGTTTGATTAAATCCACAGCGACGTGATCAACAGTAAAATACACCATACACCTTATTGTATAAAACATCTCTATATATCATTCACGCTTTTCATTGAACAACTCGTTTTCTATCGAAATGATTGGATTAAATCCTCCCCCGTTGGTATCAACAATAAAATACTCCATACAACCTCTTTAGATGAAACCGCTTTCTATATCAATCACCCTTTTAAGTACACCACTTTCTCTCGGATTATTTTATTACATTCCCCTGGTCGTAGTCGCGAATAAAATGCGCAATGTAAATGTACAAAAATCTATGTTAAATCGATTTTGACATTTATTACAATCGAGTTGATAAATTCCTCCGCATAATATTTCAATTTTATGATATTTCATACAAGAAAGAAGGATTTACTACACATAAATCTTGCGTGGCTACAGTAAATTTTAATTTGGCAATGTGCAGCAAACAAACATGTCAATACATTTTGTCAGTTCATTTCATGTTGACCTTTGTTTGCCAAACTGACGTTCACAGTCTTCAATTCTTTACCTTATGTTTTACCACAAATCGATGAATTTAGTATGAAGCAGTAAAAGTCAATAGATTTCATAAACGATAATTGTTTTAATCATTTATTGATAATTTCATGACAAGTAAAACCACATTACCCTACATTCTAACATTACCATTGCATTTGAGAGTTAAGGCATTTAACTATCCCTTCTTTTTTCTGATGGGTTTTTCTTTATTTATTTATTGTAATTATGCATGTCACACATTGCAAGCTTTTAGATAATATGTTAAATACAAAGAGATGGCATATATTATATTGTTTATTTAGAATTAAGTTGGGAACACCGTCGGTTCTTCACATATACTTGCTTTTCTGGTTTTTACAATTAATATCATCAATTTTAAGAATATTAAGTCCAAACAATTATACCATTAGTTGGTGAACTGAAATTAAAACCTATGAAATTATGCTCAGAAGCAACACATACTGATTTTCCATATCCGTATTAAAATTGTAGCTGAATTTTAGCAATATATTATTTTTGCTATAAAGACATTATGTGTCCATTCACTGCATTTCGAAAACAGAGATCATGTAGGTTGAAAAGTCATTTAATGAAACCACTGTACGTGTGGTTTTCGAAATTTCATTGTGATGATTTTGATCTTATAATATCATAAACGACGATAGATGAATTGATGATTGTTGTTTGTGTGTGTTCATTATCTACTAATGCTTCACCTGAAACCGGGTCAATCGATTACATACGGTAGTTATTTACTGTAACAAATATAAACGTAATGATAATGTATCCAATTTAATTTCAATCTAATATATACACATGTCAGTAAAGTATGCTATACTCTAACTGGAACGGTCAAATGTGAAAACTATCTGTTAACCACCATATTCTGCAAAATTTGTACGTTCCATTGGACCAGTTCTTGCAAGAAAAAATATATAATACAACAATTTATATGAATTCCTTAGAAGATGAAATGTGCGGCCACTGCGCGCGATATATTTTGGTATCCATTTTTTTAACATTTCATCATAAAAATTTGAATTGAAACTCAGATGAAACGTTGTCATACTATTGTTTGTCATTAAAATCAATAGTACCACTTTTGAAGAGTAAGCGTTGAAACAACCAATCTCTATAAATGCTATTTGTAATAACGCATTTTAATCCATAAACTGCAACATGCATTCGGTAATGAATTAATGAAATATTGGTCAGTTCTATTACAAAAACGGAGTCAAAACGTAACCACACTAAAACAAAATGAACTTCAAGTACCAAAACCCTAACCGTTGGAATTTTGAAACAGTCTTACATCTCTAGGCTAAATAGTGGTTTAGGTCAAACTTCGCTTCAAATACGAGATTGAATACGCGCTATAATAAAAATAAAATGTATTCAATGTCGAATTAATTCATTTGTCCAATTTTTGACTTCTTCCTATAAATTGAATTGTTGTTTAGAAAGTGTTGCCTCGATCGAAATAAGTGGTAGGCAGAAGGGAGCAAGTCCAGTGAATACGTTGGATGGGATAAAGCATACTATATAAATATATATTTGGATTGGTTTTGCATTTTTGAGCATTGCCATGGAATAAAATTACCTGCTAACTTATTCCATTCCATTTTCCTCCATTGATCGATCGATTGGTCTATATTCTGATGCCACAAAAAATTCTAATTGCGGTACATTTGAATCTATTATTAACTCTTTCTCGATTATTATTATTGGTTTGGTATTGATTCGATTTCTTTTAATTACATTAAGTAGCCATCCGTATAGACTAGATAGGCTTTGTCTTTAAAACATAACAACCCTTTAAAGGAGGTATAGTGATTATTTCAAATTATAGTTTATAAAGAACTTAATTGATAGCAGAATTTGCTTACAAAATTATATATGATTGGATTGAATCAAGAAACGCATTAAATTCTATGTTATTTTGAATAATGTAAAGAAATTTAAACTTTAAATTGTATTTTTTTTATATATATCCAAGAATATTCTGTTGTATCTTCTCGCAGACATTGGAATTTAATGGTTCTTAAACGGTTCTTGTTTCTACTCTATATATGATTGTTTCTTTTACTAAAATAACTATTAGACTAGTCATTACTAAAAATTCCTATTTATACTAATGCCATTGATGATAACATTAAATATTATAATTATAATTATAAAAGACCGGTATATATTATTTAAAAAGACTTGTCGCAATAATTAATAGCTTGTTTTATCATTTTCTTTATTTCAGATCTTGTTTAACATCATAAAAACCTGAATATTAATTTATATATTATTAAATGAAATATGTAAAATATTTTGGGCTGCATCAACCTTATCACCATAACATCAACAATAACAAGAACAACAACAACAACAATAACAACAACAATAATAATAATAACAACTGTATAATATCAACAAAATATTCATTCATTCACAAACGAACAGACAAACACAAAACGCGCAGTATTAAGTGATTTAGAAAAAAATATTATATAAATAAATATAGTCTGAAAATAATTGAAAGGAATTCAAATAGAAAAGAAAATGACATTCGATAATAAAGGTCATTGCAATAGTGAACCCCCCGAAAGTCAATCGGATATGTCATCTGGTGCCGAAACAAGTGAAACGTAAATATATTTTGATATATATGTAATTTATTAATAAATTAGTAAATAATTCATTAAAAATATTTTTAATTTTTATTTCAGAACACCAGAAGATTTAATTTCATCATATCCGGAATCAAAATTACGTTCACTTATTATGAAAATTTCGAATCCAAGATGGGTTGTACCAGTATTACCGGAACAAGAACTGGAGTGTTTGCTAAATTATTCAATTGAATTAACATTAGCCGGTACGTTTTTAGTTTTTGTAATATATGTATTTGTATAAGGTTACACCAAGCGTGAAGCGTATGAATATATGACATCTACCGAAACATTATATAAATACTACACCACTATCAATCGTATACTAATATCGTCTACATTAGTAATCCCAATTTGTTGCAATCCATTTGTTTACAACGTTGTAAGCGTATTTTCATATTTAATATTTGGTATTATAACCATACGAGAAGCATCTACCATTTTTATTGCTTCAGTTCTAACAAAAAGATATTCCACGCGAACTGATTTTTTGAATTTATGAACAGTAAAAATTGTCACTTCGGTTATTTTTGTTGTACCCAGAAATTGTTGAAATTATTAAATTTTATGTGTACGCATCAGGGAGAAAGAGATTAAATAAGTAGTTACTACCCCAACAAATTTTACTTTGTTTCCACAAATTCTACACTAAATGCTATGTTTGATGATAATTTTCTATAGATTTGTTCATATATCAAAGTCGAATAATAAATGACTCTAGCCTCTTTGTTCCACTATACATACGGTTGGGTATCATTTTTTTAAAAACTTCACAATAACTATTTGTCTATAATCTATACGGAAGTCATATTGCCCATCTACTAAACATTCATTCATTCAAATAGGAGAACTATTCCGCATGGGAGTATAAAACAACACAGCAGTGTCCAATTATCAAAAAATAAATGTTTACTTGAGTGCTTGCGTATAGTTTTATCGTTTTTTTGTTGTAAAGAAATATAGTAGCCAATGAATTGTTCGATGACTAACGTCAACGTTTAGTCTCTTGGATTGTTGTGTGTTGGCTTCTGTTTCAACTAATGTTGGTTAGTTGTTCTTTATCACTTTCGTAGAAAGATGACCATATTTTTCTTTATTAACATATATTTTCACAATTATTGATTTATTTTTAAAAGGTGGAAAGATTTCCGAAACATAGATCACAATAGATCCTTTGTGATAGTTTGCTAGTTCTTCTCTACTCAGTGATTATACGAATTGATTGTTTAGACATACGCTTAGCTATCGTACCCCACTATAGTGTAATTCTATTAACATTGCAGTCAACTCGGTAAATTACTCCATATTAGAGTAGGTTACAATTCTGCCATTATCATGTCGATAGATTTTTGTTAATTCAATTATTTTTGAATCGCCCGCATATTGTGTTGTGTGAGCAAACATAGCGTCCAACAACATATTTTCAAAGTTATTCACTTTCTAAACGAATAATAATAATAATAATTTAGTTAAGTAATTTATAATAGAAAAATACTGGTCATACCGGTAATCAAACTCGTTTCGATATAGCTATTATTGATGACTTAGCTATGTACAGCCATTATTTGTAAAGTTAAGTAAATTATTTAAAATATTAATCGTATGAACCCCTAATGCTTTCTACTTTGACGATTATTTTTAATCGATTGTGTCTATTGTACACACTATAAATTATCAATAATAAATATTATTGTCGTATATTTATTTTATTTATATTGTTGATAAAATCAAATGTTTAAATTGAAGTTTCGACCCGATATTTACCATTAAATTATTTAATATGCTAATAGCTAAAGATAATAAATAGTAATTAAATATACGTCACACACACACACCGATCGAAAGTTCAATTTAAATATTTTATTTTTAATAATAATCATTATCTTCTTTTATTAATCAATTTGTTAATATAACTTAATATTTCTTTTGTTTAATTTATTAATTTTATTTGTGTTTACTTTTAGGTATTGATCATGAATGTGAACCATGTGTTAGATTTTATCGTGAGGGACTATCAACGTCATTTCTAAAAATATTAACTGATGATGCTGTCAATTCATGGAAATACAATATCCATTATTGTATATTAAATTCATGCGGAAAACTTGTACAATTATGTGCATTACATATGAAACGTGATAATCCTTATTTATTGGAATTATTAGCAATTGTATTAGATCCCGATAATAAATTTAATACCTTTAATTCATCGCGTACATCCGATCAATATATAAATCTTCCAACAAGTGGTAACGGCAATGGAGGCATTGGTGGTGGTGGTGGCGGTGGTGGTGGTGGCGGCGGCAATTGGGGTAATTTAGAAGATATTCATATATATGCTGTTTCACCGACAGATCCAAGAAGTCCAAGAGGCTGGTTAGTAGATCTTATAAATAGGTAAATATATGATTTATTTTTATAATTTTTTATTATCACTTATTGGTAACGTTAAAATATAATGATCAAGTTAATTGCGTCATTTTAAGCGCACCTCCCCCGCTTGAACCATTCATTCACCGAAGAGGGGTAAATAGGAGAATCTGCAATTTGCGGTTATTCCTATCTTCACTGTTGGATCAAAAACGGATGTTGGAACTGTAGTATAAATATTTTCGGGAGATTTATAATGGCATCGTTTTGGTTTTAGGTAGATTTACAATTTGCCGTTCAGTAATCGGCTAAATCTACCATAGTCATACCTAATGATCATTTAAATCAACCGGAAACAATTATTATCTCAGTGCCTAACCTCTAAATTTTTTTTCATATTATGTTTTTTTCCTTAAATATATTCATATATTATTTTTCAATATAAATATAGATTTGGTCAATTTGGCGGTTTTGATAATTTATTAGAACGTTTTAATATTGGCATGTCATTATTAAAAAAGCAATCTGGATCGTCTGAAGATTTACCGTCATCATCGTTAGGTACAACAACAACAACATCATCGATGAGTTCCATGGATGATTCATCATCCAAAATGAAAACATCAACTATTTCGTCGAATGGCACCAATAGCACAAGTTCCAGCATGTTAATAAATGATAATAATAAAATATCATTACAATTATTACATGCACTGCTGCGTCCATTTGGTTTATGTTATGAATTGTTAACGGTGCCCACGATTGAAAAGTATTTTATGCCAATATGGGAAGTGGTTTTAAATTTATTAGATAATCTAACCGACGAAGAATTAAAACGTGAAAGTCGTAATGATTCAGTAAATGGACTTATAAAAGCAGCCAGATGTATAGCTAGTCGGTTACCAAATCAAGAGAATTTAATAAAAGATTTAGAAATGTTTCGCTTAAAAATGATATTACGATTATTAAAGATTTCTAGTTTTAATGGAAAAATGAATGCATTAAATGCAATAAATAAAATGATAAGTAGTGTTGCATGTCATTCACATCGAACTCAAGGTCCACAATGTCAAACCGATGAAGAAATTGATTGGTTAACGGCTGAACGTATTTCGGTATGTACGACATAACAGTAATAAAGAGAAAGTCAAATTTCACTAATTTTATTATTTTTTCATTTCATTTTTAGACTTGGATTACAGATACTGATGTATTAGGAATTGTATTACGTGATTCATTGCATCAACCACAATATGTTGAAAAATTAGAAAAAATAATACGCTTTTTAATTAAAGAAAAATCATTAACCTTAGAAGACTTAGACGCTGTGTGGCGTGCACAAGCCGGAAAACATGAAACGATTGTTAAAAATGTACATGATTTGTTAGCAAAATTAGCATGGGATTTTAATGCTGAACAACTTGATCATTTATTTGGTTGTTTTCAGGTAAATATTTATAATTGCCATTTTATTGTTGTTATCAACTGTGTATACTGGGTGTCGACGAGTCCGTTCAACTGTTTGGTGATGTTGGACATTATTCTAAAATAATAATAAACACTATTTGTGTTAAAATAATCGTGCTGCAATAGATATAAACTAAGTAGGCTATAAATAAAACAATTGACTATGTTCAAATGTAGCGCAACAAATTAGTTTTACTATTTTGATAGATATTTTCTCTTAATACATATATATTTCAATTAATTTATTACAGGCAAGTATGACAACAGCAAATCATCGTCAAAGGGAACGTTTATTAGAATTGATACGTCGTTTAGCCGAAGACGATAAAAATGGTGTTATGGCACAAAAAGTACTGAAATTATTTTGGGCATTAGCCCATACACAACACATACCACAAGAACTAATGGATCAAGCACTTGGAGCACATGTAAAAATATTAGATTATAGTTGTTCACAAGATCGTGATGCACAAAAATCAATATGGTTAGATAAATGTGTTGACGAATTGAAAAACGTTGATAATTGGGTACTGCCAGCTTTAAGACTGATACGTGAAATATGTTGTTTATATGAAACATCACCGGCGCATGCACCTCGTTCACATCCAACATTAAATCGTCAACAGGCTATCGATCGGTTACAAAATGAACATTCACTTGTTATTTTGGTAACAAACAGTTTATCTGTTTATATGGATAAAGTTCGACAATTGGTAAATGTAAATCACGATATAAATCCAAATTGTTTAGAATTGGATGGACGGTATCCACATCAACAGCAAATACAAGAACGTTTAGATTTTTTAAAATTTCTATTAAAAGATGGCCAATTATGGTTATGTGCGGATCAGGCAAAACAAATATGGCATTGTTTGGCTGTAAATTCTGCATTTCCGGGCGATCGTGAAGAATGTTTTCGTTGGTTTGGTAAACTAATGGGCGACGAACCCGATTTGGATCCGGGTATAAATCGTGATTTTTTCGAAAATAATTTATTACAATTAGATCCAAATTTATTGACAGAAAGTGGTATCAAATGTTTTGAACGTTTTTTCAAAGCTGTTAATTCAAAAGAGGAAAAAATAAAAGCACGTAATCGCGGTTACATATTAGACGATGAAGATTTAATTGGTAAAGATTATTTGTGGCGTGTCATTACAACCGGTAACGATGAAATTGCACGCAAGGCTATCGATTTAATGAAAGAAGTACAGACTGCAATTGGACCACGATTGCAAGCCAGTTTAACAATGTTTCATGAAAATTTCATAAACGAATGCTGTGATAGATTAAAAACACATTGCGAAAATATTACTGCACTAAGTAATAATACAAATAATAATAATAATAATAATAATAATAATAATAATAATAATAATAATAATAATAATAATAATAATAATAATAATAATATTAATAACAATAATGTTAACACAAATAATAATAATAATAATAATAATATTAACAACATTGATGATGGTGCCATAAGTAATAATAGTAATGTTAATAACAATAGTAATAATAGTAATAATAATAATCACAATAATAATAATAATAATAATAATAATAATAATAATAATTATAATAATAATAATCACAATAATAATAATAATAATAATAATAATAATAATAATAATAATAATAATAATAACAATATTAATACCAATCAAAATTATAATATTAATAACAATAATAATAATATTAATAATAATAATAATAACAATAATAATAAAAATAATAATAATAATAACAGCAACAACAACAACCATAATAATAATAATAATAATAATATAAATAAATGTAATAATCAAAATTCCAAAGATTGTAAATTGCGTCACATTGAGGCGGATAAAATGTGTCGGATTATTAGTGTTTTACAAGAATATATAAAAGAATGCGATCGAACATTTATTGGTGAACGTTATAAGTTACCATTGAACCGGGCTCATCGTGGTAAACATGTGAGTTTATACATACGATTTCATAATCCGGGTCGACCCATTGATGATTTAGAAATTAATACACATACAAATGAAATGGTGACATCATTTAAACGGAATTTAATGAAAAAATTAAACTATTCGAATAATTTTAAAATAGATTTATATTATAATAATGGTGATCTCATTGAAATTGGTGATGAACGTAATCCAATTGGACAATATTCGATACGTGATAAAATGATACTAACAGCTAAATTAACACCGAAACTAACACCGATTGGACCCGGTTTACAATGTAGCCCAGATAGTTCCAGTGACAGTAGTACAGGTAATATATTATTTTTTTTTTTAATTTTATTTGCCACGTTATTTAACTTCTTTTTTTTTCATGTACACAATAACTATATAGAAATAGTGAGATATAGAACATTTGCTTAATTGTGAACGTTAAAATTTCAGTAACATTTTTAATTCATCATCATTTAATAATTTCATTAATCTGTCGCGCCGGATCACCTCATCCTCATTAATCTGTAATTCATTAATGTGGTAACAAAGAAAAACTGTATGTGCATGAGGCTCTGAGTTGCAATAAAATAAATAAAGACGTTTGAAATTTGTCGCAACATCTTTATATTTCTCAATATGTCTTCAGTTTGTTGACAAAAATAAACTTTTGCCTCAGTGATTATTGTCACCGATTACGAAACCATAAACCATTATATGGTAGATGGAGAAGCGCTTCAATAGCATTAATCAATAATTATAGCAATAATCCATATGGGTGGCATTGATCTGTACGATATTATCGATATTGCCCTTACCAATAATAATTGCATAACAATATGAGATGTAAAATTTGATGGTGTGCAAGTTCTTCAAATATTCGATTTAGATTTAAAAATGATTCCGCACCATAAACGGTGTATCAAGTATCAAACAATATATCGTAGTTGACTATGGTAAAATCTTTTTATATGTTACCTAAAGATGTGTCCGATCCCAAAAAGTGCATCTGCATAATATTGATAGGTTACGCCATTCTGCCCGTCCCGCAAACGAGGCTAAGAAACAATATTATTGTTTTGGTTTATTAATAGAGGACTTGATGGGTTTAAAAACATATCAAAAAATAATAATTGCTCAAGTCCGTACTTTCTGTTTTATTGCACTGGTTGTGGTGTAGTATGTGCATGACTTTAATATCACTTATGCAATAGTTATAATAGCAATAGCTATAACGGGCCATTTGGCACCAAATGTGGCTGCCTCTTGGTTTTACTGCTAATGTATGTGACCGACAAATAACTGAAAACGACGGTGTGTACCACATTTAATGACAATTTTACAGTTCAATGGGTCCAATTATTAACAGGTGATTTTTAGCCTTCTCCATGCGCTGTTACGAATGTTATTTTTTTTTAATTGTATATATTTTTCTTTTATGTTCAATTTTTTTTTAATCATTGCGTTGTGCTGCTGTGCACGCACTGCCCATTATTTATTTTATGTTAAATCTGAAATTTTATAGAGTATTTTTATTTTCCAAATTAAGTATGTTCTTAAAAAATTTTACTGATATCATTTCTGACTTAATAACTGTCAAATGATATTGTAAATTAGTACATCGCGGTTTTTTAGGTAAATTATATTTCTACTTTGAAAGTGATTTGATTTTTGTATACAAATTTTTAACTGATATAACACATTTTTTTTTCTTTGTTGTTGTTTGTTGTTTTATAAAAAGTTTCCTTTTTTTTTGTTTTTTTACACTTATCATATGGAAAATTTGCAGCTGTTGTTGATGCGTGTTTACGTCCGTTGAGCACTACCTCTACTACTAATATGAATAAATGTATTGAATTTCATCTATTAATAAAATTGAAATATATGTTTAATTATACAAAAAATTAATGCTAACAATTTTTCAATTTTTCAATAATAATATAGGTTCACCGCCACGACCATGTCCAGATATACAACGAGCTGAAACTGAATGGTCATTGCCCGGTGTATTAATATCACAAAAACCAAATTATACAGATTTTTTTATACGTATATATCAAATGGGTAGTGATTTACAGCATTCATTGTTGCGTGATTATTGTCGCAATCTATTGCATTTATTACCATTAGATAGATCGACAACACAACAGATTCATGCAATGTGTGGTGGACCAACATCGGCCGCAGCTGTTATATTTGACACAAATAAAGAACTAAAGCCAACACCAGAATCAATGTTTTTACATGCAACACCCGCACAAATACTTTATAATTTAGAAGTTTTACATGCCCTATTGACACCGGCTATCGAACCATTAAATGAAACGAATTTAAATTTTCAATCGGCATGGGTACATTCCGGTTGTGCACATTTTATATTAAAACTATTAACTATAAAAAATTTTTTGCCAAATGTTGATATGCATACAAAACGTGCAGCTTTTCAAAATGTATTACGTTTAGTGAAAATTTTTTTATATATTGTTGGTTGTATATTGAGCCGTGTGGCTAACGAACCGGTTGATCATACTGGTAGTGGACGATCACAAACAGAAATTTTAAAATCATGTTTAGCATCGATATTAGGTAATTCAGAACATACGATACGAACGATATCAAATCGATTGGCCGATAAATTGGCGGTTGAAATGTTATCGGCCGATCCAGAAGGTGATGCCTGCCGCTTATTATTTGATACCGCATTAAAATGGTCATGCCCTGATTTAAAAACGATAAAAGCTATTGTATATTTAGCATGGGCAAGTGGTTGTGGTGCACTCGATAAGTTAGGTAATTGTATAGATTTTAGTAAAGAAACTGCAAATCCTGATCCACGAGATTATAATTTATGCAAAGAAGCATTTGAAGTATTATCGATAAGTTTAGTATTAAATCCAGAGGCAAATGAATCACTTAGCCGTGACAATGTATGGCCAAAATTTATAACATCAATTGTATTAACGAATCCGATGCGACAAATACGTGCAAGTGCTGCCGAACAATTATATTTTAGTTGTACATATTGTGCAGCCGATTGGCGTCCATTTGGTTTTATAATACAATTATTAGTGGATACATTAGAAACAACTGTACCCGAACATGCGGCTACGTGTGGTGAATTTTTTCAATTATTATGTCGTGCATTAAATTACGGTTGTTTGTGTAATTGGCCGCTGTCCGTTAGTGATTTATTGTTAACACAAGAATTTTCGTGTTTGCGCAAAGTACGTGATGTTGTTAAGGAAACTGGTGAAACACAATTACATGAAGAATTACTGGAAGGCCATTTAAGTTTAACTAAAGAATTAATGTTATATTTAAATCCCGATACAAAATCTCAATTAACAGAATTAATTATTGTAAGTATTTTTTAAATATATTTTTAAATAAACTTTAATGTTAATAATTGGTTTTTTTTTTTATTTTCTTCTTTTAATATTTATAGGAAATTGTAGATGATTTTTTATTTCCTGCATCTCGACAATTTTTACAAATGAGACAAACCGGTCAACTACCCGATTATAATCCACCACCGCCTGTGTGTCGAACACCACACACAATTGCAGCTGCTTGTGATTTATTAATTTCATTATGTCAAAATTCGGTGGCAAATATGAAATTATTAGTGAATACATTAGTTGATATGTTTTGTAATGGTTAGTATTTTATATTATTATCTGAAATTTTTGCCCATTTACAAAACGAAAACAAACAAAACAAAACATTAATATATTGCATGACATAGAGAAATTATAAGTATATCTTTGGTGTCCCGAATACGATGACGTATTTATCGCCCATACAATATTTTCACTTATCAGATTTCCGTTATACGTATCACTTAATATTTATCGGTTTTGTTGAGGCATAACTCAAATATGGATATTTTTTTAATTTGATATTTATGATATTCGTAACATCGAATCAATTTGCAACGAATAGTTGAGTCGGTTCAAAACATTGAAAACCTCTATACAGATAACAAAAATCAAAATAGAATCAAAAAGGCGTTAAAACATTACATAATTACCATTACTGGTACAAATTGAATTCCACTTTGGATACGTGTTATTTGATCACTATTATCCATGTATCCCTACGTAATGTTTGGGTTGAATATTTCCATACGAGATGACAATTACATTTAACATTGGAACATACTTAAAATATATTTTCCATTTTTTTTTTATTTCTACAGATACAGAACCATTACGTGAATGGGAATATTTGCCACCGATTGGACCTAGACCATTTAAAGGTTTTTGTGGTTTAAAAAATGCTGGTGCAACATGTTATATGAATTCAGTGTTACAACAATTATTTATGGTACCAATAATACGTAATGGAATTCTAAGTGCGGCTGGTGCAATTAATGATCCAAATGAGGATTTTAGTGGTGAAAGTGATGTACGTATAAAGATTGTTGTTTTTAATTTATTCTTTTAATTTATTGTTATTTATTTTATATAGTCACCGACCGATTTATTTAATGAAGATAGCAATAATAATAATACGAACAATAATAATAATCGTAATAAATATCATATTGGTATATTGAAACATGTACAGGCAATTTTTGCTCATTTAGGGCATAGTGCATTACAATTTTATGTACCTAGAGGTCTATGGACTCATTTTAAGTAAGTAAAATTCTTAATATATTTTGTTTTTATGATGGTATATTACATGTATTTCATTTCCATATTAACTAATATATTTAATGTATTTATATATGTAGACTGCAAGGAGAGCCTGTAAATTTACGAGAACAACAAGATGCTGTAGAATTTTTCATGTCATTATTTGAAAGTTTAGATGAAGGTTTAAAAGCTTTAGGTCAACCACAATTAATGGGTGCAACATTAGGCGGTTGTTTTAGTGATCAAAAAATATGTCAAGGATGTCCGCATCGTTATTCAAAAGAAGAACCATTTAGTGTATTTAGTGTTGATATTAGAAATCATAGTTCATTGACTGATTCATTAGAGCAATATGTTAAAGGTGAATTATTAGAAGGCGCTGATGCTTACCATTGTGATAAATGTGATAAAAAAGTAAAATATATTAATTTTTTTTATAATTTAATTAACCAAATACTTAAATTTGTATGTCGCATAATGTTTATTTAATTATTTATGGCAACAAACTATTTTAGGTAGTTACTGTAAAAAGACTTTGTGTTAGAAAATTACCACCAATATTAGCAATACAATTAAAACGATTCGAATATGATTATGAACGTGTGTGTGCAATTAAATTTAATGATTATTTTGAATTTCCACGAATATTAGATATGGAACCTTATACAGGTAATTATTATTTCTATATAATCTAGTAATAGTATATTAATGTCCAAATGAACCATAGAAAAGCCTGTTAAGTTAAGACAAGAAGAACGTTACTCGTCGTGATAATCAGCATGACATTACTCGCGAGATATAATGCTTACCATAAAAGAAACTGAGTCTTACAAGGTCAATTAAAATAATAGGAGTTGTCGCCAAGGAGGTGTTTTATCTTCAATTTTATGGTCAATTGTAGTCGATGAAATGTGATCGTCTGGCCCCAAAACGGAATCAATCAATAGATATATGGCCGATTACATCGTCATCGTCTATGGAAACGTACATGACGTGACGTTTAATATGATGAGGAAAATAGACATAACATCTCCTTATTTAAACAAAACAAAAATAAGCAACCAGGAGCAATGTTGGTGTATAAAAGATTATCAGTAAATAGAGATTAAAACCCAATATCATTTACTGATGTTTCAGATCAATCATAATAGGTCTACTAATATGTGTGTGCCGCTCACGGATTAATCTCTTTGGCCGCCTTAAATGATGGCTGTTTCTGCTGAAATATTTTTTTGTGAACGTATTCACTTTATATCTTTATCTTTCTCAGTTTGTGTTACGAGCTAAAAGTGTAAACAACATATTTTTTTTTTTGTTGAAAATGTCGTGTTTTGTGCCAGAAAAAAGTGATTTGCGGGGAGGTTTATTGTTATTGTTTCATTGGAAGAAAACTGCTGCTGAAAGTCATCGAATTCTTGTTGAAGCTTATGGTGAACATGCTTTACAAGAAAGAATGTGCAGAAAGTGGTTTCAACGATTCAAAAGTGGTGATTTTGATCTGAATGACAAAGAACGTGGAAAACCACCAAAAAAATTTGAAGATACAGAATTGCAAGCATTGTTGGATGCAGACGATGCGCAATCGCAACAACAACTAGCTGATTCCTTAAATGTATGTCAACAAACCATTTCTAATCGTTTAAACAATATGGGTAAGATCCAAAAGGAAGGAAAATGGGTTCCATATGAATTGACAGAAAGAAGCATGGAAAAGCGAAAAACCACGTGCGAAATATTGTTTCAAAGACAGCAACGAAAGTCGTTTTTGCATCGAATAGTCACTGGTGATGAAAAATGGATTTATTTTGACAATCCTAAACGGACTAAGCATTGGACTGATCCAGGTCAACCAGTCAAATTGACGCCAAAACGCAATATTCATGGAAAGAAGGTTTTATTGCGTATTTGGTGGGACCAAAAGGGCGTGCTGTATTATGAGTTATTGAAACCTGGTCAAACTATTACTGGTGAGGTATACAAAGGACAATTGAATAAATTGAATCAATCATTGAAAGAAAAACGACCAGAATGGGCGAACAGATATGAAAAAGTGATCCTTATGCACGGCAATGCTCGTCCACATGTCGCAAAACCGGTAAAAGAAACATTGGAAACACTCGGATGGGATGTGTTACCACACCCGCCCTATTCACCAGATGTTGCTCCATCAGATTACCACTTGTTCAGATCGATGGCACATGGACTCTGTGCACAACGCTTCCACAATTATGAAGACGTCCAAAATTGGATCGATTCTTGGATCGCATCAAAAGAGGAGAAGTTTTATTTTGATGGTATTCATAAATTGCCAAAAAATTGGAAAAAGGTTATACTTAACGATGGTAATTATATTCAATAAAAATTTTTTACTGTTATTACCGGAATTAATGTGTTTTATTTTTAAAAAAACGGCACACACATATTGGTAGACCTATTATATTGAAAATGCTTATAGGTTTAGATTTTTAGTATGATGAAGCAAAATGTTATAAGCATAAAAAAAATTGACATATCTTGGAATACCAGAAGCGTGCCATCACTACATTCTCAGATCAAAAAAGAGGCGGTTAGAGGCGCCATTAGAAATGATTCAAGAAATAAATGAAGTAACTATAATTGGAGATTATAGGAGATTTTCCCTAAGCATTCCGCCTCTTGGCATGGTGGAAACTACTTGTACAATCATCAAAGTCGAAGTGAATGCCATAGATTAGCAGATCATATATAGAAAAAAAAATCTGTAGTATATAGGACATTCAAGTAGTTCCAAAAATATTTATACTCCCACAAACTAGAGCCAAAATTAGAATTTTTGACTTTTTTTTAAAATGGAACGAGTTATCTATAAATGGCATTTATGGCATCTGAATCATTTTGTGGTAAACAGAAGGATTAAATATACACACAATTAATCTAAATGCAAATTGCGTTACACAACAGAACCGTTCTTGGACCCATTTCCTTAACCTTCGCAATAACAATAAAAAAAAGTTTCATAATTGAATTTTTTTGTTTTTTTTTTTTACTATTTTGTTCCAATAGTTTCCGGATTGGCAAAAATTGAAAACGAAGTCATAGAAATGGATGATACAATAGATGATGGTAAACCGATGACAACAAAATATCAATTAACCGGTATTGTTGTACACAGTGGACAAGCATCGGGTGGACATTATTTTAGTTATATATTACACAAGTTAGTGGTTGTTTTTTTTTATAATAATTGTCATATTTTATATATAAAAATATCTTTATAGGGATCAAAATAGTGGTAAAGAAATATGGTATAAATTTGATGATGGTGAAGTTGTCGAATGTAAAATGCATGAAGATGAAGAATTAAAAGCACAATGTTTTGGTGGTGAATATATGGGTGAAGTATATGATAATAATTTAAAACGTATGCAATATCGACGACAAAAACGTTGGTGGAATGCATATATGTTATTTTATACACGTTGTGATCAGACACCGATTGAATCAATACCAAGTATTGAACAATTATCGTTAGCTGAAAGTCGTAATTGTGTTTTACCAATGCCCGATGCAATTGAAAAAAGTGTTCGTACACAAAATATACGCTTTTTACATTCACGAAGTTTATTTTCAATAGAATTTTTTAATTTTATACGTAAATTAGTTATAAGTTGTGTACCGAATCCAAGGATAGAAAAGATGGTATATTTTAATTATTTTTGTTTGTATTTTATTTTTTGTACATTTATATTTTATTTTTTATATTTTTTAGACAATGGTAACCGAAGAAATATCATTATTAGGCATTCAATTGGCGTCAAAATTTCTATTTCATTCTGGTTTTCGTACAAAAAAAACATTACGTGGTGGTGCACTTGATTGGTAATGCATCATTATTATTATTATTATTATTTATAGTTTATGGGGTGGGTTGTTACCAATTTCTAAATATTGTATTCATTTTCTTTTACACAGGTATGAAGTGTTATGTCAACATATTCGTTTGTCATCACAGGTACGTCGTTGGTTTACAGAACATGCATTATTAAATCCACCACAAAGGCTAGCTGAATATATATTAGTAGCACCGTCACCAGAAGTGCGATCAGCATTTATTAAATTAGTTGTATTTATTTGTCATTTTGCAAATTATGATGATCCGTTGCCATGGTATGAAGGTGATAATTTAGCTGAACAAATTTTAATTTGTATATTAAAATTGTTAAAAAATGAAGTAGCCGAACATGGAAAGCATTTACCATTTTATTTTAGTTTATTTACAACGTATGCTGGATTGGGACTTCTAGAAAGACATCAATTATTAAAAGTAAGTTTAGATTAAGTAAAACACAAAAACAAAACACCCTAATGTCAAAATACTTTTTTGTTTACAATAATTAGTTTAATCATTTCGTTGTGTGTTAAATGCGTGCTAACAAAGTTAATGATCGTTTCGAATTCCTGCCTACAATTAGATTTTTCAAAAGTTCTCTTACGTTAAAAATTGTAATTATATTTTGATTTTTCTGTTTTTCGTCTCATAAGAAGTTATCTAACTGTTTGGCTGCACAGATGATTTATGAAAACAACTTTCACATTCAGTAAATGTTCTTTATGTTGTCTTGCAGCCATTGATGCTTGGAAATTTACTATTTTTGACATTTTAATAATTATTTGCAGCTTTGCCTTTTAAAAAGGGAAAAGGCAGACATATTTGTTGACTGACGAAATTCAAATATTCACATAACCGATTAAAACGAAATTGCAAACAATAATGCTTTCGATCCACTGTATGATATGATATAGTTGATTGTGCTGTTTACTAAATGAAACTCTATTAAGAATACCGGAATAGCGATGTCTAAACGCCAAGTAGTGCCCTGTAATGACACCGGTGGATGTGCAAAACGATTTTCCGTACAAGTAGACTTTTCGTTTTCTCCCAGCTCGTCAATCTACAAAAACAATTTACGAAAATATGGCATAAGCTTCCAGTTTCGTCTATAAATTTCTTGATCATTATTTAATTTAATGGTACAAATACCATCCCCACCCTTAGTCCATTTTGGAACCCAATCCAACCAGTTCATCTGTCTTTACATTCCCAATCACGATGCAACGACCGCAGTAGAGTGTGACCATATCATAAATAGACATTGGGTTAAGGATATTGATTTGTAAAATTCTGTCAACCCCAAACAGGTCAATCTTTCTGTGTACTTTATTTAGATTCTTCTGGTAGATTTGGATTCACATGCAGTGTCGACTTCACCGATTTGTGTTTGTCATAACCATGTTACGCGTTACTTAGTTTGTCCCCTTTTTTTCAAGATATTCTCTCACGTGTAGATCTGTTAGCCTCTTCAAAGTTTTTAATAATAATGCTGGGTTAGACTGTTTGGCCTGTAATCCTCTTAGCAGTACAGTGCTGTGGATTATACATGGACGGTTATGCTGTATAACGGTTTGTAAGCAGTCTCTAATGTATTCCTCGAACCCATTTCACCCTCAACATCTTCGTAACCGCGAAAGTTTATATTCATATGCAGTTACATATTTTCTATAATGTTTTCTGTTCATAATCCATCAGTTCTGCATAAATATCACAGCTATTTGATAAGTGCCTCCCGAATTGATCGAGTATACCTATTATTTGGCTTTACCATCTGATAAGATTTTTGTCCTTCCTCATTTGCTTTATTGCGATATTATATTTAGAGCATGCGTGCAGTTATTTTAAAATGAATTGTTAACTCTATGTGCAGATTGAAAAAGTTAAAGAGTAATTTCTCATTCTTTGAATTATCACCTTTGTTACGAGATCCTTTACGATATTCGAAAAAATTCTGGATTGAATGTAGTCAACCCATTGATGCATCCACAATGGTCATAAATTCTGTATGGTTTGTTTGTAGCTGAAATTATTCATTATAAGTTTATTGATTTTGTGTATTTTAATTTAAATATTCCGGAACATATCGAAACAAATTACCTCTTGTTGATCACTCTTTGTCACCTAACGAATAGACTATACAAGTTATTAAATCGCAAACCATTCCTACACAATAGTATTTGTTAGCCCCAATGAATATCTTATATTTATCCTTATTGTTAGAATACACAAAAAAAAATCCCGGCGTCCAAAAGAATGCGGACATCGGAAACAATATGTTTTAAATATACTGTATTTTTTTATATTGGATCATATTTAAATTTATTAATTATATATATTTTCTTTCTTCTTTTCATTATGTTCCATAGTTAAATATTCCTGCAATATTTATGAAAGTAGCAATAGATGAAGGACCAGGACCACAAATAAAATATCAAAGTCCAGAATTAAGTAAAGTGCATCAAGTTGTATCACAATTAATCAGATGTACAGATATCAGTAGTCAATGTCAATGTTCTCAAAGTTCAATCGGTGTTGTGTTACCAAATCCATTTATAGAATTGCATGTTACAGCTGAAAATGTTGTACCATTATCCAAGGAGGCCCATGAGTTATTATTTGTTAGCTCAAGGTATGAATAAACAACAAACATCGATTATAATTATAATAATAATTTTAAATATATAATATTTCTTTTCATTTATGATTTAGTTATTTAAAAAAATTAATTGAAGATGTAAATGCTGGTGAAGAAGGTTTAGTTTTACTTCGATATTGTTGTTGGGAAAATCCAACATTTTCACGTAATGTACTCAATGAATTATTATGGCATTGTGGTTTTCCATATTGGCATGATATAAGACATTATACAGAATTATTATTAAATATATTGCTAATCGAAGATTCATGGCAATATCATCGTATACATAATGCTTTGCTTGGTATAGTTGAAGAGCGTGAAGGTATATTGGATACAATTGATCAGGCTAAAAGTCATTATCAAAAATGTGCTTATCAAATGATGAAATGTTTAGTACAATTGTTTAAACGAAGTCGTATAGCGGCGACTATGTTAACAGCCAATGAAAATGTTGCGCGCAGTTGGAATTCGGCGGTTGAATGGCTTCAAGAAGAATTAGATCGTAACCGAGGTGGATCTGGTCAATATAATTATAGCTCATGGTCGCCGCCGGCACAAAGTAATGAAAACACAAATGGTTATATATTAGAGAGATCTCAGTCTGCAAAAAATACATTACAATTAGCATATGAATTATTACCGGAAGAGGTTTGCAATGTACGATTATTTATTTTAAATATAGATATATATATATATAATATAGAATCTTTTTTAATATTTTAACATTATTCACATTAAAAAAAAAACATAGGAACAAGAAGAACGTACCGATTCAGATATTGAACAACAAATAGATAATATTGTACCGTTAATGAGTTCACTTAGTACTGATGTTACAGAGGATGTAACAAATAATTCTATTACGGACGGTAGTCCGATTGCAGGGCGTTTTGTGGAAAAAATGCAACAGCAGAAACAACTGAAACAACCAAAACAACAGCAACAGCAACAACAACCACAACCACAACAACAACCACAACAACAACAGCAGCAGCAACAGCAACAGCAGCAGCAGCAACAACCACAACAACTACAACACCAAAAACAACAACAACAACAACAGCAGCAGCAGCAGCAGCAACAACACCAACAACAACAACAATCATCTACTACAATATCACCAACAACTGCTACTTCATTATCAACAACACCACTTGGTACAGTCCCTATCAAAATCGTTGATATTTCTGAACTTGATGTATCATTAATTGCAACTGCAAATTTAATAAGTTTATCAGCAAGTCAGGTAAGAATGAATTAATAAATATTTCTTTTATAGGTTATGAAAAAAAAAACTAATAGGCGGCGTACCACTATTTGACTTTGCTGTTTTAAGCAATATAATTTTATTTTTGTGAAACTTGAAGTTATCTTATTTTTTCGTGTCGTGTTGAAAAATCGCTATATCATGCTTTTGACATATTCTAGTTTTGATCGATGCAAATTGATTATTTGTTAACAGTAGAGCTCAATATATTGATCTTAAAACACTATGTCGCACCAATCATTCGGAACTCGCGTCGTAACAAATTTTAAATTCAGAAATATACGATCAAAAGTCTTCATTTTGCTACCGTTAGTAGAGAGCCGACTGTTCAAAGTTTATAATCTATTAGTTTTCTATGTATAGTCACAATTACCGCCGAAATATGCATCCCTGACGCTGTGTCGATTTAAAAAGAAAAATCCAATTGAAAATTTAAATAACAGACAAACCAACATACCACAGTGCACGAACCGATACAAAATAAATACAGCATCAGTACAAAAACCAAAGGAGAAAATAACGTACGATATCTTGGAGCACGGACCACACAGTCTGCACTTTTACAACTACAGTCTTAAAACCCATTACGACATTAGCACGATTTAAAGTTGAGTTTACAAACAATGTAAACTCTTAGATCAAGTGTTCCGTCAATATTATCCAAAATAATATAATTTGAAATGGTAAGAATATTTTAAAATTAGATTTTTACGCGTAAAATTTATAACTTTAAATTTGCCATAATTTAAAAACATATATTCTTAACATTCGCCATTCATGGAACACAATAAAATCCAACTGTAATAAATGCCAATCCTTAATCGTATTAATAGTTCAATATATTTGAAATACATCATCAGCAAATATTTTGCATTCTTAATTTTTAAACACAGAAGACATATCATTAACGTACAATATTAATAAAATGGGTTCCAAATAACTATCCTGAGAGGTACTCGAGACGAAACATTAATTGAACCGGCCTATACATCATTTAACAAAACACTTGTCATGACCGAGTAGTTAAATACGATCCAATACAAAATTTATTCTAAAACTCATCTGTTGCCGTTTTTCAAGAAATAATCTATAATGTATATTTTATCAAATGCCTTTACTAAAACATCAGTATAAACGCAATTATTATTATTAATATTAATGTTATTAATATTTAGCAACAAGCTGCAGTTAGTCCTAGTGGAATAATGTTCTCAAATGTATCAACTGTAGATATAAATGAAAATATCGCCACACTAGCACAACAACAACAACAACAACAACAACAACAACAGCAGCAGCAACAACCACAACAACAACTACAACAACTGCAACAACTGCAACAGCAACACCAAAAACAACAACAACAGCAGCTGCAGCAACAACAACAACAACAACAACAACAACAACAACAACAACAACAATCATTTACTACAATATCACCAACAACTGCTACTTCATTATCAACAACACCACTTGGTACAGTCCCTATCAAAATCGTTGATGTTTCTGAACTTGATAAATCATTAATTGAAACTGTAAATTTAATAAGTTTATCAGCAAGTCAGGTAAGAATTTAATGAATTAATAAATATTTCTTTTATAGGTTATGAAAAAAAAACTAATAGGCGGCGTACCACTATTTGACTTTGCTGTTTTAAGCAATACAATTTTATTTTGGATAAACTGGAAGTTATCTTCTTTTTTCGTGTCGTGTTGAAATATCGCTGTATCATGCTTTTGACATATTCTAGTTTTGATCGATGCAAATTGATTATTTGTTAACAGTAGAGCTCAATATAATGATCTTAAAACACTATGTCTTAAAAACTTAGAATGTATATAGCATGTGACATATATCAAAAATATGTATTTTTGTGTTAGGACGATTAAAAACGATCTTCTTTAACCATTTATGGGCTCATTACTCAAATAAAACTAATGAAATTGAGGGAACATCTGCATTGTTCGCTAATTGCACACAAATTATAATTCTTAGCTTTTTCATTTGTACAAATTCCGCCCTAGCCACTGCGTATCGTAGTTGATTGGAACATCGCGGTCTTGAATATGACAGGACAGGAATCCATTTGTGTGAATTCTGTGTATTATATTATGTGTAACTGAAATATTTTACCTCATATCTGGCATCAAGGAAGGAAATCGTTTTAATAATTTATTTGTCTTGTAATGTAAATATAATTGACATTGGAGCAGTTGAAACCACTAACCATTTAGTATTAATAAGATAGCTGCGTTATATTATCGATCAATCATCTGTTACTCTCAATCCACCAAATAAATTTGGTTTGTTAAGAAAATCCGCACCAATCATTAGGAACTAGCGTCGTAACAAATTTTAAATCCAGAAATATTCAATCAAAAGTCTTCATTTTGCTACCGTTAGTAGAGAGCCGACTGTTCAAAGTTTATAATCTATTAGTTTTCTATGTATAGTCGCAGTTACCGTCGAAATATGCATCCCTGACGCTGACAAACAATGTAAACTCTTAGATCAAGTGTTCCGTCAATATTATCCAAAATAATATAATTTGAAATGGTAAGAATATTTTAAAATTAGATTTTTACGCGTAAAATTTATAACTTTACATTTGCCATAATTTAAAAACATATATTCTTAACATTCGCCATTCATGGAACACAATAACATCCAACTGTAATAAATGCCAATCATTAATCGTATTAATAGTTCAATATATTTGTAATACATCATCAGCAAATATTTTGCATTCTTAATTTTTAAACACAGAAGACATATCATTAACGTACAATATTAATAAAATGGGTTCCAAATAACTATCCTGAGAGGTACTCGAGACGAAACATTAATTGAACCGGCCTATACATCATTTAACAAAACACTTATCATAACCGACTAGTTAAATACGACCCAATACAAAATTTATTCTAAAACTCATCTGTAGCCGTTTTTCAAGAAATAATGTATAATGTATATTTTATCAAATGCCTTTACTAAAACATCAGTATAAACACAATTTATCTACGCACCACAATAAAATTTTTGGAAGCAGTAAGTGACAAAATCAAGCAAAATTTGTTGTGGTGGATTTAGTGCGAATAGAACCATGCTGTTGCGGGACATATAATAAACCTACCATTAAATGTAATCACATCAATGATCATACTGTCAGCAATTTGTGGAATGCAAGTATGTCTAGCAATCGGTTATTATTGTTACGATGCCTATTATTATTAGAAACGGAATAATGGAATTAGGAAAAAAAACCGCTAGCCACACATCTATTAAATAAAAAAAAGGCAAGTGTCATTCAAAAACACTCAACACATTTCGCCAGCACACAACAAATGGAATGAATACTTAACATCACATTTTAAAATTGGCTTAAAAAACATCAACATGGACTATCATTAAAATTCATATTATAGATAAATAATAAAATGATGGTCTGTTATCAGTATTATATATAAATTGAACAGAAATAGCGGTCGAATTAGCATAGGATAATTGAAAATATTCTCAATTGGAACGGATAACCACAATCACATCACTTATCATTAATGAATTTCCAAAAATATCTACCATTTTTATGATCAAATTAGATTATAATTTTAAAATGTAAAGTCCATACTTTGTTGCCACAAGTTCATATTGAAACAAGAGCTAGAGATATTGATAATATATTAATTCAAAATCATTACCCGATATACAATATTTACACCGTGTTTTGTTTCTCTTACATTCCATTAAATTAAATTATTATTATTAATATTAATGTTATTAATATTTAGCAACAAACTGCAGTTAGTCCTAGTGGAATAATGTTCTCAAATGTATCAACTGTAGATATAAATGAAAATATCGCCACACTAGGACAACAACAACAACCAACCGTAATAAATAAAATTCCAACTGGAGTTAGTAGTACAACATCAATATTATTAGGCGGAGATCAAACAAGTATAATAACCACAACAACAAGATCAACACCACCTACAATACCATTAGGAACAAATACAATAACATCTTCAACAACATCATCATCATCATCATCATCGACTACAATAACAACAACAACGGCAATAATTACATCAGCCACATTGTCATCATCAACAACAACAACAGAAATAACAACAATCACAACTATACCATCAACTACAATCACAGTACCAACAATAATAAAAGCTACAGAACAATAAACCTAAAACAACAATCAAAGACTAAAATAAAGTTATAATTATTATTATTATTAATATTATTATTATTAATTATTAATTATTAATTATTATTATTAATTATTACTATATAAAAACAAATCAATTTAGAAACAACCATAAACAAAAAAATATTATTGCCTATTTAATTATTATTAATTATATTATTTTTATTATTGTATTACTTAAAAAAAAAAAAAAAAAAATAAATATATTCTTATCATTAAAAAAAAAAAACAAAAAACGAAAACGAAAACAAAATGGCACCCCTATTTAAAATTAAATTTTAAAAAAAAAGTAATAATAATAATGTAATTAATAAATTAATTAATTTTTTGTTACAACAAAAGACTCCGTCGTCGTCCGTCAACCAATCAATCTATAATTTTTATGTATATTTATTGAATGATTTGTAATTGTTAATATGTTGTCGGTGCACACGTGTCACAATGTTTTTTTGATGGTTGATGTGTTTTGTTATGATTGAGATTTTCGAAGAGGATTATTCTAAAATATATAAATATAAAAATGAGATTATAAAAAGAATTAAAAAAAAAAACAAAACCAAAGCCTCTTATCATAATTTTTTTTTTAATTTTTTTTTATTTATTTTAAACTAATAATTATCAGTTTTATTATTTTTAATTTTATATTGCGTGTACACATCCGCCCGCGTGCGAGAGGTACAATAATTATGTTATTTGAAAATACAGAATTCATAGAAATGAAACATTTCACAAAAATACAATGCATTGCTTCGGCAACTCTAAATTGTTGCACAGTTTAGATAGAAACAATAATCACAATTCTGTTATTACTTCGCATAAAAATTGAGTGGGTGACCGGTGACCATGGGTTATGTTAAATTATCAATTTCCATTAATTTCTACGAATAAATGTTTACCTATAATGCCATAAGACACAATATAAAAAACTGATCACACAGTTTTACTCCGTAAATTTGGTGGATGGCGAACCTTCGCAACGCACATACAGTCCAAGTTTATGTAAATATTGTTTTCGTCTTTTAATTTATTACATTTTTTTACCGCATTGATTAGTCGCCGTTGCAAAAGATCGGGTTCAATTCCTTATAGAAAAATTGCAGAAGGTTTTTTTTTTCTTATACTGAAAATTTTCAATTTAAATTATTCAGACATTAACACTGATGTCTGCACATGCGATACCTGCGATACACACACGTTCAAATGAAATCGTATCGTCTGTAGTGTGTAATGCGGTTATGTTTAATACAATATATAAATATAATATGCTATGCATGTGTCTCATTTAACATTAATTTTATTTACATAAAAATTATGTTTCTTTTGCAACCAAGTAACACTAACTTGGTTTATCTTTGACTCTACCGATTCTCTCTTTCAGACGTTTAGGATTCTCGCAAATAAAACCATCACATTATATAGCATAACAACAATTTGATGCAAAAATTCCGTTCGTTTTTGTCACATTGTTTTGGTGGTGGTCAGTCAACATTTCAATTCATAATTATGTGTTCAATAAACATTTTTTTTTTTTTTTTGTGGTTGCCCTTTTTTTTTATCTAAATCTTCTGCCTTATAGAACCGTGTCAACCGTTTGTCGCGCTGCGTTTATATTCGAACATGGCAAAGCATGTTCACCGTAAATGTATACTAAAATAATATGAAAATTAAATTCAAATAATTTAATTTTTAACTTATACATTTTGTATATGGATGTGCAGTAATAATAATCAATTGAATCAAAGGACAATACGCAACTATAATGACGTATAGAGTAGTGGTACTAGTATTCAGCCGCTAATCAGTCTCCAGCAGCCCGCCCCTCATTTAACAAACATTAGTATACTAACGTAAGTGCTACGTTTTCTTATAAGGGACTGGAAACTGATTAGGTGGGGTTGAGTGCTGGTGCCACTACCCTATACAAAAAAAGAAAGGACGAAATCATATTTATAAACGACGCAATTGGTTGTTAAACTCAATCCTCAACAATATTGTTTATTTATTGTTTTTTTTTTTACCTAACATCGCAAAATAATATTAAAATTTTAAATGTTAATTCGATGTCATCATTATCTATTACTTTATATATCTCGAAACAGCTCAAACACAACTTCGATTTCAACGTTGACATCATGTTAAAGTTACAATGCAAATGCATCTTCATATAAAGTTGAGCTCGAAGTTGTCTAATGTCTGGTTGCGTTCACTAATCTGTAACGATTTTTTGATAATAATAAACATTTTTAATTAATTAAATTTGCCTTATATTTAAATGTAAATGTGAATTAATAAAAATAATAATAATAATAATTATAATAATAATAATAATAATAATATTTAAGACAGATACAAAAATGTGTGTTCTAACTAAAATTAACATTACATATACTGAGGGAGCGAAGGGATACTTTGTTTGGCTCCCAATTCCAGTAGAGAATGATTGATTTTTCTAAGGACGGTTATTGTGTATTCCTGTTTTTATACTTAATTAATATTATTATTATTACTATTATTATTATTATTATTATTACTATTATTATTGTTATTATTTAATAATATTTTTTAGTTAGTTTGAGTTGACAACTGTCAGTGATTACGTTTTTTTTTTTTTTCTGTGAAAAAGGAACGTAATTTTCATATGTAAATTTTACCATTCAAGAAGTTTTACAAAAAAACACACAATTGAATTGTAATTGGATGGTGTTATATGGCGTCGAACATAATATAGTTTTGTCTATTCTTTGTCAAACAAATAATTGAATTGAACGTTTAGTCACGTATGATAAACATTCAAAATAAATAAATTCCTTTGTTCAATCAATCACACAATATATGCTGATAATCTTCTTTTGATAAATATCAGATTTTTGAATGTTATTTGCTTATCTATAAATGGATGTGATTCATACATGAATTTTTCTATGCCATCTTATGGTTGTGCTCTATGACAGATTAACCGCATCGATTAATATATACTTTTTGATTTGTGGTTGTCATCCACATCAACTTTGCAACTATGCAACAAAAGGAAACATTTCGTTTGGAAATATAACTAACGCAATCCATATCGCTCAGTGAAGAAGTGTGCAATCACTTACAATTAGTTGTCAACCAATATTAATCAAATACAATACAATAATACAAACATAAGAATGATGAAAAAAGCGTATAAGTAATCTTAATAATTTATATATAAATAAAATAATTAACATATAAAACTCACTAAAATTTGTATATTTATGAATTATAATAATTTTCTTAGGCATTAAAAAAATAACTAATAAATAAAAATAAATAATAATAAATTATGAAACTATTGAAAAAAGCCATAGAAAAAAAAAACAAAAAAATTGAATTAACCAACTATTTTAAATCTTAAATAATAAATATAATCGGATAGATTTTGACAATGATTTATAAAACAATAAAAACAAATAATATTTGCGGTTTATTTTCATTTATTTTAAATGTTTATGTTAATATTATGAATGTGGTGGCTGAAAATGATGGTTTACAATATGACGGTTAAAATTTATAAATTATAACCATATCAGAAATCAGAAGATTTATGGGAAATATTTTAGTATAAATGTTAATGTTTGTAACGTTGTATCAATATCACAAATTAATGATATGTTAATGGTCATATTTTACAGAGACGGAGCCCTCTCTGTCATTGGAAGACTACATACGCAATCGTCATTAGTTTAAAAAAGTTATAAAAAGTAATTGATCCTAATAACTATATACACCGCACAGTCATCGAAACATACATTCAGATATATAAAATTGCTCTTTCGATCTGACGGCAAATGATTCAATGTAGCCGTTGGATAACAAGAAAACTGCAGTTTATGTATTCCTGGACATACAAATGGTCAGTTAATAATACCTTTGCACATGTAGCAATCAATTTCTAGAAAGAAAGTTACTGCACCAGATGTATCCACAGAGGAATATGTAAAATTTCGATATGAATGTACACAGTTGGATTTGGAATCCATTGGTAAAACACCATATTAGAATGAATTCAATATACGGTGATGGATTCATAAAATATATCGTATTATCACAATAAATTAATAAAATGGATGTTTATATAGTTGTAGTAAAAGTATACAAAGATTAGCTGGCATAATCATCGCCGGTGGTCATGCTAAAGTGGTCAACGGTAGCCATTAGTGTGCTATACTAGCGGTTTGCATCCTTAATACAACTACATGCAAACGCATATCGGATAGGATTCAGATTCAGAAAAAGAATTAAATAGACGAAAGAAAAAATATATTGTCCGAAATAGAAAAATTTCGGTGATGGATCAATAGCTATGGCTTTGGTCATTTTATGTGAAATAAAAAGGCGTAATTATGAAATATATTAACTTCGTTATACACCATATGGTTTATATTGGTTCAAACATTTAGCTTAACATTGCAGTGTGTTGGAGGTATGTACTGCAAGAACCAAATATTCAGAATCCAAATTAATTTATATATACAATTTCGAAGAAACAGAGTTTGTATGATGTAGTCAATTACACCAAGACAGGTGACTGTAACAAACTTATAGAGATTAAGACTATTAAGTTGTAGTAAAGTAGCAGTTGGAACAATAAACTTCTATCCACCATCAACTCCAGAATGATTTGGAATTATGTGAATGGGTTTGAACAACAAAGTACCACTGGGTGTTTTAGACATGCTGGACGCAAAGAAAATGATCAAGTGAATAACCTATCAAGAATGAGATCAGCGTTATACTTCCAATAGGTTGAAAACATTTCTGTGCTGTAGATAAGTGCACAGTATTCCAGAAAGATTAATGGAACAAATATTCACACCATCACAGCATCACCATTACAGTGATCTTATTTAGTAATAATTGGGCGCCACTATTAGATAATATGATGTAGTTAGTGCCAACCCGAAATGTTCATGTGCAACTAAGGCATAGCTTTAAAACAAAGCACCAGTTTGACTAATTAAAATATTGTATATATACATATGTTCAGCAAATATTTCTGAATCACTTTTCAATACCGCATCCATCGCCTGTTATTAATCGAAGTATATAACTACAACACTATATTCTTCGGCTAATAATGCCTCAAGTATTTTGCGGTGAATCCATTCCAAAAGATATATCGAAACAACAACCACAACCATTTATTTCCCGATGATACCCGCGTCTCCTTTTTGCTATGTTGTCCTTACATTTTAATTTTCATCAATCCAAATTTATATGTTTCTCTTTACCCAAACAAAAATCGTTAAGATCACCGCATATTATTAAGATACTTTTTTGTAATACAGGTAACGCTATAAATAGATTACAAACTAATTTCTGGTATATTTTAATTACTTTATAAATACGAATAAGGAAAAAATTACAAAAAATTATAACCTGATTTTTATATAATAATAAAAATGTGTAGTAAAAATGGAAGTGTTGTTACACCCTATGAAACTTTCAGTTGATTTTGTTAAAATGAAATCCGTTTAGCCCATAGAGTTACTAGACATATAGAGCGGCAACGATGACAATTCATCGGTGACATAAAATTCGAAATTTTACATGCGAAAAATAAAATACATACGAAAAAAACAAATTTCCTCAATCGACTGTTTCAAAATGTAATCGTTGCCGCTCTATATATCTGGTAACTGTATCGCCTACTCCATCAGATCTTGCAGTCTTTTGTTTGTCGTGTGAATGTCGTGTGTCATGTCGTCGAATCGTCGTCGACCGTTGTTTGTGTTTGTTTAGTTAATGATGGCCTTGATGTTGATGATAGTCGATTGATAAACGTGCGTTCGTGTGATTGTGTTTGTAATTTGTAGTGGAATGAAAAAAATGTAATGGTTTTTGTTTTTGTATTTCGTTCAATATTCATTTTTAAATATAAATTTGATCATAAAATAGTTTATTTAAATAATTGTGTTTATTAAAAGTGTTTTAAGAAAGAATAGAATAAAAAAAAAGAAAACAAGTGATTAAATTGATGTTTAATAATTAATTAGAGTTTTTCCCTAATTGGTGTTGTGGATTTTTATCGTTTTTAGGTGCACTTCCACCGCTTTTTGTGATTCTTTGTTTCACCAGGTAAAAATAAGAAAATAATTGTTGCTCATAAAATATTTGCATATTTTAAAGATGTACCAATTAAGAAATGTTATTAAAAGGTATTTATAATTAATATAAATTTATTTTTATATACATTTTAAAATTAATATAACCACATTTTGTTTCGGTCATTCTCAAATCTGTAATTAAAGTAGTGTCAAACCGATCGAACGATAAAATTTTAGTTTTTTTTTTTGAACATTCATTATGTAATTTTCTTTTATCACTATTTTTTTTTTTTTTTTTGATAATATAAAATTTAAACCATACGTAATGAAAATAATATAATCAATTATGCAAGAAAATCTAAAAAATTAACAATCGTTTGTGAATTTTGGTAGAAAAAAAATTACTGTAAATAATTTTGTTTTTGTTTTTTGGTTATATCGATATTTAGAGTAAAGCTCTTTATCTTCATTCGCACAAGCAGCGATGCCAACTCCACACCTGACACAAAAATTGCATTACATTTTGTATAGAGATAAAATTATTTAAGTCGTCATCTCAAAGATTATCTGTATTCTGTTATGTTATTTTTCATCTTTTATTGTACTACTGTCTTGGCATTTTCTTGATTCAGGTGATCATTATTTTTTTTTGTTCTCTGAAGAATCACTATCTGTTAAATTTTTAGTTGTGGCTCACATTTTTATAGTTTTCATTCTTTCTTTTACTTATTTTATATGTTTGTGTGTCAACTGTAGCTGATCCTATAGCCCCGATTTCCTCAAATCCTAGATTCTGTGTCCCATTATTATTTCTATATATATCTATTACTGACATGTCGGCAGCATAGAAAAAGCTGTACTTTAACTTATTATTCGTTCTGGATATGGCACTGCTGAACACATTTTCGTGTGTTTTGGTTGATTGTTGTTTTCTATCTATTGTAAAAGAAAAAAATACCATAATAGGCTGATTGAAAGATGAATTTTTATATAAAATAATATTATTTCATTTGAAGTATAAACGCGGAATACGGTCTAAGTAACCGAACTGAATGTACACGTCTAACGTCTTCCAATCCCAAATTTTAAGGATTTTATCTAGTACATAAGATGATTTGTAATTAATAATCTAAATTTTATAATTAGGTGTCTCGTAATTTATTTAATATAATTGATTTAGAGTCGCATTTAGAATGTTGTGTTCGATTCAATTCTATTTTATCTGCAGGCTAACAAAAAACTTGTCATTACTGACCAAAACAAAATAAGAATGTTGTTACCCTTAATATAATAGCGGCAACCATAAATTAAAACTTGCGTCATCTATTTTTTTAATTTTTTTTTATTATAATATTTTTACATAAAAACTTTAAAAGCTATTCCACTGCTTGTGTCATTGTCATACTAACTAAGTGGAGTTCATTATCATGTGTGGAGTTAAATGTATGAATATAATTAAATTGTTTTATTTATATTTCGTAAAACTTAAAATTTCTTACATTTTATATATATAAAAATTCGTATACCATTTGCATTGGGTGGTCTAAACTTCAATGTGCAAAGGTGTGGCATACCTTTAAGTTGCTAAATTACAACATTTGTGCGTGCGCATATAATTACGACAAAAAATGGTGAAAAAATTAAAAATACATTTGTTCTCGTTATGATATGTTAAAAAAACACATACACTTGTTGTTATATCGTTTATGGGTTTTTGGATTTTAAACAAATCGAGAGAAATATCCCATCTAACCATCTATTCTCAATAAATAGATTCGTTTAAATTTATCCGATAACTATAATAAACAGACAACACTACCACCCAACACCCGTTGATCCTGAGTTATGGAATGAATAAATTTAAAAAGCTAATTGAATGAATTTCCTTAAGAGTAACAAAGGTAAAAAAGAGGTAGGGTGGTAGATGGAAACAATATATGTTGTTGTTATGCAATTAAAAACTTGTAATAAGCACAAAATGGGCGCCCATTTGTGCTAACAAGATAATGTATATGTTTCCATATAATAATAATAATGAAAAATAATAATAATAAAGATTTGATTCTGGTTTTGAGAAAGTTCTTCTCCTTTCTCTCTGAACCAAATTCAGATCTACTAAAATAATCAGAAGTTCTGAAATCTTAAGGTTTCAGAACTGATGGTGATTTATACCATTAACACTACATTGAAGTTACATTGTTGCTGACCACTTTTTTGTTTTTTCTGTACACTTTATATTTTTGTATTAAATTCAATTTATTTTGAAAGTATAATAATATAAATTTCTTTATACACAAATGCGCGGAGCATATACGGTTGCTATTACTTACTTACTCCATGGCGTTATAACCCAGGTGCGGTTATAGCCTTCTCCAACACGCTTTTCCAACCGAACCTATCCCCGCAGTCAATGTCTTCCAATCCCGTATTTTAAGGATCTTTATATCACAGTTTACTGCATCTAGCCATTTTGCCTTAGGTCTTCCGGCTCTCCTTCTAAACCTTCTGGTTTACTATTTAACAGTTTTTTCGACACAAGTTCCTCCTCCATGCGTACTTCGTGTCCAAGCCATCTGAATCTATTGATTTTGATTGTTTTGACTATATTTGGTTGACCGTACAATTTGTCTAATAATTCAAAATTGTATCTTCGCCTCCAACCATTCTGTTGTTTGACGGGACCAAATATGCCATGGTTGCTATTAAATATATATAAAACTAAACCGCTTACGTTCGTAATGTATAACTTATAATTTTAAATTTAACAATTCAACAAAATATTATATCATTAATTACTTCATCGAAATAGTTTTGTTCACTTACACAGCCACCAGATTATCTGCGGCTACTGTTTGTTGTTATTTGTATAGCACCTAATCTGTACCATTCCTCGGCATAAGCTATAGAATGAGAAACAGACGTGTGTAGCGATACGCATTGTTTGTTTTTATGGGTGATCAGATTGTATATTAAAATTGGATTTTGTGTACCATACAATATCCAAATTTGGTACTGCTGGTACCATATGTTTAAAAGAAATTTTTTGTTTGTTATCATTATTATTTACTATCGCATTTCTTTATTAATACATAAATACAAAATAAATAAGAAATATTATACATGTATTCTAACATTTTTCTAATTGTGTAAACTTTAATACTAAAATCCAGCTGTTATAAGCTTTCACAAACTTTTACAAGCTTTTATTCATCTTTTAACATTAAGTGGAGTCCATTAATATAGTACAATAAAAAAATAATACAAGTGGAGTCCAATTTATATAAATTTTTCACTATTTTACTTACGTTTCGTAAAACCTAATATTTCTAATATTTTATATAAATACAAACACTTTCCGTATATTATTTGGTGGTCTGTTACTTCAATGGTACAAGGGTTTGGCCTACCTTTAAGTGGCTAAAAAAAATGAAGTTTAATGTGTAATGTGTAAAAAAAATAAAATCCTATATATGAAAATACATGTTGCTAAAAAGAAAAAATACGCTTAACCAAAATTCAAAAATTGGTAGAGCAGAAAAACCTTCTAAGAGGAGGACCTTAGACGGTTTTGTTGTAAATAATTTACATTCATATCTAGAAAAACCATAGGGTTTTTTAGGGTATAAAAATCGTGTAGGGTCCCCAACGAGAAGAAAAAAATCATAAATAAAAAATTATATAAAAAAATATAATAAATCTTGTTATTTGATTTGATTCTGGTTTAGTTAAGAAGATACTCTTTCCTCTTTCTAAAAACGGAATTAATATTGAATTTGATAAGGTTTGGTTAGAATAGATATATATTCTTTCTAATCCGATTCATCAAATTGGTGTTTTTGATAACTTGGCTGCATATGAGAAATAACTTATAAAATAGTAGGTTTTGTCATATATGTGTCGTATAGGAAACTCCTCTGTGGATAATCATAAAATTATCACCTTGAAGTTGCGTTCGTGACCACCTTTTTGCTGTTTTTAAAAATAATTTCATAAATAAAATCATATTAACATGTTTATACTTTTGTATTTATTCCCATTGGATATTCAACATTTCACACATCCTTGAGGATGTGTGATGCTGTCTACCTTCCCCCACGTTTTAGAGATCCTTTGGTTGCCACATGTGTGGTGCTGTCAAAAACCCTTATATGTCAAGGAAAATGCATATCATGTTATTTCTTTGTATTCACTTAGTTCATTCGTCCACCAAAAAGAAAAACAGTCGCTGTTGATCTGGCTGCTCTGGATGCATGCAGACTGCTGTTATGCAGTGGTAGGATGTTGTTCCTAATATATGATTATCTATCATCTTTTCCATCGTATTTAACATGAATGATTATAAACTAATGGATCCATCGGTTATGTGTGATATCTTTTCTCCATTGTACATATATACCACCCACAAGCGTTAAGCTATTTCTGAAAATTAAAATTAGATAATGTATTAGTTCTCTTTGTCATTTTCGCGGTATAGTTGAAACTAATCTGTGTACATCACCTGGAACTTTAAATGGTTAAAACAAATTTATTACCCATTAGATATAGTTTTCCGTGAACATAATCGCTTCCCTTTTCCAAACCACTGGTTGGCGGCTACCACGTATTATGACGATTTCTGTTTCGTCTTTTTTTTTTTTTTTTGTTACATCTGTGTGACTCACTGTCCATATTAGGAGTGAAGGTCTTTGTTCCTCATTCCGTGTGAAGTTTTCAATGTGATATTTTTTCATTAATCCTGTCTTTGTGTGCCAGTGCCTTATGCAATCTTACCGCGCAGCATGAATGGAACTAAAGTCTCTAAAATTCGTCCTTCTTTTTATTTTTAATTTTGATAAATTATATGTCAATAAATTAAATGAATTTTCTGTTTATTTTCATTTTTCTTCATTATAGGCATCTGTCATCATCTGCAGCTATACAAAATGCAAAAAGTTCAATAAAACCTATTGATAAAATTTTGATAGCAAATCGTGGTGAAATAGCATGTCGAGTTGTTAAAACAGCACGTCGCTTAGGTGTACGAACAGTTGCTGTATATTCTGATGCCGATAAAAAATCACTACATGTTCAAATGGTAATAAAATGTTTTGGTTAAATTTATTGAACAATGCGATGAAATAAATTGAGAACTTTGCGTTTTATTCAAAAGTGTTAGTGCTAAAAAAAAATTATCAAATGTTATCATCAAATTTTACTTTGAATACTATTGTCGTAACGTAAGGTAAACCTCTTTTTTTATAATTGCACCTCACAGACTATGTCCATTGTAATTGTGTGTATTACTCATAATTAGAACAACCCGCCTCCAGTTCAACTTCTCTGCAGAATTTTAGGAGTTGGAGTGAGTTCAACGATAGCCGATAATGTTTGCACAACTGATGATAGTATTAGTTTGTTATTATGCATTCAGAACCTTGTTCAGGATATCATCTACGGTTCTGCATTGTGATTTAAAAGTTGTCGCACAATTTTGGCTAACATATTTCCTTTCAGCTTTTCCTTTTTACTTCTTCTGAATGCGTTGGTAAAGGCGTTAGATATCAACGATAAAAAAAAATTATTTCCTAAAAATGGTAGTAAAATTAATATTTTAATTAAATTATAGGCCGATGAAGCCCATCACATTGGACCAGCATCATCACAACAATCATATTTACGTGGTGATAAAATAATAGCAATTGCAAAAAATACCAATTGTCAAGCCATTCATCCGGGCTATGGTTTTTTATCAGAAAGTGTTGAATTTGCGGATTTATGTCAAAAGGAAAATGTTATATTTATGGGGCCGCCAGCATCTGCAATTCGTGATATGGGAATTAAAAGCACATCAAAAGCAATAATGGCAGCTGCCGGAGTACCAATTATAAATGGTTATCATGGCGATGATCAATCTGATGATACATTAATTGCCGAAGCACATAAAATAGGATTTCCATTAATGATTAAAGCAGTTCGTGGTGGTGGCGGTAAGGTAAATATTATAATGTTATCTGTATTGCAAAAAATAATCCTGCACAAAACTAACGAAATAAATTTTTCAATTACAATTTATAAATCAAGGGAATGAGAATTGCTGAAAGTTCAAATGATTTTTTATCGGCCTTACAATCGGCACGTACCGAATCGGATAAAGCATTTGGTGATAGTTCGGTGTTGCTGGAACGTTATGTACGTTCACCGCGTCACGTTGAAGTACAAATTTTTGCCGATCATTTTGGTAACGCTGTATATTTATTTGAACGTGATTGTTCTGTACAACGTAGACATCAAAAAATAATTGAAGAAGCACCGGCTCCAGGTCTATCCGAAGAATTACGCAAAGAATTGGGTATGGCAGCGGTACGTGCTGCCAAAGCAGTTGGTTATGTTGGTGCCGGTACCGTTGAATTTATATTGGACAAAGAAGATTTATCATTTCATTTTATGGAAATGAACACAAGATTACAGGTAGAGCATCCGATCACCGAAATGATAACGGGAACCGATTTAGTTGAATGGCAAATACGTATTGCATCTGGTAAACCATTACCAGTAACACAAGAACAAATTATACGTCGTGGACACGCATTCGAAGCCCGTATTTATGCGGAAGATCCACGTGGTGGATTCTTACCAGGTGCTGGACCATTATTACATTTGACAACACCTACACCAAACGATAATGTACGTGTTGAAACTGGAGTACTACAGGGCGACGAAGTATCTATACATTATGATCCAATGATTGCAAAATTAGTGGTATGGGGACCAAATCGTATGCAAGCATTAGATAGCCTAATAGCAAAATTAGGTGAATATCATGTACGTGTATATATGTTTGATTGTGGTTGTGCGTGTTTATTATAAATTTACATTAATAATTATATATTTTTTTTTTGTTTTAGATAACGGGTCTTGAAACAAACGTAAATTTTCTAATAGCTTTAGCAAAACATCCTGCATTTAAATTAGGTGATGTTCACACCGGTTTCATTCCACAACATTTTGATTCACTGTTTCCACCGTTAACGGTGTCCGATACAATATTGGAACAAGCATCGATTGCATTAATATTAAATGAATTTAATGCATCAAAATTGAATGGAAAATTAATGGGAAAATCAATGAATCCATTTATAATTGAAAATGGTTTACGTATAAATCATATTGGTGTACGTGAATTTAAATTGAAATTTCAAGATAAAGGTAAATTGTTTAACATATTAATATATTGATGATCGCAGTGATTTCTTTTCAAAAATATTAATCTCTGTACATAACAATTGAGAGTACTTTCTAGATTTATCACAAAATGGTTTAGTTGTTCATATCTCTTTATACCCCTTTTTATGACTTGTCACATTAAATTTCCATCGTTCTTTTTTAATGAACATTGAATGAATGAAGATTTATAAACAGTCCAATACTGCAACTCAACAGTATATTTTGTAACATGATTGCAAACGGGACACTTTAATCTACAGTTCTGCATAGTATTTGTTCGAGAATTACAACGCTATAGTTTATAGAAATAATGGGTCGTCAACCAGACCGGTATACAACTTTCGTTGCCGTCCAGGCAACTGTTACAAAACCAATGTCACAAAACACAAGTTATTACAATATATATATTTCTTGAAATTCTGATGCCAATTATATCCTTTGCCCAGCACCTTATTTCCACTAGAAATACACCATTCGCGGTATTGATGTGATTTGAAATGCTTCTCAACACACATATTTATTATTATTTAATTTAATATTTTTTTCTTCACACAAATTAGTGCATACGATATTTGTGAAAAATATTGATGATATTTTACAAGTAAAAGTGAATGAAAATGGAAACTGGAAATTAGTTGATGCAAAATCAGTGATTGGACAGCCGGACGGACGTTTTACAATAAAATGTCAAATTGATGGAATATTTTCTACTTTCAGTAGTGTGATATCACCTGAACAAATAGCTATTTTTAATGAGGTAATTATTATTGAAATTAATTTGTATAAAATTATTATTGCATTAATTAATTATTAATTCTATTTAATTCTATATAGAATGGTAAAATTGAATTACAATTTATACAACCGAAATTTTTAAGTGCACAAAGTGGAGCCGAAGGTTCGGGTGGTTCAAGAGTAGTGTCACCAATGCCTGGTGTATTGGATAAAGTTTTTGTTAAACCTTGTGATAATGTTAAAGTTGGTGATCCATTAGCTGTAATTATAGCTATGAAAATGGAACATGTTTTAAAGGCACCACGTGATGGTGTAGTAAAATCAATTGGTGGAAAACCTGGCGATAATGTAGCCAAAGGTGCCGCTATTGTTATATTTGAGGAATTAGTAAATGATGAATAATAAAAACATTTATGTCGCCGGTATGCACGAACAAATTAGAAGTGCTTTAGTTTAAATTTAGTTTTAAACAAAATTGCAATTTAGTGTAATTTTTTGTACAATACAAGAATTTTTTAGTAAAATCTAATTTTAGTTAAGTGTAATTTTTCGTGCATACCAACATTAATCTAATTATTTGGATATTTTTTTTCGAACATTTATTTATTTTTTTAAGCTTTGTGACCAGGTTTTGCATTAATTTTTTGAATTTGTTAAAGTTTTATATATTTTAATTAAGTTACGTTGTGGTATAAAACAGATTTTTTTTCTGGTCCAGAATTTCATATATTCTGGATTCTGTACGAGACAACAACAGAATAGCTCCGTTTTAGCTCCGTGCATCGTCATTTTAGCGGCAGAAAAAAAAACAAGGCAATGTGAATTGTTTCTGGTGCTAGCTGCAGAATGACAAAGTAGTTTATTTGATTGCATTGTTTGTACACACATATATACACACACACACACACACACACACACACACACACACACACATATATTTTTAATTCAAACTAAAATAGAATTAAATTAAAAAAAAAATAAAAAAAAAATAAAATTAAATTAAATTAAATCAAAAAAAAAATTAAAATAAAGAAAAGAATTATTTTTTATACCACAACGTAGCTTGTTTTATTTAATTGGTTTCTTTTGGTAGTCGTCAAGTACTTACAAGTACTTATTTAGCAGTGACAAAAACCTGTGCTGAAAAAATACTAAAAGTGGTTAATATTTTTTCACAAACTAATTTAATTAATTTAAATTAAATGTAAATTAATTAAGAAAAATAACATAAAATTATATTCCTTCGTTATGAGATTTGTTACTCATAACTACTTGCATGTGCTCAGAAGAAAAAGTGCGAGTAGGTAGAAGTAGAAAAATCATCATTTACTTAAACAAAATTACTTATAAATACTTGGCGATTACCAAAAGAAAACAACTATTTTTATGTTTAAGATATTACTTTAAGATTATGCTCTCCTGATTCAATGTCTTAAAAATGGTCTGAAACGGTCAGAATCCGGTGAAAAATTTAGAGAAATCCGTCTATAAGTAGGTGTAATTAACCAAAAATTATGAACAATATTGAAAAATATATTAATAAATATGAGCTAGATATAGATCCAAACGATCGGGTGTCATCATGCCATGTAGAATCCAACCGAAAATTTTCAGAAATCGGCCCATAAGTAAGAGTAAGAGCTTTAAAACTAATAAATGAAAACGAATGCGAACCTAAAGCCAGGCGAAATTATGAGAATTTTTTGTATGCATTTTTTAGTACGAGAAATTATTTATTTGTGTATGAAAAACAGTATAATTAAATTAAGGTGAATATGGTGAACTTAATAAAGGTAATAAATCGTAATAGAATGTCTGGATAGAGGGGAAATGCATTGTTAGTTTTTGCTTTTCGTTTTCCTATTTCTTATGTAAATAAAAAGAAATGACTTGTATTTGTTGTTTTGTGTGTTAAGAAAAATATAAAATTTTAATTTTTTCTCATATAAGAAAACGGTATGGTAAAGTAAAATCAAATGATATAATTTCTTTTAAATGAAATTTAATGCTAATTTTTTGAACGATACGTATAAAAATTATACTATTTTTTGTAATCCTAAATTAATATTAATGATATTATTTACTTCATATTATTCAAAATAGTATTAATTTTCCAAAGTTGTAGTATATAAAAATTATTTCATTACTAAGAGTTTTTCTATGCAAACAAAAACACACACGCACAATTATTTTTTGAAATTTCATATTGTAACATTCATTTTTTTTTAATACGTATGAAATTTGTAATGAAAATTATGGGAAAACCACTGAAAATATGGCCATAAAAAATGATAATTTGGAAATTTAAGGAAAATTGTAAATATTGAAAACAAAATTCTGAAGGTAAATTAGTGAAAAAATGTTGGTATATTTGGTAAACGGCAAAAATTCTAGCTCAGCCGTTTGAAGTGGTAGGAGGATGGGATAAGTTTTAAATGATAGACAATTAAACTACCTAACTTTTTGTAAAAAAAAAAACGGGACTTTTCACCATGCATATGAAACCGTTATGTGAAAATTCCGGGAAAACGCGTAAATAGATTCGGGTCCTCTAGTGGTAAAAAATGTTTGTAATATTCTAACGAAGACATCTGGAAATTTTCGGGAAAATCCGGAAAATTTTAATTTTGATCGGGAAATTCCGGGAAAACTGTAATAGTTAAGAAACATTTTCAGTACCACTCCCTCAGTACATTTACCATCTAAATCCATTTATGGCTATAAGACATCTGTAAGTCATCAACTTTGGGCTGGAGAAATTTCCCGGAATTTCTGAAAACCAGGTTTTGGATGGTTTCGAAAAAAATTTATGTGTTAGCCAATTTTTGTTACAGCCAACTTGTAGAGGATCTTAGGGCGCACAACAAAGCTTCTGGACTTTTTCCGTGAAAAATCTATTGGTCGACTTATGACCGATTTAAGATTTTGAAATTTTCGTGTAAGCCTAACTTTGGGCGGCCATTGTGGGAAAACCGTTAGACTTAAAGAGTTGAGGTGGGGCTTAAAAGACGTGGCATATAGTCTAGTATCTGTGATAAATAGGGCATCGGGAAATTCCATTGGGAAAGTCGGAAAATTCCCATTTGAAAACATGAAAAAATCGATGTTTTTCGATGTTCCTGGAAAATCCACATTTTCCATTGGAAAATTCCAAAAAAAATCTGATGATAAACTGTAGACCTTCCTCTACATTTCTGCATCATTAGATTTTTGGAAAGTCCAGTATTTCCCGACTTTCCAGTACTCGGAATATTGGTCTGCAATCGATTTTCCGAACTTTGGGCACCCCTAGTTGGAAAACCCATAAAGATAGGAAGTCACCCCCATAATATAATTTGTAGCCCTTGAGGAGCACTATCACTTGTGGAAAGCTCGTCGCGAAATATTGAGTATTTCCGGAGTTATAGGGGTCCAAAAGTGACCCATTTGGTACTTTCGAAGGTCCATAGCTCCGCCCCCCGAGGGAAATCCGGCAAAGGCTTCGACAGATCCTGTTTTTTTTCCGAGCTCTACAATCCCTGAAAATCTGAAGGTCCTACGGGCAAAAAAATTTTTTCGGCATGAGGTTATAACCCACACTTTTGGGGGTCAAAAAAGTCCAAAAAAATAGGGCTGGAAATAGGCTCAAACGACGCGGGGTCATCGTCCGAACACGAATCCGTTGAGATAACTCGAAAATTCCGCCTCTAAGTCGGTCAAAAACGTGTTTTAATATTGGGTTGTTTTGTTCATAAAGTACCGGGAATTTCCAAAAAAAAATTTAAAATAGTTTTTTTTTTTTTTTTTTTGTAATATTTTTTTCTATCATTAAATTGGAAATACACAACTGAGACCACCAAGTTATAAGAATTTTTTTTTCATATATATGAAACTTATGTTTTTGTTTTTTTTAAGAAAATTTTTTTCTTCGGTTTCGGTAAGAAATCGAACCCACCGTATTCATATCTCATATGAATATTCACTACACCTCTACCTCATACACCACCACGTTTATTGACTCTCGTATGTCGATTTACATATATAAACGATAGAGAATATGAATTTATTTACTTCAGATAGTGTGTTACATTAGAGTTGATTGATTTTATTTTATATTTATATTCAAATTTTTTTTTTACAGATTTCATTGGACGGTAGTTAAAGGATAGGATTGATGAAGTTAATCAAATAATTAGACAAATTTCAGGAAATTTCATATAAAAATCAAAACATTATATTTAAAATTTATTAATATTATATATATGATTTGTTGATATCAAATATTAATTTAAGTTCATATTTTTATTTTAATATACAAAAATTTACTATGTCGTTTATTATTTATTTGTTTATATAGAAATTATTATATATTGAATTTATTCATAAATATTTACAATTTGTTGTTAACAAAAATTTAACAATATGTAGTGGTTTTTTTATATATAATAATAAATTTTCTAATTTTAAATCATTTCATAAATTTTTATTTCATTTTATATAATTATATTTCAATTTTTATTTTAATGTTATGAATTGAAACAATATTTTATTAAAATCACCCAATTTACACGTTATTATTCGTAATTTGCCTTGCCTATATATTTATTGTAATATTTATATAATTAACAATTTACAAATTTCACGTTTGTTTCGTTCAGAGGATTCAAGAATAAAAATTGTTGCTCTTTATGGAACAGCCTATGAACTACAGGTCAACAGTTCTGCAGATATTTCGCTAATATTAAAAAAAAAACATATATATAAACATTTTATTATATTTGAACTCTTAAAAAACATGCAAGGTTCAAATTGGAACAAAATTATTATTTTTGAATCCTCTGAGAGTGAATAAAAAACCATACAACTAATTGTTATATTTTCGTAAATATTTTCTTACAATAATTAAGTTAAGGTTTTGTTTACATTTTCGTTTAATTAATTATAGTTTTGTTGTATTTATTTAAATTCATCAGTCTTTTAATATTTATAAAGATCAAATTTTAAATATTTAATTAATTTTGTTCTTATTTATTTTTAGTTTTTAGTTATAAGAAATATGTACCTTATTTTGTTATTTATAGATAAAAATTAAATCTATGTAATTTTGTAGAATTCTTTCCTTATTAAAACTATAAGAATTTGTTAAAATATATTAAATTAAATAATTAATAAATCCTAAAAGTAATATATTATATTTTATGGGCATTAATCTTTGTTTTTTTAAAACTTTCAATAGATATATTGATCTGCATATTATGGAATATTACACAAATAATGAATTTTCTATACTGAAGTACCTAATTTGCATTCGAACATTTTTAAGAGCTGTAGATTTTGGTGGTCTATCAATGTACGCACAAACGATCTATTGGGATACATTGCGTGCGGTGAAAAAACTGATTAACTATTCATGAAGGCGTAGTTTTAATAAATAATATATGGAAAAATATCTGGGTGTGCATCTTCGTATACAGAATTGCAAATTATAATCAATTTATTTGTGGTAATGCTAAGAGTGTATTGCAAAAAATTCTGATAAATTACGATTTCAAGATGGTATATTTTCGCATCAGCAAACTATACTATTTATTTGCTATAAATACAATTTATGATATTACAAATATCGAATATATAGTTTTTACTTTGCATCAACAATATATTATTTGTGTGTAAAATTTTAATGACGATGGCGAATTCTTTTGATTTTCATATGTTAATTTTATATTATAATTTTTTGCATTTATAGATAATGATTTTAAATTTCTTATATTTTGGTCCTAAATCACTTCAACACATCAATAATATATATTTATCTATTATTTCTTATTGGTAATTATTCTAAAAATTTGATGATACTACGCACGTAATTAGTGCGCTCGGTTATTGCACAAAATATTTCCATAAAAATTTTATTATATCATTTTACGAGTTTTTCTATATTTTATTATTTATATTATATACACCGCCCCTGTCCGCGAAAAATAACCGGGATGCGTTAAGAAAAACAAATATACAATTAATGTAATTTTAAAAAAATAGAAAATATCAAAATATTTTCTTTCAACTGATGCCACTAGCACCGCTGTCATAACATTCTTATCGGACGAAGGCCAATATAGATATGGTTTCACCACATCGCCATATATTCGTAATTATCATGCCGGTTATTTTTCGAACAGATGGTGTATAAAATTATTGCTATTTTTTTTATTATTTATTATTTTCTATTTAGAAAAATTTCTTATTATATATTAATTTTTATAATATTATATAATATTATATTAAAATAGTTTTTAAATATATCATCATTATTATTACTATTAATTTTATTATTACTATTAATACTACAATTTTGTGGTTCTGATAAACGTGTTTTATCGCTTGGATAATATACACCGGCAAATATTAAAACATTTAATATTAATAGACTACAACCAATTACGATGGTTACTCTTAACGCTGTACTATAAGTAGCAATACCATCTTCATAATTTTATCTGTTGGTGTTAGCTGCACTATTACCAGTATTACCTGCAGACTGGTGAAGCTCATCTTTCTTGCTATTGCTATTGATACCACCATTATTACTATTATTATCACCAATAGTAAAAGTAACTTTATATTCCCTAAAATTACTATTCATCGATGATGATGATGTTAAATTTAAAGATGAAAATACTGAAAACATTGAAAAATTTTACTACAAAAAATATTCCTTTTATTATTATAAATTCATAGCTCGTAATACATAAATAACTCACCTCTGTATCCTGTTACTGGTGGTAAGAGTAATCAATCAACTATGTTGAGCTGAGCATTATTTTTTAATGTTGCAGTGTTACTGCGGACATATGTAGAAATGTACTTATTCCAGCTGTGCATCTTATCAAAATCTGAAAATGAAATACGTATTAAGGTTTGTTTTGTAAATATACCAGTCGTGATCTATATATTACTCAGTGAGTTAATTACTAACAAAAATATTCCTAATTATGGCATCTAAATAAGTCTACAAAACCACAATATAACCAATTCAAAAAGTAAATAATGAATGGGCACGAAGCTATACTGAGAAGTCAGTGGCATTTACTGACCATTTGGCAGAAATATTTCTGTCAAATCCATTGTTTGAAAAATTCCTGTTAAAAATGTACTGTGCAACCAATTATTATAAAGGATAAATTTTAAAAACCATCAGTTCGTGTTTCGACAGCAACATGTGTCACACAAGTACGAGTACATCGTATAATTAATGCAATCTTGCAACTTGGCATAAAAAGAAAAGAATTTTGTTCAGCGACCTTTCTTGATATATGTTCAGTAAAGTTTTGAAACTGAGCGAACAGAATTACCTTACAAACTAAAACAGTTGTTTGCAGCACCTTCAAGAAAATGTGTAACACTGATCGATCTAAAAATGGTTAAAGGAATGTAGTATAAAAAGTAACAAGAAAAAATCAGTACTTGACACATTCACCTTTAGAAGCGTTATATGTTCTCATGTACTAGTTGATTGGAAACCACTGAGTCACTATTAAATTGAAAGAAAACTGCTGATGTATAAAAACGTTGTGCATGCAAGCCTATATATGGACCTAGTACGCGGTATCCAAATTTGATGTACGGTATAGCAGCAACACTAACACTACAAATGTTGTTCCATCCTGCTCTTACAACAAAAAAACTATATTTAAAATTGAAAACCTCTATAATCTTTAAACATTTAAACTTTAACACAATTAAAAACGTCGACTTAAATTTCAAATTATTACATATAATTGGAAAATGTTTTAAAAATTATTTAATGAATAATCATACCAGAATATCGGAAAGATTGTGGGATTAGAATTATTTTTCGTTAATTTAGATTTTTATTGTTTTATGAAATTTTCTTAAGTTTTTAATGGGTTTTCCAATAATTAAATTTTAAATTACGCCTATTTTCCACCCGTATTTATTGAAGCAAACGGCGATAACAATAATGATTAAATATTTATTGAAAGAGTTGCCGTCACATTGAATATTAGCAATGCAATTAAATTTCTAATTTAATATTTTAGAAATATATTTTATACTTATATATTTTTCTGCGTCATAAAAATTAATTAAATGTTTGATTTACCAATTTATTTATCTTTAACGGATTGATGTATATAATTTGTAATTGTGTGTTATAAATTGACTGCTTTGAAACGTTCCATACTTTAAAAAATACAGCCTCGTTTACACGAATTATTTGCAAAATATATGGTGAATGAAATTAGTGTACGTTTAAAGCCACACATAAATATTCATAATTTTCAATAATTCATAGTATCCACCGCATTATTATATTATTATTATTGTATATTTATTGCGCATCATCATTTAAATTTGTAGTTGTTAAAGAACATAATTATTTTTATTGATTTATTGATTATGTTAATCTTGCTGCAACTCCAACAGCCACACCCCAACCGCCGCAAAAGCTGTTGCATGATGTTAATTGTTCTGCAAATAAATAAATTATTAATTTACATTTAAAATAAAATAATAACTATAATAATTATATTCTTAATAACTAACTTAATTTATTATTAATTCAATAAATGTTTTACTCCCCCATTTATTCAATTATTTACTTTTCACTTCTAATTCTAATTTCTAATTCTTTTTTAAACAGTAAAAACACATAATTTCTAATTTGATTTCAGGAAAAAGATACACTTTAATAAAAAATCAATTTTGTTAGAAGAAATTAGGTAGAATAATAAAATAAACTTTGATGTATCGAATTACATTTTAATATTTTTTAATTAAAACACCTCACATTTTTGTTTTTAAGAAAAAAGACCACAAATGACAAATTTAAATAATGCTTTGTGTTTTACTGATAACAAAATATTAATTATAGAAGTAAAGATTCTACAAAAATAACATTTTCTGTGAAATATTTGAAGAAAACTCTTCATCTAAACAATAAAAAAAAAAATTGCTATAACAAAAAAAAAATAATTATTGTGAGGATATGAAAATTCAATACAATTAAATTTCTTACTTAATTTTTAGAATTATCATTTCAATTTTTATATATTTTAGTATTTATTATAATTAAAAAAATATTTTAGTTACCAATTTATTTATTTTTATTTCTTTACTTTCTTTTCAATTTTGATTGATAATTTGTAATTCTGTTTTAAAGATTGTTTGCTGCTGCTTGATGTTAATGGTTCTGCAAATAAATTAATTATTAATTTACATTTACAATATAATAATAATAATCATTTAATTATATTATTAGTATATAAAAAAGTACAGTATAAAAAAGCAAATACTATGCATTTAAATGGAAGCTTTCTAATTAGATTTTAGATGAATATTTAGCGACTTTTCATCAGCAACGCTATCTCTCTAAACAACCCAATGTAGGTGTAAAGAACTAGGTAGAATCATGATACGAACTTCAACGAATCATTAATAAAACATTGACAACATTCCGGAATATATTCTTAATTATTTTAACACTACAAAAATTTTTCTTCAAATTCTATTTAAAATTAAACAGAAAAAAATTAATTTCGCTGCGTTCCAGAAGAACGAACAAAATTACAAAACTTACGCCCCAAGTCAATAACATTTAAATTTAAAATATGAAAACCAAAAGGTAAAAATATTAAAAACAAAAAAAAAAAAAAAACAAACAAAAAATAAAAAATTTAGTATGAACAAAATTAAAAAACAAAATTATAAAGTAAAAAAAAACTTGTAGCATTTGGATTTTCATAACCTCATTTTTTATTAAGAAAACGAATAGCTGCTTTACACAATTCCCTCATGTTTTACTGATAAACATAATAATTATGAAAGTAGAAAGTCTGCAAATTAGCATTTTCTATGAATTATTTAGATTTTTTACCAAAAAAAAAATAAAAAAATCAATTGCTAAAGTAAAGCAACAATTATTTGGCACGAACTGCCAAAAAGAAATTAAGAAACCCACAACAAATTTTCTCACAAAAATATACAAATAATTTAACATTCACTAAGAAATTACATTTACCTGTTTAAAATATTTCGTAATTGGTAATTCTTATAATTATAATTGGTAATATTTTTAATTTTCCAAAAAAGTAGTAAGTATACACAAAAAAACAAAAATTAAAAGTCTTATTCGAATGAGCGATGAAAACAAAATGAAAAATATACAAATTTATTGAAAAAAAAAAATAATAAATACTTGCGTGCTAACAATCCAACAATTTACTTTGAAATGAGATGAGAATAAATATTAAAAATCAAAATATTTATAATATAAAAATGAAGTATTATGAGTATGAATTGATTTTCATAACCTTACAACAGCATTATACGATTTAAATTTTGGCTATTTTCCATAAATTTTTATACCGCCCGTATTTATGCAAGTAAACTGAGATGACAATAATTATTTACTGAAAGAGTTGCTGTCACATTGAATGCTTATTTAATTTTTTAGACTTATATTTTACTTTCATATTAATTAATTAATTATATATTTAACTTACCAATTTATTGACTTTATTTGCTTTGTTTATCTATAATAGATTGATGTATATAATTTGTAAATGTGTTATAAATTGATTGCTTTTGAAAGGTTCCATACTTTTAAAAAAACAGCCTCGTGCACAGAAATTATTTGCAAAATATTTGGTGAATGTAATTAGTGAACGCTTAAAGCCACACACAATTATTCATAATTTCCAATAATTCATAGTATCAGCCGAATTATTATATTATTATTAATGTATATTTATTTCACATCATCATTTAAATTTGTTGCTGTTGAAGAACATAATTATTTTTATTGATTTATTAATGTTGTTAATCTTGCTGCAACTCCAACAACCACAACTCAACCGCCGCAAATGCTGTTGCATAATGGTAATTGTTCTGCAAATAAATAAATTATTAATTTACATTTAAAATAAAATAATAACTATAATAATTATTATTTACAGAGTAAAAATCCAGAATTTCAAATTAGATTTCAGGAAAAAGATACAAAAAAATTCCTTATTTAAGTTTTTAGAATTATGTTTTATACTTATATATTATTCTTAATAACTAACTTACTTTATTATTAATTCAATAAATATTTTACTCACCCATTTATTCAATTATTTACTTTTCACTCGTAATGGATAGATGTGGTTATTTCGTAATTGTGTATTATAAATTAATTGATTTTAAAACATTTCAACCTTTTTAGAATACAACCTCGTGTACATGAATTATATGAAAAATAAATGCATGCGTTGAATGAAACTAGTGTACGTTTAAACATTAACATTCACAATTTTCAATAATTCATCAGTGGAATTATTACATTATTATTATTTTATATTAAACGTGTTAATGCACATCATTTGAATCATTGAAATTTGTTGCTGTTGAAAAACATAATTGTTTTTAATGATTTATTGATAATGAAAATCTTGCTGCAGCTCCAACAACCACAACCCAACCGCTGCAAAAGCTGTTGCATAATGTTACTTGTTCTGCAAATAAATAAATTATTAATTTAAATTTAAAATAATATAATAATAATAATAATAATTCATATTTAAACAAAATTTCAAATTAGATTTCAGGAAAAAGATACATTTTAATAAAAATCAATGTAAATAGAAGAAATTAGGTCAAATAATGAAATAAACTTCGACGTATCGAATTACATTCTGATATTTTTTAATTAAAACACCCCACATTTTTGTTTTTAAGAAAAAAGACCACAAATGTTAAATTTAAATTATGCTTTGTGTTTTACTGATAACAAAATATTAATTATAAAAGTAAAGATTCTAAAAAATAGCATTTTCTATGAAATATTTAAATAAATCTCTTCTTTCAAACAATAAAAAAATAAAAATTAATTGCTATATAAAATGATAATAATTATTGTGAGGTTATGAATATCTAATACAATTAAATTTCTTATTTAATTTTTAGTATTATCATTTAAATTTTTGTATATTTTAGTATTTATTATAATTAAATATACATTTTACTTACCAATTTATTTATTTTTATTTCTCTACTTTCTTTTCAATTTTGATTGATAATTTGTAATTCCGTTCCAAAGATTGTTTGCTGATGGTTCTGCAAATAAATTAATTATTAATTTACATTTACAATATAATAGTAATAATTATTTAATTATATAATTAGTATATACAGTAAAAAAAAAAAGAAAATGCATTTAAATGGAAGTTTTCTAATTAGATTTTAGATGAATATTTACCGACTTTTCATCAGCAACGCTATCTCGCTAAACAACCCAATGTAGATATTATAAAGAACTAGGTAGAATCATAATACGAACTTCAACGAATCATTAATAAAACATTGACAACATTCCGGAATATATTCTTAATTATTTTAACACTACAAAAATTTTTCTTCAAATTCTATTTAAAATCAAATAGAAAAAACGAAACTTCGCTGCGCTCCAGAAGAACGAATAAAATTGCAAGACATACCCCAACTCTAACGTTTAAATTTAAAATATGAAAAACAAAAGGTACAAATATTAAATGAAAAAAAAAAAAAAAACGAAAAACAAAAAACAAAATTATAAAGTAAAAAAAAACTTATGGTATTTGAATTTTCATAACCTCATATTTATTTTATTAAGAAAACGAATGGCTGCCATTTTACACAATTACCACATGTTTTATGATAAAAATAATAATAATTTCAGAAGAAGAAATTCTGCAAATTAGCATTTTCTATGAATTATTTAGATTTTTTAACAAAAAAAAAAAAAAATCAATTGCTACAGTAAAGTAACAATTATTTGGCACTAATTGCCAAACAGAAATTAAGAAACCCATAAATAACTAATATACAAATAATTTAACACAATAATTACATTTACCTGTTTCAAATATTTCGTAACTGGTAATTCTTATAATTATAATTGGTAATATTTTTAATTTTACAAAAAAAAAAATATTCTTCAAATTCAATAACAGAAGAATTCACAAAAAAACAAAAAATAAACGTCTTATTAGAACGAGCGATGAAAACAAAATGAAAAATAAATATACAAATTTATTGAAAAAAAAAATAATAAATACTTGCGTGCTAACAATCCAACAATTTACTATGAAATGAGAACAAATTTTAAAAATCAAAATATTTACAATATAAAAATGAAGTATGATGAATATGATTTAATTTTCATAACCTTACAACAGCATTATACGGATTTAAATTTTGGCTATTTTCCATAAATTTTTATACCGCCCGTATTTATGCAAGTAAACTGAGATGACAATAATTATTTACTGAAAGAGTTGCTGTCACATTGAATGCTTATTTAATTTTTTAGACTTATATTTTATTTTCATATTAATTAATTAATTATATATTTAACTTACCAATTTATTGACTTTATTTGCTTTGTTTATCTATAATAGATTGATGTATATAATTTGTAAATGTATGTTATAAATTGATTGCTTTTGAAAGGTTCCATACTTTTAAAAAAACAGCCTCGTGCACAGAAATTATTTGCAAAGTATTTGGTGAATGTAATTAGTGAACGCTTAAAGCCACACAAATATTCATAATTTCCAATAATTCATAGTATCAGCCGAATTATTATATTATTATTATTGTATATTTATTTCACATCATCATTTAAATTTGTTGCTGTTGAAGAACATAATTATTTTTATTGATTTATTAATGTTGTTAATCTTGCTGCAACTCCAACAACCACAACTCAACCGCCGCAAATGCTGTTGCATAATGTTAATTGTTCTGCAAATAAATAATTAATTTACATTTAAAATAAAATAATAACTATAATAATTATTATTTACAGAGTAAAAATCCAGAATTTCAAATTAGATTTCAGGAAAAAGATACATTTTAATAAAAATCAATGTAAATAGAAGAAATTAGGTAGAATAATAAAAACTTTGATGTATTGACTTACATTTTTTTTAATTAAAAATACTTCACATTTTTAGTTTTTAAGTAAAACGAAAAATGGGAGCTACTAAAAACTAAAGAATTGCTAAAAAATAAATTACTGAACGAGTTTCTGTCATACAAATTCCTTATTTAAGTTTTTAGAATTATGTTTTATACTTATATATTATTCTTAATAACTAACTTACTTTATTATTAATTCAATAAATGTTTTACTCCCCCATTTATTCAATTATTTACTTTTCACTTCTAATGGATAGATGTGGTTATTTCGTAATTGCGTTTTATAAATTAATTGATTTTTAAAACGTTCCAACCTTTTTAAAATACAACCTCGTGTACATGAATTATATGCAAAATAAATGTATGGGTTGAATGAAACTAGTGTGCGTTTAAAACCATATATAAATATTCACAATTTTCAATAAATCATAGTTCAGTCGAATTATTATATTACTATTATTTTAAATTAAATGTATTGGTGCACATCATTTGAATCATTTAAATTTGTTGCTGTTGAAAAACAATTATTTTTAATGATTTATTGATAATGAAAATCTTGCTGCAGCTCCAACAACCACAACCCAACCGCTGCAAAAGCTGTTGCATAATATTACTTTTTCTGCAAATAAATAAATTATTAATTTACATTTAAAATAATATAATAATAAAAATAATAATAATAATTCTTATTTAAACAGTAAAAACACATAATTTCTAATTTGATTTCAGGAAAAAGATACACTTTAATAAAAAATCAATTTTGTTAGAAGAAATTATGTAGAATAATAAAATAAACTTTGATGTATCGAATTACATTCTAATATTTTTTAATTAAAACACCTCACATTTTTGTTTTTAAGAAAAAAGACCACAAATGACAAATTTAAATAATGCTTTGTGTTTTACTGATAACAAAATATTAATTATAGAAGATTCTACAAAAATAGCATTTTCTGTGAAATATTTGAAGAAAACTCTTCTTCTAAACAATAAAAAAAAAAAATTGTTATATAAAATAATAATAATTATTGTGAGGATATGAAAATTCAATACAATTAAATTTCTTACTTAATTTTTAGAATTATCATTTCAATTTTTATATATTTTAGTATTTATTATAATTAAAAAAATATTTTAGTTACCAATTTATTTATTTTCATTTCTCTACTTTCTTTTCAATTTTGATTGATAATTTGTAATTGTGTTTTAAAGATTGTTTGCTGCTGCTTGATGTTAATGGTTCTGCAAATAAATTAATTATTAATTTACATTTAAAATATAATAGTAATAATTATTTAATTATATAATTAGTACATACAGTAAAAAAAAAAGAAAATGCTGTGCATTTAAATGGAACCTTTCTAATTAGATTTTAGATGAATATTTAGCGACTTTTCATCAGCAACGCTATCTCTCTGAACAACCCAATGTAGATGTAAAAAACTAGGTAGAATCATGATACGAACTTCACCGAATCATTAATTGAAATTTGTAAAACAAAAAACTAAAAACATTATAATTTATTAAATTTTTATTCTTGACCTTACAGTGTGCGTATAATAATGTTAATAAGGTACACATGTTTTCGTTGTATATTCTTCCCATTTAAAATGAATACAAATTAATTGAATGCATTTATATAAACCCGGATTGGAAACATAAAATGCATTTTTATATTATAAATTTGTTTAAAATTCAATTAAAATAATGATTGTACCAATTAAATTGTACGTATTTATTGAATAAGAATACCATGTCTTTGACATTTAAAAATATTATTATCATATCTTTCTATATATAAAATTGTATGCGCATTATTAACATAACATTTCTATTGCTATTCAATAATTCTGAGCTAATATATAAGATATTTATTATATTTTATCTATAGCCTATAACTAATTGGATATACAATAGTGCAGGGTGTATTCAAAAAATCAAATATTCAAAATCATTTCCAAATTGGTAATATCGTCATTATTGATCCCGCAGTCAGGTTATTTGTTATTCGGGTAAGAAAATTTGTTGTTTTCATAGCAAAGAGTTAGTCTTTAGTTAAGTACTGGAATCGTACACTATCTACTCTATACCATAATAAACCGGAATGGCTATGTAAACCATTGAATACGTAGTTCATATTGTCTTAGCTTGACATTTTACATAAATGATTAGTTCTTGTGAAGTGTAAGGGCATATGTTCTACTGGTCACATTGCATAACTGACCTTCTGATTTGCTTGGGTGGCTAATATTTAGATGAAATTTTGTATGTGAATATTTACAATCGATTTTTTTTAATATGAATTCGTTTCTTAAAAAATTCCTTTAAAATTTCATGTAAATTTTCCGTACAGAAAGAATTGGACGGGTATAAATATTTTTATGAGTGGCTAACATGCGTTGCAAGCGTTGCATTCATCGTGATTCGCTCCGACCAAAAAAAAATCTATGAAAATAAATGAGTTCTATTGTCAAGAGATGGTGTATTTTCATGCATTTCAATTTTTTTCTGCGAGACTCACGCATCGAACGTAACGTATCATTGTAGTTAGCCGGGTTTGCACATTAGTTAAACACTTAGTGTTGGAAAGCTGCAATGAAACACATAGCCGCATATGTCAGTCAATTGATTTCCTAAATATACACACAAAAATTACTAAAAATCCACACACCAAACAATCAACACACTCCCAATTGAGGCATTGTACGAACTCGAGAACTTCTATAAACATCTATTCTCTACGAAAAAAATTAAACAATCCACTATCACTATCAATAACACGTACTTAATTATACACATTCCCAATGAGGCACTGAACTGGAGATCCGAGAACTTCTATAAACATCTCTTCTCTTCGAAAAATTTAAACAAACCACTATCACTATCGATCGACAACACGTATTTAATTACACATTCCCGCTGAGGCATCGAACGAACTCGAGAACTTCTATCAACATCTCTTCTCTTCGAAAAAATTAAACCAACACATAACTTTACAAAATATTTTATGAAATTTTAATTTTCCTATATACTATATTTTGATATATTACATTATCGAATTATAAACACAAAATGTTAAAAATTATTAGTTTTTCGTAAATTTTTGAATGAAAAACAATTTTTTTTTAATATTTTTTAATACCAATATTATCTCACACAATTATTGCTTAATTCAAGTTTTATTCAAAGTGGATAAAAATCATTGGGATACATGAAAAGATAAAATTAGATAAAAAAAAAAAATAAATAAAAAAAGAAGGAACTAAACGTAACCATTCAATACAACGGCATACAAAATATAGGTTTAGATCGAAAAAGTGATGTGGTGATATGTAATCAATCACTAAAATCACTTTTCGTTATCCTCCACTACCAACGTTAATTTATTAAATTTCATATTACTTGATGTTCTTTCATTATTTATTATATGTATAAGATCAAATTTATTAATTTTTTACCTTATTATAATTAATAATATTATTAATTAAATTATAAATTTAAATTATTTGATAATTAAAAATAAAATTAAACATAACAAAACGTTAAAAAAGAGGGGTGGGCGAGCGTACTTATTTTTATTTTCTTAATAAATTACTAAAATTTTGAATAAAATTATATGCAAAGAAAAACAATATATTTATTTATAATAATATGGAAATAAGAATGGCTTTGAGCTTTGTGGTATTAAGGTAGGTCACCCACGCCCTACCCCTGAAGCGACAATAAACAAACAATTAATATTTATAAAAAAAAAAGTACAAGACAAATAGGTATTTTTTTTTCTATTTTTTCAATTTTTTGTAATGTTTATCGTATTTCCAATTATTATACACCTATTAATTTAATTTTGTTTTCCTACTGGTAAACTGTTGGTATACGACATACGGACGGATGCCTTTCCGTTTCAATTTCCGCTATTTTCATAGGAAATTTTTCGATATAAATACTCTTAATACTGAAACTTTTCTGCTTTGTTCGTTTATGGAATAAATAGAAACACATCGCTATGCTCTAATCAACCATATAAAAATAATAGAATTATGAAAACATCTATCTCTCGTTAATTGCAGTACAATTGGTAAATTGTTATATACTGCGGAGTAATTTACCAACTTGGCTGTAACCAAAGGGTTTATTAGATGACATAAAGCTCCACTTGGAATTGATAATAATTGTAATCTTACTGTATAAAAAAATTCTATATTGATCTTATTCAATCACGCAAAATTCCACACAACGCTAATGTACCATAGTAGTACAGACTTTACAATGCTTGAAAGAGGCAAGTTTGCAAGACAAAAAACCCCAATCAAACAGCGCAACAGCATATGCCAAAGAAAAGATTGGCGGAATAGATGTTCAGTTCTAAAATATACGGATTGTTGATTCACCTAAATCAAATATAAACACGTGATCTTAAAGCCCGATAAATTTCATGGAATTCACATACAATGCTTCTGTGCAAAAAAAGGAGACGAAAAATTGCCAACTGAGCTGAGAGCTTGGGACGGAGGTCAGCTATGATTTTTACCATAAGGAGAATAATGTTCCTCGCATGTAAAACTATGATTGAATTTTGCCGTAACTAAACGAAGCAGACAATGGAAAAAATCGACAGCACCATGCAATATCATAGTAAGGATGACATACAGAATCAGCTAAATATTCGGAGATGCGCAATAAAGATTAAAAAAAATTATCCTTCAATGCAAGCAGGAACCACAGAATTCTTAGGTGACTCAAACCGTTTTATCATTTGTATACACATGAAATATATCACAAAGATGTATCTTATATAGATAATATTTTATTATGGAAAACAAGTTCAAAGAACTTCAGCTGAAGAGAGTGGTCCAGTTGCATAATCAAGGGAATATCTTTAAGAAACAATTGTAGAACCGGTTCCTCGACCTTTAACTTATCTTAAATCTTAAATATTCATAGTATATATACAGTAAAAATAATAATAAAATTACAAATATCGATTATATTACATTAAATTCTTGTGGTTTGCTCTTTCAATGAATTATCGTTGTGTATTCATGCAATTTTGGAAAGCAATTTATTTTCATATATATGTGTATTATAAGATAACTATATCCTTCAAATTATATAGTGCATAATAAATTAATTGCTGCATTTGTTCATATCTTTTTATTTAATTGTTAATTACTCTGGGTGTGTTATCTGCAAGTGTAGAGTTTTTGACACGAAATAATTAATACACTACCATATTAAGGTGCATTTTGCTTGCCACAAAATACTATTCTCTCATTAACACTTTATATAATCTAAAATCATATTGTTTTAATTTAATTTGTCAACAATAAGATAATAATTTTATGTACACCAACCTATAATATGATGAAGATACATTGATATCATGTCAATATATCCAACCAAATAGATATTATAGTTGATATAATTTATATTGAATAAAAAATCAATGTAGATAGAAGAAATTAGGTAGATTACTGATAACAAAATATTAATTATAAAAGATTATAAAAAATAGCATTTTCTATGGAGTATTTAAAGAAAACTTTTCTATCAAATAATAAAAAAACAAAATCAATTGCTATATAAAATGATATTAATTATTGTAATTAAATTTCTTATTTAATTTTTAGTATTATCATTTAAATTTTTATATAATTTAGTATTTATTATAATTAAATATACATTTTACTTACCAATTTATTTATTTTTATTTCTCTACTTTCTTTTCAATTTTGATTGATAATTTGTAATTCCGTTCCAAAGATTGTTTGCTGCTGATTAATGTTAATTGTTCTGCAAATAAATAAGTTATTAATTTACAATTACAATATAATAGTAATAATTATTTAATTATATAATTAGTATATACAGTAAAAAAAAAAAGAAAATGCATTTAAATGGAAGTTTTCTAATTAGATTTTAGATGAATATTTACCGACTTTTCATCAGCAACGCTATCTCGCTAAACAACCCAATGTAGATATAAAGAACTAGGTAAAATCATGATACGAACTTCAACGAATCATTAATAAAACATTAACAACATTCCGGAATATATTCTTAATTATTTTAACACTACAAAAATTTTTCTTCAAATTCTATTTAAAATCAAATAGAAAAAACGAAAATTCACTGCGCTCTAGATGAACGAATAAAATTGCAAGACACACCCCAACTCTAACGTTTAAATTTAAAATATGAAAAACAAAAGGTACAAATATTAAATGAAAAAAAAAAAAAAAACGAAAAACAAAAAACAAAATTATAAAGTAAAAAAAAACTTATGGTATTTGAATTTTCATAACCTCATATTTATTTTATTAAGAAAACGAATGGCTGCCATTTTACACAATTACCACATGTTTTATGATAAAAATAATAATAATTTCAGAAGAAGAAATTCTGCAAATTAGCATTTTCTATGAATTATTTAGATTTTTTAACAAAAAAAAAAAAAAATCAATTGCTACAGTAAAGTAACAATTATTTGGCACTAATTGCCAAACAGAAATTAAGAAACCCATAAATAACTAATATACAAATAATTTAACACAATAATTACATTTACCTGTTTCAAATATTTCGTAACTGGTAATTCTTATAATTATAATTGGTAATATTTTTAATTTTACAAAAAAAAAAATATTCTTCAAATTCAATAACAGAAGAATTCACAAAAAAACAAAAAATAAACGTCTTATTAGAACGAGCGATGAAAACAAAATGAAAAATAAATATACAAATTTATTGAAAAAAAAAATAATAAATACTTGCGTGCTAACAATCCAACAATTTACTATGAAATGAGAACAAATTTTAAAAATCAAAATATTTACAATATAAAAATGAAGTATGATGAATATGATTTAATTTTCATAACCTTACAACAGCATTATACGGATTTAAATTTTGGCTATTTTCCATAAATTTTTATACCGCCCGTATTTATGCAAGTAAACTGAGATGACAATAATTATTTACTGAAAGAGTTGCTGTCACATTGAATGCTTATTTAATTTTTTAGACTTATATTTTATTTTCATATTAATTAATTAATTATATATTTAACTTACCAATTTATTGACTTTATTTGCTTTGTTTATCTATAATAGATTGATGTATATAATTTGTAAATGTATGTTATAAATTGATTGCTTTTGAAAGGTTCCATACTTTTAAAAAAACAGCCTCGTGCACAGAAATTATTTGCAAAGTATTTGGTGAATGTAATTAGTGAACGCTTAAAGCCACACACAAATATTCATAATTTCCAATAATTCATAGTATCAGCCGAATTATTATATTATTATTATTGTATATTTATTTCACATCATCATTTAAATTTGTTGCTGTTGAAGAACATAATTATTTTTATTGATTTATTAATGTTGTTAATCTTGCTGCAACTCCAACAACCACAACTCAACCGCCGCAAATGCTGTTGCATAATGTTAATTGTTCTGCAAATAAATAATTAATTTACATTTAAAATAAAATAATAATAAAAATAATAATAATAATTCTTATTTAAACAGTAAAAACACATAATTTCTAATTTGATTTCAGGAAAAAGATACACTTTAATAAAAAATCAATTTTGTTAGAAGAAATTAGGTAGAATAATAAAATAAACTTTGATGTATCGAATTACATTTTAATATTTTTTAATTAAAACACCTCACATTTTTGTTTTTAAGAAAAAAGACCACAAATGACAAATTTAAATAATGCTTTGTGTTTTACTGATAACAAAATATTAATTATAGAAGTAAAGATTCTACAAAAATAACATTTTCTGTGAAATATTTGAAGAAAACTCTTCTTCTAAACAATAAAAAAAAAAATTGCTATAACAAAAAAAAAATAATTATTGCGAGGATATGAAAATTCAATACAATTAAATTTCATACTTAATTTTTAGAATTATCATTTCAATTTTTATATATTTTAGTATTTATTATAATTAAAAAAATATTTTAGTTACCAATTTATTTATTTTCATTTCTCTACTTTCTTTTCAATTTTGATTGATAATTTGTAATTGTGTTTTAAAGATTGTTTGATGCTGCTTGATGTTAATGGTTCTGCAAATAAATTAATTATTAATTTACATTTACAATATAATAGTAATAATCATTTAATTATATTATTAGTTTATAAAAAAGTACAGTATAAAAAAGCAAATACTATGCATTTAAATGGAAGCTTTCTAATTAGATTTTAGATGAATATTTAGCGACTTTTCATCAGCAACGCTATCTCTCTAAACAACCCAATGTAGGTGTAAAGAACTAGGTAGAATCATGATACGAACTTCACCGAATCACTAATATAACATTAACAACATTTCGAAATATATTTTTAATTATTTTCATACTACAAAAAATATTTCTTCAAATTCTATTTAAAATTAAACAGAAAAAAATTAATTTCGCTGCGTTCCAGAAGAACGAACAAAATTACAAAACTTACGCCCCAAGTCAATAACATTTAAATTTAAAATATGAAAACCAAAAGGTAAAAATATTAAAAACAAAAAAAAAAAAAAAAACAAACAAAAAATAAAAAATTTAGTATGAACAAAATTAAAAAACAAAATTATAAAGTAAAAAAAAACTTGTAGCATTTGGATTTTCATTTTTTTTTTTTTTTTTTTTTTTATTTATTTGTTTATTATACTCTCCTAGCAACTTATGGCCATATAGAGAGTTCCTACCACCGGTGGCATATTACATCGGTCACCCATCTAGGTGGTTAACTGATGTGGTGTTTTTTTTTTTTTTTTAACCTCATTTTTTATTAAGAAAACGAATAGCTGCTTTACACAATTCCCTCATGTTTTACTGATAAACATAATAATTATGAAAGTAGAAAGTCTGCAAATTAGCATTTTCTATGAATTATTTAGATTTTTTACCAAAAAAAAAAAAAAAATCAATTGCTAAAGTAAAGCAACAATTATTTGGCACGAACTGCCAAAAAGAAATTAAGAAATCCATAACAAATTTTCTCACAAAAATATACAAATAATTTAACATTCACTAAGAAATTACATTTACCTGTTTAAAATATTTCGTAATTGGTAATTCTTATAATTATAATTGGTAATATTTTTAATTTTCCAAAAAAGTAGTAAGTATACACAAAAAAACAAAAATTAAAAGTCTTATTCGAATGAGCGATGAAAACAAAATGAAAAATATACAAATTTATTGAAAAAAAAAAATAATAAATACTTGCGTGCTAACAATCCAACAATTTACTATGAAATGAGAACAAACAAATTTTAAAAATTAAAATATTTACAATATAAAAATGAAGTATGATGAGTATGAATTGATTTTCATAACCTTACAACAGCAATTATACGGATTTAAATTTTTACTATTTTCCATAAATTTTTATACCGCTCGTATTTATGCAAGTAAACGGCGATAACAATAATTATTTATTGAAAGAGCTGCTGTCACATTGAATGTTAACAATGCAATAAATGTCTAACATATATTTCTGTGTCATATTAATTAATTAAATATATGTTTGACTTAACAATTTATTGACTTTATTTACTTTGTTTATCTTTAATAGATTGATGTATATAATTTGTAAATGTATGTTATAAATTGATTGCTTTTGAAACGTTCCATACTTTTAAAAATACAATCTTGTTTTTGAATATGTGGTGAATGAAATTAGTGTACATTTAAAACCATACACAAATATCCACAATTTTCCATAATTCATAATATCAGTCGAATCATATTATTGTTATTTTATATTTGTGTATGAAAAACAGTATGAGGAATTTAAAGAGAGTTCAGCAATAGTGAATTTAATAAAGGTAAGAAACCGTAATAGAATATATGGCAAGAGGGGAAATACAATGTTATTTTTTACTTTTCTTTTTCTCATTTCAGATGGAAATAAAAAGAAATGACTTGTATTTGTTGTTTTGTGTGTTAAGCAAAATATAAATTTTTAATAAGAATTACTTATCTGCGGAAAATGGCATGGTAAAGTATAATTCAATGATATAATTTCTTTTAAATGAAAATTAATGCTAATTAATATAATAAATATAAAAATTTTACTTTTTTTTGTAATCCTAAATTAATATTAATAATGATATCAATCACCATATGTAATTCAAAAATTCAAAAAAGCATTTATTTTCAAAAGTAGTATATAAAAATTATTTTATTATTAAGTATTTTCCTATGCAAACAAACACACTCACACACACACGCAAAATAATTTTTAGAATTGCTTTTCCTGCGGCAAGAATTTCTACCATTGCAATTTCATATAGAATAATTAATTTTCTTAAGACATATGAACATTTTAAAATGAAAATTCTGAGAAAATTCATGAAAATTTCGGTATCCTCTAGTGGTAAAAAATGTTTATAATGTTATAATTAATATAATTGGGAAATTTCAGGAAAATCGAATAAATTTCAAGTTGGTAAAATGATGGTATATTTGGTAAACGGCAAAAATTCTAGCTCAGTCGTTTGAAGTGGTAGGAGGATGGGATAGGTTTTAAATGATAGACAATTAAACTACCTAACTTTTTGTAAAATAAAAAACGGGACTTTTCACCATGAATATGAAACCGTTATGTGAAAATTCCGGGAAAACGCGTAAATAGATTCGGGTCCTCTAGTGGTAAAAAATGTTTGTAATATTCTAACGAAGACATCTGGAAATTTTCGGGAAAATCCGGAAAATTTTAATTTTGATCGGGAAATTCCGGGAAAACTGTAATAGTTAAGAAACATTTTCTGTACCACTCCCTCAGTACATTTACCATCTAAATCCATTTATGGCTATAAGAATACTGTAAGTCATCAACTTTGGGCTGGAGAAATTTCCCGGAATTTCTGAAAACCAAGTTTTGGATGGTTTCGAAAAAAATTTATGAGTTAGCCAATTTTTGTTACAGCCATCTTGTAGAGGATCTTAGGGCGCACAACAAAGCTTCTGGACTTTTTCCGTGAAAAATCTATTGGTCGACTTATGACCGATTTAAAATTTTGAAATTTTCGTGTAAGCCTAACTTTGGGCGGCCATTGTGAAAAAACGGTTAGACTTAAAGAGTTGGGGTGGGGCTTTAAAAACGTGGCATATAGTCTACTATCTGTGATAAATAGGGCATCGGGAAATTCCATTGGGAAAGTCGGAAAATTCCCATTTGAAAACATGAAAAAATCGATGTTTTTCGATGTTCCTGGAAAATCCACATTTTCCACTGGAAAATTCCAAAAAAAATCTGATGATAAACTTTGGACTTTCCTCTACATTTCTGCATCATTAGATTTTTGGAAAAGTGAGTCTTTCCCGATTTTCCAGTACTCGGAACATTGGTCTGCAAACGATTTTCCGAACTTTGGGCACCCCTAGTTGGAAAACCCTTAAAGATAGGAAGTCATCCCCATAATATAATTTGTAGCCCTTGAGGAGGACTATCACTGGTGAGAGGTTCGTCGCGAAATATTGAGTATTTCCGGAGTTGTAGGGGTCCAAAAGTGACCCATTTGGTACTTTCGAAGGTCCATAGCTCCGCCCCCCGAGGGAAATCCGGCAAAGGGGTCGACAGATCCTGTTTTTTTTCCGAGCTCTACAATCCCTGAAAATCTGAAGGTCCTACGGGCAAAAAAACTTTTTCGGCATGAGGTTATAACCCACACTTTTGGGGGTCAAAAAAGTCCAAAAAAATAGGGCCGGAAATAGGCTTAAAAGACGCGGGGTCATCGTCTGAACAAGAATCCGGTGGAATTTCTCCAAAATTCCGCCTCTAAGTGGGTCAAATTGGCAAAACAAAAAACATGTGAAAAACAGGTCAAAAATAAACTATGGCTTAAACGACGCGGGGTCATCGTACGAACAAGAATCCGGTGGAATTTCTCCAAAATTCCGCCTCTAAGTCGGTCAAAATGGCAAAACAAAATTTGGCTAAAATCACATGCGGACAAACCAGGAGAAATCAGGGCAAAAAGTCTGGAGAAAAAATCAGGAGAAAAGTCTGGAGTATTTATTTTCCTTTTGTTATCATTTTCATTCCTCTTTTCAGGTTAAACAATGGGTTTGCTTCAAGGCATAATAAGTAAAGAGACGAGTGTTGATTTATTTAAATGTATAGTTTTTTTTATTTAATTTTTACATATGTATATAATTTAAAATATTACATATAAATAAAGATTATTTTATATAACTAATTTAGTTTACAAATTTTTTTATTCATTATAATTGTTTGAAACAGCATCAAATTAAATTAAATTTAATCATTAAAAATATTGATTTTAATTTAAAAAAAAATTTAAAAAGCATTCATTTTATCTATCAATAATTTCTATTTCCATAAAGGAAATATTAAATCATTTTTTCTTGAACTTCAGCATCCACCATTATAATTCTGCGCCATATAACCTCACATCATGTCTGATTCATATCCTTTATATATTTTATTGTATCTTTTTCATTGGCATGATAGAAATTTCAGCACCCATTATTAAAATTGGCGCAGATGATCCATCTAACAAATTCCAATTTAATTATTTGTTAACATCTGTTAAATATCTAAATCTGTTATGAATATAAAATATAAGTAAATATTGTAAGTTATAAAGTTTTGATTCCCATTTTGTGGTTTTACTCAGTACATTTCATCATACTTCACTACTGTACGATGTTGTATTAATTGTTAATTCTGACGTGTCCAAGTCATATAAAATCATATATTCGAATATAGACAAAGTTTAGTAAAACCATAATAATAATACTGAAGTAATATATAGATTTTGAAATATCGTTCAACATTTGTTTATATATTTTTAATTATGCTGCGTCCTTTTAATTAATGAAATCCCTTGAGACAATTAAAAAATAAATAAATACACTTTATATAAATTAAAAGTAGTATTTATTTCCCAAATTATTTATTTTCTTTTAAATGATCTTTTAGCGCCACCGCCTCGTCCTCCACCTCCTCTACCGCTTCCACCTCCTTTTGCACCACCACCATTTTTAAATTTTATCCGTTTTCTAGCTCCCATAAATTGTTCGGTATCATCACCATCATCATCTGCAGCACCTTTCCTCTTTTTTTTCATTCCTTTACGATCATCAATATCTTTTAGTTCCATTTTTGCCGTACGTTGTGCTTCACTAACCCTCTCTTGTAATGCCATCACTTCATCTTCTTCACATTTATACAGTGGTAATTGTTTACCTAATAGATGTTCAATACGTTGATATAATTCGACATCGTATTGTGTTACAAATGTTATCGATTGACCTGAACGTCCAGCCCGCGCCGTACGACCAACACGATGAATATAATCCTTACTATGTGTTGGTATATCAAAATTTATAACAATATCAACATGTGGAATGTCTAAGCCACTGAAAAAATGATAATAAAAAAAATTAAGTAGGTTAAATGGAGAATAAATATATGTATTATAAAATATTTAAAATCTAATTAATTTCAGAGGTAGTGACGAAATAACAATTATTATTCATCATTTAAAATGATTATCAAATTAAATTCTTGTATACATCATTAAAATTCTTTTTGTTTTGTTATAACCGTACGAACGAAAAATTGTTGAAAGGAAAAAATGTTACATAACAATCAGTTGGCATATTTACATTTATGATAAGAGAAATATTCATGTGAAGCAGTTAACCGGCCTTCTTCTAAACGCCGAAAAATATTGTCAAGCACAGAGTACAATTAAATTGAACGTGTTCTGGAAGCAGAATTAAATCTGATGAGTGCTAATGTAATATATTAATAATATGATAAAACTAATGTGATTTATGCGAGAATAGAGACAAACATGCATTATTATAATATATTATATTCAGATTTCCAGATAAATTTTCTAAATGAAAAAACACGGTTTTATTATACGCAATGTTAACCATGTTACTTCCGGTTACAACTAAAAGGATGACAATAACTCGAAATCAGTAAAGTTTACAAAATCCGAAATGCAAAATTAATACAGACACTTTTGACGTCAGACGATCAATAATTAATTAATTTTCGTATACATTTTATATTACATTTACATTCTTATAATTTAATTTTCATAGACGTCCAACATTACATTTATTGATAATTACAACTTTAGCCGATTACATGTAAAATATACCAATCCAGTGCAGTAACAAATTATAGCAATGAAAGGAAATTAAAATCAAACATGGGAAACACATTATATAACAAAACTAAATGTGGTGAAAATAATAAATAAAAAACATATATTAGCTCATACATACCGTGAAGCAACATCGGTTGAAATTAATATAGAACGATTTTTCCCTTTAAATTTATTTAATGCGGCTAAACGTTTATTTTGTGACATTTGTCCATGTAATGGAACTGCGCCCATGCCCAATGCACGTAACATTAATGCCGTGCGAACGGTATTATTACATGTACTACAAAATATCATAAAACTATTACCGGCTAATTCATTTAAAATATGTACCAAATATACATCTTTAAATTTTACTGGTAGAAAAATATAATATTGTTGTAATTTCTCAACTGTTTGATATTTATTTGATACTTCTATTTTAACTGGTTCTTTTAACGAGGCTCGTTGTAATTTTTTAACTTTTTTTGTCATTGTAGCACTAAATAGAAATGTATGACGCTCACGTGGTATCACTTTTAATATTTTATCCAATTCAACTTCAAAATCCATATTTAAAATACGATCGGCTTCATCCATAACTAAATATTTTATTGCTTTTAAATTAAATCCTTTTGTATTTTCTAAATGATCAACAAGACGTCCGGGTGTTGCAATTAATATATGTGGTTTTTTAGCTAATTGTAATGCTTGTGCAACCATATCCATTCCACCAACAATTACTGTACATTTCACACCAACTGAACTTCCTAAAAAAAAAACCAAATGGAAATTATTAGTATTTGTATTTCAATAAAATTAGAATTTGCATCTATTTAGATTAAATATAATCTCAGAGGTAGTGACGAAATTAAAATTTATTTTTAATATCATATTTTCTAAACTTTAAAAGTAAATAAAAATCATAACAATTTACTCATCATTGTTTTTTTATAGCAGTAAACAAATTGATAAAATTTGTGAATTAATTAATTTTAGATGCTTTACCTAACGCTTCAAATTGTTCCGATATTTGAAATGCTAATTCACGTGTTGGTGTCAATATTAATGCAAAATAACGTTGCGGACTGTGTAATAAAGCTTGTAATATTGGTAATGCAAAGGCAGCTGTTTTTCCTGAACCAGTTTCAGCTAAACCAATTATATCGTTTCCTTTTAATCCAACGGGAATTGCTTCACGTTGAATTTTTGTTGGTTTTTTCCATTTTAATTCTTCACATGCTGTACATAATGTATCGAGTAAACCCTAAAATAAAAATAATATATGTATTAATATAAAAATCGTATATATTTAGTATAAAAAAAATTACATCAGACTAAATTGAAAATTACCAAATCAGCCCATGTTACATTTTCATCTTCATCTATAGTTTTTTCCTCCGAATTTTTATTTGAAATTTTGAGGTTAATTTCTTCATCTTCGTCAGCGTCACTATTTATTCCATTTTCGCTGTTCTCATCATCGTATACATTATCAGATTCAGAATCAGAATCTGAAGACATCTTATCAATATCTTCTTCTGCAATAATTAAGAGAAAACACAAAATAAAATTATTAAATACTAACAATTTACACGTGGACTTAAGCGCTATATGCAAGGCACGCCATTAATTATTTTATAAAATTAAAAAAATATATGAACACACACCTAAGACGATGAATTTGTACTGATACTGATATATGAGTGCTTTTGTTTTCTGCAGTGAGCATTTACATTCGATTGAGTAATTTTTAGACATTGACGTTTAACGTGACATGTGACATTAAATCCCTTTTGGAAAAATTACTTATAAGATTTAAAATTCTATTATGCGAAAAAAGTGTTATTTTTGAAAACAGTAAACAGAAACTAATATAACGTTTTTATTATTTTGAGGGGCAAATTAAGGTGCGGGAGCTGGAAATTTGTATGAACTATAATTAATAATACTTCACATACACAATTATACACTAGGAAAATGTACACAAATAAATTTGGGCAAAGAATGAATAGAGAATAAATACTGCGATATACATCCATTGTAAAATTGAGCAACATGACGGTTCACATGAAATAAATCCTTTTCAAACCGACCTCTGATCGGCGATAGGGATCGGCACTGCGGTGGGTGATTTATAAAATAAAAATATAAATAAAAATAAATAAATAATAAATTAAAAATAGTTTGTCTTGTCTTGTTTGTCTATTATTTTGGAGTTTTTCCATATATTTTTATTTCTATATTTTGTAAGTCACTTCTTGCAGATAAATAATTTTAACACAAAGTAAGTATATTTCAACGTAAATAGGAAAATATAATAAATAATAATGGGAATTGTAAATGGTAATGTCATGGCATCAAAATTTCGAGGAGCATTATTAGGTGCATTAATTGGCGATTGCTGCGGAGCAACGTTTGAAGGTACCGAAACCATTGAACCTGGCAATAGATTAATTTTGAAAAACAATTTGGATAAACTTTGTGGGCCAATTTTTAAAGGTACATTTATATTATTTGTAATATTTTATTTTGATTTATGTTTAGACAATAACATAGATAGGTGTAAGAATTCGGAACAGACAGATGTACCGGCAGGTACACCGCTTGCGAATAGAAGAAGCTTACGATAATTGAAAATTATAGTCGAAATTGGCAACACACAGATTTATCGTTCTCTTTTACTCGAAGATTATCTTGTTTTTTAATTAGATGTTGGCTGGTTTTACATTTATATATAGGTTTTATTAATGTAAAAACATAAATTTGATTTATTTTTAGCTCCAAAAATACCATATACTGATGATACATCAATGACAAAATCACTTGCCAAAACATTAATTCATAAAAATTTAATAGATCAAAAGGAATTGGCTATAAATTTTGTTACAGAATATTTTAAAGAACCAAATCGTGGCTATGGAGATGGCATTAAACAAATCTTTTATAAATTACATAAGAATAAATGTGAAGATTTTCTAACACCAGCACGTGAACAATTTAACGGTAACAAAATATTCTTATTTATTTAATGAATAACCAATCCCAATCGTAATATGATACGTATCATAACTAGAAATTATTAGACGACTACAACCGGCATTTGCGTGTCTTCATCTCTGCCTCTTCCACCGCTACTTACCGCTACTGGTGTAGAATATTCTCATTACAAAAGCCGTTAAAATCAAAGATTCGATTTCATTGAATGCGGATGAGGTTGTGATGAAGGTCGAAACAAATCACAAAAGGATGCATTGCTTACTACATAGTAAAATACAGTTAAATGTATTGTTTTTAATTATAAATTTAGATCGTTTTACCAACAAATGCATAGAAAATATTGAAAATCAATAGTTTTTATTATAGTAGTGTTAGCAATCAATCTGTCATGGATCAGCGTCACTGCTTTAAGTATAATTATCAGGATTATCTAATTTCAATTCCAATACTAACACAGCGCATAGTGATTTATTAGTAAATAATAAATAATTACGTTTTTCTATAAATTTTCATAAAATAGGATTGGGTTCTTTTGGAAATGGTGCGGCTATGAGAATATCACCAATTTCATTATTTTATTTTAATAATGCCGATGGCGATATAATTATTGATATGGCAAAAAAATCATCTGAAATCACCCATACAAATGAACATGGAATAAATGGTGCTATTTTACAAGCACTAGCAGTTCATATGGCGTTTAACACAAAACCACAAGAAAACTTTGATGTTCAAAATTTTATAATTAAATTACAAGACAGAATGAAAATAATTGAAAATATGTACGGATTTTATTAAATAGTTCCGCACACATTATTTGTTAATAAAATTAAAATATTTTTCTGCAATATTTTTAGTGTTGGCGAAGCGGATCAACAATTTAAGAATGTAAAACTTTCTTATTGTCATCAATTAAACGAAATATCAAAATTACTTACACGTAAAATAAATCCATCCGACGAAGAAGTTGTTAATATTTTAGGACACAGTGTAAATGCATTATATTCGGTACCAACGGCAATTTATTGTTTTCTTCGAGCAACATCTATAATACCCGGAATTGAAGTAATATATTCATTTGTAATTTAATTATTTATTAATAGTAAAATAATATTTATTCACTTTGTTGGACTTTATGTAAATGTTCACAGACAGATAATCCATTTCGTCGTACAATAGAATATGCAATTAGTCTTGGCGGTGATACCGATACAATTGCAAGTATGGCAGGTGCTATTTCAGGAGCATATTTTACTGATGATGTAATACCAAAAAATTTAGTATTTCATTGTGAAAGTCACGAAGAAGTTATTGCAATAGCGAATCAGTTATATGAAATTTCTAATAATTCTAAATAAAAACAATCGTCGTATGTGTGTTGTAATTTTTATCATTAAAATGAAATATTGGGCTGTGAATAAAGTGCCACTTTCTATTATTTGTGTGTATAAATAAATACATATCGTATGAATATTTTTTATTATTATATATTAGTGCATGTTATATATTTAACACCTTTAATTGTAAATAGTGAATATATTAGTGATTAATTTTTTAAATAAAGTCTTAAAATTTTTGCAAAATGTATACATAGTTGCTTTTTTACCAGCAGACAGTAACTACAACTATTATATAATATAAGTAAAACAACACGCTTTGTTGGCAACCTCTTCTTATTTCATTAATGACAAAATCACATAGATGTACCATTTGTCTCTTACATAGTGAAATTGTGGTGTTTTCTGGCAGTCATGTTTATAGAAACTTGGAAATTTGGTTACTTCTCATCCAATTATGATGGGATTTAATACGAAAGAAAAGACACATTATTATTCAATTAAAAACACAATCTTATTTATAGAGCTTTTTTTATTAGACACTACAGGAGAATTATTTTTATTTCCAGTTTCCGGATACCTATATATTGGATATTTCTCCGCCAGTTTTAATTTTATTTGAAGACCTATATTAATGATTCAATGATTATAAGAATAGTTTCTATAGAAGATCTGGAAAATTTATTACTCTGGTTAATTTGTTCAGTTTCCGGAAACTTTTCAATTTTGATCATTTCTACACCAATTTTAATGAAATTTTTAGGATTTTCTTGTTAAGTTTTGTATTTATTTATATTTTATTAAACTAAATTCATATGAGAAACGGACAGCTAATTACACTCAAGTAATTGTGCCTCAAATTGCACCGTTGACACAACTCGGAATCAACACTGCTATATATTTGCACCGAACACCATATATACATGCAGTATCCTATCCAGATTGGATGCGTCCAAGAAAATGTACAATCGAAAATAACACTTAAGTTATTTACATGTAAAGAATAATCTATAAATTTATTCGTAACAAATAATTTAGGCAAACCGCAGTGGTATCAATTTTGAAACCATTAAAAATTATCGCCTGAGGATTTTGATGCATTTGAACCAATGAAATTGGACAGCGACCGAAAGCGAACAGCATCAATATCATCGTTTATCATATATCGATATAAATTTCGGAAACTGAAAAGACGCGCACAACTAATGTATAGCTGAACATAATCTGCATAAATGTATGACACCTACTATTAGACAAAACCATATGGGAATATTAATGTAAAGTGTTAACAAAAAATGCATAAAATAGAGCCCTGGGAAACCGCCGAATCAAAGTACGAATTGCCATTAGAAACAACATAATGAGAACGACCACGCTGATATATATATTAATAAGTCAAGCAGATATTTGTGAAAATTTGAGCATTCGTATTAATTTCCAGTGCAGCAGTTGGAAGACTATCTAAAGCCTAAGAAACATTCAGCAAAACAAGTATTGTAGATAATTTTTGGTTCAAGTTGCAGTTGAACCGAAATGTCCAGCGAATTTCTGCGATGCATTCGTCCCCACCATATATTTTGTTTTGCCTGCATTTACTTTAAGACCTAGATTAGATATCTCCCTGTATAACGATTCGAAAACATCTTTGACAGTAACCATATTTCGACTCATTATATCTATATATCATCAGCAGACGGTTATAGTTGACTCGATTTCGTTTATTAATATTTATGCCAATTAATATCACTGCAGCAAAGTCGTCGTACTCTTGTGGGTACCGGCTCACAGTGTTATTGTGGGTAATTAGGAGGCTGAGTGGATACTGTCGACAGACAAAGAAGATGGGTAGTTGCCGCAATGGAGGAGCGGCTGCTACATCATTACTGGAGTTACACAGGAACGAATTAAGATTGGTTGTTGGGTTGTTCACGGGACATTGCACGCTAAAATATCACTGCTCCGAACAGCATGGTTTTATGAATGGACGATCAACAACTATAAATTTGTTGGAATTTGTTACTGTTTGTAAGGAGAAACTTGTTGATCGTTATCAAGTGGAATGTGATTTTACTGATTTTAGCAAGGCTTTCGACATATTATCTCATGAAATTTTACTTTTAAAATTATCAAGACTAGACTAGCATTTAATAAACATTTTGTGTCATGGATAGAATCTTATTTACGACCACGCACATGTAGAGTTGTATTTAATAGGTGTTTTAGATGTTAGTTCTGGCTTCTACCTCAGGGTATTCATGTTGAACCTATCTAATTTATTTTATTTTTATTAATGACTTGCCGTTTTTTATAAAACATTCCAAATGTTTAATGTATGCGGACGATGTAAAAATGTTTAAATCAATGAATAATGTCTCCAACAGTAATTATTTACAATCAGATATAACGTCACTGTATGATTGGTGCAAACTCAATAGATTAAACATTAAATATTGATAAATATGTAAAGTTATGAACTTTACCCCGCAAAAATTCGGAATTAGTGTACTCATACCATTTTTGCCTTGCTCTAGTTCGATTAAAGATCTTGGACTATATCTCGATAAAAAAAAACTTACTTTTACCAATCTATAAACATTGATTTTGTGATAAACAATTCCGTTTTGGGTTTCATTAATCGTGAATTACTTGAAATGTCCGTATTGCGCTAAAACATTATTTATTGCTCTTGTTAGACCTATAACTGAATATGCCTGCCAGTGTTGGTGTTCGCATTGTAGTATACATATGGCCAGAATTGAATCAATTCAGAGAAGATTCCTAATATTTGCATTAAGTTCAGTCTTCCTTCATATAAAGATAGACTAAATCTGCTAAATATGCCAACTGTTCATAGGCATAGAGCTAATTTAAGGTTATCGTTTATAACGAACTTATTGGGCGGTAGAATTGATTGCTCCTGGTTCACTAGCAACGCTACACTTGAGGAGTAATTCAAGAAATTATCTATGGATTTTTTTCAACAAAGTATAGTTGTCGTATACCAATTATGGTCGTTTTAGTCCATTAAACTCAATGTTAATGTTATACAACGAATTTAGTGACAAAATTAATTTGAATAATGTAAAATAGCAAAAAAAATTTAAATTGTACCTCAGACATTAGAATTTAATGGTTCTTAAATAAATATATAAACAATCACCTCCACAAAATGCGTTTGGTTACAAATGCACTTTGTGCTAAATGTTTCTTGTCGCGCCAGAATCGACATCGTACTACTAATTTTATTTAGGTCAATTGAAAACTTTGGATTGTCTGGGTAATATGTCCAACATATGTCCGCGGTATTGTATTCATAATTTATTTCATCAATTATGCAAGACAGTGGTTCAAATTTTGTATATTTCGCTTATCTATAGACATAATCCTCACTCTTTTTAATTTATTTTCATAATTTTTAAAACAATCAGCTGCACAAATCTATATATTTCCGCGAATTTTGTATGATTTTTCATGGATTCTATCCACGGTTTTTTGTTCTTGTTGTTTTACAACAAAAAAAAATGCACAATCGATGAATTTTTGCCAACGTTCAACATCGTCATTCCGTGCTCATAGAACTTCTGGTCGTTCGGTAAAAAACTGAATCAAACAGCGAATCGGCATCATCATCATAAGAAAGAATTTATTCTGCTAATACGAACAATTCACGGGTATTACTTGCCAAAATACAAGGACGATCCAAAGATATTTTTGTCAAAATCTGTGGATCTGCTCACAAAAAATATGAATATAAATTCTATGCATATTCTGCGAAATAATAGCAACGAGAAATACTTCTAAGGAGAATCTGTAAAAATTATAATCGGAAATATACGGATAATCCAAGGACATTTTTTATAAAAATCCATGGACAGGGTTGCACTCATCATATAAAAATCCAGCGGACATCCGTAACAAACCCATAGATATTTCCTATCGGATTGAAACTACGGACTACTACATATAATGCGGAAATATTGTGAGCAAATTACGGACAGTGTTACTAGGGTACGGACAATTCACGGGCATTACTTGCCAAAATACATGAACGATCCAAAGATATTTTTGTCAAAATCCGTGGATGTGCTCACAAAAAAAAAGGAATATAAATTCTATGGATATTCTGTGAAATAATAGTAACGAGAAATACTGTACTAAGGAGAATCCGTAAATTATAAAATTATCAGAATAAATATAATCGGAAAAATACGGATAATTCAAGGACATTTTTTGTATAAATACCCATGGATAGGGTTACACTCATTATATAAAAATGCAGCGGACGCATCCGTAAGAAATCCACAGATATTTCCTCGGATTGAAACTATGGACTACTACATATAATGTGGAAATTTTGCGGACAAACTACGGACAGTGTTACCAAGACATTAGAATTTAATGGTTCTTAAATAAATAAATAAATTAATTAATAAATAAACTATTATCTGCACTGCCAATATGTGAAAGCTATATATATTTGGAAAATATGCAATGAACCCTTCCACAATGAACGGATCATATTTAAGAAACATCTCTGCGGTTTCATTTCTGAAATCAGATGCTTCAAGGATTTAATCGCAAAAGGAAAGCACAGTGGTGCGGACGTTCCTTGGTCTAAGCGCCGACATTAATTCCGTCCGCTATAAAATCATCATCATCAACTAACTACGTCTACCCATCAGTATATTTAATTATTGATTAATTTTATAATTTTCCAAATAAAGTATATAATATAATAAGTTTTAATAACAACGTCTAAATTTATTGTAATTCCAACTTAAATTATATAAATTCCCAAAAAAAAAAAGTTTTGGCTCGATATTTATTTATTATTTATATTTTAAATATATTATTTTATACGAAATCTTTAAATTATAATTTATTATATTTTATATATATTTATTATTACAATGAAAAAGCCAAAACAAGATTGGAAATTAATCGTGATTGTTATTTTATTATATTATTATATATAATTTTTTGTTTACCTCTTAACATTACACAGTCCACCTCGCCATAATCTTAAGAAAAATATAAATCTTTCTCTTTTTTTTTTTTTCCATCTTTTATGAATGGAATATATATTTTTGTATTCGAATTGCATTGAAATGTGTGTGTTTTTTTTTTAATTAATATTTAAGATGAAGAAAAAATAATAATAATAATAATAATAATAATAATAAGGTAAGTGTGGAAATATAATACCTATTGAAACATTCAAAATTCTCTCAGTTAAAGAAATTTACTCGTTGTATGTAGACATCACGGCATTGTATATAATTACAGAAATTAAAATTCTTACCTTGGTGGTTTTCAGTTGGTTGATTAAAACATTTAACTTCTATTAATAATTTGGCAAAAAATATATTTCGTTTTGTTGTGGTGTTATTTTTTGGATTTTAAACGCGTTTATGTGAGGCAGCGCGGACACAGAGCTTATTCGGTTTATGCAGAATATAAAATACATTTCGTGTTTGGTAAATACGCGATAAGATGAACAAATTTTAAAGTAGGTCGTCAATATAATAAGAAATTAAAAAGTGTTTCATTTGAATTATTTTTTAAATTAGAATAAATTTTGTGCTTACCGTTTTTTTTTTTCTATTTATAAATTTAAAAATAATTTATTTAAAATTATAAAACGAAAACTTTATTGTAAAATTAATTTAATTATAGTTAAAGATTAATATTAAATTTTTTGTTAACAATTGTGAATTTATACAAACAATTTTTTTTTGCTATTAAAAAGGAGCTATTATTTAAAAAGGTAATTAATTTTTAATTTAAAATTTAAACGAAGAAAAAATTTTTTAAAAATAATAAATAAATTCACATGAAAATTTTTATAACAGCTTTTTTTACAATCGCTTTTTTCATTAATTTTTATATAATAATAATAATGGTAAACTACTATACAAACAAACAGACTAATCTCGCGCACAGCATCACCGTGCATTGCATAAATTAATGATATTTAAAATTAATTTGCCATCGCCATTTATCATTATTTTTATTATTGTTTAAAATTTCGAAATATAAAATGTGAACAAAAAAATATAAATAAATAAATAAATAATTAACGAATTTAATATAAAATTTATTGCATATATTTTGTATAGACTTAAATCTCTTGTTATATAGCGAACGTTGTGCGTGTTTGTACGCATTTTTTGGTATTAAAATATAATATTGCGATTTTTCTTCGGTTAATATTGATGGGTGTGCGACCCATGAAATGTCGGATTTTTTAGTGTAAATTTAAAACAAACATAATTTTGTTTAACAACTATTTTTATTAATCAAAGTGAAAAATCATTACAAATCAACGAATTTTTTGCAAAATACTAGTCACTAGTTTTTGAATACCATACTTTCATAAAAATTTGGCTTTCTGGTGTCTATGAAAGATCGTTCATGTATTTTGGGAAGTAATACCCGTGAATTGTTCGTAATTAGTAGAATAAATTTTCTTATGACGATGATGTCAAATCGCGGTTGTATTCAGTTTTTTTACAGAACGACTAGAAGTTCTATGAGCACGGAATGAAGATGTTGAACGTTGGCAAAAATTCATCGATTGTGTGCATTTTTTTGTCGTAAAACAATAAGAACAAAAAACCGTGGATAGAATCCATGAAAAATCATACAAAATTCCTCAGAAATATATAGATTTGAGTTGCTGGTTGTTTTAAAAATTATGAAAATAAATTAAAAAGAGTACGAGGATTATATACAAAATTTGAACCACTGTCTTGGATAATTGATGAAATAAATTATGAATACAATACCGTAAGGATATATGTTGGACATATTACACTGACAATCCAAAGATTTCAATTGACCTAAATAAAATACTATATTATATTATAACTGGAAAATCTATAGACATTCTTTGGACAAATTTCAATATAACTTTTCCATGGAAAATATGTGGATTTTTTACCACGGAAATTTTCGTCATTTTTCAAAGTACGGACAAATTGTTACTAAGGCAGTGCCGGTTGCATTTGATGTAATTGTTTATGCATAACGTCAATTTCTGCAATGTATTTCGCTACGCTGTTATTGTGTTTCGCCCGCATTTAAAAATTTGTTAATTAATTATTCCGACTATAGACCACCGCAAACCAGTAATCATTACCTTTTTTTAGGGTGTACCAGTGATTTTGGTGTTATTTTTTGACTTTCATCTGCATCAATAACCATTGTGCTGTACGACGGCTATTGTCATAAGGATCAATTTTTCATCACAGGTGATAATTCGCTGTTCAAAAATGCGGTTCGCTTTTATTTGTGAAAGAAGCAAAGAACTGCAGATTTCAAAAAGGAGGTTTTTTTGCTTTTCGTTCAGTTCGTGCGTGCGGAACACATTTATCCAACGTTTTGACTTTGCCTATGGTTGAGAAGTGGCATGATACAGTTATGCTGTACTAACTCCTAATTCTTGTGCAACTTCTCGGACAGCAGTGCGACGGTTAGATTCCATAAGCGGCGCTCTCAATGCAGTGTCATCAAGCGTTGACTATCTGGTCTTCCACGTAGTTCATCGTCAAGACATTCATTACCGGATTTTCAAATTTTTTTTAAACCAAAGTTAGATGATCCGTTCATTAACAGTGGCTTCATCTAATGCAGCATTAATGTTTCGAGCTGCTGATGAACCACTACGACCACTTTTGAATTCATAAAGAAAAATAACACGTAAATCGTGAGAATTAATGTTTAGAAATTAGTGCGTCTGTGATAAGATACAATAAAAATAATGCATAAAATTTTTTGTATGATTAGAAAAAGTACGTAAAATTAGCTTTAAAATAATATATTTAATATTAAAAAAAAAAAAAGATTAACAAAATTGCTTTAAAAAAAATCAGACATTTCATATGTAACAACCTAATAGTATTACATAAAATTCAAAAAATGTTATAATGTGCACGAGTAAATATTTATAATGGATATTTAATTTAAATAACGAAAAAAATACTATTATAAATGCGAGCGAGCTGCTGCTGATGAGAAAATTAATATAATATACGAATTCTTGTAGAAAGATTACTAAAATATATTTTAATTATATTTGTTTATTTTAAGTGCACAAAAGCAGTTAAAGTTTTCATGGACATTATTATAATAATATTATTGCGTTATTATTATTATTGTATAGAATATTGTGAAACAATTTTCTCAACATATATGTTGCAGAAAATTTACTAAAAATAGTAATTAGTGGCTTCTATAAAATACGACTACAACGATTAACGATTAAATCATTTATAAATAAATTTAATAATCGAAAGAAATGCTAATTCTTAAACAAACTGCAAAATTTTAAATAATATAATATAACTCCATACTCCTCTGCGCTGCACCAAATATCCAGTAACAATATAACAAGTCCATGAATATAATATAATTACTATTAATGCATATATAGCTAAGGTGTCTTTGAATTTCGAATTTTAAGGAAAATTAATATCACAGTTTAGTACATCTAGCCATTTAGACTTAGGTCAACCGGCTCTTCTTTTCTCCCTTCGCGAATACTATTCAACAGTTTTTTGGCAAACGTTCCTCTGCCATATTTGCGTAACACGCGCCTAATCCATCTTGCATCTTAGTAGGCATCGTACAAGAAAATATCCAAAATATAGGATAGATAGGATTATATAGGACATGTACAGGATTATTTAGGAAATGGAACGAGATAACGCGAACATAATAAAATATTTATTAATTTGAGAATTATTAAATTACATTTTTGATCGGTTTTCATTATATTCAAATTAATGTTGTCACTAAATTCATTGAGTGCGGTGTTTGTAGTGGATTAAAACGACCATAATATTGGTACCAAAAATAACTATTTATTAAAAAAAATGTCCATAGAACGCAAATTACTTGAATTTATCCTTAACTATATAATTTTGTAAGTAAACGGCAGGGCAATCTATTCGCTATACCATTTAATAAGTTCATTATTATAAACGATAATTTTAAATATAGTCTTTATGCCTTTGAAGAGTTGCCTTATTTAACACAAATGCGTATAGTCTATCTTCATAAGATGGTAAAAGGATCAAGCGGCAGAGACTTTTTAACTCAAAAACATAATAAATCGTCTTTGAATACACCCGCAATTCTTGCAACATGTATACCACATATGTATGTGCGGAAACAAAACCTGGCAGCCATCATATTCAGAGTTATAGACCTAACAAGATCAATGAATAATGTTTTAACGTAATAGCGGTCAGACATTTCCCACAATTCAAATTTAATGGAAAGCTAACACGGAATTTGCTTTTGTGATTGGCAAAAAAATCTTTTTTTTATTAAGATATACTCCAAGATCCTGAAATCCCGCCATCAAAATGATACGAGTAAGGTATAATTCCGAATTTTTGCTCATAATCTATTGATTTTTCAGTAATCGAAGGGAGAATGCCATTCCAATCATGGTTGCAAATCAATACAATCCTCCATGGTCACTATATATTATTTGATTTAAAAATTTTAACATCGTCTGCAACAACATCTGGAATGTTTTATCACCCACGATAAGCCGTTTATAAATAAAATAATTAAAATCGGTACAAAACTAACTGTCATCTCTCAGGTATCCCAATAACCAACATCTGAAACATTAGACCCATTAAAAACAACCCAATCCACCTGTACATAATGTTCAGAATTAATAAGCAACTTAATATTAAATATTACGATTTTTGTAATAAGAGCTAAAAAATAATATAAGAATTGTAGAAATCTTGTCAATTGGACTATAGTTAGACGATTTCATCCCTTGTGTGCGTCCCTTATGAATTGAAATAATTAAAAATTCGTTCTGTATTTTAGGAAACAATTTATAGGCAAGAGACACATTGAATAATACAGAAAGAGGCACTGCTAAATTAATAGCACAAAGATTAAGCAATGCTGAAGGAATTCCATTAGGTTCACGCAGGAATAATCACAGGTAAACAGCAACACGATGGCAATAATAAAGTCAAAAACCTGAAGTAGTTGTTACTGGTTCTGTGTCATGCGCCATTTAATTTATGAACAACAACGCCTCGAAAAGCAAAAATAAAAATGTCAATGTTAAGTCTTTTTTTCGACTATTTCTTACAGTCTACGCAGTGCCTATAATATGAAATCAATATCCAGCCGACGCCTTTTAAATGTCTTCAACTGATGCATGAAGGCTTCCTTCCATGCAACCAAATGAAGTTTTGGGAATAGAAAATACTGACAAGGTGCTAAATTTGGGCGAATATGGTGAATGCTGAAGCAAAAAAAATGTGATTTTTAGTTAAAAAAAATCCGTGATTATAGTCGAACCATGTGCTGGTGCATTATCGTACAGTAACCGCCAACTGCCTGGTTCTCGATATTCAGGACTTAGTAATCGTTTCAAAACATCAAGATAATACTTAGCATTAATCGGTTGAACCGGTTGCAAGAAACTTCTTATGAATAATTTCTTTGGAATATTAAAATGAAATCAGCATTGTTTTGATGTGTGACTTCAATAAACGAGACTTTTTTTCCACCGCCACCAGCACTTTACCTCTTGGTTTTTGTTTCATATTGAAAGAACCATGTCTCATCATCGCAATAACAATCGATTACAAGAAGTTTTTGTCATGTCGAGCAAGTTCAATGTAATGTCCAATTGCAATGCTCAATTCGATGCAATTTTTGAACATATCCGATAATCGAACAAACTTTGAATTTAGCTTCCGCAGATCAATTTTTTCAGTTAAAATGCGTTGTCTTTGGTAAAGCTCTAGTTTCATTTCCATGTATCTGATTGAAGATTTGTTCCAAACGTATAAGAAATCACGTGTTTTTTCAATGTTTTCTTCAGTAATCACTTTGCACATATGGTCGACCTAAATATTCGCATCATTATTAACATCTTTAACCATTCGAAATCGCACTCAAAAACTTGTGGTTTGAATAAACAATTATCACCATAAGCGATGTTAACCATTTGAAGCATTGTTTCTGTACCATTCTTTCAACAAAATTTAATATTCAATCTTACATGTACTATATAATCTTACCGAATCCATTCCGGTTTAATGTGGAACAGACAGTGTATATAGAACTTATCCACTGTGCATTGTACTAATTGCGATTTTTAATACTACTACTACTGAACATTGAAGGTGTAATTTCTGATAATGTTAATTTTTGGCCAAAAACATCTTAGCAGATTAATACACCTTTGGAGAATACAACGCTGATCACAATGGCCAATAATTAGTTTAATAATGTTGACCTATCTATATAAATTGTTAAAAACTATAGAATAGTTCTATTATTTACTATAAGGACAGTGTTCGTGAAAATTCTAACATGACTATGAACTGTGAACAAATGAACGCAAAATAAATATGTGCGTGTGAACATAATTGTAGCCAAATAACTGTAAAAAGGACAATTTCAAATGAATCCTAATAGCTATATATTTTGGTTATATAATATTATATGATACGACAATTACAACATATTACTGAAAAAAAATATCATGTATGATAAAGTTTGTCCTGACTGTGGTAACTTCCTATATATATTATATAGAGTCACATATGGAGAAAATTACTGATGGTAAGGACTTTCCATTAAAAAATTGTTCATTGTCAATATGCTGAAAATTTCATATGGATTACCCTGTGTGAGTTATATTACAAAATATATATTATTACATTTATTCCAAGGTTGAGACAATTTTTTGCCATTCAATATAAAAGAAGAAATAAAAAAAACAACCATCGCGTCTATATTTTATTAATTTTTTTTTAAGAGATTTATCATCTATTAATGTTAATGCTTTTTTTTTGTTTTTATCTGGTAAACGCGTATACCATTTGAGATTTAAAAAAATTAATTTAAAAATAATTTCTATGATTTATTTGTTATTATAATATTTTTATTGGAGGTATGTGAGCGAGTACATGAATATATAATTAATAATATACCTATCGATAGGCATACGAGTCTCTATTGTCTACATTTACATTTACTTACATAATTATTATTATTATTATTATTATTATTTTAGTTTATTAGATGATGTGTAAAAACGATCTAATTTTAATGGATTATAAAATTTGTATATGTATTTTTTAAATGTGTGTAGGCAATAAATAGTAAGACACTGCACGTATAAATATAAATATTTATTTTGTCGCCTTCAAAGTGTACGAAATCCGATTAGCGTGACAATAATACACATAAAAATGTTGTCAATGTTTAATCAAATCTACGCATAGAAACACTCTTGCCATCTTACCATATCGATAATTATTATAATTACGCACGCGATGCCGACAGCCACGTATTTATTATTGTATTTTTGACCAAAAATTCATGAACAAACGAATTGTGACACGGTGCATTATCAGAATGTAAAATAGAAATGCTTAAAATTTATTGATTCTTTGATTGATAAAGTGATAGCTATATGGGTCTTGACAAAATAAAGTCACAAGTAACATTATATTTTTTAATTGAGTTTTATTTGATTATTTGGTAATTATCAATACTAGCGTTTGCTTTATTAATTATTGGCATTGTGTCAAACTCGCATATACATGTAAACCAATATCTTCTGAATACACGCAATGTTTGTTCCACAAGATCTCCATAACAATTTTCAACTTTATCTTTGATTTTTTCACCACTATCTATCCGAGTGTGTTATAATAATATTGCTAATAATATATGTTAAACGATTCGTCGACGAACGCCTTTAAACAGCACCAGATTTTCAATTAAAAACAGTATGTTACTCTCCATAAACGCATATTCATGCCGGTAATACATCTGATGGTTAGTAGTATTTTTAACACAAAATATATTTAATTTCAGAGATATTGTTTAAAGAAATTTTAAAAACCTATATAAACTATATTTAAACTAATATATTATTTTCAATGGTTATGTGTCACAAACAAATGATCTATTCCAATGGCTTACTATTTTTGGAGCCAATGTGTGTGTGTGTGTGCATAAATTCAATAAATAAATATAAATGCTCTTATTATTTATATTTTTGATATTAAAGATTGTGAAAATAGAAAAAAAAACCAACTCTAACATTTCATTTTTATTTGTTTATGAATAATAATTAATTTGTATTTGTATTATTTTTTTTCCGAATAATAATAATTGCCAAACGTTATATTTGAAAGAAATGAATCAATAAATAAATAAATAAATAAATTAAAATTTGATGGATTTATATTGATTTTGAAATGATGATTATTAATTGTAATGTAAATAATATACAAAAATTAAATTTCTATATAAATAATATTATTTTTTTTAAATTAATTCCATTCAAATATGTATGTCGATCAGGTCAGCTGCTGCTGGTTAAGCATTAGCATAGAGAAGCGAAGCTGTAGCACAAACGATTAAACTTTATTACAGAAAAGAGTCAACAAAGTTGCCGATTAATTGGATAATAAATTTGAATTATTTCTACAAATCATCAACAATTAGATGATTACAGAAAAGCGTATCGATTATAGCAGCGCGCGACTAATTTAATAACCCCAAATATATTACCAAACGAACACAACATTTTCAGATCAATTGTAATCATAAAAATTTCAATACACTAATATTCTCAAAGCGGATAAATTCGCTGTACTTATTTTTTAAGTTTAAGTTTACGTTTTAATAGTTTTGCCTTTACATCCTGGCATTTATGTTAGCTCAAAAAACCAAATTATTATCATTTATAATTTTTTTTTGATCCAGAAAACCATCATTCACATTTAAAATATTATATGGATATTATGAAATCCCTTTGCGTAACATTTTTTCCCAATTCGAATTTATTATAAGAAAAAAGAAAATTTGTATTTGTATTTTCTATAAAATACAACCACCTGGCAAAAATTTCATTTAAATCAAAGAATGGCATTTCATTATCAAATGGTTCAATTTCGAAAGCTCTGCATTTATACGATATGAGATAGAAAACAAGGAAAACACTAAACATCTGCATTCTGCATTACTTATGCGGATTAGAATATTTTACGAACACAGTCATATTTTGTCTTCATCTAACCATAACACCGTACCAGTATATACTATAACAATTATCCTATCAAAATCATGTATACATTTTCAATGTATAAAGAATATTATTATGACTCTGATTATTTATGTTATACGTGTAAACATTACCGCAATTTAAGATGTATAGAAGCACGCAAAAGATTGATGGAATATAATCGGACAGAAAAACCGGGTATAAGAGAATCCACAATGTTGAAATTATCAAAGTTGTTGAGATGCTTGAAAAAGTTATAATCTGTTGAGGAGAAAACTCTGCATAGTTTCGTATAACAAAATTATTCAACTTTTATAGAGTAGGTTTCTGTTCGCTCATCAGGATTGCATTGATATTGATAGATTGGCTAGTAAAGTGGTTATACTATAGACGTTGCACAGTTCTTTTGGTTTGAGAATTTTGTAAATTTTGTACAGTTTGAAATTACTTTGTACCTAACTTTTCCCAACTTTTCATTGAATTACACATAATTAATATACTTCTGGTAGGCACGCAAAACTGTACATCGGACAATAAAAATATGAGCCCATGAATTTTTGTATTTTATCTGTCCGTACTCATTAATTAATTGTTATTCAGGACACAATAGAACAAATTTTACTCGTGCTCACCTTATTCTTGTCGTCCAGCATCACATTTTTGTTGAACGTGTGTGTGTATAGCTACAATATATTGTTAAGAAATTTTATAATTTATAGGCTTCTGTAACGAGGGGTCAGAACTCGAACGAACGAAGAAAATATCACAATCCTGAATGACCACAAATGGGACAGGCAATCGTACATATAGGATTAAAACATTTTTCTCTCAGTTTATCTATTGGTCTTCTTTTAAAATTGATTATTTGAACAACTGGAATAATTGAAAAAATTAACTCTACATGAAATTTGGTAACAATTTTTATAAATTTTCATACTACATCAACCCTGAAGGCGTAAAAAATAGGACATTTTTATAAAAATTCTATAATTTGTTTAACAATAATTGTTGAAGTTCGAAATATTAACTATCTAAAATATGTTTCATGACAAATTGTTTTGCATTCACTTACTCTATAGAGCGCTTACAGTTTTTCTCGATATTCTGTAATTTTTAATTAAATTTCGTATAAAGTAACAACGCCTATCAACTTTTGAAGGACACCATATAAACAACATCCATTTTTTATCCTCATAATTATTCAAATCAATTACGATGAAATAATAAAAATTAACTTAGTATTAAAATTCAGAAAATAAAAAATCATAATTATTTTATGACAAAAGAATTGATGAATATTTTTTAAATTATATACCAATTCAATATAAAAATTACATAAATGGGAAAAAACCACATTCGGGTTAAACCACTTACGGCAATTAAAAGTAGGAATTTCTTAGAAATATATAATAATAAATTGACTGTATAATTACGTACAGAGGTGAAGCGTGAAAAAATGGTTTTCCGATTACAGAATCACTATTGTTTTCTATGGTACAGCCGAGTTGAATGTATATGCCTCTACTAGATTTATCGGAAATCTAATTTACAATCATTTTTAATTAACCGGGGCCATAACGAACTTTCATTTTTTTACATACAGAATTGCAAATTACAATCAAATTCCAATTATAGAAGATATTTTTAAAATCGTTTCACACGTTCAAAATCATATAATATAACCGATTTTTTTCCGTTTGTCGGCACAATTTTATTTGTTCGCAGTTACATCAGAAAATTCTTTAAATTATCACAGACATCGAATGGAAATTTGGCTATATCTTTTAAAGGCGGAAATCGATTTTAAAAAAAAAAGTGCTATAAAAGGTTGGAAATTGAATAAATTTGTTAATTCTGTAAAGAAAAAAGTGGAATTCCGTTAAAATTGTAGCCAGTACTTGTATAAGATAATAATTCATAAAAATCGATTATCCGGTAAATGTTTTGTTAATAATTTCGTCAATTTTTACCCCGGTTATAAGAACAAAAATCTACGAGGAAAGATTTTGGAAACTAAGAATGCTGCTCAATTCACGACTCGCCCACTGATTATACAATATTTAATTTCAATATATAAAATATTAATAATAAAATATTAGAGGGCAATTTTAATGAAATGCAAAGTTCATATGAAAATCATATAGTTGGTTTTTTTCTTCTAAGTATTTATTATTATTTTTACTAAGATTTATATCTTTTGAATAAAATATAATTCATTTATTTATTGCTATTATGCAAACAAGAATTTATAAATTCATGATGTTGCAGAACATCTTGCTATTATTATATGGATATATTATACAAAAAATTATAATATTGATGAAAATAAATTAATTAATAATAGTATAATGTTTATATGTAGCTCGTGATTGATTGAGACAATAATGGACACGACGTGCTAATGTAAATCTAATATAATATACTCGTACATTATTAGAAGGAATATTACATGTGAGCTACGAACCTTATTATAGTACAGTTTGGCATAAAAAAAAAACACACACACACACAAGAAACCGGGTGGGTATTTTTTAGTTAATCAAAAATTTCTCCACATCATCCATATGTTACCGTGATCTTTAGCTAGTCTCATCTTTCTTTGCTAAAACAAACCTTAAAAATTAATAGGTGTTTTCCACTCAATCGTTTAGGTTATCTATATACTACCTAAACTATACCGTAATCCCAAAAATGTGTACTGGCAATTTTTTGGTGAAAAGTTGTTACATGTACTTATTATGGGAGAATATGTGGGTTATCTAGTGGAACTATTATAAGATATAATCCTTAGGAAAAACACTTCGAAGACAATTCTATTGAAACATATTCACAATTACATAAGGAATATAAAACAAAAAGAGGGCAAGCCAAAAGGAAACATTAAGATTGATGGAGCATCCCAAACTAATAAATTAAATAAAATATTGGCTGCAGTTGTCTCAAATCAACCTGGTTTTTGTTCAGGTTTTCATCGGGTTAATATACAATAAATAAAAACGAACCCAACTATAAATAGTCATTTTATTGATATAATACAAATGAAAAACCAAAATTATTCCGTGCAAATGGCTTAGGATGCTGTACTACTATCACAAAAATGAAGGATGCATATAGAGCAAGCATTGTTCTAGGACACATACAAAAATCATGGAGAAGAGTCAGGGTTTTCTTTATACCGCGAAAAACCCGAACGTCAAACTTATGCAGCGAGATTTCGTCTTTCCCACCTGTAAGTATCACAAGTTTTGCGCACCTAAACTGCAAGACATAAGCGGTGCTTTCGATAATGCGCATCATTAAATGTTACAGATATAAAGAATCTATTATGGATTTATACAATATGATTCGACAATGAATCAAATAACAACTGATTATGGAATTTGTGTTACTTGTTATGATGATGCGAATTCATTACGCATCTCAACAAATATGGTGTGTATAACACAGAGGTCTTTGCTGATGATTTTTCAACGGTCTTGTGATGGTTACATTTACACAATTTTGGGGATATTCTATAAATACGACTCTAATCAGTTCGGGTTCATAAAATTTAAATAAATGGGCCTACTAAGCGCAGTTATTTTGGGATTACATTTGACAGTGAATTCATAATGCAGTATGACTTTTATACAATGTCGAAAAGGACATTGGTATCTCATGGAGTTTGTTTGTTCCCAATATTGTATATGAAAATATGGAATATTTCACTTATCATCCGTACTTTACGATCATTTGCCATACACATTGAACAAATTTTGCATTCGCGTTTCGTAGATCAATTTTTTCAGTTAAAATCTTAGAAATTGTTTTGTTTTTGGTTTACCAATTATGTTTCATTGCCGCATTAATCAAGTCTATTTAAATGTTTTCTTCGGTGATAGTTGTTGATGCGGTTGGCATAATTTTTCATCACCTGTACAATCTCTGCCGCCTCTGATAAGCACCGCGAAGCCGCTGAAAAACTTGTGTTTTGTGATAAACAATGATGGTGAATCATAAGATTTTTAACTAAAATTTAATGCTGGTGCTTTGTTCACTGTCTATGCATTTTTGTCGACTGACGCACTAAAATACTGTCACTTAATTTTTATTTGGCTTACACTAAATGTAATTACGATATCCTCAAATATTATAGAAAGTCATTCTGGATATTTGTCTGACAGAAGGTGTATATCTCTTAACTCCATCGCATTGACTTCATTTTATTGCGTATATTATTAATACATTAATTATATAACAACGTACATTTTGTAAATAGTAACTATGCTAATTTTGAATCGAAAACTGAGAAGATACCATTAAATTTTTTTATTTAGTGAAGATGGTAATTATCGATTGATGTAATATAAACATGTTTTTTTTTTTGCTAGCTATCACACATAAATTAATTCTTTTCTTATAAGAGAATTGTAAAATACGCGTAATATGCAGAAAAAGTTCATTGACCGAAAATAAACTTTATAAACTTCGTGGTAAATAAATAAATTAATAAATAAATAAAATAAATAAATAAATAAATAAATAAAATTTCTTTCTTAATATAAATACTGATCAAAAATAAACCGTCAACAAATTTGTTGTGGTAGACCATATACTTGGCCGGACAGACGCACCATTATAATAGATACAAGTCAATTATTAAGTAATACCTGTTAAGAATTCAACCGTCAATACCACGGTATTACTGTCACTTTGTGAATAATAATAATAATAATAATGGTTACATTAAACAAATACTAATTCTATCATTCTCTTGTAGGATTGTCACCTTAACGTGATACTTTAGACTAACTTTTGTACACAAGTAAAATAATATGCCGCCAGAACGGCATGTAATCTAATTGTTCGTATGTATAAGCATTTGCCTAAATGTGTGGTCACTGCTTATTTATGAATGGCCCATATATAACCGTGTGTTCAATTAGATAAAATATTTCCCGATAAATAATAAAATCTTACGCAAAACTTCCTTTATCGCTTCCCATTTTTCTGACCCTTAACATAATCGCATGTCCTCTTGCTTGCGCTTGCTGCTAAATTGAAACAACTGCTAGTAATTATTTAAAAAATATGCAAATGGCCTCAAGAAGAACGTCTCATCTCTATTTTATTATTATCCGATTTGGTATTTATATGAAATCGGATTAACATTAAATTGTTTTACAGATTTACAATATCAATTATTAATAATTAAATCATTAAGAGTAGACTCTTGGACCAAGGAATGATGTGTGTGTGTGTGTGTGTGTGAGTGTTACAAAATATTATTTTATATTTATAATAAACGTAATAAAATATTGTTTGTACTTACGAAGTTCCTCCGGCAAACCCAAACAAATTTTGCTTTAAAGTTGTAAAGATATAAATTTTTGCTATATCATTGCATCATTATTTTGAATTGTATTAACAGTCTGATGTCTGAAATATAAAAATTAAAATAAATTAATATAAATAAACAAACGCAAATAAATTAAAGATACACGAAAGATGTCTAAAAAATTTTAAGTTATTTTTTTATTTATTTTCTATTAAATAACATTTTCGAAAACTTCAATACCTTTTTTTATTGCTAACGCGATTTTCCAATAATATTCCAATACAAAAACACTTGAACAACTAAGGAACGCAATTTAATTGCATAGAAGTTATATGTACAGGCGAACTTGTGAAAAAGATATACATAGGCATCGTTTCTGCATTCAATTAATGGAACTATTTTAAAAGGATGGAAAATGGTTGCCGCATATGAATGGAAAGAAAAACAATATCCAAATGGTAACTCAATTGATTCGCAATTTATATAAGGAAAAAATATACGCACTCATTTCAATAATATTAAGATTCATATACTTTCGGATTATTTAATTTGAACATAAATTTAGTGTATTTAACTAATAGTTTCGTAATTACAATCACTTTAGAGATAAGCCTACAATATATTTGGCTCAAAATTATGCTGATATTATCATTTCCATTGTAGTATTCAATTGTACTCGTATGTTTTAATAAAATTTATATCAGTTTTCGATGTTGATGGATACAATTATAATTGGTGGAACATTTTTAATTGATTCACGACCATTTTTAAAGCATCATTTCAACATTTATAATTGTTTCAATGTAAAGCAATTAATTTTATTGGACATTTTTTTGTTCAATCATAATTTTTCATTGCAAAAATCAAAAATTTACAAATCATATCAAACTGAAGGTAAATGTAAACAATATTACTCGTGAAAGAAAAAAAAATGACATACTACAATCGCTTCGATGTTAATATTTTAAGTTTTATTGCAAAATAGCTGGTGTTATTTTTGATCAAAAGCGTATTTAGTGTATATAAACAACAACAAAACAAAACAAAAAATGGCATATAAATAATATAAAATAATTCATCAAATGACTGAACAAATGACGATGACCAATATCAACAATATATAAATATGTATAGAACAAATTTACATAAATTAAATATCTAAAATTCATGAAATATGCGATGTTGTGTATTTTAAATTTACATAAACCGATTGTAAAACTATTTCTATTGCATATACATTGAGTTATTTCCAAAGAAATAAATTCACACATATTGTACTCGTATACAGTTCCAGTTATCTATTAAAATAAAAATGATAGTTTTTGCCATAGGAAAATATATTTTTTTAATGCATATACATTTTATACAAAAACAATCTTATAACAAAGCATCGTATTAGCAATTTACAATATACAAAACGTGATTCAAATTTGTAATTTATTGTAATTTCATACACCACACAGGATGTGTTGAAAGTACACCATATAGTCAATTACACAACACAACACCGGTTTACTTGAAAAATATAGTACAACTACAGTTTTTAGGAATATGAGGATTCATTATAAGAGCAACGTATCAAAGGAGAAATTTGCACAGGAAGAAAACACATTAGATGATCCATTCAAAATCGATAATAGTATATAATAGAGTATATATGTGCAATTAAAAACCTGTGTTGCATTCAACATGCTAAAATAACATCTGGGGTGGTTTTAACTCTTAACCCTTAATACCAAATTTTTATTCAAAGAGTACTTTATTAATACATACAAGTCATATATTATTCCAAGTGAAGCTTATGGCATCTAATAAACATTCCGTACAGCCAAGTTGGTAAATTACTCCGCATGGGAGTATATAACAATTTACCAATTGTACTGCAATTAACGAAACATAGATGTTGTCCAAATTCTATTATTTTTATATGAGTGATAAGGCCATAGTGATGTGTGAAATAATGAAAAAATATTGGTAATAAACGAGCTTTGGGCGAAGTCAAGAAGTGATATTCAAGTCAAATGGTGAAAATGGGAATGTGAATGTAAAGGATATGATAAGGTAATCTTTAGAGTGTGATTCACATGATAAGAGAACGAAGAGTCAATACAAGCCACATTTTGTTATGTTTGAATATATCAAAGGCATGCGTTTCGTGATTCATAGCTTTGCATTGAAGCGTAAACGATGCCATGAGATTAATCAAAATCAACGCATATGTCAAAACCTTAATGATGAACAAAAAAAAACTAAGACGCAAATGATCAATTGCAGTGTCTGTGTGTATGTGGTACTCATTCTGAGAACACTATCACTCAAAAACTACATATATTTCTCTTACTTTTGTAAATTACATTCGTTTTCCAATAGTAGATTTTGTAGTGGTTTTCTTGTAAGATTTCTAAATGTATAACAAATCGCCTATTTAGAGTTTGTGGTATAAGAAATACTAAGGTAAGGTACTCGCCTAGTATTCCTATATCCAGCATAAATATACATTTAAGGAGAATTCATAGTGATTGGATGTCCCGTAAGCCCATTTAGGGTTTAACTTCTTGTGAAACAGTTTTCATCCGCATACATAACAGATGACTGCAAAAATAATGGATCCAGAAAATATTTATTAATCAGCTGAATGCAATTTTTCCACACATAAGATAACGCGATACAATTGTTGGTCACGCGTAATATTCACACCACAAACACGTAAACATATAATCTAAACTGATCGCACATAAATATAATTCAGATATAGTAATTGTTACTTAAAATTCATCATAGGATTAATACTGTCGTCGTTTTGGCTGATGTATTTCGATACACCCAGTGTAAGTACATAACTATGGGTACGATATATGGATGACTTATAAATCTTTAATAATACCTATACATAACATTTTTTATTCAATGTATATACACAACTTTTATTTTATCTTTAAATTCAGAGGAGGGTACGCGATGCAATGGATTGGTAAAACAAAAAAAAACCATAAAACATTAAAAAAATATTCAAATTTCTTAATTATAATTTCTCATAGATCGCACGCGCAACTTTCTCTAGATTATCCATAGATTAAATGTCCACGCAAGAATTATATGGTAAAATATTCTCCATCAAATCAAATCTACCAATTTTCATTATTATATTCTTGCTGTCATTAGGAGGTGCGGGGCTTTAAAAATAACGTGGCTAATGCTGTAAACATCTGTGAACTACATGAAGACGTGCGTGCCACTTTTTCTTCCACGCAGTTTTAACGGTCTGAAATCTTGTCCTTATTAAAATGCATATTTACCCTTGGGGAACAGATAAAAATCACAGTGTACCAGGTCAGGCTAATATGGTCTACCACTGAGATGTTACATGTGGCTAGAAACATTGCTCGATTGTGAAAATTTTATGCACCACTTTCACACACACTTTTTTCATGGTAAAATTGTTATGTAAAATTTACCTTATGCATTTTGTGTCAATTCCAACAGTTTCAGCAATCGCCGATCAGATTACCGGTTTCTTTCTATATTTTTATCTGCTTTTCACTTGGAAGGGCGATCGAGGTTTGTGTCATCTTCAACGTTTTATCGGCACGATTTTGGAAACGATAATATCACTCAAAACGTTTCTGTAGCGATTTTCCCATAATTTCATATGGCAAAACAAAAAAAACCGATCTTACACAATCGAAGGCCAGACCATTATGTTTACAGATAGGGTAGGGGCGGTAATCAAAAGAGAAGACTACACGCACCACCAAATTCTCGGTCGTGTTCTTCTGCAGGAACATCAATCTCGTTATTTCATAGCCACACAGTCGATATACAGAAAATTGTAGATCATAAACTTGTGACACATGTAGGCATCAATAAAATACTGTATATAATTATAGTGATTGCCAATATGGTTTCAGAACCTATACTCGCATACACACTTTGACGAATCCCAAGTTGTTTCATTAAATATCGGCACTAAGACATTTGATAGACTAAATGGTATAAATAAATTATGAAGAATTCTATATACTCAACGATACGTCCTAGTCGATACATATAAGTTTTGTTATTTTACATATTACAATTTATTGGAAGTCATAATTGATTTATGGTAGATCAGAAATCTTCTGTTCTCAAATAACATATCTATCAAGGCATATTATAAAAATCGGGATGTCACTCGTTTAGCAATAAACAAAAACACATTTAGATAACCAATTAAAAATGTAAATGTTACTATATGTTAAAAGATGATGTTTCTCACCTACGTTTTAACTTTGACCTATAAACGCATCCGTTGTGTGGCGGTGGTAAATTGTTATCCATGCAAAATTGTGTATCAATAGTGAGTGTGTGTACAAATTAAAACCAACAGATTCACACATTAGTCACAGGCGTCACAAATCACAAGTCACAACAACAGCATCGCATTGATATTATTATTATAAATTAATATTATAAATTAGAAATAATAATATTTTATTCATTTAACACATAATATAATCATTGCGGTAAATTAGTGATGCTATTTTATTTAGCAGATAAATCTAATTTATTTCAAATAATATTATATAATTTGAATTTATTTAATTTGTGCGCATAACTAATTTACATGAACAATATTATATTTTAATAACGATAATATATTGTAATATTAATAAAATAAAATAATCGCCGTGCGTAATATAAATAAAATGCAAAAATATAGCATAAAATTATGTTTTTTTTGTAAATTAATACAAGTTCAAGATCATTTAAAAAAGAATTAATTATTTTATTATTATATTTTCTAAAACTAAACTATGGTGTGTGTGTGTGTATAGAAACAGCCGGACACTTCTCAAAAATATATATAACGAAATTATGATTTAATACAATAAATTTATATATAATTAAAATGACAAATGCGCCAGGTACTGCTGGTACATGAATGTGATAAGTTATTTATAATCTCTGTTCGAAAAAGAACCAGAAAGAATTATATATGGATTTATTGGCTGATGATTGATTTATGTTTTGTGAATGGACATTAACAAACTGACAAAATTTCATGGTATTTAATTCAGAATGTGTAACCTCAAAATACAACACAGTTTTTGTGCGTTGCGTCGATCGAATAATGAGTAAAGAACGAAGAATCAATGTTAAATTTTGTTTATAATTATATTTAAAAACACTTAAGTTGATAAAAAATTTATCCAAAACACAACCAGTCAAAGACGGCTTTACAGAAGATGTGGATGATGATGAACGTCTGCAGAAACAGATGATCAACAAACGATTACCGCAGAAAACATAATAAAAAGTGCGTAATTTCATGAAAGTGAATTTATGGAGATCTTCGGTTAGATGAAATGAATTGAAACTTTGTGAACGACAAATAAAACAAGATTTCAACTAAAAAAAAATTATTTTGTTTGTACGAAACGTAAATTAAAAACAAACACATTATTTTTACTATATGATTACCAAAAATTACACCGAATTGATCATTCCAAACGACATCAATTAAAAGGTGTATGTTAGTTCTTAAAAACTATTGTATATAAATAGTATTTTTAATACGTTCCATAAACTATAAAAGTAAAAGTGTTGATTGGAAAAATTTCGTTTTATGATATCAAAAATCATTGTTAATTTATTTTTACAATTCTAAAGGAATTATCCACAAAAAATTCGTATCAACGCGGCTAATTTTTTGGTATTACTTTGCGGTGTTGTATTGAAGCGTTTGCTTTAAACCAGACAATTACAGATTATTGTACACAATAATCAGTGATCTATTTACCAAATATAAATTTTATTTGCCTATACATCGATCCACATTAGATTCATATGTAATTATTTTCTGTATACACTAAACTGCTGGGTGATAGAAACCCTGGGTCTACATCAATTGAAAATATTCAGACAGTCAGCAAACGAAATGTTCAACAGCATGTTCCAATGGAACGCATATGAAAATCGATATTGCGATATCATTTGCGAGAGAATAATTCAAATAGATATAAATCTTTTTGTAAAAATAAATTAATTATTCTTAATACCTTCCGGTTATTTTACGGACAATATGACTTTAAATATTGGTAAAAATATACAATATTTATTTTATATTTATTTGTTTAGTTTGTGATGAACACTGAAAAGAGTAGTATATACCAGTAAAAAAAAAAAACCCAAAATATAGTGATAATTAAAAAGGTAAAAAATGATTGTGTATAAATGTTACCGAGTTATTAATTACACCAATAATTATTATTTAATATTTTTTCCAATAAAATATACATAAAAAGCCAATAAAATCCATTAAATAATTCGCTATTTCGATTTTGTATTGCATTATCTTGTTTTTTTTCTAAATTTCAAGATGTTTTTTTGCGATCTTGATCACATTCAGTAAACTAAACTGCACGAGTATAGCTGGACAAATTTTAATCGAGCCAAAAAACACTTGTAGTGGTGATCGGTTATACATATTTAATTATCGTATATATATAGAAGAGGTATAATTTAAGCATAATTAAAGCTATAGGAACAATTATTTTTGAAATGGTAACCGATAGGTGAGCGATGGGATATCATAAATGCAGTATTGCTTGTACGCAGTGTGAAGTGGCAATACTTTAATATTGTAGTAGTTTAATCCACCTTTCATATTTAGTATATGACAAGTGTAAACAAGTATTTTTTTTAGTTGATTAAAAATGGAAAATTTTGTACCAACTAAAAAACAGCATTTGTGGGAAGTTATGTTAAGTAATTTTATTGAGAAGAAAACAGCAGCAGAAACTTATCGCTTTTTGTTACAAATTTATGGTGAACATTCCCCATCACAAAATAATAAATTCTTAGTATTGGTTTAGACGATTTAAAAATAATGATTTTGATGTTAGTGATAAAGAACGTGTTGTGGAGCACCAAAAAAATTTGAAGACGAAGAATTGGAAGCTATACTCAGTGAGAAGATTCATGTTAAAAACGGAAGAAGAATTAGCATTGGCATTAGATGTTACCCGCAAGCAAGTGTTTCCACACGTTTAAAGTAGATGGGAATGGTCCAAAAGCTATCGTATTGGGTACCACATGAATTGACGGAAAGACAACAAGAAAATCGAAAAACAATGTGTGAAATTTTGTTTCAAAGACATTCAATTTTGCATCGAATTGTGACTGGTGATGAAAAGTGGATCCATTACGATAATCCAAAACGTCTGAAAGCATGGGTGTGAAGACAGGTGAACCAGGTCCATCGACACCAAAACGCAATATTCATGGTTCTAAGGTTATGCTGTGTATCTGGTGGGACCAGTTTGGTGTAGTGTACTATAAGCTGCTTAAACCGGGACAAACCGTGATCAGTGTTGAACGTTACCGAGAGCAATTAATCCAATTGAGCCGAGTATTGCATTAAAAAAACGACCAGAATATGCCAATAGACATGACCGTGTGATTCTGCAGCATGATAATGCTAGACCACACGTTTGCAAGACCGGTCAAAGAAACGTTAAAAGCACTTGGCTGGAAAGTCCTACCTCACCCGCCATATTCGCCAGACATTGCTCCATCAGACTACCATTTATTCCGGTCGATGCAGTCAGCCCTTTCTGCACAGCGGTTCAATTCATACGAATATATGAAAAAATGGCTGCATTCATGGATAGCTTCAAAACCTAAGAAGTTCTACTATGAGGGAATCTATAATTGCCACAAAGATGGTCAACAGTTGTAGCTTCAGATGGTAAATACTTTGAATAAAATATAATGTACCGTCACTTTCAAATAAATGTGTTTTTCTTAACAAAATTAACTTAGTTATAGCTACCCAATAGAATTTAGCTATAGATCGCTTTTAGTTTTTGAATTATTGGAAATTTTCGGATATCGGAATAATAATCACATTCGGAAAGCGAGCTATTACTGCCATTGCGATCATTTGTAATGATCAAATTATTCATTTTACGATCAGTGAGAGAGAGAGAGAGACTTTTAGCAGTGGTTTTTAATGTGATAAAACGTATCTGAAATAGAATGCGAATGCTTTATATAAAGATGCCACGTTAAAAGCGGCTCTTGTATATGAGATCTTGGCAATGTTACGCAGTAATAGTAATGCTGAGAAAAGATTAAATATGGGTAAATTCTTCTTCAACCGCAACAATAGAACATAAACAATTTAAATTACTGTAAAATTTTGCAATATCATATATCATTAATTTTTGTTTTAATCCAACACACTATTACAATTAAAGTATAATAATAATAATATAAATTTTAATATTCTTCTTATAATAATCGTAAAATATATATAATTTTTATAAACATTGTCATTATTATTATTATTATTATTATTATTATTATAATGGTATCTTTTCAGTTTCCACGTTACTTTAATAAATAATGTGTTATTTTTAATAATACGTGTACGTGTACACACACTAATGATTTTCCATTGTGTTTCATTTGAACAAGAAAATACAAAAAAAAAATTTATATTATTATCTAGATAAGACAAAGAGTTAAAAGAAATTATATTTTTAATTACATTACATATTGTGGTGTTGCATAACATAAAATAACATTAACATACAAAAATATGTAATGAAAGTTCAATTGTCTGATGGATACGCGCACCTATACATCTGTAAATGTAAATTTTTGTAAAATACCATACATAATATGCAATGCATATATAATTATAAATTTAAGTACAATATATATTTAAGTTAAATTATTGCAATTAAATTAATTGTTAATTGTTTTTCTATATAGATTGCAAATGTCAACGTGTGATTGTCCAATTGGTGTACCAACTGGTCCTACACTAGCGGCAACATGTGGCGGTAGCGCTTTTATGTTATTTATGGGTTTATTAGAAGTATTTTTAAGATCACAATGTGATCTTGAAGATCCTTGTGGTCGACCATTGGTAAGTGAAATTTTTTATTTTAAAGATTTATTATAGAATTTGGTGCAAACCACCATTACCACCCATTATATCGGCTCTCCTCAGAACACTGGCTCTATAGATTTCTTTCAAAAATAAAAAACAGGACGGAATTTTTCATATTTTGTGTGTTTACCTTGAAATCCGACAAAAGATGTGTTAAAATATCAATTATTTTTCAAGTATTTTCATGGCATAGTATTGTTCATCGTTTGCTATACAACCTTTGGAAATAGCTTATTTCCTTGTAGTGAAGTGTTGCAGTCATCAAGTAATTTTTTTGATATCATCGTATTTATGAACTGATGCACTGGTCAAAAAGAGTTCACCGCATCGACCATAACAAATGGTAGCCTGATGCAGTAATGTGTTGTGAAGATCGTGGCCAAATTTAACGTCTCTTTGATAAAGTTTACAACATTTGGTCTATCACTATCATGCTGCATCATAATGCTAACCATTTTTGGAATTAAATTTAATACCACTTCGGGATCTTCATCATCGATAAATATTTCCAAATCTGAATCTTAAAATTTTTTTCTTGCACCTGTCAGTTCTTTCAACTTAGCACACATTTTAAGACAAATTTTTTCTCATAGTTTGAACCCTTTAGATTGAAATTTTTTTATGGATATTCCATCCCAAATGTTGGCACATTTCAATAATAATGTGGTGGCCCTATAAATTGTTTTTTTAATTATTTATACTTGCTGAACTGTCAACTTTTTCATACGCTGTAAAACCATGCACTCTTAGTTTATATATGAATATATTCACTTAAATATTTTTGACAATTTCGTTCAACCATATCCATAATATCATATACTGGAATTGATTGATTAACATCATTCTACTTTGGGGCCTCCAAATTAATTATAAGTAAATTTATATCCCATCTATTTTAAAAGTAATTCAATTGGAAAATATTTCCAAAAATTCATTAACATTTTTTAATTTCGTTTTACACATAAACTTGTGGCGAGCGAGATGAGCCGGTATACAAAATATTAATTTTGAATAGATATTTTATATTTGAAAGTAAATAATTTAATTCAATTTTTTATTAATATTATACCAGGCAAGAGAAGTTCCAGAATATGAATATGATTTTATAATAATTGGTGGTGGTTCTGGTGGTTCAGTAGTTGCATCACGTTTATCAGAGGTACCACATTGGAAAGTACTATTAATTGAAGCAGGTAAATATAATTAATAAACTTGTGAACGCTTTAATTTCAGTTATTTATTAAGTTACTAAATTGGAAAAACATATAGAAATATTAAAGGATAATTTTTTCATATGCTATTGGTTTTATGCAATTTACCAGATAACTCCTATAGTATATCTCATGGGAATCGCGTTTAATATTGAAATATTTGAATATTTTACATTAACTTCAATTCAATTAATTTATTAAAGATATGTAAAAAAAGTGAAGTTAAATGCTAGAAATGTTTATAATCTTGACACCGATTATAATGACTCTATTGTCAGCCCATCTATAAATTTGGTAAATTGTAACATGTTAAATATTGTAAAATTTATCTCACAAGTCCTGTTGACCCTGTTTTACCACCAATGATCATACAAGACTTCAATATTATAGGTATCTTTTCCCATTCAAAGTATACCCAATTATCAACAAGCCAAGTGGAGTATTTTCTCATAGGTTGTGGCCAACTGTAGTAGTTTAAATGTGAAATTGCAGATATTGTAAATTTGCATATATGAAAATGAACTGCACAAGAAATCTGCAGCGTATTTGTAAAGGATTAATCAAAACCATAATCATGTAACATAGCACTATTTGGATATGTTTAAAATAGTATACCATAAATGTAATTCTGCGTCGCTAATCAGAACTGTTACTGAAATATCAGTACATCAGTAGACACAAAAATTATGACCATATATAGTCTCTGAACAGTGCGAAATCTGCCGTCGATTTAAGCCACCAATTATGTAACAATCAATTGTTCAGATTATGTGGCAATTGTTTCTTTCGATGTATTATCGTGTAATGTTCACAAGCTATTTAGAAATAGCTACAACAATAATAGAAAAATAGTAATGCGCTCAACTTTGTTAAATAAATGCTGAAAAAAACTATCACATTTAGTAAAATAAAAAGTATTTTATCATCGCGATACAATAAAGTGTGATTAAAAGCGATGGTAAAATTGAATAACTTGATCTTAACTACTATATTCTCCAGATTTAACAAGCCACTGTTTTCAGTTCCCAAACTTAAAGAACTATATATGACCTCAAATGGAAAATATTTAGATCAAATGTGAAACTTTTATTATTATTTTAAACATCTTTACAAATATTGCACTCTGTATAAGACAAAGGAATTGGAAAATGTTAGTAAATCGTATTGGAATAAGTGTATCGAGTCAATGGCTGGAAAATTATATAATGTTAATGAAAAAAAAATTATTTTTCACCCAAAAATGTTGTTCGTTTTATTCCGGAAACTTTTCAAATCATGTATTGTATGTGAAATTACGATAATAAAAATAAGAGTTGAATTAAAAGTTTTATGTTAACAACAATGATTTCTTATATTTATAAAATGTCATGGTTAAAAATTATGTATATTCATGCCATATTAATTGTAAAGATAGAGTGTAAATAATATATTATAATAATATACGCGCGTACACACACCGCACCGTACATCTATACACAAAAATAAGAGCAATTAAAATTATATAATTTATAATGAATGGTGGATAATTTTATAAGACCAAAAACAATTTTTCATTCTTGTTTGTGGTATCGATCGAATAATATATATATATATATGTGTGTGGACGGTTTGATAAGGAAGGTAACAAAACAATTAAAAGAAGTATGAAATTACTTTTTCTTTGAACAGACATCTATTTATTCTTCAACATAATTTGATTATACCTCGCAATACATTACATTACAACGATATTCCAAATTTTAAATAATACTTACGAAATAATATAGAATTTGTTGAGGTCTGCAATACATGTAATTTGGTACGTAAGAAAAAGGAAAAATACCACTGGGAACCAAATCTGAATAAGAATACGGCATTAGATGAGGAAACAATCGCATATATAACGCGTAATTCGTTTAATTTGTCCATACATTTTTTTCTTAATCTCTGCATTCAAACCGCAGGCACATTATTGCACCGGTTATTTATTGTTTTATATAAGAAGAAACAGTAACTTTATCAGAAGATGAAATTGTTTTTACCTTCTTTATTTTAGTTTCCGCACCGTTAATTTTTTATAAACATATTGCTTTAACAGTACCTTTGTTTCTGAGGTGGTTATAGTTATAAATCCATGTTTCATCAACAGTAATGAATAGACGTAAAAAAATTGTTCAAGTGCAAACAATTAATCTGCGGTCGTTCAACACAATTCAACGAGGATTTTGTCGATCATTTCTTCAATAGCCAACTCTTTTGAGCAATCTGATGACGGGAATGTTTTTGAATTTGTACGATCACAAAGAAATTCAGTGATCCACTTATAAATCGACATTTTAATTGACGCAACGCAGTCCGGATAACATTTGTTTGTTTTTTTTATTTCATTTCAACAAATAAAACAAAAGTTGCTTGCTTTCAATGGCAAAATAAAACGAATTTTTTTTATACAAACTTCTTTCATGATGTTATACATTTTTACCTTTCTTATCAAACTGTCCACGTATATGTAAAATAATAAAAAAACATATAAATTATCGTATATGTCAATCAATTCGTAATGATAAAATAATTTCGAAATTTACCGCAGAAGTTCACACAATATTATATATTAATTGGCACTTTATTGTGCCATTTTCTTACATTTATTAAAACCTTTTATTAAAAATATATTTATCATCATCATCATCATCATCATCATCATCATCATCATCATCATCATCATTATCATGTTACACTCCTAGTAGAGTAAAAGACATCTACCGCATCTATACCGCGGGCAGACAATCATTGAAAAAATTCAGTTTTTAATATCACAATTTGAGCAATAACAAAAATCATTATTATCCTTAAAAATCAATTTTCGCCGGAAAAATTAGTAGGTGCGATCATTCACATTTTTTTTTATTACAATGCTGTCTGAGGCTATATATGAAAAAATATATTATGATATTATAAGATGAAAACTGTAATTGGTATAATTGTGACTATACACGAAAAATTATAAATAGTGATATAATCTGTACACTGGATTTTTAAATGAGGAATTTAGTTGTTACAGTAATATTGTTTGAATGACAGCAAGAACATTTCAAAGACGTTATAAGGATAATTTTCATATATTTAATTGTGCTGAACCTCATATAAAAGAAAATTAAACCAGAGAATTGAGTGGAAATAATGTGTCAAGGATCAAGGCGAAATTACAAAGATCTTATTAGTATAATTAGAAAAATAATAGTTGTGATATATAAACAATTGATGGAAATTGAGTAGAAGCCAATGTAGCCCACAACATTAATATTAAATTATCTGACAATAACATAGTACACCGACGTGTTGTTTAAGTCCGGAATTTAACTGATAATAATAGGGATTAATCCAAGTGTTAATATTTAGTACAAACTTTTTAGTTGTGATAAATGGACCGGTTTTGTTTTTAGAATTTTTAACATTAACTATAGATTTAATTAGGCTTCAAGATAGATATGATATTTAAATGATCATTTATAAAAGATATCATATTCCGCATGTATGTAATGAAAGAACTTGTGATTCACCAAATTTCCTAATACTTTGAAAAAGGTAATTTACTATTATATTAAACTCCTGTGGAATGCCAAATATATTTTTTAAATGTTTATCTCTAAGTAATTGTTTTTTAAGCGTCAAAAATTTTCTGAAGTCGTGAAATTGGTTAAAACATCTATGGCTGAGGGATGCCATCAATGATATTATTATACCAACAAGATATATAACTGTTTTATATACTACGACCCATGTATCGAACGAACAAGTGTTGAATGTAGGATATGTTATTTATGTCGGTTTTGTTAAATAATTGGCAAATTTCACTCAATAGCGAACATATTTCTGCAGTGAACTGATACCGACGCTAATTGCAAGTGAATTATTTTGCTGTGGTAAACATTAAAAATTATGTGTACGTTAAAATCTTCAGCAATAGCAATTTCAGCCTGTGGCGATTTAGAATAAATCCTATAAATTATATTATGGTAAGGGATATATGATTTCTAAATCTGAATGACTGCAAATTGTCCTATATAATTCAGGAATTGAATATTGGAACCAAAACTATATGTTTCAAAGCCATTTTGTTTAACATTTAATGCAGATAAACGATCGCATGCGCTTGATTTACAAATTTAGTTTATGTATTATTGTTCAAAATAGCATTCGACTGTGGCGACGAAAATGTGGCAGTAGTAAATATGCATACCTAGAACAATTAATTGTATTAATATCGTTATATAGGGGCTAATATATCTGGATGAAACATTTGTGGGTGCACGAAAATTGTAACTAAATTAGATTTCAAATTATAAATATTTAAGAATAGTGCTAAGAATTTTAGAAGATGAGTATACTTTTGGTGCGGAAAATTTTATAGCTATATCTTTATTACTTAAACTGTAGGTGTGTATATAATTTTTTTAGATTTTGTTATATAGTTTTAAAGATTTAACTATATTTAAGTTTTGAATCCACCGCACAAGCATATTTCCGACATTTTAAATACTTATATAAATTTGAACACAGTGAAACGATGGAGATGTGTAAATTTGGTTTGACTGAGCTACAAATGGTCATAAGAAGTTCTTCATAATTGAATGTTGTCATCAGAGCTCGTATGGGCTTTGTTCATTCTAATCGGAATTATTCTGCTTATGTTATATCTATAATATCAAATTTCAGAGATGCCTATACAAATACATCATATACTATCTTGAATACATCGATAGCCTTATAAATTAAATGTACCTATTAATATAATATTATCTGTTAAAACATCATATTCGATTCGATTAAAAATTGGTGAAATTAGTTAGATATTTAGCATTGCGTTCTCTTATCTGCCTCATTAGAAAAAAAATTAACATTAATTGACTGTTGGTTATTTCTTATTATGTAATTATTTTTATATTATTATAGTTAACGTCGTTATTATTATTATTATTATTATTATAATTATTTATATAACATAAAAAAAACATAACCGCATAATTTTTTTTGCTACAGGGTGTCCGAATAAAAACTAATAAATCTAATATATAAAAACTAAACTCCATATCCTGTGTTTTTTAAGACTTGCTCGCATGTATACAGGTTGATATTGAGTACATCCGAAATAATATTCCATAGATGCTAATACGGACTAATAAATATTCTGTAGAATTTCTGACACTTTGTTAGATGTATTTCTGCTGTCTGTCTGGAATGTGCATGAATCTTTCTTTGCGTCCAAAAATACTGGACAGGGAGTGAAAAAAAGAAACGTAGAAGGGTTTTTTGAGAGCCACGCGGTACATATGCGTCATATAATAAACGAGGCAGTGTTAGATCATTTATATAATAAACTAAACCGCATTTATTATAACGTGGCTTTTTTTTTCAATACCTTAACAAATAAATATAAATACTAAAACAATAATACTACAATAATACACTTTAAGTTAAGTTTAAATTAATAATAATAATAATAAAAAAAAACGTAATTACATGTTATACCTTATTGAAATTTTTTAAGAGCAAAAAAAAAACCCAGCAACAAAAAAGTATAACTAATTTTTGTCCATCACGACACGACAGTGACCTTATTTAATATGAAATTTGCCAATACAATTTTTTAATTCTATAATTATATAATAATAACATTTGTACATAAATAACAAACTAAAAACAACATCGATAAATACAATTTATTTTTTTTTAGTATTTTGATTAATTAATTAATTAAAATAAATATTGTATTGTGAATATATTTTAAAGTTAAATTTGAATTAATTGAAAAGTAATTGTTAAACCGTTTATGTCTGCTGCGTGTATCCGGTGCGTTGAATGTGTACGATCACACATTTTTTCTTCCTTTAATGTTTGCTATATTTCTTTAAAATCATGATTATATATTTGCATACATCATAAGCGATCATAAGTGGCGAAGATTCCGGAAGTATTTAAATAACTTCAATCTCAACAGATTATTTCTTATAGCATCGTATTAAATATACAGGCTACTTCATAAGGGAAAAAAATTGACAGTAAATTTTACAATTCACTTCACATAAGTTCGATAAAAGATACTGTCGATATTCCGTTGTTCATTGTTAGTTTAAAGAAATTGAAAATCCTTATAAATTAATCCATATTAAAGTTAATTTTCCGGTAAATTTAGTAGATGAATGTCCAATTATTTTTATTATAACCTAGTAACACTGTTCGTAGTTTGACCTCAAAATTTTCACATTATATGTAGTAGTCCGTGTGAATCCGATGAAATATCTATGGATTTCTTATGGATGTCCGCTGGAATTTCATATGATGACTGCAACCTTGTCCATGAATTTTTATAAAAAAATTCCTTGGATTATTCGTATATTTCCGATGATAATTTCTATGGATTCTCCTTAGAAGTATTTGCGGTTGCTATTATTCCACAGAATATCCATAGAATTTATATTCAAATTATTTGTGAGCAGATCCACGGATTTTGATAAAAATATCTTTGGATTGTACATGTATTTTTAGCAAGTAAGTAACCCGTGAATTGTCCGTCTTAGCAGAATAAATTTTCTTATGACGATGATGCCAAATCACGGTTTGATTCAGTTTTTCACCGATAAATCAGAAGTTCTATGAGCACGAAATGAATAGTTACCCGAACGATGACAAAAATTCATGGATTGTGCCTTTTTCTTTTGTAATAAACAAGAAAAAAAAGACCACGGATAAAATCCATGAAAAGTCTTACAAAAATCCTCGAAAATATATAGATTTGAGTTTCTGGTTGTTTTAAAAATTATGTAAGTAAATTAAAAAGAGTGAGGATTATATCTATAGATAAGCGAATAGATAAGCGAAATATACAAAACCACTGTCTAAGATAATTGGTGAAATAAATTATGGATAAAATACCGTACGGATATATGTTGAACATATTACCCTGACAATCCAAAGATTTAAATTGATCTAAATAAAATACTATTATATTAAATGGAAAATCTATGGATATTCTTTGGACAAATTCCAAAATATCTTTGCCATGGGATATATGTGGAGTTTTCAAAGTATGGACAAATTGTTACTAGGGTATAGACTAATTTCGTCCCGCGGATATAAGAAAAATATGTGAAACGACAATGAAATGCTAAGATTCCATTTTATTATTAAAATGAATGGAATTATTCCAGCTCAGCAGAATGGATATCATAATCCTAGAAATGGAAGCATTAACGTATTATTTTACATGTAACTATACTTTACTACTTTAAAAATATAAATATTTTTGAACGAATTCTTCGTGGCATATTTGTTCCGCTTAAAGAACAAGATGGTTGGAGGGGAAGATACAACTTCAACACCCAATCAATATAGACTAAGATGCGGCATATTGGTAACGTTCACGTATAACGAGGATGTATGCCTACAAAATCTTTTAAAAACAATGTTCCAGAAGGGTGAAGAAGAACAGCCGGAAGGCCTAAAGCGAGATGGCTATATAGATGCAGGAAATGATGATATTTATATCCTTAAAATTAAGGATTGGAAGATGTTAGCTGCAGATAGGTACCCGTTGGAGTTTAATGCCACCCATGGATGAAGAGACCTAATATAACCAAATGTCCGACTTAATGTAGATACACTCTGGAAAAGTGGAATTATTGAAATATTACATCCAAAGAACTAGATTTAAATTTTGTAAAAGATTACAATTGACTTATTTCGGTTGTAGTACTTGTGGCTTTGACTATACGCAACCCATTGTTTCGCATATAATATAAATTAATTAAATTATAAATAATAAAGAAAAGGTACGCATAAAGTGTGCGTCGGCGACGTTGGACAATTTAGGGTTAATTCATTTTGGTGCAGTAGGAAAATATAATGAATGGAATATTTTGAAATATTTTTTTACTTTTACTTGTCGAGAGTAAATAACGATATTTCCTATACGCATGCTTTTATTAAATTTGATTTATTGACAATATTATTATAACCAAAATAAAATCCAATATATTGTGACTAAAATGTTGATAAAAATTGTTTTTTTCGGTTCATTCAGTTCAGAATCTGTAAAAAAAATTATTTTTATCAAATATTTCTTTGTTAATTAATAAGGGTATTTTCCTATACAAAATGAATGGAGTCGGTTACCATGTCGGCTTCAGTTAAAAAGAATCTATTTATATAGGATGGAACTATTCATCAACAATCCCATTAGCTTACATGCAAAGTTACATATGAGAATCGATTAAATTTCTAGAAACATGTGTGTGACCAGGAAAACAAACATATGGCTAAAATAAAATGTGATAATTTAGTAGTTATCACCACAACTCAACTTTGTAAATAATATTCACCAAAGGTACGGGTTTTATTGGGTTCGCGGGCCACCCATTTAAGATCTTCGCAGTACAAAAGTTCAACAAATTTATGAAATTGAATTTAATATAATTTTGAATTAATACGGTCTTATAGTCGAGTGCATTCAAAGACATTCGATACCATTTTGTTGCTTTACTCCCAAATATATAGGTATATTTTGGAAATATAGTTTCCACATATTGGTGGATGGTTGGTCTCATTCAATATCCCCCCAAAATATTTGACTATAAAAATAAACATTTAATTAAAACTTTATTTTTAATTTTTAATAGGTGGCGATGAACCGCTTGGATCTCAAATACCATCAATGTTTTTTAATTTCATTGGCAGTGACATCGATTGGAAATATCATACGGAACCAGAACAAAATGCATGCCTAACATCACCGGATCAAAAATGTTTTTGGCCGCGGGGTAAAGTGTTGGGCGGTACATCGGTACTAAATGGTATGATGTATATACGTGGTAATCCCGAAGATTATGATGAATGGTCGGCAATGGGTAATCCAGGTTGGTCATTTAATGAAGTGTTACCATATTTTCGTTTTTCCGAAGATAATATGCAATTGAATGAAGTGGATAGTTATTATCATGCAACTGGTGGAATGTTACCGGTATCAAAATTTCCATATAATCCACCATTTTCATATGCAATATTACGTGCCGGTGAAGAATTGGGCTATTACGTACACGATTTAAATGGTGCCAATACAACGGGTTTTATGATTGCTCAAATGACAAGTAAAAATGGTGTACGTATGAGTGCGGGTCGTGCATTTTTACGACCGGCTAGAAATCGTCCCAATTTACACATTATGTTAAACACAACGGCGACAAAGGTGTTAATGCAACCAAAATCCAAAAATATTTATGGTGTTGAAATAATGGACGAATATGGACACACAATGAAAATTAAAGCAAAAAAAGAAGTTATCGTAAGCGGTGGCACAGTAAATTCACCACAAATTTTAATGTTAAGCGGTATTGGACCAAAAGAAGATTTACAAAGAGTTCATATTACACCGATTGTTGATTTACCCGGTGTTGGCAAAAATTTACATAATCATGTTGCATATTTTACAAATTTCTATATAAATGACACCGACACATCACCATTAAATTGGGCCACAGCTATGGAATATTTATTATTTAGAGATGGTTTGATGTCCGGAACTGGTACGTTTATTTAACATATTTATTTATTTATTAATTCATAAACAGGCACACGGATAATAATAAAATGTATGATATAATATTTTCGAATTGATTTACAAATAATAATTACAATAACATGTATTTCACAGGTATTTCGGATGTGACAGCAAAACTGGCTAGTAAATATGCTGAAAATAAAAATTGTCCAGATACACAATTTTATTTTGGTGGATTTTTGGCAAGTTGTGCTAAAACCGGTCAAGTTGGTGAATTGTTAAGTGATGGCAAACGTTCAGTACAAATATTTCCAGCTGTTTTGCATCCAAAGAGTCGTGGTTACATAACACTGATGTCAAAAGATCCATTGGCACCACCGAAAATTGTTGCAAATTATTTTCAAGAAGAACATGATTTAAAAGTTTTAGTTGAAGGTATTAAATTTGCAATAAAATTATCAGATACTAGTGCATTAAAAGCATATGGTATGGAATTGGATAGAACATCGGCTAAAGGTTGTGAACAAATTCCATTTGGCACCGATAAATATTGGGAATGTGCAGTACGTGCTGATACAGGTCCTGAAAATCATCAAGTTGGTACCTGTAAAATGGGACCACACAGAGATCCATTTGCCGTTGTTGACCATGAATTAAGGGTAATTTATTATTTTATTATTACATACCAATTAAATATATTTAGGAAATACGTTTATGTTGCAATGATTTATTTGTAAATTTCTAGGTTCATGGTGTACGTAATCTTCGTGTTGTAGATGCATCTGTTATACCTAAAGTACCGTCCGGTAATACAAATGCACCGGTAATTATGATTGGTGAAAAAGCTGCATATCATATTCGACGTGCATGGGGTGCTGAATAGAATTAATTTTATATATAATCTTTATATTTATAATAAAATATATGAAATATATATATAGTTTTATAAATTTGGGTAAGGTCGGTATTATTTATATGCTGCACTGATACCCGGTATGATATTGATGCAGTTCTGACAGTATGCTGCTCAAATTAAATACATTTTTAATTAAATTATTATTATTATTGTTTTTATTTTATTTACTTAACAGTTAGTTTCGGCGGTGGTCTATGAGTGCGTTAAAATTATGTATTTAAATATAACGTAACTGCCTTTCCTCCTGATAATAAATTGCAACAAAATTTCTACTGCTACTCAAAATTTATTACTCATAAACCCAATAAAATTCATTAGAACACATTAGCTCTTTTATACGATTTTTACTCCTTCCGCAGAAAACAGGACATTTTTACCTTTGTAAAATTTCAGGAAGAACAATAACACCAATAACATCAGAAGTAGTCCATGGTACTCCTTGTTCCAACATTGTACTTGTTGTATAAATCGGATGTACCTACAAATCCAAAAACCAAAGCATTACGTTTGGTGATTCTGATACTGTCCACAAGCAGCGATGCTAACAATTGAAACTTATGATCTTCAAGAAAATGTATATCAAAAAAGCAAAATATCGTTGTAGAAATGACGTACAGGCCATGGAAAAAATGTCAACACACGTCACCTTCATCTTAAAACGGGAGGATATATAAGTACACCAGTAATACTTAACGGCCAGACAATATCATGAACAAATGTACACTAAATTAATACTTTATTGTATGCATCTGGATAGAATACTAATATTGAAAATGCATATAACGAAGGCCAATGCAAAGCAAGTGCATAATATACAAAAGAATATTCAAGCCGGTAAGGACCTACGGTATTCAAATGATTTGGTATAGCACGCACAGCAAACAACCAAATAATATATATATTTTAAAAACCAAGGCACTGCGTATACCAAACGTGGTAATACATAAAGACCTTCAGCTTGAAACAATGAAACAATAAATTGCTAACCTACCGCTGGAATTAACGTAACTAAATTCCTGTGGAAAAAACAACTAAATTTTGTTTAAGTAGTTCAAAAAAATACAATATATGCAATGGCATTTTAAGTGATATTTATATATGGATTGAATTTGACTGGAAGATCACCTCATCACATGTTAAATATTAAGTCACAACATTTACTTATTGTTAAATTAAAATAACAGATAAAATGCGTGTAGCTATAGCATTATACGATTGCGGTGTATGTTCGGTTATATAATTATTAAAATGAAAAATACAATATTAACATAAACATTTTATATTTGCAATACAATTTTAATGTCTATCTACGCAATTTATTTACGCACGCATATATTGTAATACATATAAAAAATGATGATAAGCAAATGCAAAAGCTTAACACATCGTTCCATATGTGGGGTTCACGATAACCATTAACCTAACAGTTCAATGAATACATAACAATGAAAATAAGAGATAGATAATTGGTAACTTTTTATACTCTATTGCATTGAGGTCACGCATTTTTAAGCTAATAGATAATACATGAACCAGATATTCATGTTCTAAATTATATTGAGAAGAAATGTGAAGTATGTTGTAGCGGAAACCATAGTGTAACCGAAAATGTAGGTTGGCACAAAACTATATAAATAGCGAAGTCGAAGCCCCGTGTAAAAGCTGGTGATCGAGATGGAAACGTTGGTTCAAAATATAGTACAACATGGTAGTTTTTTAATGAAGCTCTATACTCCCTCGTACAGTAACAGAAACTAATGATTATTACTATGCAGATGTAAATTAAGAAATAATACAATATAAAATAGTTATTAAGAAATATATGATCGTCGTTTAACGCGATCGTTTTATTAAGTCTGTATAATATTTTTGAGCGGTAATGGATACACGGTAACGGATATATAAAATAAATTATATTTTAATCAAACATACATTTATTATTTTATCATTGAGTTTAACAACAACAAATAACAACTATATGAACAAAGTTTCTCACTTAAACATCTGCAATTAATGGTATAATCGCCAAAATAACACACATAACAAACAAAACTGCATTATGATGCTATATCCGCTGAATTGTGATGACGATTTATTCGAAGGCCAATTATACACGTGATCTAACCCAAAATCTAATTATATAAAAGTAATTGAGCTGAATTAAATGCTGTTGTTCCTAAACTTCTCGACACCATTAGAAAAATGGATTACTATTTACTTACCAGAACTATCTGTATTAATTTCAATTGGTTGTACAGGATATTGATTTTGTGATGTGTATACAACTTTAGAAATAAATGTGCCTGTATTTTTGTTAATACAAATGGTTTCATATTATTACAATTACGTATACAAGTATTTATTTAATTTAATAATATTATTTCATTTACCACTTCGATCTCTGCAGATTTCTGTAGCTATAGTTTTATCATATGTTGTTATACGTATAGTTCTGTGACATGTTCGTGAACTGCCCGAACATGAAGTTAAAATTTGACACGTTGAATCTTTTAAAAAAATATAGAGTTAACACGAAAGAATTTATAAGAGAAAAAATTATTTCAATTAAAAAGAATACAACTAATTCTTACCACCACCAGCCGAATCTATTGATTCAATATTCAATCCAATTGTTAAATGTACAAATATCAATTGAACGATTACAGCAGAATATTTAAACATTTTTATTTGTGTAAAAACGAAAGAAATATCGTCTTTAATTTAAGAAAAATTATTTGTGCAATTACAAAAAAGATGTTGTAAGAAGTAAATTGATAAAAATTAGTGCACTTTACAAATCAACTCTATGAATAGCACTAATATAAAAAAAAATGATCTTCACTTTCTAAAGAATATTTTTATACTAAATTGTAATTTTTTCGATTTCTCCCATCATTTCGGTTTTTTTTCTATTGTTATCTGTTATATTTTTGGCTTCTGACATTATAATTTATATTAAATTTTCAATTTCGTTATTTTTCTCGGTTGCAGAGAGAGTTTTAAAATATATATAAAATTATAAAATATAATATAAATAAGTATTCAGTGATTGAGTGATGTAAAATGAAACCCCCCTCCAACAATTACATATGAAATACATACCCAATAACATATAAAATCTAAATTTTTCGGTATTATTTAATAAGAAACAGATGATCAGTTCAACAGTCATTTTAATTTTATATGTATGGCGATATTGCGGTAGTCGACGGATATTAAGAGGAAATTATATAATAAATTATATTATATAATCGGATACCCGGCGTAAAACCAGAATATTTCCATAATTTGCCGACCAACGTACTACACGTACCATACGTTTAACAATAAGACCGATGTGATCATTCCAAGATAACCTATTGTTTATTATCAAAACCAAGGTTTCTTCTTATGCAAAGGAGCTATGTGAAGGTATAGGAAAGGAATCGAGAGTAAGGAAAGAAAAAATAGGAAACATCAATTTGCCTCCTACAAATTACCATTGCCTGTGATTTACTTTCATCAACCAATTGCGAACCGATCAATCAGAAAAACTATATAATCTATTCGTTATTCATGGTGACAAATAACAATGCCGTTGTATTATATGAACCGCAAAAATACGCATAGCAGAACCATAGACAGAGCACAAGAAAAATCATTTATGTACACATGGAGAAAAGCAAAGGAGTAATAATAGAACACTGGAGCACATCAGAAACAACAGGTATGGTCGTAGAAGATGCGTTCCTTCAACATTAACCTCTCGCCAAGATAATTCAACTTGAATTTTATCGCAGACGGAGAGAATTTAAAAATATTATTACGCAATTTACAAACATAGAGATGTCCAATGTCGTCCGTGTCAAATGCCCTCGAAAATTCTAGCAAAATGACCAATTTACCACTAATAATATGCCTCGAAATATCATTAGTCACCTTAAGCAAATAAAGTAGTACAGTGTTTTGGGTGATATTCAAACTGAAATTTAGTTAATAAATTATTAGAATTGATTAAACTAAAACCTTTAATTTCATAACCAATTCAAAGGCATTTGATAGATGTCAAAGAATGCTAATAAGACTAGAGTTGGAAATTAGCCTATAGGAAAAGTGTTATTTGTATGTTTTTGATGGTTAACACTGATGGAAACTAATAAAATAAATCATGATTTGCGTTGCCATAAATGAAAATCTGATTAATAGGTAAGAACCCGCTAAACAATAAGCAGAGAAGTGTGGAAGAAGCATTCGATTATAATGTGTAGGTTGTATTAATTAATAATATTTGTGAAATTACAATAAAAATATAACCACGACTACGCCAAAAATTTAGATGACACAAATTTAATTATGTCTGCAAATATATATTATATATCAGGTGTGATCCCAAAGTCACCAGGCGGAGAGATAGAGAGATACAAATATATAAAACAATAAGAATGATATTTGTACTATTATTCACGTCAAGCAATGCAGACATTCACAAAATGGAATACGACGACGTTTAGAGACTACCCTGAAACACAGATTTAACATAAATGACAATACCGGCACCATTACATTGTCTGCCACTACTTAAAAATTTTAAAGCCAGGATATAGCATGAATTACATGAATATCGGTAATATCAAAAATATTACTGATTTCACCCATTTTAGTGTACATAGAACACAAGTTAAAACGACCAACGCATTACTGCCATCCGGAATACCATTAATACTATATGGACGTTCCAAACGCATTATAATCCATTAAAAAAGGTAAAACCTAGAGGCACAAATGGCACATGAAATATCATATATAAAGTAATGCAAATTAAATATGTCAACGATAATATTAAAAATAATTCAAAATTTATAAGTAAATCAAATATGGAAATTACATTGTTTAATAAATATGAAAATAAATAATAATATTTTTGCAATACAATTTTTATCTGTATCCACACATCGTTCTCAATTGGGTTTCGAAGATAACCATTAACCTAACAGTTCACAGAACGCATAAAAATGAAAATAAGAGATAGATAATTGGTAACTTTTAACACTCTGTTGCATTGATGCTAGTCGAATATAGTAAATTTATTATCTTGCTAATAATATTATTATGTAATTTTTAATTTTTTCAATTGAATTTGACTCAATGAAACAGCAGTCTCCAATGCTCGTATTTGAATGAATAAATAAATAAATATTTTGGCATGTGATGGATGCACGACGGATATTAGGCGGGCGAGTTATGTCATATAAAATAAATTATATATTATTGATAAAGCAAATTTATTATTTATTATTTTATCATTGATTTTCACCACAACAAATATAACTGGAAATAGATGAGTTTCGCACTTAAATACCCATTGATGGGATCAATTGCCAAGATAATACACATAACAAAAATAACTGCATTATGATGCTATATGAGCTGTATAGAAATGATGTTTTACTTCGATCACCTTTATACACGTCACCATCAAATTCAAGTGCTAATTATATAAAAAGAAAGGTAAAAGGGCTTAATTAATTTCTGCGTGTGTGTATTTGTTTTTAAACGTCAGGACTATAACATAACTTACTTCTTGTATTATCCGAATTAATTTTATATATTTGTACACGACGAAAATTTTGTGTTTTCTCTTGAAATTTAGTAACAGATCCACCTACATATTTGTTAATGCAAATGGATTTATTAGTGCAATACCATTACAAGTATTTATTTAATATAATAATTATTTCATTTATACCGTCTGCATCACTGCAGGTTTCTGTAGTTGTAGTTTCATCATGTGTTATTTCAACAGTTCTGCGACATATTCGTGAACTATCTGAACAAGTCAGAATTTTACACTTTAAACCTTTCAAAATATTATATAGAATCAACACAAAAGAATTTAAAATTGTAAAAATTATTTCTAAAAAGAATACCAGTGAATCTTACCATTACCCGAATCTATTGATTCAATATTCATTCCGGTTATTAAATGTACAAATATCAATTGTACGATAACAGCAGAATGTTTAAACATTTTTATTAGAAATACCTTCGTTAATTTAAGAAAAAATATTTGTGTAATTACAAAAACGAAGTGTTGGAGTGAAAGTAAATTGTCAAAAAAAAAATAAATGCACTTTACAATTATAAATAAAATTAAATTTTACCTCTGATCAGAGAACTAATTTATAACTTTACAAAAAGAAAAAAGAAAAAAAGATCTTCAATTTCTAACGAATATTTGCATACTAATTATGTTACAATTTCTTTCATCATTTTGGGCTTTTTTTTTATTGTTATCACTACTTATATTTTGACTTTTAACATTTTAATAATTTCTATACACAAATAATAATAATAATATGCTAATATTAAATTTGGTTGTATTTTTATCAGTTGTGTAGAGAAAAATATTTAAAAAATACACAAATGCCTAAAAGAATATAATTATAACGTTATACAGAAGCAACACTTCATATATATTGTAAATAATTAATAGGAGTCCATGTGGAACTGGTTATAATAAAAAAACACACTTAAATCAACAAATTATGGCTGATGCATTAGAAGGAAAATTATCATTTATGAACCAAGCAAAGCGATCTGTCACATTGTTTCATGACAACACTCGTCCACACAAACAGAAAAAGCTACCGCAGGGAAGTGGTCTTCAACTATTGGGTTACCAAGTTCTACCGAATGCGACATTATCTCCAGACTTAACCCCTTCCTACTATACTGTTTGTTTAGATCGATGCAAAATCTGGAAATTGCTCTACTACTATTTTGCCACCAAACAACCAAGTTTCTATGGCGAGGTTATCCATAAACTACCCCATAGATACGGCAAAGGACCATAGCTATTAACGGTGAATATTTTGATTATTAACGTTTTGCAACAAATATATGACTCCCATGAATGCTAATATTTAAGCCGCTGTCATTTTATCATTTTACCACCTTTTTGTAATACCACAGTAAATGATATTCGGCTTTTACTCTCACATTATCAATATGCTAGATGCCTTGTAATGCAGAAATGCATGTATTTATCTTCTGTCTAAAAAACAATCGAAATATATTAAGTAAAAAGCAAACCAATTAGAGTTAATTTTTACAAGAATAACTTTATTTTTCTCAACTGACAATACATCGATTTGTAAATAGCGTTCAACTAATGCATCAAATAGCTTCTTAATGGAAAGTGGTCGAGTATGGCGGCGAACGTTGACTGTTCAATGCCTTCAATTGATGCAAATCAACATGTTTTCTTTCATAGCCAAATGAGGTTTAGCGAATCGAAAATTGTCGTACGCATAGAACTAAATCATGGGTGAATAAAGTTGTAAAGAGTAAATGAATTAGAATGGTTCTTGAATACGCGCTTAGTAAACACTTTAATAGTTTGCAAAATAATTAGAATTTTCTCCGTCGTCGTTGAATTGTCGATGTCTCTCACCAACTTGTGTTTTGGATAAACAATTATCACCGCACAAGTGATTTCAAGCATTTTGGTAGCAACATTAAATCATAAATCAATCAGCAGAGTGCTATATTTTACAAAGCCATTCTTTGGTTATTTAAATTAATTTTATTCGGAATTATATGTATTGAATTGCATTTACTATTCAATTTATTTGTATTTTATTACATAAATTTTAGAATTTCTATTATAATCGCATAATTTAAAATGCTATTATTTCATTATGTAAAATTTATATTATGCATAAAATTCATAATTGCATAAATGTGCATCCAATGCCATTTAAACAATATGAAAATATATGAAAATTTGATATCAATTTAATATAAAAAAATTACATATTTTTTTGCTATTTATTTTATTGAAATGATAACGTTTAAAATTATTACTTTTTTTTAAGCATAAATAATAATAGAATAAAAAAATACAGTCATATTTTATTTTATTGTGTGATATCACAAAAATTGACCTAATTATAGAAAAAAAATATTAAAATTATAATTACTTATAATTAGCAAAATTAAAAGAAAAACAAAAAACAGGCTATTTTGAGGTATATAAAAGGTCTATTAAAATTCAATAATTGTATCATTCAATCGTTGTAGTCATTTGTAAAACAAATAACAAATAGGAAAAAAATTTAATATATTTAAAAGAAAATGTTTCGTTTTATTGTAATTTGTCAATTAGTTTTATTTGGTATTCTTTTTAATATGGGTAAGTGGTAATTTTACGAAATTGATAAAAAAAAAACTTAGGATGCACAAAAAAAATTAAATTTACCATATAAATATTCTGATGTTCTTTCTATAGATGCACAGGCTGTTCCATATGCAGGACACGAAGAGCCTGAAACTACTACTACAACAACAACAACAACGGAAGCACCAACAACAACACAAAAACCAACCGGCGGAATGTATTTTCCTCAAATTGGTAGCGGTGGTGGTTATTTTCCCATTAAATTTCCAACTATGAATAATACTGGAATACCAGCGACACCAGACTATACAAGTTATATACCAAGCGGATTTATGGAACAATTACAAAATGGTCAATTTAATAACGAAACCTTTCAAAATTGCTTAAATCAAGCAAGAATTAATTATTTGTAAATTTTTTATTAACAATTGCGGGTAAATTAATTATTAATATTATTATTGTTAATAATTTATAGAAATATAAGCATTTCTTAAACAATAGTGTTATAATAAAAGTTTAATTTAAATTCAGTAAAAATATACTGTTTCTGTTTTGATTATAACTTAAAATTAAATTATAATAAATGTTTTAAAAGAGATATTCGCCAGTAGTCAAACTTCATATTCACGCCGTAGATTGAACAAAAGTATTAAATCGTATATAAATCTACAAAATCAGAAAATTTATGAAGCTGAATTTGATTAAAATTGAAAGATAAATGGTCAATTTAACCATAGTTTCCTTGGGTCCATTGCAAAATGTTACCATTGGTATGAGTTTTTCATAATTTCGCATTACAATCTCATTTTCCAACATACATATACCGATTTTGATAAGAATCGTATTAGAAATGACCATTTTTCTGAGAATCCCATTCTGAAAATTTTCTCTTGGTAATAACTTTCCAGAATTTATTTAGGCACTCCTTATATAATGCCATTCTTAACGTATACACGAACCAAATTGGATCAACATCGGATTATGATCAAATATTGCTTAGTAGAAAATAGGAAACATGTCCTGTAGAATCTTTCAAATAATCATCGCCTTATATATGGATTGACTATCACGCTAAACATACATTCTAGATTTGATCCAGATTAGATGAGAAATTACCACATTAGTTATACTCATATACTTACTGCAATATGACATTAAAACCCAGACTGCAGCTAACATCTTACAAACCAGAATTAATTTTAAGTATCTTAATATCATAGTTTACAGTATTTATAGTCGTCTGTAACCATCTAGCCCTAGGTCATCCGACTATTTTTCTCTTTATCATTCAACGCATTTTTGTTAGCACATGTTCATATCCTTTCTATATTGAAATTGTATCTTCGCCTCCAAACATATTGTTATTTGACGGGACCAAATATATGCAACGGAGTATATTTCATTTAAAATTTTGTTCGTTGTCATGCACCATTCCTGTGATTCAATCCGTTAATATTTAAAGTGTCAAAGTTTTATACAGCTTGCATTTTTCATCTAGTCGTGATGTTTTTGATTAGTAATACTTTTTTACGCCAGGTGCTACGTTTTTAATTGCTACCCCACGACGAATTTCATCTTCAATATATAATTTTTCACATTTACCAACTATCCCAAGTAAACTAAACTATTAACCACTTCAAAATTATATTTGACTTCAAATTTCTGCAATGCATTTTAGTTGCCATCATATATGATTGATTTGTCTGCATTCACTTGGAGTGAACTTTGAATTTTAGTTGGGTAAGATCTATTTATCACGATATACATCTACATACACATATATAATCACAATCAATTCGATCAAGTTTTAATATTTCTAGGATGTGATGGCCCGTAAAACTGTCCTGAGTACCGATTTCTCAGAAGTTCATGGTAGAAACAATGATCATAAAATCTCATCATAAATTTGATGATTAAAATTGAATAAGAATTAATGTAGTTTAAAACTTTTTTTTTTTAAATTGTCCAGAAAAACTATTTTTTGGGTTTTAGTTTTCCATTTATTCCTTTATAATTATGTTAATATTATCAAATTCAAAAACTTTTTCCATATATATTGGCATTAAAATATAAATGAAGAAGTTACGATATTAAAGGATATTTAACTTAATTAATTATATTTTACTGTTCCAATTATAGTTTCCGAACTTTCAAAATGTACAGAATTTTCAAGAAGTTGTTATCGGTGAAGAAATAAAACTTTCTTTCATGAATTTATCATTTCTGCTGGTTGTAAAAATATTCATCTTTATAGAGAGATTGCATAAATCGAAAACCATACCGCATAATTCAAGGGTGTGGCGCAAATGTATCAATGCAAAAAACCAAACCAACAATAACTTAAGTATTGCATAACTCAATGGGATGTCTGTAATTTAATTGAAAATCATATACAAATCAATTGATATACAAACAAATTTAGCAAATTAATTCTGCAGCATGAAAACAGAGAATTAATTACAATTTAGATGGTGGCTTCAGCCCCAGTTCTTGTGAAATTAGCATAACTATTGCACGTAAAAAACGTGATAAAATTAATCAAATGGTATTGAATCTGCGTAATACCATTACAGGTTTTAGTAAATGCATTAATATAACCGCAATCTTATTTGTTGTAATGGAGCGGTATAACAAAACATTGGTCTTCTTTAACTCTTTGTCTAAATGGTCTTTGATCTGCACATAAATGCTGTTATTGTTGGGTAAGTCATATATGCAACTTATAAATGTTTTTAATGAACCATCTCTATATTTTATTCGTCTATGTCCATGTGATAATTAATATAGAATTAAACAAATGGTTTATATTTTCCATTCTACAAATTAAATAATAAAAATCAAATGATAGTGTGTGTTTTTTTTTTTGCATTTTCATAAAATTGTAATAAATTCAATAGGCAATAAAAAATTAGACAATTAGACAATTAACTAAATAATTTATTATATTATAAATTTATAATTATATAAATCGCAAGCTAATGATTTTATTTCATCGTTGTTGAACAACTGCACTATTTTAAATAATTATAAAACAAATATAAAATGCTAATTTTTAATTGTATAATTCTAATGAATGATAAAAAATAATATATATAATAATTTAATTCTAAATATATTGTCAGAGTGCAAATATAAATTTAATTTATTTATAGCCCATATTCGTCTGTATAAAGTATTAATTGTAAAGTATTTTTTTAAAAAATCATTCAAAAGAAAAAAATATGAGTATATTTTGTAATAATTATTTGGTCATAACGTTAATAGTAGCCGCCGCAGCAGTCATTTGTTGCCATTGCAATGAAATTAATACAGACGATGAGGTTGATGATGAGGATAAAATTGATTTATCATTTTATAATTTAAAAATTTTTGGTATTCCAAATTTAAATAATGGTAAAAATTTAAATAATTGGACACCAGAATCAAAGGAAAATCCAGAAGAATTAAGTGATTATGAACAAGGTGATATTTTAATACCACGCATTGGCAGAAATGCATTAATTCAAGAATCATTTCGTTGGCCAGATGGTATTATAAAATATGAAATTTTCGGTAATTTTAGTAAGTAGTAGTATTTTACGTATCATTGTAATCACCAAAAATTTAGTTACGAATTAAAAATTCTTTTAATTGCACAATTTCGTATTTCTATTTCACTATTATATATATTATTAATAATTTTCCAAACCCCCGCAACCCATACGCAGATGCTAAAGAGATGAATTCAATTGAAAATGCCTTTAATGAATTTCATGATAAAACTTGTATAAAATTTGTGGCAAAAACAACAGATGATATCGATTATGTATCAATACAAAATTTAGCTACTGGATGTTGGTCGGCTGTTGGAAAAATTGGCAATCAACAGGTATTTTATATAAATAGCAAATAGATTTTACGTTAATGATATATTGAGAATTATTTTACAATTAAACGATTCCTTTCAATTTATAATGTGCTAAAAAAATAACTCAGTTTTTTCAGTTGTGCTCCAACTTTGGAACGCACGATTGTGCTATGATGTAAATAAATGTATAATTATGTTTATAATGAAAAAACGTAGAGAATACTTAATAGTTCTTTTTCGATATTGAATATTCAAGTAGGAGAGGCGAGGATTTCTAAGTATATAGTCTCAGTTTGCTCCACAAAACTTTACAACTTATTATTAAAATTCATAAATATAAGAAAATCAGAAAAAATATACTCGATCGATTCTATTAGAAATATTTAGGTAGTATGGGAGTGCTATTATGCTAATCGATCATTAGAAGTACCGCGAATCAATTCAATTGGAAATACACTAGAACATCTCCATACGCAGGTTGAGAATGAAATTATATGAATAATTTTAATGATATCAAGAAAGGTTCTGGAGCAGATTCCGAAAACCGAAAGACAATTTTATCATTTCTCATTCAATATTGCTTAAATCCGGTATGTGGGTTGAGATATGAGCAATTTTCATGAAATGCCCAAACGATATCCAGGAGAGGTGTCAGGAGCAGATTTTTGGGATTACATCATCATGGAAAGGTAAACATATATGCTTGCCATGATAAACTTTACTATAGGAAAGAGTTTCACGGTATTTGATTATTCCTATGTGAGACCCACGGAGTAGGTTTACTATATGATGCGTGTGATGTGCTCAATATAATATAACATTTTCATTGCATATAATCCAAAAAAAAGGTGATGAATTTACAAAGTCCTCAATGTTTAGTACGTGAAGGTACCATAATTCATGAATTATTACATGTATGTGGTTTTCATCATGAACAAAATCGTGAAGATCGTGATAATTATGTTATAATTAATGAAGAAAATATACGTTATGGTACCGAATCAAATTTTGAAAAAGTTCCTGTTGGCACAACAACTGGATACGGCATTAGTTATGATTATGGCAGCATTCTACATTATTCAAAATATTCATTTTCGATGAATGGTAAACCGACAATAGTTCCTAAGGTCGGTGTTATATTTTTAGTTTTTTAACATAATAAGAAATAAAATAACCAATATTTTATAAATTTTTAAAGCAATCAAATGGCGTTGAAATTGGTCAAAGAAATGGTTTTTCAACTAAAGACATTGAAAAAGTTAATAAGATGTACCGTTGTAAGAAAACAACAACCTCAACCGGTTACAAACCTAATGTTACCCTAACTCCAAACACATGGATACATGGAATTACGGATTTTATGAGTATGGTTATGTCATAATATGTTCAAATGCTTAGAATAATAAATATTTATATACATAAGAAAATTATTTTAAAGTATTTTATTATCTTTCAACATTCATTAATTTAAATAATTAACTCTTTCATTAAATTTGTACAATGAAGATATCGGAATAATTTGGTGCAATTCGATTGATTATTTTGAAAGTTACTTCAATGAATATTGCAGAAATGTTAATATTTTTGTTGTGGTAAATTACTTCTTCTAAAATACGAGCAATATAGGATAAGTAACTCTGACTGTGACGTCATCAAAGGGAGCTATTATTCTATCAAAATTGTTGTGATCTTTCTTTGTAGGTGATGATCCACTATAGTGAATCTCAGCAATAACATCTTGAAAGCTACAGGATATATATACAGACGACACTATAATTTGGGGTAAGCACGACAAAATCATAGTTGGACCATTGCAAAGTGCTATTGATATCACAAGAAAACGGTTCCAAAAAGAGGAATAGTCAATTAATAGAAATAAAACAGCAGTGATTCATCCATCTGGAGGAAAAATAATATTTCAGACATAAAAATAAATAGAATTAGACATGGATCTCAGTACTGACGATACAAAATATCTTAGGTTTATACTGAATCTAGTGAAGCGAACAACATGTAGGCTGGTAGACAGATGATCGACAAGACTTAGTATTTAGCTAACGTGCGAGCTAACGACTGGACATTTTTTAAAATAACGCTTGTGTGGCAGGACAGTAAATAGATTTTTTTTAAAAACCCCAAGGTAGTATTTATTATTGGTGAAAGAAAACAGTACAACTTGATGTTTCGCTCTGGTAATAACAATCATTGTAATATTTTTAATCGTAAGATTTGCTACACATTTCGAAGTTTCGAAAATTGTATCGATAGATGGGCCGATTACAAGAAGGAGCTGCCCCGAGCTGTGTATACATATTGGTTCTCCTATAACAACACCTTAATTACTTCCAGACAGATATATTCAATTGATTCAATTTTGGGTTTTGGCAGTCATTGAAAGCAAACAAATTTTATTTGTTTATTTAATGTTTTCTTTTTATTAAATTGGAATTGGGAAAAGTGTTATAATTTATAATAATATGCATAAAATGCTGCTGATTGACCAGGCACTAACAATATATACATATACAGCGTTTGACAACATTACTAACAACAAAAAATACAGACGACAAAGTTTGCAGAAATTTGTGTGAAAGTGCTTCACCAAATAACCATTGCATATTATTCAATATTTATTGAAGTGTTTGAACGAAATATTTAGGAAAAATATACCACATGATCCAGAGGCTCATTTATCATTAAAATAATTAAATACAATAGCAAAATACCTAATATTATATAAATTTGTCGGCCCACATGAATTGTTCTTTTTTCTAAACATGAAATTATAGTCTCTAAAAAAAACCGTAAACTATATTTATTTTTTTTTTTTGCAATATTCACATCTCTAAATGCTAATAATATAGGTATTTAATACATTTACATTCGTCGTGGTGAAAATTTCATTCCAAAATTATTTGGAAAAAAATTCATTATATTATTTAGTATTTTTTTGCTTAAATAATTCTAATTCACTATATTATTTTATATTTCACGCATAGGTGTATTTACCCACATTCTTATATACGCATGAAAAATATCCATCAAAGAGAAAACAAATAACCTAAAAAAAAAAAAAAATACCACAAAAAAAAAAAGGAAAAATTTTTTTTTAACTTTACAAATCAAAATTTAAAGAATTTTTTTTTTCTTTTTTAGTATTTTCGTATCTTGATTATGGACTCTATTTTACAAAATGTTCCGATTATTAATAGTTTATATACACATAATCAATAATAGTTATTAAAATATGGAATAGATGATAATATAGAGATAAATAGAAAATGAATAAATGTATGTAATTTAATATATATTATTAATGGATTAACAAAAAATAAGTACTCACATAATAAATACATCAAATAGCAAACAGGTGAATATCATTATTGTATCCAAAATATAATAAAGTTATTCTTTTAAAATTCTAAACAATTTACCATGATGACGATGATGATGATGATGATGATGGCAAATGTATATTTGCACACAAATGCGGCTATACTGGCCGAGACTGACCCGTCGCACACATTCAATTAAAATTTTTTTTTTTCACATTGCTATTTGTAATTTAACATTTGCATAATACACATGATAATCTAATAAAATTTAACAAAATATGATAACAAAAACTAAATATTTTAAATCATTATAATTAAATATGAACAAATTAAATTTTATCGATGTATCAAAATCAAAGAATTATTAAAATATAAAACATATTACGTTACGGTAAAACAAACACAATAGTAACAAACTACATACAAAAAAAATACCTGTTCAATTGTGTTTCAATTTTAATAGGTATTAAATAATAATAATTAAAAAAAAATATTCTTTTATGTTCACAAATTATTGATAATTAAATTAAACAATTAAAAATTTATAAAACAATGATTATTTTTTCTATTTCGAAGAAATAAAATTTATAATTGATGGGCACAGCAAACGATGCAGACGACATGTACGATGTGAATGTGAGAAAACGTCAAGCACACATGCGGTCGACAAGCACACACATTCACGTATAAAAAATAAAACAAAAATTAAATGTGGAGAAAAAAAATGTTAATGAAAAAAAAAAAACAGGAAAATTTTCTTTTGTTTTTCCAGTAATTTTTGTTCAAATTTATATAAAAATTCTATATTTTATAAAATTTAAATAATTTTACCGATTTTTTCGTGTTTGTTTTTTTTTTTTTTTGTTTATATTTCTCTCGTTAATATTAATATTTATTTTTATGTTAATGTTAAAATTGTTTGTAAAATTATAATATTATTAATTTTCTTTATAAAATTTTTATTTCTATAAAAAAATACATGATACCGCGCACAATAATATTGAATGATAAAAATAAAAAATTATGTAATTAAAATTATACAAATAATTAAAAGTGGAAGAATATAAAAAATGAAGATATCACATGAAAAATTATAGAAAAAATTATAGTAAAATTATATGCTAATAATTTTATATTAAATAGAGATGTAATAATAATAATAATAGATTAAAAAAATATATGTTATAATTTTGTATAATTATAATAATAATAATAAAATATATATGCAAATTGTGTGTGTGTGTGCATATATATTTTAAAATTAATAATTTAATCTATTGTTAATTTTCTAAATGTTCCGTCCATTCCAAATAAATCATCAGCCGTTTTTGGTGCACCCGGTCTTAATGCTTCATTGGCCTTTGAATTTTCTTGTTCCTTAAACCATGGCGTATAATCTTGTAATTTTTTACGCCATTGTTCTAAAAAATGTAATCACAAATTCAATTAATATGTATTTATTATATTATGAAAATAATATTTATAAAAATGCGACAATAATTGTTACCATTTAAATTAGCAACCGGTCCAGCATCACCACCATATTCTGTGGGCAACATTGTTTGCGGTACATATTTATATAAATCTTCTAATGTACTATGGAAAAAAATTCTTTCACGTATTTTCTCTTTTAAAAATGGACGTACAAAATTCATTATTGTATCAACAAGTGGTGATGTATTGATGACATGAACTTCCTTCAATTTAACTGGATAAGCTTCCTATAGTTAATATACATATATAGATATTAAGATTAAAATATTGTATTAAGATTAAAATATTGTATTAAGATTAAAATATTGTATTTATGTTTTAATATATTGTTAATATTTGGAAAAAAAAAATGGATTTTCACAAAAATTTACGTCTACGAAATATTCCATTTAAAAAACATAACATGTAAATGTTATTGTAAAGATTGTGGTCGCAAAACTGAACTAGAAAATAAGGAAAGATTTAATGTCCTAGAACAGCGAATCGATATGTGCACTCATTTACGTAATTACAAGGTACTACATATAATAGCCAGTATGGGTGGCGTGACTAGGTACCTTGACTATATGGACATACCGCAAATATGTGGTCATTATGTAATTCAGGACCATTAAAGTTTTTAAAACTATTAGCACAAGTGATCCATGCAAATATTATGTTCATGATTCAGCAGTTCATCAGAGGAGACCACGAAGCAAATTATTAAAAATTGTGCTTCTTATTATTATTGCCTATTTTTGAAACCGCTCCATGTATGAGCACTTTGATACAATATATCTCTAGTCAATACACTTCACACCACTAATCTAATCTACTGGATCACAAATTACGAACATTATTTAATAACGGAATGCTTCAAAATTAATTTACCTGCACACATATTAAAAATTTCTTTACAACGGCTGGCGTAAACTTAGCAAAATGTCCTGGTGTAGCAACACTTGCATCCAATATGTAAACATCACCGGCAACACCAACCTGTTCTTCCAATAAACGTATATCGCCAATCATTAAACATAATTTCATGCCATCTGGAACATTTGGTGTCATAACGTCTTTGTCAACACCACGTAATATACATACACGACGACCATTTGGTGTTAAACCTGGTAAAACTGGCATATGACTATAAAAATATATAAAATATAGAAATATATTAATTGAATTCATAAAATTTAGATTGAGCATATATAAATATAATATAATATTTACGCAATGTCTAGAATTTCGGCCAATTCGGGTCGTGTAACATCACGATTACTAAAAAATTCCGGTACAGCATTACGCATTGTATAATACATATCCAACTTCTTTTTAACTTTTTCCAAACTAAATTTACAGCCACGTAAAAATGTACGTAAACGACCATCATCTATGCAAAGAAAAAAGAAAGTATTTATAATATTGTAACTATTATTTATTGAGCACACCCAAAACAATTGTAAAAAGTAACTATTTTTTATATGTGCATATGAAATATTGATTATTTCGTCTGAATTAATAGGAGGTATTAATCTTTCTGATGAATTCGTGCTGATAGAACTCTTCGTCTTTTGAAGCAAACGATTCAACGTTCCAATTTTTGAATTCTTCGAAATGTTGTTCGGAAAGTCGGTGTTGCAACGATCGAAATAAGCGGTAGTCAGAAAAGAGGTCAGATCTGGTTAATACGTGGTAATTTGGAATATTATAAAGAATTCATAAATTGTGCAATGTGTTCACTGTTTTATGCAGTCATCGCAATGACGTTTTGATTTAAATTTCCCTCAGACTGTTGGAATTTATGCTTTCCAACATCGTTATTAATTGTATATCACTTTATTGTATATAACGCGTAAGCGCATCCTTGGAATGATAGTACGTTATGGGCACCATATGCAACAAAAGAAATAAGGCTTTTAGTGGCTTTATTGTTTAAATCATTTCAAAGCACTGATATCGTCGGTTTGCACGTTTATAGTATTTTTACAGAAGACTAACGATATTTATTCTGGTTTCGCACAAGCTAAACATATATGGCAATGATTTACCAACTATTTTAAAACCAAATCCAAATGTAAATTTTATGCAGATGTTAATGTTAATGATGTTAAACATCTCTGTTAACAATATCGCCATTTCATATATGCACACGAATATAATAATTAATAATTAAATTTTGGAACTTGCATATTATTCATAAATATACATACCCATATCTTTTGGCAAATGTGGTTGTCTTATCAACCATTCACGTATAGCGGCAACATCTTTTTCAATAGCATCTGGATTTTCTGGTTCACGTAATTCTTTCCGAATGGTAACCCTCATATCAGGTGTTGGTTGTAAAAGTACAAGAGTCATCTAAAAAAAAAAAATTTGTGTAAATTCATTAATTTGATGATGACTAATTATAATTAATATAAATTAATAAAATAAAATGATGACAACATAACGTCGCGTCTCATATCAGAATAGAAGATCGCATTATCATTTTTCAATAGAATTTCATATTTATTATTAGATATTTTATTAATAATATTACATAAATTGGCAAATAATATATTGTGACCTTGACATCACAGCATAAAAATGCAAATTATCATATTTATATAGTTTTAATAACATAAATTTTATGCGATAAACTGGTTAAAATTTATAGCTCTCTATAGGCTTTGTATATTATTTTTAGTTTTATGTTTATTAAAAACGAAAAAGTTTTTATAAACAAATATATTTCTGTTTAAGAAAATTATAGTATTCATTTATTATTATTAAATAATATTATTTAAATATTTATTTTTTATATGATTATGTTTATTATGCAAATTTAATAATTTTAAATTCAAAATTATTTATTTTAACTATATATAATTATTATAGTTGTATTGTTTATTTATATATTTATTGTAATTATTTAGTTTCAGGTTCAAAAACAATTATTATGTAATTTTATAAATTATTGTACACTCTGTTTGGAGGTCATCATATTGAATTTGTATGTTTTCTGAAATATTACCATACACATTGACTTTATAGCTAACATTTAAAATGGTGCTAGAACTACCATATAAATTCTCTATTTGTGATTTGGAATTTTTTATATTATTATAAATATGAACTTGAAGATATATGTGTACTTGTGTAGCTTTTCCAAAAAGGAAAATTCCGAAAATCAACAAGGTGCTATGAGGTACAAGTCATTGTTTAACTATAAAATATTGGCTTTATAACATTTTTATCGTCACTTTAATTGCAATACGTACTTAAATTTAACTTTATTCTTACATCGAAACTTGTAAAATGATTCATGCAAAATTTATTATTTATTTTATAACTTTATATAAAATAATGCAACTGCAATTAAAGTAAATTGTTATATTTATTTTACATCCAAATTTGTTTATCTTCCTGTTATATAATAAACATTAAACCATAATAACAATTGCATAATGAAAATACTTATGAATAAGTGCCTATCCTATACAATTATAATCAGCCGCCAGCGAGTTGATAGACAAACCATTAAATATTTCCTTATTTATTAATTTTATTTATATTTTGTTTGTTATTATCTTATGCTGCAGTTGCATTATATTTTTACAATATATTTTATATATATCTTCATTAATTATTTTCATTATAAAATATTTTGCCTTAAAGTTGGAACTATTGAATTGTATGTTGAGTAATTATGAATATGATGACAGAGTTGGTTGAATTAATATTTATTCGTTTTTTTATCAATTTTTATATGATATTCGGAATTTCCTTCACATTCTATTATAAATATTATAAATAACAACAAATCTTGATACGATAGAAAATATTCAATATGAATTGAAAAGAATAAAATACATTTTAACGGCTATTTCATTTTATGATAAATTTTTAATTGGGATAAAAATATTCGTTTCGGTTATAAATCTGAATGATGATGATGATTATTGAATTAATGGCTGCCATCATCAATCATGGATAAAGTAAAAGAGCAAAAAAAGAAACAAAAACAAAATTAAACGTCAATCAAACTAAACTTCAAAAGCAGAAGATACCGTCAGGCATTAATTTGTGTAAATCATTTTGAGAAACAAAAAAGTAATGCAAATGCAAATTGCAACTGAGAGACATTGTCTACACAAACACATTTATCACTCAATTTTGAGTGGAATTTTTTATATGAAAGTTGACGATTTTTTTAGCATTCTACCCAGGCAAGCATAACGTTTATTTTTTTATTTGAATCAATTTTCTATTCTAATTTATATAAAAAATTAAAGTAAAATTCAATAAATAAATCAAATAATTCTACCAGACTATTTTAAATCAATTTTATCTTCTCGATCGTTCTTTAATTTATCTTATTTTCACAACATTACATTTTATATTACACGCATAAATTTATTTTAATAAATCAATTACATCAAAATGAATAAAATGCAAATTAAAACATTAATTAATTTTAATGAAATGGCTAAACGTGTACCACCAAACCAATGGCAATATTTCATGGAATTTAAAATGAAAAATACAAAATATTTAAGGTAAATTGATTGGAAAAAAAAAGAATTGTATACGTTTTAAGAATGATCGATTAAATAAGATTAAAAATTTATATATATTTTTTATGTAGAACATTAAATTCATATCCATCAAAATTACCAACAATCGATTGGATATATTATAAGAAAAATGTTAAACAATCTGCAATCAATGATATTGAAAAAATGAAGAAAATATACGAAAATTTTGAAATTGCATATCCTAAAGATGTTTATAGTCATCAAATTGATGAACAAAAATTGAAAGTTCAGGTTTGTTTTGTTTTATAATTTTTATTTTAATATATGTAACACATGTAATAATGCGACGAATCTTTTTCATATCGACGACCACGACGACAACACACTTAAAATTTATGAATTTACATATAATAGAATGAAATTACTGAATTTGTATTAAAATCTAAAGAACGTATAAAACTATATAAATGTGAAATACAACGTCTTCAAAACATAATGCCATTTGATCAAATGACAATGGAAGATTTTTTTATTGCATTTCCTGAGCATGCAATCGATTTTCAAAATAAACCAACATTTTGGCCACACACAATCGATGAACGATCAGCCACAGAAAACGATACGTTTTCTTATAATAAAATAGAAATTTCTAGTAGTCATAGCCAGAACAACAACGCTTTATTTAATAAAAATGAACCGAATACTAATTGTAATGAAATTGATAAAAAGAGTACAATATTAAATGTATAATTTAAAATTTAAGCAAATTAATATTTTATTGCTAAATAAATTATTAGATTAAAAATCAGTTGCGTGACATTTTTATTTCGTATTTCAGATGTATTAATTGTAAAATATTAATATAATTAACAATTTCGTTCGTGATGTGTGAATGTCAACTTGCGGCTTTAAAAATTTGGGGTTTTTGTTTTCTATTTTCTTAATGCGTGTGTGGTAATAGAAAAAAATGTAGGTAATTGCACCAATGTGTGAAAAATCTCAAAATTAATAAAATGTTTACGAATATATTCAAAAAGTGAATGATCAATTAGCATAGGTGTGTCTGTGGTTTATGCATATGACACCACCATCTGTAGTTACTATGATCAATTTTAGTAAATGTGTAGAAATATTGTGTTTTTCTTAAAAGTCATACGTTCAATTGTTCAACAATTCATTAATAATAACTCGCAAGTAGTTGGAAAAATTCATTTCTTCGTTTCACTTCTATACTTTAGTTTATATATTTTGTCATTTCAAAGTTTTCACTCTGTCCATGATGTTCAGACAGTGACTGCTGGTTCCTTATAGTAAGTATATTAAATTCACCTAAACATTGTTGGATAACGCAGATTAAGTGTCGTAGGCCTATTACTAATATAACGTTGTATATTTTTATGTTGGGAGCAAAATATAGTCAGTTTCGATAATGCGAGAAGTCAATGGTTTACATCAACACTACGCACAGCCATAGTAATGATCTCGTTCATATTCTGCTTATCTAGCAATTTTAATCTATTTGGTTTCTGGTTCACCTCCGCGATCTCCGTGATGGAAATAGATTTCTCTATGTATATTTCCGATGGTTTTTATGTATAAATACCATGCAATATACTACCAACAATGCGAGATCATTATTGTAAATATTTGTAAATAATTCTCTATTTCCATATCTACAAATCATTGCAGGCGATGCCCAGTTACGTATGTCTGCCCGTAGTTACTATTGGTATATATCCTCAATTTTACATTTTTATATTACACACACATATTATAACATGACAATTATAATAAAACAACCCCTATCTGCTTATGGAAGATTACATTCGAGTAAATAATCAAATCATCCCCAGCCAATTAGTGACCGCATCTAAACCTGTGATATGTCGTGGAATTTCTGTGTCGAAACGTATTCATATCGCATGTGTCTCAAGAAGTCTAAACAATTATTCTTACACTATTATTATTTATATTAATTAATACTAAAATTTTATATTTATTTTAGAAATTGTTATTGTTTTGGGTGACAACTAAGTGATTGCATGGTATTGTATATTTCACTGATAGATAGCTATAATTTCTACCTATTTTTACGTATATGTGAAATGTTAAAACGCGATACTGTAGTATGCTAGTAGCTGTACTTCAATTGTCAACCGGTGTAAACATTTATATTTTGGCATTTTAACATATGCGGAAAATCGAAAGATGCATTAAAATTGGATTGTTAAATTTAGTTCTGATTATTTTTTACGCAAAGCTGAACAACGCCAAATCAAAACAATAATCCACGTGGATCGGCATAGCACAACACACAGCGAGATTGAAGCGAGAAGCTTGATATATCCATTATATATATATATGCATTGAAAATCGTTTAAAACTTGAACGAATAAATGAACTCAATTTAAAGGTTCCTCATGAACTAAAACGAAATTCAACTAAATCCAACACATATTGTAATCTGCTATGGAACTTAACAAAAATATATAACGATTGATAGCTGGCAATAAAAAATGGATTGTATACAATAAAATAAAAATCGAAAAAGATAGCAAGGATTTAACAGCATAAAAATCTGGAAATTCATCTAAAAAAGGTGTTATATGTTATTAGTTTGATTGGAATTTCAAAGGAATTGTTTGTATTGAACTTAACCAAATATTTTGCTGATAATAATCAGAAATCTATAGTTAGAAAAAATCATGAAGTTATCAAAAAGATAGCAATTGAACAAAAAAAATGACAAAATATACATTACAATTGATGATGATCGCAGAAGAATCGGCAGCATGGCAATGTGAATGTCAGGAATATGCAAAATGCATTTTAAAAATACACTCAATCATTTAAGAAACATTTCTGGTTTAGTTTTCTGAAACCGCAGACGTTTTCAGAGAATTAATTCGTAATGGGCGGGGAGCGTACAATGGACACACTAATTGTCTGTAAACCACTTTAAAAATCATCATAATATATTATAATGACTGAATAAATTCATTTCATGTACTGTATGATAAAATTATGTTTTGTTTTCATACAAAATATGACCAAACTAGTTAAACCGGAAATAGAGAAAATATTGTACGTACGATAATATATTAAGTTTAAAAAGGCTTTCTATAAATCCAATACAATTATAAATATTTATTTAAAATATATTGTTTGTAATTTTTTTTTTAAATTGAAATCATGTAATATTATTATTATTATTATTATTATTATTACAACGATATTGGTATTATACAACACAATAATAATTTTAAATAGTATTTATTTTAATTTTATTATATGCATTTTTTACAAGTAAAAAAAACATTACATTTCAAGAAATAAATATTACTTTCACTTTTTTTTTTAAATTTTACATTTACATCATCCGATTATTATGTGACTATAGTATGGATATTCTTTACATTTACATATATACAACTTACGATTTTATGGTGTGGAAAGTATATATACGACGGACGGTATATAAATAAAGTGACTTAATATTATTTAAAATTACATTATTAGACGACTTACATATACATGTTATTTTATGCACACATGATAAATATGTTTCTTGTGCAAAATGTAAATGGTGGCACACTGTCGTAAGCATTGTAGGTCTATGACTATTTATATGTTAATTTATATGTATAATATACTGTAAAAAGTAAACGTAGTGTGGTATGATCGATAACATTTTATATAATTCTTCTACTTTAAAATATAACTCAAATTAAATTAAATTACAGTAATCATTATAATATACAAGAAAGAAAAAAAATAACTGAAATAACAATATAATTAACAATTCACATGTAACAAAATTTAAGTTATTTATAGTTAAAGAAAATAATAAATGTTAAATTAAACGGAAGAAAATTATGTTCGTAACATATATACTTCTACTACATTATAAGTTTGCATATGTGTGTGCATGCGATGTTTGTACATTTGTACATTTTAAGTGTATATAAGTATATTGTAATAAAACAGATCACTGATCTTGGTAATAATTATATATATATATATATATATATATTTCATTTAGAAACGATGATCAACAATATGTTACTTAATAAATACACGAAATAAAGAGTTGGTTTATTCATTTCCAAATAAATTTTATGATTTTATGCACAAAGAAAAGGTCAATAATCGCTTGTACTGTACGAAATCATTGCGATATATATTATAAAAAATTACAAAAAGCATGAACAATGTGTGTATATAAACGAGTCTTATGTATATTGTGTACATTACAGTGATAGAAAAAGTAACGATAAATACAACTCCATATTATTATATAATGAAGATATATAGTTAAGTGTACCACTACGGCGCACATATAACAATAATAATTGTTAGCTAAAATATCAAGATCAACAAGCAAAAATTATATTTATACATTTCTTTAAATGCATATATATTATTTAGAAATAACCTAACACATGTATTCGTTTGTGCATTGTATAGAACGTACTGAGGTAAAGATATGACACTTATTCCAATTATTATTATTATTATTATTATAACGAAACGGTTTAACTTGTTTTTATATATTTCAGATAAGATTTGGGTGACCTGGATCAGAAACGAAGAATTGGGGTACCATAACAACACTATTTTTATATCACATTATAGATATACATTATTAATTTTCGAAATTCGATAACAGAAGTGAGTTTTAGTACCTCAACGACACATTTGAAAGTATTTTTCGGAGTCTATTTTTCAAAGAAAACTATTGGTGATAGTCATCGTGTTTATTGCTTGTGTAAAGAGGCTTATGATAAAGATGCACTATCAAAAACACAATGTCACGAATATGATTTCAACACAATAATGCGATCAGGTCTATCAAAAAATTAGAAGTATTATTGGATGAACATCCATGCGTCAAACACAACAAAAATTCATAGAATCATATGGTTTTTTAAAAGTAATGATGGGCATAATTAAAAAAGAGTGTCACACTACATGAACTATGCGAATGAAAGGCAAATGCATGAAACAGCAGAAAAATCATTTGTGTTCATGCAAAGGCAAAAGAGAAAATGTTTGTATAAATTTGTGATGAAAAGTGGATATATAATTCAAAGTGAAAAAAATCATAACATCAACGTCAAAGCGCTCAATATTCGTGTGGTAAGAAGATTATGTTATGCATGGTGGTATTAAAAGGTATAGTGGTAACTACAATGAGCTGCTAAAACCATTAATACTGATTGATGCCAAAACAACAATTGATCAATATGAATCATGTATTGAAGGAAAAAACTCAGAAAATACGATAAAACTTAATTTTTAAACATAACAATGCATAAGGTCACATGCAGCAAGAATAGTTAAGAACACTTTGGAAGCATTTACGTGGTACATTTTAATCGCATCCGCTGTATTCATTAGATGCTGTCCCATAAGATTACCAACTGTTCACCGCCTGCTCACTCTACACATAAAATATGCGGAGAAATTGAAAAATTATATAAATTGAACTTGCGGTTTGGTAGGAATATAAATGTTTATTTGTTTGCACGTTGGCGAACTCTTAATTAATTGTATAATAAAATTAGGACTTATGTATGTGTTTTGTGGTATAAGCTGAATCTTAAATTAAGTATATACGTATGTGTATAACAGTTAACCAATTTGATCTGCAATTATATGTTTCGAAAGATGTTAAATCAATTTTTATTATATGTATTGGTGAAACGGCGGCAATAGCGCGTGTTGTGTTAATCTTATGCAATAAGGTCAAATAAAATCCCTTGGCACAATTGCCAACGCATGTTTTTTCTTTTATTGATAACACATTATTTGTAACAAATTCATCATTATTATATATGACATAATAAAAATATGATACATTATTCAGATGTGTCTGTCTCTCGCTGTCTCTGCTACATTAATGTTATTTTGATGTTAATGTTAACAAAATATCCATAAATATCGTATCAAAAAAGAGATAATATTTAAATATAAACCTACAAAGACATACCTTGAATTGAATTAATTGTTTTACATTTATTTTTATTTTTATTTTATCATTAAAACCATAGCATCAGAAAAACAAAATGTAAAAATGTAAGAAAATATAAATCCAACAAAAAAGACCATCAACATACTAAAAAAAAATGCGTTTTTATTGCTAAACTAAGTCAAGGTTAACATCGATTGGATTGGTCATATTTATATTCGAAGACAAATATTGGAAATAACAAAAAAATTATGTATGATTTTTATAATAATTTAGTTAGAGATTGTGATTATTTATATGTGGTTTTATTTAATGATTTAAAATTTTATTGTGCAATCGGATGCTTTCATTATTAACATTTTGATAAAATAAATTGTTATTGTTTATAATATAAAATTAACGAAAAGCTTTAATTATTTGTATTTTTTTTTGTTTTATTTTGCTATTAATTATTATTAATTATTTATTTTTATGTATTGTGTAAATTAAGATTGTTATAAATTTTGATCTATTGTATTTTTAGTTTTATTGTGATCACAGTGGCAAATTTTACATATATGTGACATCAATCGTAACATTTACTATAAAACTATATATTTAAAATGGGTGCAATAAAAATTCTTTTGCTTCTTCTTTTTGAATAACCAGTGGATGGTATCTATTTTTTTCCGACCACTTTACAAATGGTAGGAGATGTTTTACTATCACCACGAGTTAAAATGGTTAAAAATTCTAGAAAAACTTATATTGAAATCTCGATTAGAAATAATGTAAAAGTACTATATATCGAACTTTCAAAGAAATAACCAGACCCAAGCGAAGTAATTTACCAACCTGAAATAAAGGTTTTAATAGATGCCATTTAAATGTTTTACTTGGAATAACATGATTTAATCTGATGACGATTGGTTTTATGAAATATTCTGTTTCGAATAGACATATATTTGCAATGTATATATCAATATAAAATTATTAAATCAAAACACCTAGATTAAGGAAACAAATTGTACATATGCAATTAATCGAAGTTAATTATTTTATTATTAATAGTTAATAATATATATTTAAATTATATATACCCTCTATTCGAAAAATAACCCGAATGGATTAAGACGAAAGCAAACAATCAATTAAATTTTATAAAAATCGTCCTCCATTGAAATCAAACATCGATTTGCCTGCTGCCTTTTATCCACCAAATGAAGTTTAAGGGAATAGAAAATAGTCAGATGGTGATAAATTGGTAAAATAAAGGCGAATGTTATAGCAAATAATAATTGTCAAACGTTGAGACCGTGAATTATCGTACAATAATCGCCAACTGTCTGGCTTTCGATATTCAGGACGAATATGAATAAAACGGTTTTAGCAAACCGTCACTTCTATAACAATTTTAATAATGTTAAAAGACAATTCATGAAATCAGTCACTTTTTTAACGTTTTCTTGTTACTGGTCGATCTGCGGACGTTCATTATCAGTATCTTAAGGTATATTAAATAGTAATTTCGTTTATTTTTCGAACAGACACGACGGCGTAATATGATGCTACTGAATGGATTGTAGTAGAAATTACTATATTTTTTTAACCAATTAATTTCAGTTACAATTTAATGTAAGTAGTAAACAAATTAAAGTAATTTATGTTAAAGAAATATACAAATGCAATTATAAATGTATATTTATTGTTAGTATAATTAATTTTTAAAAACACACATAAACGCAAATAGTTATAAATTATATTATTATTTCAACATTTAAATAGAAAACAACAAAGTGTTTTTAATATATGTTAATTAATAAATTAATATAGAAATCATTTTTAATTGGTAAATGTTAGGGGCGAGTGGGGATGCCTATGCGAGGCAATTTAATAATACGATATTTATAGTTAATTATGTAAAGCACGTCATATTGATGGTAAAATATTAAAATTGTTAATCTAAATACGATATCGATATATGTGTAACATATTACAACATCACATTCTAATATACAATCGGATGTACTGGAATTCTTAAAGTATGGTGGTTGTTTACAACCATATATTAACACGAATATTGGTGGTACCATCAAAGTTTACAGGAATACATTAAATAATGTGACAGAAAAAGCAAAACCACCTGCATCCCATAAAGCATAAATTTGCTAACAATATAATTAACATTAAAATATCGTACAATAAATCGATGACCATATTCACCATTACGTATTATAATTTAAAACATAATTGGGTAAACCTTCGCACACAGATCTAATATTATAGTCAGGGTATACTACTATAGTCTGGCAAAGAATCAATAGAAATATGATGTTATGTCACCATACAGGCCGTGTCTCACATCAATTGATGGCTCTGCTAATACAGGTGAGCAGCACTTTCTCCATACTATATGAAAAATTTAAAGAGTAAAATTCATTTCTTTAAATTTTCGTAATGAGTTGAAATAGTATTATACAATAGATGGATTATCTCCGACACATATCTTCGAGATCCAAAGTTATGACGCGATTTTATATTCCTTTCGTCAGTAATATTTTAATTTTGATAAAATTTTTAAATATTACATCTTATTTTAAAATACCTGAGTAGTAATAAATTAAATTTTTTAAATGCCATACAATAATAGGTCCCCCTCATCCAATGTAGACCACCTGCTTACAAAGATTTAAATTATATACTGGGAACTAGAAAGTTCTATGCCAACCGGCCATATTCGCCAGACATTACTCTTTCGCATTACTAATTATTCTGGTCGAAGAAGTCAACAGCTTCATGACGCACGATTTACATCTTATGAAAATAATAAAAAAAATTGGCTTGACGAATAGATCGTTTCAAAAAACGACGGCTTTCTTCAGACAGGAAATCCGTAAATTTACTGATATAATGGGTGAAGATTGTGACTTCTGAGATAGAGCATACTTTGAATAATGTGCCATTTTTATATACTTGCTAATTAAACGTGTAATTAATAAACGGAACTTACTTGTGCATACATCCAATATTATACGTTAACAATTGATTGAATTCACAGTTCAGAATAGGTAAAGTGATTTTGTAGCATTTGGCAGCGTAACTAATTATTTATTTAATATAATTTCAATTTTATGCCAAAATAAAACTGCCAATTTGAACATTAATAGAAGATATCAATATAAAATTCGTTTGCATTGAGTTATCATTGACGCAAACCAATAAATTCTAGCATATGCACAAATTCAGCAAGGTATCACAAATAAAGGAATGGTAAAATAATAATGTTGTAAGTATTATTGTGTTTATTATTTCGTTTGTCGAATTTTTGCAAAATAATTAGCTGTTTTTTTTTTGGGATATATAAAGACTTCGATGATAGTCTGGTTAAATTGTGGATATAGCAATAATATATGATATATTAACTATAAGTTAAATTAGATTGTGAAAAAATTGACTCTATACAATACAATTTCGTGTTTCTTTTAGCAACACACACACGCAACGCAGTCAGTATGTGCTATAATTATTATCAGTTATTAACTAAAAAAAATATTATAGAGTAATTTTTTAAACTATCACAAGAATAAAATAACAAATATTAGGTACGCAAATAGAAAAACCTGAATGATGTCTATGGTTTTGGTTAAAATAAATACAATATTTTTTACATGGTCATATTTTTTTTCTCTTCTTCTTAAATAATAGAAAAAAATGTATAAGAGTTTCTTAGTCTTTTTCTTATCGATGGCTGATTGTTGCTATCCTCGTTGTTGACCGCACGAAGATGATGTATTGGTAAATTTCGTAATTATTATTAATTTATGGTTATAGTGTTATAACATAGGTGTGTATTCGTAAAAAAATAAATTAAATTAATTACCTTTAATAGAGTGTGTGTGTGCGGAGTAGTAGAAGCAGTTTTTTTTTTAATATATTTTAATTATATAATTATGAAACTCTTGCACTATTCAATTTTAATCGTACACTTTAATTTAATAATTTTTTACTTCACGTTTTTATTTTCTCTTAATTTATTTGCAATCACTTTTTTAATAAAATAATAAAATCGCGTTTAATTAACAATTAAAAATAATTGTTAAAAAATTTAATTCAAGTTTAAATTACTGACGGTGCAGGTGTGGTTTAGGTGTATATAATAAATTTATCACACAAATTTTATGTACGTTTTTTTATTTTTTTTAATTTTAGTTATTGCTGCTGTAGAAAAGTCACTTAATAAACTAAAGTGATTTAGTAAATATTAAACGAATATATATATTTATAATATATATTTTTTGGATATTTTGGTGTTAATGTATTAGTGCGCGTAGTGGTGCTGTTTTACGTACATCATCATATTTTATTAATAATTATTATTATTATTATTATTAGGTATATGTACCTACTTACTTAAGTCAAAAGCAAAAACAAAAAACTGGTTAGTTTTTTAGTTATTCCGATTTTTTTCTATACTAAACTATTTTATGGTGGGAATATGTGTGGAGAAAATGGAGAGAGAGGAACTAATCATATTAATAAAAAAATAAATAAATATTTAAGTATACCTACGTAGAAAGAAAAAATATTTATATGAAGTTAAAGAATAGCAAATTTTTGTTATTTTTTTGGAAGAAAATATAATTCAAAGTATCCGGAAAATTGTACAATATTTATTTATTTATTTATTTGAGAATTATTAAATTCTTATGGCTGCTAGTTTTGATAGTAGTGTTATAGAAAAAATATCATAGTTTTCATTATTCAAATTAATTTTGTATCTATAAATTCATTAATGTATAACATAGAGTTTAGTGGATAAACTAGACCATAATTGATCATAAACCAGGGCAATCTATAATCTATATACCATTTAATAAGTTATAAACGGTAATTTTAAATAGCCTTTGAAGAGTTCAACTATTTAACAAACCCATATATAGTCTAACTTCATAAGAAGATAAAAGTATCAGTTAAAGGTGGACTTAGTAACACAAATGTAAGTAATCTACTTTGAATAGACTCGCAATTCTCGCAACATGTATACCAAATGTATGTGCAGAGACCAAACCTGGCAGCCATCATATTCAGAGTTATAGACCTAACAAGAACAATAAAAATATTGTTTTACTGCAATCCGGTTCAAAAATTTCACACTAATCACATTTAATGAAAGCTAACACGGAGGAATTGGCTCTATATTTATTGTACTATATACAAAATCATTGTAAGTTAGATTCACTATGGTATACTCCAATAAGATTCTTATAATCGATACATTGACAATATTGAACTATAAAAATGATACGAGTTAGCTAATTCCAAAGCTCATATAACTTTACATTTGTCAATATTTAAAAGTTAATCTATTGGTTTATGCAGCAATCGAAGGGTGAATGCCATTAAATCATGGTTGTAAATAAATACAATCCTCTGTAGTCACTAATTGATGCAAAATTTTTATATCGTCCATATACATTAAACAATGTTTTATCACACACACGGTAAGTCGTTAAAAAATAAAATAAAGAACATCGGTCTATGCTTTCCATAAATAAAGTTCTGGGATTTTTAAGTAACCAACGTACCATATTTCTACCGAGTGGAAACATATAATTTAATTAGTCAGACATACGTCAACTCATCCCCTATCACGCTCACTTTACGCGACATGCATAACTATATGTAACATTGCAGATAATTTAGTAAATTACTTCGTATACGAGTATATAACAATTCACCGCAATTATTGGAATGTATTCATTATAAAAAAATACCCAAATTTTTGGATAAAGAAAAACCATCAAATATTATTTCTATAGAATCACGCAATTAAGAAATCATAAATTTATATTGTGTTTAAGGTTGTCATGTAAATTTCTTGCAATTATACAAATGTGCGATTGTAGAGTAATAAATAAAAATAATAATTTTCATAGTTATTAAAATAAATGTGTAGATTTGAATTGTATAATTATTAATTATTGGGTGTTTACCATACGTGAAATCCGACTTTTATGTATTCAATAATCAAATTATTTTAAATAAACAATGGTATTTTAATGGTGCAGTTTAGTGTCCATCATTTACTACTGCACTTTTCTACGCCCATCTTCAGTGCCTTCAACGTTTTGCAACCAATTACTTTTAACGTATCCTTAAATGAACATTTTTGAACATTTTTCCATTAATTTAATGCTGCAAATTGTTTAATTGTTGTTCGTAACGATGGACCTCTGTGATGGTTTCGTTCAGCACCTCATATAGTATATATCACAGCACATATTATGAGGTTCAACCAAATGCATAGCATAAGCTTACCGCGGCACCATGATTGTTTCCTTTCCTTTTTTTGCTTAGCAATCATAGCAATTCACACATGATTTTTCAATTTTCCTGTTGTCAAGTCATGAGCGGTGGTAACCAATTTCTTTGCTTTTGAACCATTCCCATTTTTTAAATATGTATGCGAAACAGTTTTTGAGACTAAACCAATCATATTTTTCGAGAAGTTCAGCTTACAGCATCTTTCGAAACTTTCATTATAGCCAGTTGGTAAATTACCATCCGTATGAGAGTATTTAACAATTTACAAATTAGTCTGCATTCAGCGAAAGGATAGTTGTTTTCTTATTTCCATAATTTTTAAGACATCATAATATGGTGTGTGAACATTATTTGAGTAGCGCTCAACATCTTATTTTATTCTAAGATATTCAGTTTTTTATTGTATGCACAAACAAATGCGATTACTAGCTGCTGAAAATGTTCAATATTAAAATAAATACCGAAAAATTGCACATGTTAATAATTGGGAAATTGTTGAAACTGGTATTTCACGATTGTTTAGCATTAATTCCATATACCCACTGCTACGTTGAATGTTGTTTTAACGGTTACATTCCCAATATATTATTGAGAATTCTTTAAGATTTTCAAATTGATTTTCATCGATCAATAGTTTAAAATCTACAACTTCAAAATTTTATATTCTTTTGCACCTGCTGAAAGTTCTTTGTCATTATGTCGATAACAAGCCGCCACTTCTATCAATTGTTGAATTCATACATTGTATTTGAGCATATGTACACAGCCCATTAAACACTGATCCATATAATACGGCCATAATATATAAATATATAGTTGCACACAATGATGGAAATGCGATTCACTGGTAATATGAAAACCAAATTATATGTAATCTTTTGTTACAATGCCTTATTGTGGCAACGCCAAAAAAAATCGTGATGCTTTTTATATTTTATTTTTCCTGACATATCTATGCCAAAATTTTTTACTTATAGATTTTACATCCTCTTTTTATAGTTTTCCGGGTAGTTCTTTTATATACATTATTGCCTGCATCATTTGTCTTTGATTTCTACGACAATCAATGATATCATATACGATCATCTGTACATTTCTTCTTTGTATCATATGTTCTTTGATGGCTGACAGTTGATGTATTGTATATAAATTCCTTCCTGCTTTGCGTTACAATGTGTATGAAACTGTGTATCCTTTTTTTATGTACCCACCTACAGTACGGTACGGTATAATCCTTCCGATGCGGTTTCCAGGCTAATCGTCTTATTATTTTGTTTATTTCATCTATAATAATTCAAATTAAATTAAGTCTATACGTATAGTGTGTGATCTACGTACGAAATATGATTAATGATAAATTACACTCGTAGTCATTGGGTCAAAATTCCTCTACTCAAAATCATTATATTTTAACAATAAAATGTAGCAATTTTTATGTAATTATCATTATTAAATTTACAAAAACTATTGGTAAATTGCAAATTATAATATGATTTCAAATCTTTTATTATAACAATAAAAATGAAATTGGAATTATAAGAAATAAAACGTATCAGTTTTAAAACTATCTCACCACAAATAATCTATAATATTGTGTATATGGCCAATATTATATACATCGGTGTTAATATATTAATGTACAATATTACATTCTATAATCAATTGTATAATTTATATATTGTATATTTCTTGATTTCTAAACATAATATATGTTTGCAAAATATTGAATATTCGTTCCACTCATGACTCATATAAGTAATAACCAACAACAGCAGATAGGGTTACCTGCTGACGTTTAAAAGTAACGCTCCACTTATTAATTTTATGACTCATTGCAATCCTATTGTTGTTTGGGGATATTGCTGATAGCGTACGATATCTAAATAATGTTAAATTTAAAAGTTATATATCGTACACTGCCAAGTAATTAGTGGTTTGCTGATTTGAAAAACTGGTATATAAGTCAGGCTAAAATTGCTGTGGGTTATGTGGTTCCATTTCAAATTCTTTTGAATAAAATTCGGCGGTCGGGTTTTGGTAAATTTCACCAAATGTGATTATGTTTTTGGAGTTACGACTCTTTTATGATTTGAATAAATTGTACTATCACATAACTTTGAGGAAACTACTATGGATAATATCTTTTGCGAATCGAAATAGAAATGAAGCGGTTTGTCATATTAGTTTTTTACTTGATTTCTTATTAACGGCTCTGGACATCACACGTCTCACAATTTGTTATGTGCAAAATGATTGGGTATGTTTAATTTTTCGGTGAAAAGCACCTTTAATTTAATAATTGGACGACATATGCATTACTATGCGATTATGTGATAAATACGTTAAACCAGACCTTGTTTGAATGGACAATTTGACGTAAAATGCGACAGTGACCCTTCAACAAAAACTTTACGGAATAAAAAGGATCACACACGAAATTTACACTGAACAGTTGTGCGAAACAAAACAATAAAATAGAAATTAAGGAAGTACTATTTAGTAAAAGTTCAAACTATTATAAAAGCTAAATGAGTTCATCGAATTTAAGAAAATAGTTAACATATAATAGTTTTCGTTCATAATTAAATGATGGAAAAAAAGTACTGTGAAGTGTCACGATCATTGTATTTTAATTATCAGATTTCTATATTCTAATTTTAAAAATGTTTGGGATAGCAGAGGTGACGGTAGCGTCTTCCACCAACTCGCGATCGTAAGAATTTATCAAAAAATAGTTTATGTAAACAATATTCTAGAGCTGTATTCAAATTACAAAATGTACTAATGCTGGCACAACTGTCGATGCACCTTAATATAAATCAGCAATTACATAAAAGACTAATAGAACTAAACATATCTTTGATTTAAATATATGGTAATCAATTGTTTATGTATACGGTTGTGTTTAGGGAATCTCGTGACCGATAAAATAAATCTAGCAAATTTGATTCGACAATCAGCAATAATTGGATCGGTGATCCCATAATAATTTGATTGTTGATCGTCAAAATCTATGCAAATATACGATAACAAACATTATTAATGTAAAGGTTAACGCATGCTATTATTTTGAGTACATATAATTATTGAATTTGAAAAACATTTAATTATGCTAATACCATTATGGACAAAAAAATGTTGTATATAAAGTAGATACGTCAGCTTTCGTCACTATTTCGCTGTTTGTACATATGTTTTTGTACCGGAATATAAGATTTGCGATAACCCTACGCATATAGAAATAATAACAAGACAGAAGTTATAGTATAATTATAATATTTATTCCACCAAACGTATAACAAATATAAGTAGTTTATAAGTATATTTTAACAGGTACGACGTACACACACAACACACATCATCATCGGAAGAAAAAAAAATGGGTACTCATAATCATTATAAAAAGTATAGTAAATAAAGTGTACACCAATAAAAAACCATAATAATAATAATAATAATAATTATATTACGTCAATTTAAGAAATTTTTTTATGTAATTTTAATATAATTCTTTTTTTTTATGCGGCTGTTGTAATTATAAAACAATACGAATTTATATACTGATCCGGTGAATGTGAATTCTTACGGATTTGGTGCTAATAAATATAGGGAAAAACTAAAATTTAATTAATGTATCATCCATCCGCTCAGTATATACAAGAATCAATAACAATTTTAAAAAATACCGACAACCGGTTCAGATGATATATATGGCTGGAAAGCCATATGATGGAGGAACTCATGATATGTCCAGTATATTAAAGAACTGTTAACGCAAGTTAGCTACAATAATAAACGAAACGACCAAATTGCTTTAACTAGAAACTACAGATATATTGTACATTGTATTACCAAAGGTATATCTCATCTCATATATATTCACAAAACAAAAATTATGTGGCACACTCCCCATGATAAAATACTTCAGTTTGTGTGAATGAAGTCACACGACAATTATCAACAAAAATATTAATTATTCTAGAAAGGCACCGGGATACGCGGTGTGACATTTAAGTGGTAAAAAATTTTGAAATGACTATATGTCAACAAAGGCTATGATTTAAAATCACATAAATATGATGGGTGCGTATAAGTAAGTAACGAACGTTTTCATCATATAATCCATGTGCCATCGATTTGAACAAGTGGTAATCTAATGGTAACACATTCCATTCAAGTATTCTTTCTAACATATATGTGTCTCTTAATCTGTTTGGTGACATAATGACGTGGATTTTCGTGCAAAAGAATCACTTTCCAACGTCTACAATGTTCACCATAAGCTTCGTCATATGTCTTAACAATAATAAGACCATAATGTGTCATAGAAAATCTTTGTATCAGGGACAATACTGAATAACGGAAGAGATACAGCTGTCGTGGCCAGAAATTCCTCAATGTTTTATATGGCAATGGTAATGGTGCAAACATACTTGCAAAATATTGCGAATAGAAAACCTATTATAGTGGCGTCAAATATCAATTAGGGGTGAATTCTTAACAAATAACCGTCGGTAAGTAATTGTTCTTATCACCACCACCACCACCATCTTCGCGTTAGTCCCTTTTACGCAAACATTGAACCCGTGTGCATTACATTAAATTTATATAGTATTTAAAAATTAATATAAATTATAATTAAATTACAATTCATTTTTAATGTGTTTGATTTTTTCAAATAATAATGAAATAATGCTGACACGAATGCAATAAATTTTTTATATTAGAATAAAGATTAACATTTAATTTAAAATTTAACACAATAAATAAATAATATAAATTAACAACTAAATTATTGTTATTTATAGATTTTTTTAGTTAATAATTTAAAATAAATATAATTATTTTTAAAAAATTATAAATATTATATATGCGATTATTGTTGTTGTTGTTATTATTATTAATTAATTAATTATTATTATTAATTATTTATTATTATTTTTATACATTTAAAAATACCTTCTGTCGTTATGGTTTGTTATTTTTTTAATATTATTATTATTATTATTATTATTATTATTATTATTATTATTTTTATAGAGTGAATGTGTGTGCATTGTAAATTTTTGGTTTGGATAATAAAAAAAAATAAATAAATAAAATATAAATAAAAAATAGAGAAGATTTGAAATAAAATTAATAACAAAAAAATATCTATAAAATAATAATAATAATAATAATAATAATAAAAAGTTTTTTTTACACTTAATACAACATAATTTTTTTTTAATTAACAATTAAAGTAAAATGTATAATTGTTTGCATTATTATTATTATTATTATTATTATTATTATTATTATTACGAGTATTATTATTATATTTATTGTAATATTTGTAGAAAGTGTTGCAATTGCAAATAAATAAGATATTATTATTAATTACTATATATTTTTTTAATGTATGCGTTATTTATAGAAACCAGCGCATTTTTCCCCATCGCATTTATTTCATTTAATCATTATTTAATTAATGCGATTTAAATTTAAAAAATATATATTAAATTTATTATTACACTATATAATAGAAAAAATGCATTTATTAATGTGTGATGTGGTGTGATGTGGTTGGTTGGTTCGTTATGTTTTATTGATCTGGATTTTATTTTTAATTACTATTTATAATATATTAAATATATGCGGGTATATACTAACACGTTGACGGGCATAGGCACAATTTTAAGGTGGTGAAGTGTCGCAGAGTGTTTCAGGGATTTAAAATTATAATTATTAATGTTTAATTATATATAAATAAGTAGATTCAATCTCTCACTATTATGGCAATAGTCTCATTTACTTAATAGTAAACCACCACTATTTAATGTTTACCACATATAAGCAAAAGATGTTTCCATTGCAGAAGAAGAAGTACATATATATGGGCACGGGATTATCATATAATACACACATGTGCCATTGATTATGGCATATTATTTCAATTTAAAAATATGTAATACGTTATAATTTGTGTAGAGAAAACGAAGATGGTAAACCACAAGTCTGGACAAATTCACTTTTTCAAATTAAATATAGAAGAATATTCAGTTCAGTTCAAAATCAAATCCTAACTCTTGTTTTTTTTTAAATTGAGTACACGAATGAACTGCTATAAAGTGGCTAATTTGAAATGCCGAAGACTCTCATATGATCGATCGAATTGAGTTAAAATTTTAAGTATCTTTGGTAGACCATATATTTTTATAACCGCTAATGGGGGAGGGAAACAGGATAGGATGTTTAACCTCATACAAAAATCTAAAAAAAAAAAAACTCCGGTAATTATATTACTCTTCCAATGAAACGATCGCGGATGATGTGGCATACTCTCAAAATTCTCATAAAATGTGCGAACCTTTTTATATTATATATATTTTACAACAAATGATTAAATGGTTAAGTTTGAAAATACAAGATACTGCAATAATGGTATTGCAAATATTTGGATGGTACGAGAATGGAAGTATCCGCCGGCAGAAGAAGTAGTGGTGGTGGTGGTGGTATAGTGACAACTACTTTCACAATTATTTGAAATTTATATCATTTAATTATATGATGAAAAGTCAAAAATATTAAGATATTTCAATAAATGTAAGACGAGCATTGTCATAGGGAATATTTGGATCGTAGAAGACATAAAAGTAAAAGTAAAAGTAAGTAAGTAAAAATAATTGCATAAATGATACTGAAATAATTCTATTGATACAGTTTGTGTCCTATAAGCGGAAGCAGCCACATAAGAAATGCGTAGGCAGTCTCACCTGCGTCCGCACATATCTTTGGCGAACTTATAATTAAATGTTTAAAAGTCTAAAATTTAAAGATAATCGCTTATATTTTATACTCTAGTAACTCTATAACGAGAATATTTGAAGCATAGTCGGAATTTCACCACAAATTTTAAGCTCATTAGATTGCAGAACCAATTCAATATTCAGAGCAGATTGCATACCTGTGGGATTTTTAAGGATCTTTTAAGATATAATGTTCGGAAATAAATGTCTTGTGTGAAAAGGAAACGAACAGTAAGTCGAATAGAAATGGTGCTTGAAAAGGAAATCAACGACATTTGTAGCACCTTCCTAATTATCTTTATACTGCGAATATCTTTGATCCAATTAAAACATCAGTTTCAATTTCCTATTTAATTCCACTACAACCCGTATGCTAATTTTTAGCGTCCATATAGAAAGTCTTGGAAATGACCACCAACTGATTCTGATCTCTTTCTATGTTTTAGGTATTAGTATAAATAATCATACGAAATAATTACAAATTAAATGTATTAGCAATTTTTTGTGATTTTATTAATTACACTTGGGGAGTTTTGTTGCCTATAAAACTCTAACTACTTAAATACACATTAAATCAAATTTATATATACGAATATTTAATTATAAATAACCCTTCAATAATTGACATTAATCTATTTTAATCATTAATCAACCAATAACAATTTATAGTTACAATTGGAATATACACGCTGGCGGTACGTTACACTAAAATTTTCTTATTTTAGATAAAACCATCAACAAAAAACATAGTTTCTGCCCGCCCGAAAACGCGAATACTAATTGTAATGGTGTTTTTTTGTTAAATCTATGATAATGACATTATAGACACAAATTTCCTAAAACATTATAACATTCAAATAGAACAGAGGGCGATCGATCAACTGTCTAGTATATTTTATTTGTGTGGTTTTTATTTTCTCATAACAGATTTTTATTATGAAATTTTCTAAGTTAAAAAGAGGAATTAAACATGATGAACTGATGAATTTATCGTTTTTAATAAAGAAATTTTCGGTGTAACGATATTTAATAATTATTAATTTTACCGTTCCGTTAACCGAATTATCACAATTTTTGCTGCTGCGACAGTGTGCCATTTAAAAATGAATTAATTGAAGGGTTTTAATATACTATTTATCTAGCTATTATCTATTTATATTAGAAAATATTTTAATATAATTAATTATCAAAAAACAAACAAATAAACTGATAATAAAAATTGATTGTGTACAAATTTGGTTTATTGTACTTTCGCAGATTCGCATAAAATTTACTAAACTTATTGAATCTCTATAAATATATATATGGTAATATTGCCAGAAAGTTCTATGGGGGTTCTATGTATATGACGAATATCCTTCACCCACCCATCATCCTCCATCGATACATTTTTGTTTTAATGCTTGGAATTCACAAAATCAACAAATTAATTTACCAACTAGCGATTGCAAGCGCTTTGGTTTTATTTTACTCAACAGAGAACGGTGCGAGTTCAGGATAAAACATATAATTGGCATTCGAGAGGGTAAATACTGGAATCGTTCTGAAATATTTATATATACATATAGCTGTAAGGACGTCAATAGTATATTACTATAGAACGCAATAACTTTATTCCATATTATAGCTGAGTTTCTAGAAGTATAAAGTTATTTATCTGTCTTTTTATGGAATGAGTACAATTGTGAGATTTGATGTTTTGCAGCTACGGCTAGGATTCGGAGAAGTTCAAGTAAAGGTTAAAGAAAACAATGAACCTACAATGCAATAATTAGAAAACCCCAATAGAGGAATTACAAAAGGCATCAACGGAAACCGCATTGGTTGTGATGATTCAAAACATTATTCTCCGATTAAAATGAAGGTTGTTTAGATGAATTTATTCACGCAAACGATTCTTTGACGTGGCTTATATAGATGGAATTTAAAATGAACAACTGAAAGATCGGGCTCATTCAAGAGCACTGTTAGAAAATAGGAGAACGTAGCCTGAACAAGAAAGTTTCACAGAACTCCTCAGTTAAGGGTGTTGTTCAATTCCTCACAGCGAAGGGAACATCTTTTAAAAACAATTGAACGGTACAATATATCGTTTAGGTTGCTGTATAAGGAAACTGGGTTCTTTGTTGCATAGTTCTTAAGTAATTTTAATTTTAATTTCATATCTACAAAATGATGTTAAATAAATTTAATCAGTGCTTTGTTGATAGCTAATTTCGTTGCATATATCGGTGGGATTATTTTTTATACGTGTTAGTTATTTTATGTAGCCATTAGGCGTTCAATAGAGAGTTACTATTGAGGTGGAACTGAAGAGTTAACCCCAACGTAGCTCTCTGAACGTCCATATATGTATAGATATATACCTTTATAATAACATTTCTATAAATATGATGTTTTTTCTTTATATCTATTTTGTATTTGAAATTTATAAGGAACTTATTAAGATTTTAAATTGATAGAAAAAAGTAGTATAATAAAATTATAAACAATTACAATAACAGAGATTTCTGCGTACTTATGGTGTACATATCATTGGTCATCATTTCACATTGTGTACAATTTTTTTATTATTAACCTAACACCACACACAGACAGAGTGTGTCATTGTCTACTTTCATGTGATACCATTAGAATTTCATATACTCGTATATACACAATGTTTCCTGATGCCTGATGAATGGTATAGTAGGGCGAGATATATAAATTGATCGTTAATATTAAATGTAATTTAATAATTTATAACTTAAAACAAAAAAGGTATTTAGAAACAATTACAAAAAAATAATTTGTTATAATTAGATAAAACCATTTCTATATATACCTTTCTATCTCTAAAAATCAGTATCAGTTTTTAAAATAAATTATATAATAAAATGTTATATATAATTTGTTGTTAATATTCTTAAACTAAAAATATTAATAAACAATTAATTGAGCTGCACCAACACCATAAAATAAGTTACAACCGCACCCAACACCTATGGAAAATATTAAAAAAATTAATTTAAAACATATTCCGAAATTTTGAGGTGTGTGTGTGTGTGTGTGTCTGCGTGGGTGTGTAGTGTGAACAATAAAAATGGTGCGGATTGTGCAGGTATACAGGTTAAAGATATACTAACCGAAGCAAATAAATCCAGTGAAACAGTAAAAAATTTTGCTCCTGATATTGTCATAGCTTTTTGACATTGTTGGCATACAATTTGTACAAATGTTTTTGCTTCTTCAGAACCATCATACCAATGACACGAATATGCAGCCTCCATCACAGATGAACTCTGTGTAGTTTGGAAAGTGGGATTTTTGTATGGATGTAATTGGAAATAAATTTATTATAGAAATTCATTCAATCTGTGATTAAAAATATATATATTGAAATTATATACCTCTTCAATTAATCGATTTCCAAATATACAAAATAGAAATACTTGGGCTAATGCATAACATAAATAACCCATTACAGTAAATGCGTATACATTAACGCCGACAATTTTTGTAGCTTGATAGGCCAACAAAGTTAAACAAATAGTTGATGTTAACATATGCAATAAAAGTGCAACACCATATGTATCACCAATGGCTGATACTAATCTAAAATATAATTATTTGATTATCAATATTATTATAGTACAAACAGAGTACAAAAATATATTCAATATGGACTGTTAGTGCTAAGGTTACTAATGTGTGCTAAGTATGATGGATAAAACTATATTTTCATTCGGACGCCTACGTTGACCCATTATGCTGATTGCCTCGCAAACATGGCGACACCTATCCCACTTTTTGAAAACAATCCCTATGTCTTTATAAACGTACGGTTAAGTCTGTTAATTATTTGCCGTTCGAATCGTCTAGATATACCTATACGCGAGTCAGTATAACAAGTCAACGTTATTGCAATGCTGCACAGTGGCATAAGAGGCACAGTATGACTTACGTCCTGTGTATGTTTTTAAAAGGTATTTAAATCATCAGTAACAATTGTTCAAATTCGACTTTATTCTGTTAGAGTTCGCAGTGTAGCTCGACTATTCACATTAATTATTGTTATTAACAAATGCGGGTTAAACCCATTGTGTGCAGGATTAAGTGTGTCGCCACGCATATACAGCAACGTGTAAAACATTACAACAATTGGGCAGCCTATCAGTCATTATCATCAACATCATCACCAAATCATGTTACTCCAATTGTGGGAGTGAATACGACATCTTTACCAGACATTCATTACGCAATCAAGTTTTGAAAATGATCGAAATATATAGACGTTTACTTAATACTATTTTATTATTTATATTAAGTTAGCTTAATGGTAGGTGTGTGTGTGTGTGTGGAGACACTGCCAATCTTTATTGAGAACATATATTTGCAAAGATATTCGTATTTTTGATTCAATAAACAAAACAAACAAAATACCAGAATTAAAATTAATACCGAAAAAATTATTCATGTATATGTTAAGAATTATACCAATCACAATCGATTAACAAGTTAGTAGTAGTAGATGATTAACAAGTTAGTAATATTAGTGCTTGAAATACATTTAGTAAATTACCTTTTTAATCCTCTTCTCTACATTACATTTCCAATTGATTTTGGAACCGAATATTATGCTCAAATATCAGCTGAGAGTTCCATTCTGATATACCATTTAATTTTTTGGCTAAATCAATTCACTGAGTTTTTGTAACTTCTCACGTTAATTGTGAAAGAGTTCTCTTATTAGGATTCATCGCGCCTAGATAGTTTTATTCTGCAGATTTCTATGATTTTGATAGTGTATTGTAACTGTACGGAGGAAGTCCTCTGTAATAAGTATAACTACATCATTATATGCATATGTGACTTATATATTTCCACTATCAATGTGTGGAGTGCTAAGCATTTTTGTTAACAGTTTAGGTTCCCACGACAGATGCGTTAACCAACGCATTTATTTATTATTTTTTCGTATACTACTCATGTGTATTCTGTAACATCTACAAATTTCACACAGTTCTTAACCAAACAAGAATATTCATTAACAATACGACGGATACATTTATATCCAATTTAAAATTCGTAAAATAGATTTGAAATCTCATATACGTTTCGAATATTTTATCATGTTGAAATTATTTCTCCAAATATAAAAGTCAAATGTTTTTAGCAAAGTTGCAATTTTCCAACAATTGTTTAAATGTTTTTCAATTAATATATGGTATTTAGAAGGGGCAATTCGTATCGATACGATATCATCGGTATAGTAATATTTGTTGATAATATATATATTTATACCATCTTTACCAGCGCGTACCATTGACAATTTATCTAATGTTTTTATTGGATTCTTTATAATGTGTTTGTGTCAAAAATATGTATATACAAAAATATTCTGTACGTACGCAATATAAACATAATTTTAGGAAGTGAAACTACATAATAAAATTTACTAATGAAATATGATTTTGTTTTAACATACCTGACGACATGCTTATGTCTTTCAACCCAATATTTAATAGCACTGCGTACCATTAATTCTTGTTTTTTTGTTAAACCATTTGGATTTGCATTATTAAATGTTTGTAATTGTGATGGTGCTTTAAATTGTGCACCCCAATCAGCTTTTGAACTATATAAACCGTTCATATCGACGTCGGTAACTTCATTTTCTATAAATTATTAATTAATTCAATTTAATACAAAATATTGATAATTGATTTATTTATTTTTGAAAGTTAATTAATTATGTTACGAATTCATTTTACACAATGAAATTATTTCATTATTTTTAACAACAAACAACTGCTGTGTAACAGCAGAAATTTTAGAAAAATATTGAATGATGCATAAAATAAGTTTTTATTTGTGAAAGTACACACCGTCTGTCCAAAAAATAACCGTAATGGATTACGAAAAAGTAAATAATTTCATTTAATTGACTTCCGCAAGTGTAACCAATTCATTTTTTATGTTGCCGATTGAAATGTTGTTCGATATGACGGCGGTCGTTATCACTGTTCAATGACTTTAATTGATGCAAACCGAGTGATCTCTTTTTATCGCCGCCAAATGAATAGAAAATAATCACATGGAGCTAAATCGTTATTGAATAAGGCGAATGTTCATTGTTCACGCAAATAAAATTGATTTTTACACAATACATAAATCAACCAATAGATCGTTGTATCAAATCAATATATTATAAAGTCATTCCGGTAATTTTTCGAACAGAGTGTGTATACAATATTTATATGTAAATACAAAATAATAATGTTAATCGAAATAAGAAATTGAAAATTGTATTGTATAAAACAATAACGATAACTTACCATCATTATTAATTAGTTCTGATTTTGAACCAGCCGATATTGCTCTAAATAATGCAGCTGAATTTGGTCGATATGTATCTAATGTTGCTGAAAGTTCCATTAATGGTTTCAATATTCCCTATAATTAATATGATAAAATATTAAATTAAATATAAAATTAAAGTATTATTACAATGAAATAGAAAACACCACATATTTTCATTAAATTTATTCACTTGGCCTAGAATCAGATCAGGAATATATTATTCCAGTTTTCAATATTAGTTTTCGGTATATTATAGAGAACCGTTGTTATAATATAATTAAATGTTTAACCTACAATCTGAATTCTACAAAAATTGGTTTGCCAATGGGTTAAGGTGGTATAGTAAAGAAACGTGACAGTCTATACATTAATCGCTAAGTATTTGCTTTCTCGGATTATTATACTTTTCTGTGACAAGTTGATCGAAATTCATTCAGTAAAACAATTAACGACTTCTGCATATTGTTACTAAATTCAGTGTATCTTATAATAAATCATGTTGTATTGATCGGAACATGCAAGAGCAGCATCCGCGTTTGGTTGAACATCACGCATAGATACGTGACGTCGATCGTTGTCGATTTCGTTTACGGTTGTCACAATTTTATGGTAGTTTTGACAATAAATTATAATTCAAAAGATTTAATTGCGGTGAATAAACAACATGTTTATCCGCACGCATCCTACTAAATAAACAGCATCTCTACTTCTGAATCGTCAAATCTAATCGCTAAATAATGTTAATACTGATTTTGAAAAACATATGAATGAAGATTTACATTAATGCCAGGACAAATGATAGTACTGTACAGTGACGAAAAAATCATTTGTTGCAGCTGGTAAGCAGTTCGTGTTCACCGGTTTTTTATCTAAGCAGATAACACACATATATTTTAATTGAATTGGTTGTAGAAATATCCAAATTTGTCAAAAAAATATTATCGATTTATCGTCACAAGTTCATTAATAGCAATTCTTATCATATTATAAAGTTACGTCAAAGGAAAACTTCGGCATCAATTGTTTTTATTTTAAATTTGATGAGAAATAGCCTACTTTATCAAATTATAAGCGTGTCATAGTCATAGTAACTTCCAAATATTAATAAACCATGTAAGAATTTACATGAATTCGTATACAATAAATTATCTATTATCAAAATATTACTAATTTGATACCTTTAAATGTTGTAATTGTTCACATGCAAATAATAACCATGCACAAAATAGAACATCAGATAAATTACTTTGGCACATCGAGAATAAAAGATAGTAAACCTATGAAAAAAAATAACAAAATTAGTTTAATTTTAATTCTTAAATATATAATAAATCTGTTTATAATAATTACTTGATAAGCAAATGATATAACATAAGTTGTACCACTCATTGCATCCCATGGATACCATGATTTTATCGGTAATCTTGGTATATCAACATAATATGTTTCATTTGTTTCTTTATCAATAGCACCTTTTACACTATCACCAAAGAATGTTATTGTTGTCCATGCTGAAAATATTACGAGATACATTTAGTTTAATGTGTAATTTATTATGTGGTCATGGGGCAGCGGATATATATGGTTTCCGCATATATCTAAAAATAATGAAACTATAATAATATTTAAGGAAACATCTATAGCTATTATATCTTTCGATATTAACAGAAGATCCATTTGTATAGTAATTTAACAATTTGACTGTGATGAGTGTGTCTACTTCAAAAAATTTGATATTGGAGTGGAATAATTGCATGGCATATAAATATTAACTATGAGCTAATCACCCATATAAAATTAATAGAATTATGAAAACATCTATCTTTTGGTAATTGCAGTACAATTGGTTAATTCTTATATACTCCCTTGCCGAGTAATTTACCAATTTCGCTGTAATGTATGTTTAATATATGGCATAAGCTCTATTTGAAGTAAAATGACTTACTAATATAAATATTAAACAAATATATGGCACACCAAATGTTAAGTAAAATCACTAGCCAATATTTGTCTAGGTTTCCCAAGGATATGATATATTTTTGTGGTACTAACATCATCATCGGAAATTTCTGATGCTCATCGTTGGCAGCGTAAAGCATAAGTAAAATAGCATTATCTTTTTTATTATTTTGCGCTAAAGTTTCCACTTATTACCACTTCGCTTTGCCAATTACAGTTCCGCACAATGCACTCTTTTGTCAGCCCATCAGCTAAATCCATCAACTTCGTCAATTAATGCTATATCATAGAGTTTGAATGGATCATCAATTACTCTCTGTTACACGCGAATACACAACAATTTAGTTTTTATGCAATTAGTCAAATTTCTGTTCCTAGAGGCTATAAATTTGCTGCTCATATTTTGTACCTAATGTGCGGTTTTACTTTTTGAGAATCTTCAGAGAGAAATCCTCAAACAGATAAATAAATACAAATAAAATCCATAAAAAATGTCGCCATATTTATAACCCTATTTTAATTCACACTTACCAACTACGGCTGCAAATGTTGTTATCGTTACTAATAATGTTAATTTTCTCATTTTTGCAAGTGCAATATTATGATATCGTGTATCGGATTCAGTAAACAATGGATGCGTATTCGATTGATTCCATATGTTCCATGTTCTATTTATTTAAATTGACAAACAAAAAAAATTATAAATATATGATTTTAATTAATTAAATAATATATAAATTTATAATTACTTAATGAAATTTTTATTATTCACTGCAAAATAACAGAATTTTGTTATACAATGTGTAAAATGTAATGCTGTAATTGTATTTGCTGTCAATTCATTTACATCGCCTGTATTTTGTGCCAAATTTACCAATATAAACAAGAATTGAGTTAGCGTTAATAATAATGTTACAACTGAATAAATTTTTCTAATTAATATTGGTCCACTTGTGTATTTAAATAGAAAATGACCAAATGTTTGCATTAATCGGACATTTGGCATTAAATCGGCCACAAGGCCTGTATATTTAACTGGTTGTACTTGCATCTGTATATATGAAAAATATAGTAAAAGATAACATAAAACATTATTTATTTATCAAAAAAATGATGGAATTTTAAATTAAATTTTCAATATAACAAAAAAATCAAACAATTAATTTATATTTTACAAAAATAATTTTATGTATTCGAAATGTTCTCCCCCTCAACTTGGAAAACATCGATGTTCAACAATTGCATTATATGACCTATTTAAGCTGCTGATTGCTGAATGTTAGTTGATTTTTTTCATTGCCAAATGTAATTTAGCGAATAGAAAATAGCCACATGTAGCTAAATAGGGTGCGAATAATAATCGAATTTTAGTAAGTGGTAATTGTAGGACTATGAGAAGGTGCAATATGCAAACGCTTCAATACACCACAAGATAATAGAAAACAGTAGTCGTTGTACCGATTGGAAAAAATTCTTTGTGGTTAATACATTTTGAATAGTGTTATATAATTGAGCATTGTTTTGATTTATGCCATAGTCAAGCGAAATTATCTTTCACTTGATGACCCACATTCAGTACTTTGACAGTTAGTTTCTGGTTCGTATTGAACACAATATGTATTTCTATCACCGGTTGCAATAATTGTTAAGCAATGTTACGCACTGCTGCGACATAATATATCGTATTTATGACTTACACTATAGGAAATGTTATGAAACTTTAACATTAAATTAATCAGCAGTCAATAGATTGTGTTATCAGATCCATATATAAGAAAACTCATTCTAGTTCAAGTAGAGAAAATTCGTTAATATAATTAAGTACGATACAGAAATTTAAATGTAATGCTTATTTTAAAGATGTGCCTGAGCTTTTCTTTTAGGTTGTTTTCACCCTCATACCGCAGAGAAAATGTGAACATTAATTCCATTGATTTCTAATTCATCAAGTTATGTTACTTAGCAAAATAATTGCATGCGGTATCGACCAAACAGTCATGTTAGAGTAAACAATTACAATTATAAAACAAAATCAGATCTGGATTGTCTATAGATTCAATAAATCAACTGGAAATGATCCTAAGAATTATGTGACTTTTTTGCCGAGTTTTATAAAAAACTCTTTTACAATTTCTGATCGCAATCATTTGATTATTTTTTTTACAATATAGGTTTTGTTATTGTCCAGGTGATGATGTTTATAATTTTATTATTTTAAAATATGTGATGATAATAATATTTAGATATGGTCCCCGAATGACATTCTATTTGCTGTCATTAAGAAATGTGTTGGTGGTGTTTGGCATTGTCTCTCTTAATTTGATTTAATAAATCTTTTCTAACTTATGGATAAAAAATCATTTATTAATCCGCTTTTTCAAAAGGGGTAGTGCAAATGATGTATATAAGAAATTATCGTCCGATTGCTGGGCTTTCTTGTATTTCAAATATTTTTGAAAGTATGCTGTTATATTTGACGTATTAGGCCTACTATATTCTTCCTGAACAACATTGTTTTGTTCGTGACAATTCTATATAGGACAACTAATTTTGTATTTGTATGTTTATTAAATTTTAAATAACACATTGATTATATTTTTAAATAGAGCAAATTCGGCAAAGGATTATATTTATTGTGATTCTCGTTAACTGTTCCGTTTCCTGCATTCGGGCATTATATATTTATTATGCTTTGGTTCTCTGAATATGCACGTGTACTTATTTCATTGACAAAAATAGGTCCATCGATGATTTTTGAGATTTGCACTGAGAAGTTTTCATTGGTCTGATCCGTTAAGATTGCCAAGATAATTATAAGCAAAGGTTTATAATTTTTTCCCAATATGGGCGAATCACCCATATCAAAATAATGGAATTAAGGAAACATCTATCTTTCGTTAATTGTATAGTCCAATTGGTGAATTGTTATATACTCTCATGCAGAGTAATTTATCAATTTGGATGTAATTAATGTTTGGTAGATGCCATAAGCTCCACTTGGAGTAACACATATATGATATGCTACTACTTCTACACTATTAAATATATATCTACTCTTGAAAAACATATATTATTGGATTGTCGTTCACATGCAATTTGCTGACTTGTAAAGTTGATTATGTGAAAGTATTTTATAATAGATTACAATTTAATTCGAATGTTAGGCATCTTTGATCGGTGCGATTTTTCCATCTGGTTTGTTATCACAGCAATTGTGGTCGTTTTAATATCAATAATACTGTACTGCAATTAACGAAAGTTAGTTGTATCTTTAATTTCAATATTTTTATATGGGTGGTTAGGCCATAATGGCTTACACGGGTGATGGTGAACCAAATTAATTATAGTTTATGATAGCAAATTGTATTAGTTAAGCACTGTTTTTTATAATGAACTGCCGACGGCACTCGACGATCATAGAAGATAAATTATCTATGCCAATCCGTGAAACTATAGAATATTGTTTTCAATATGACCTCAAAGGAATACAAACAAAATGCCCACAAACGGTTAGACGGTGTGTGGTTACATTTGCGAATCACAACAATTAAACGTAAAATAATAACCAAAACCTTTTTTAAGAACACATTAATGACGAATCCGGGTATCATTAAATTATTAAGTAACAATGAAACATTTTAAGAACTGTTTGCGTCGCAATTTCACTATAAATACGCGCATACATATTTTATAAAAACTAATTTTCTAAATTAAATTATTAATTTTTTGATAAATTATTATATGAAAATCACTTAATTTTAATGTGAAATATTTAAATTTAACCATTGTGGTGGAAATAGTATACATTTAATTAATCAATTACCTTTACAATTTATATATTGTAATTATCGTTCAATAAATGCGTTGCTCAATTCAATTTTTAATAACTTTATTTACACACACCACACTAACATAAATAAAGACACGCACTCTCACACACACACGTTGCACACCAGAAATAAACTTTATTCACCCACAATAAAATTAATAATAATATTAAAATAAAATAACAAAAATTTAACAAAATATAATTTTAGAATTAATCCATTTAGTATTTGATAATGATGATTTAATTTGTTGTAAAATTGTATAGAGTTATTTAATTATAATTTTTCTAAGCGAATAAAAATAATATATATTTTATTTTATTTTTAATTTACGAAAAACCACATAAACGTAATTAAAACGTAGTTCAAAAATAAAAAAGGATGTACTTAATTTCTTTTAATATATAAAGAATATTCCTTTCAATTTTTCTATTGTTAATAATTGCTCCTGTCGTACGAAGAGCTATTCAACGATTAATATAATTTCATTTTAAATAATTTTTAAAACGTTTGTATATTATAAAAACTGTTTAAAATTTCAAAACATAGAATTTATATGGGGAACGTGGCCCAATCATAAGGTTTTTTCTCACGATTTATGACCCCGACTTTTAATATTTTTCTTTTATCATTTCTATATTATTATTATTATTATTTTTATTGATTTTAATAATAGTATTTGAATATCACAAATGGGGATGAATGGTGGTTGTGATGTTGCGATGTTAATGGAATATAAATATTATGCGGCATTAATGTATTATAATATAAGTAAGAAAATTTTTAAAGTTAATTTTTAGTAGTACACGTAATATTATGCATGGGAGTGTGTGTGTGTGTATTGAGTAATTATTAAACAGTGGACGAAATTTGTGTATAGCCGTGACACATCTAAATTAATGGTTAATTGTTTTGTTGTTCAACAATTTGTATATACAAAAACAAATACTTTTATAAACTATATTAAATTATGTCATTTAAATTTCATGTTAAACACTGCTGCGCTGTTATTGTAAGGTTTGTTACTATAATAATCCTTTTTTTTCGGAACGGAGAGCAGACAATAGCGCAAAAGTTATAATAGACTATTGCAAAAAAAACACGAAAATTATTGTATAACCAAATATTGATAAACAAGAATGGTATTAAAAAAATACACATCAGGATATAAATGATCCAGTTCGTTGACTGCTTAGAAATTTTAATGTCGATGTTGTTAATATAATACAGTGACATCTACTTATTTTTACCGTGTTTTATCTAAAATTACGTTTTCGTGATCCTATCACAACCCCCTGCAATAACAATATCATATAAGGACCTATAAGAATTTCAACATATATTCCTCTGCGTATACTTTTATTTCTTATTCCACTAATAATATTCCATATTATTCGCCTGTTGTAAGGCGTGCGAAACGTACAGTTTGTGTTCTGGAAAATAATATAAGTGGTGTTCCTCTGTAGGGTTATGTTTTGAGACCATTGCTCAATTTTTGTATCGTCATATGCGGTACTGTCATCAATGGGTTCTGTGATATTGGGTCAATTATGAATATCGCTTATTGAAATATGAAAATCTTTTATGTTATCCGTCGCCGTGTCATTGAAATACAAATTTTTGAATTTTTGAAAACAAACAAATACAATTTAAATTGTTATTCAATTCCTCGGTGGTTGCATATTGTTTTGCCGGAAGAAACTTATCCATTATTTATAAGGGAATATGTTCTTCAAATACATTATGTCTATGCATTTCTATAAATGTCGCACAATCAGAATTCAACGTACACAATACTGCTAGCCATTTAGTTTAATTGGTACTAGTGACGGCTATAAAAAATATTAATTATTATTATTATTAAATAATACTTAACAAACTTACCCGATTTTATAATTACAACCGCGCATAGTTTTGTTATTGCAGCCAACCGTATTTCAATTGGAACAGCGTATATAGTGTTTGTATCCATATGTATGCCTATAAATAGGAACGGTTTGACGAACAAACTTAACCACCGAGATGTTCCCACTCCTGTGTGCTTTTTGAACCCGCAACCAATCTCAGCACTGAATGCATATTTTAAAATAATTATTTCTATTTTAGAAATCCGAATGCATCTATTTACTTTTTATGACAGGGTTTTTCAAATTTTAAAATTTCCATTTTAGTAGTGACGATGCACCGCTTCTTTAAGTGTGTGTCTATTTATGTGATGTTTGTGATAGGTGTAGACACTCTTAATGTCGCTGGGCGATTACTCGTTTTTCCGTAATTCCGCACCCATAAAAATGCAAATGGTATTTCCGTTTTGAAAAATATCTGTATAAAAATATAAAAAATTTAGTTATAAGTAAATTTTAGGAGATTAAAAAGTGCAGATAACCGAATTGCGATCACTGTACATATATATGTTATCTATTTATTATGAATATATACATTATAGGTATATTGTGTGTGTTTGTATTAGACGAGAAGTACTAACTAATTTCTATGTACGCAATAACGCATATGTTAATATTACATATAAATATATTTAGAAAACATATTTATTAGTTTTCTTTTAATTGAAAACATAAACGACCACAGATATTCCAATTTTTTTTGTTTAAAGTTCCATATTTAAATATAAGTACAACAAGAAATAAAACTTTTTTATCGTAATGTCTACCATTAAATTTTCTATTTAATATTTATGGTATAGCCATTGGCAGGCCGGTAATATATAGTAAAATATTATTTTAGTTCAAGGTTGAATATCTAAATAAAAAATAGCTAGTAAAAATTAACGGAATAATAATTTGTAGTACATATTTGATTTCCTTTTAAATAACCATATAATTGAATTCTTTTTTCAATCATATATGATCAGAGAAAACGCATAATAAATAATGCATTATGAGTTTCAATACTATAATTGTTCGCCCTTTATGAAAATAAATTAATTTTTGAACAAATATGTTATTATTGATGTGTATAACAAAAATGTATATGTCAAAATACAGTTGATAAAAAGTACATATTCTAAATTTGTATCACATATATGGAGGCTAAGGACAAAACAAATATAAAGTGGTGATGTGATAAGAAAGTTCTATTTTCAGAATAATATAATAGAAAAATTATCAAAAATAATACGATATCTTAAGATATACACGTACAACTCCAACAAAAGTATTAGAAACAAGTGGATTTCAAGGTTTATGTATCCAAAACCATATAGTATGAAACGGTTTAGTAGCAGAGTAAAGCTATCCGGCAATCCATTATAAAATCAGTGATTTCATGTCAGCGGTGATTTATTAATTATGCTACCTTATTAGTAGATGAGTGAGATTACAATTGCACTGAAGGCGTGAATTGGAATTTATATTATAATTTAAATAACATAAATAATAATTCAAACGTTAAAATTATGAATGAATTATTATAACAAATTAATAGACGAAATTGACGATAGATCGCGGGATACACTGTAAAGGGGAGTGTGGAGAACATATCAAAGAAATCATTGACTTCGTATTAACAAGGCAGGAGGAAAATTAGTCGATCCGTAAGTGGTACTTGGCACAGAGTCGAAAGTACAACCTGGCGATTTGCTACATCAATAAAAATTTATAATCTAATTTATTTCAGTCATTCTTTTCATCATATGTCATATATTTGTTCATATGGTGTACATCGATTTATGAAATTCGTAATAAATTTACATCAATCGCATATCTTCCTTCTCAAACTATTGTGATTAGTTTTAATTATATAGTATTCAAAAACATATAGCATACATATATAAACGATTGGACAAATGTGACTGACTCCTAGAAAGAAAGTTATTATCAAAACATATATTTAAAATTAAATTAAATTTATCAAAATAATATATAACCAATACCGCTCTCATTTTGTTGAAGACAACATAACACGTACATATTAAGCATTAAAAGCAACAACCTCAGAAATAATACTATCGCAAATTTTCAGAATACTATAGAACGATAATTTTTAACATTATTTTTACCACCTGCAAACATATAATGAATTATTATTTTAGCACCTTTGGGAATAGAACCATTAACTGCAAGACAAAGATTTATTAAACCAAAATCGTTAGTGCCACCACAAAGTCAACCTGATCGGTAACACATTGCCCTAGAACCGACTATGAAATGCTATCAGGTTCGTATGCATATTAATATATTTGAATTTACTCCCGTGTACGTAGTAAGTTACCAATTTAACTGTAATGAATATGTGGGCTAGATGTCACATACTTCACGTGCAGTAAACATGCGAAATGCGCACCATGAAAGGCAAGAAAGAACATTTAATGAAATCATATAATCGTCATCGTTTTATTAAATGAAACCGCAGTTAATTTGTGATAAATTAAAATCGCTAAATACCAAAATTTCATCTTAATTATCAGAACAAATATTTGATGATACGTGGTACAGATTCATTTCATTCATTTAAATCAGTTCAGTATCACAAGAAAAAATATATATAGACACCGTTTAGTAAATGTAATTTAATGCAAGTGCATATACATTCCAACATATAATAATTTTATTTGTTCAATCAACCATGAAATCGAAGTTAAGAACATCGCTACCACATTTTCTTTACGTTTCTAGAATTTTTGTATCCCTCGCGTTTGAATATATATAAAAAGATGTATCAACTAATTCCGGCAAATAATATTATGGCATATCCAATAAGAACGTAAACATTCGTTATGTTGTTGAACGGATGCAATAGAACATCATTTGGTCTACGTTTTTAATGAATATGCATACATTTTGATATAAGAAATTCATATTTAGTGTGTGAGTGTGTGTGTGTTGCCATTCATATATAACTTTATAGGATATAGCAATTGAATTATCTCTCTACAATTATTGTCAGTTTAATTTGTATACAGTACACGTACGCGTATATATATCAATAATAATTAATAATATTAATTTTTCTAAAATACACAAATCCAATGTCAACAAAATTAAAAGTCTTTATTATATCAATATCGTTCTGATATATTTATTGTATAATATGCGATACTAATCATTTAAACGCCCCACTCATTTTCATTTATAAATCATCGACAGCCAGAATGTATTAATTATTATACATGTGGTTAAATTTGATACACGTAACTAAATATTAAATATACATTTTTAATTATATTATTTAAGTATAAATTATATGTAGAATGAATAGTAACATGTAGAAAAGGAAGGCAGGGCCGTTATATATTGCAGTATATATCAAAAATGATATACCCACACACACACAAACATTTAAATTAATAAATTACTTTATACTTATAGTAGGTAACAAGGGTGTAATGAATATGGATATGATATGCCAATTTGATAACTATAATTCTCAAATCCGCATACACATCAGAATCGTATAGTTTTCAGTGACCTATATGTTAAAATATATAGGTATTTTCGACTCTGGATAATTATTATTATTATTATTATTATTAACATTTTCGACTATATATAAATAAGACAATAACAAGAAAAACAATAAATGTATTTATAATATAAAATAGAGAAAAAAATAAATAATATCGATCTCAAATAAATTGAATACGACTTATAATATACTATCCATCAATAAATAATTAATTAAATAAAAATGTGAACATTTTCTCATCGCAACGGTAATGTGTAAGATAGAAAGAACAGAAAATTTATTAAGTATAAAATATAATATTATTTGTTCGTTTTTGAATATACATATTTTAATTGTTTTGTATCATTTAAAATTCATATTGGTCATTATATAGAAAAGAAAAAAAAGAATAACATTTTGTCAACAATTTTAATGAGAACAACAACGATATGTGGCGTCCTGTTCTGTATATTTTATATATATTTAGGTATTGATTTGATGGTAACAGAGTTTCGTCTGAATAAATATTTGTCTTTTAAAAATGTAAAAAAAATTATATAAAACGATTTTGTTTTTTTAATTCGTATACATTTAGAAAAATTTTTTAATTTACTTTTCGAAACAATAAATTACCCTTTATGACGCTACACATAAATTCGAAGTTTGTTTATAATAATTATTATATCTTCTTGAATTTATTATATGAATCCGATATCTAGATAGTAATTTTTAAGAGAAGGGAACAAGCACGTAGAAGTTCATGATTAAAAATTCTTTTAAAATAATTAACAAACATGACTTGTCCATTGTACTGATATAGGATCGATGTACAATAGTTGCATTGTTTAAACCAAATCTTCAATCATTTGAAATCGTTGACTATATATTAAGTCATATAAAGTATACGTATACATGATTCAAACATTAATATAAATTCAATTAAACATCTACTAAAAATTACATGATTTAAATATCAATTCAAAATTGATGTTATACCTAGAAAGCAGTATAAGCATGGATCAACATCAATGAAAACAGAATTACACACATCCACCACTGTGAAGTAGGTACCCAAAAATGAGGTAACCGTATTTTGTTCAGTGATATCTCATACAAATTACATAATACACATTTTTTTAACAACCCAGATTTTATCGTCGTTTTATTAAGCGTCATCAATACCACTACTCTACTGTCGGAACATATATTGATAATTCGCGAACAGCCCGATTCCCAATATTACAGCAATTCATATAATTTGGTCATTGCAATTTTGATTATGATTTATTATAACCTGGTGATAAAATTGTTTTTCCTTTTTATTAAATTCTTTATCAAACGCTGGTGGTCGTTACTAATGACGAATAATATATGTTATTTTGTATCGCTTTTCTTAGTACTTCATTAATGGCACGCCGCATGTGCATAAAAAAAAAAGCAGTTGCCCAAAGGCAAGACTTTTGGGTAATTTAAATTATGTATCGATTATAAATATCAATTGATTCATTAGAACACCATGTTGAATGAAGCATTATGTATATGGTATTATATTATCATCTTTAATTGTTGTGACAAAATCATAAACGTTATATATTTGTTATATGCTAATGTTTCAAGTTGTCATGACTAAATAAATATATAATTAACCTTTGAAATTGTTCACTTTTAATATATAACTCGAAGATATTTTTCTTCAAATCATTGATCATTTCAATCAATGTATAAATTTAATATAATTCCTTAAAATAAATCATGTAAATTAACAGAAAATGTATGTAAATATTTACTCACATGTCGTTTGCGGTTGTCTTATCGCTTATACAAAATCCTTATTACTTCGAGACGATGAATTATTAACAAATCTTCTAATGATGTCATTGAATGTTTAGCAGCTTTAATGTTTAATCGTTACCACTTCATAAGTATATCGTTTGTAATTCTTGTTTTTGGTTTTGAAAAACTATGCAGTGCCGACCATATCGGTTTACCATTACAACAACGTCGTCCATATACTGGCAAACAGCAGTTTTCCTATGTAGATAATTCTAACACATAATGATAAAATTTAATAAATAATATGTCCATAATGAGTATATAAACAAAATCTAACATAAAAATTTAATAATATTCTTACTTTTGATAATTTTTAGCAATTTTTCAGTGCCTAAAATGAATTACTGTGTAAAAAAAAACAAAAAAACTGATGAAACAAAATGACGCAATATAACAAAAATTTATGTCAAACTTATGTAGAAAATATAAAACCACTCAACAATCAGACAATGAGTGATTTTTTTTAATATGGTAGAGTTTGATATATTTTTGTCAATGCTTTTTTGTACAATCCTAAATATGAGAGAACGTTAGCAAAATTTTTATTATAATATCCATTTCTTAAGTTAAACGTAAACTTTAAAGGGATTATGTTATCTTATAGCCTATATTAAATACAAATTTTCATATTATTATCACAGAAATGGGTAAACTTGTAAAGATACGTGACCGAGAACAAGTTGCCGGATGGATGAGTGAATCAAAACTTTAAATCCCATATTAAATCGTAAGAAAAAAAACAAAACTCTAAGAAAAATATACCTACAAATCTATTGTTTCTGTTTTGTCCATGCTACGTTTGCCTTTACATGTTGAAGAAAATGATTTCTTAAACGACCACATCTTGTCTTCTGTTAGCTCTGTTGCTATTACATTTGCGTTAAATCTAACCAATCTTACCATTATATTTGATATTTATATTGTTTCAATTGAAGAATAATTGCCAAAGCATTTTTTTGTATTATTTATAGGTGGTGGAATTGAATATCGAATTTTAAATAATTTTTCTTAAAACTACTAAATTAAACTAACTCAACTAATCTCAAATCTAATGATTCGCATGAACGATGATTTGATCTTTGATGATCCTTTTACCATTATTAAAAAAATTTAATCTCATGTCAATAAATTAAAATAATAAAGCTAAACTAACTCAACTAATCTCAAATCTAATGATTCGCATGAACGATAATTTGATCTTTGATGATCCTTTTACCTTTATTAAAAAAATTTAAGCTCATGTCAATAAATTAAAATAATAAAGCTAAACTAACTCAACTAATCTCAAATCTAATGATTCGCATGAACGATGATTTGTACTTTGATGATCCTTTTACCTTTTTAAAAAAATGTAATCTCATGTCAATAAATTAAAATAATAAAGCTAAACTAACTCAACTAATCTCAAATCTAATGATTCGCATGAACGATGATTTGATCTTTGATGATCCTTTTACCTTTATTAAAAAAATTTAATCTCATGTCAATAAATTAAAATAATAAAGCTAATTTATTTTCAATCATCAATAATAATGATTTCAGCGTAAATATCGAATAAATATTTTTCTGGGCTACCACCACTTCAATAATTTATACTGTTTTTCGTTCATAATTTATTTTTCTCACATTGTTTATTTATTGGCATAAAAAACAAACTGAGCATGGTTTAACGAAAAATACAAATACATTTTAAGCTCACTTATAAAACACGTACTAAACACAAGATGTCACCCATTATTTATAGAATGACTCAAATGAGTTAAATAATGCTCAAAAAAGCCTATTGGAAACTTTCGGTCGACCTTCATTCAACCTTTTTACGTATATGTTTTTTTTTCTGATTTTCTTCTTTCACCGAACCACAAGCAAAAGCAAAGAGCAGTAAAAAAATAAATTCATTTAACATTTTTAAAGTGTGTGTTGTTCTTGCCTTTTGCAACATTATCAGTTTTATCAGCAATAATATCAATTGAAAAAAAAATAATAAAATAAATACTTTCCTAAATAAAAATGTAAGTAAATTTAATTTTATTAATTAGATTTGTGTATTTAAAATAAAATAAAAATATAAGTAATTATGTGATAAGAATAATCTGTATATAATTCTTCATGTGAGGTTATGTGATTTAATAAAATAATAGAAAATACTTTATAATAAATTAATTTAATTATAATAGAAAATTAGACAAATTTGTTTGATAATTAATATATTTAAATACCGGTTCTATAGACAATACAGATCTTTGGAGTTCTATAGGTTTCTAATACGGTCTTTTTGTTTTATTATAACAATTCCTTATTTGAATGAAAAGATTTACCAATTCACAGAAGCTTACGTGGTAATAAAACTAGAAAAATCTGCATTCTATACTGCAACTGCAATGATGAAATAAAATGTGTATAATGTGAAATAAATAATTAATTTAATATTAATAAAATTAATCATCGTACTTTGCCCATTTATTCAATATTCTTTTTTTACAATACAATCCCGTTGCTCTTGCAATTTTAGTATTTATAATGAAATTATAGTTTAATTTAATTAATCGTACGTCGGGTGTGTGTTTTTTTTTTTTTTTTTTATATTAAGAATATTATATATTATATTATTCAATTAATAATTATATAAATTATTGTCTAATTAAATTATTATCTCTTTAAAAGAAAAACGAAAACCAACAAAAATTTTTCCATTATTTTATTTCACAATGTTAATTGATTCTTGTAAATTTCTTTGACCTTGAGTTTTGACATTCACATTTTTTTTTCACTCTTCATAAGATCATTCTATAAATAAATGGAAAATTCTTATGTTTTATGTTTTATAATTGAATAATTTTTTGTTCGTGTAATATTTTAATTTTAATAAATCTATAATTATAATAATTATAAATATTATATATCATCCCCACCCCGAAGAAATGTTAATGTAATTTGCCAAGCATCATCTCCTTGTATTGTTACTTTTTCAGCACGTATGTTTTGATTTGCAATTTTGTTAATTACATTGTCGTTGCAATTCAAAAATATGTGATGTAATTTTATTTACATTATAATAAAATTGTTAATGTTTAAAAATAATTATTTCGCTGAAATATATCGATCAAGTTCAAGTTAATTATAAGTTTTTATTCAAAAAAAAAAAAGAGAAAAACATAAGGTCAAAGTCAAGAACACGACGAGCACGAGAAAAATAAAATTTGCTTTATAATTTATTTTTATATGAAAATAGCGATGAAGAACAAAAACAACAATAAGGTTGATAAGGATTATTTATTGTATAAATAATTACTACTAAATTTTCGTTTTTTCTATATAGATTTTATTTATTTGAAAGGCTAGCAACCAAAACGACACAGTGCAAATTATATCTTATCAATTTCTACGTCGAATTTATTTAGCATAAGTAATTTTTTTGATTTTACAAGAATTAAAATTCTTACAGCTTTAGAATGTTAAGAAAAAAAAAACTGGTAACTCGTACAGCAGTGCATAGATAAACGAACATATTATAATTCTGTTTGTCCATGTCCATACAGGGAATCAATTTCACTGCCCCAGCACGGATTAATTGACATGAGCTTTAACCAATGCAAAACTGTTCCATTATTTCTTAACAAAAATACTAGGATTTTATATTTCATCTTTGAATTTTTGCACAGTTTACCATAATAAATTATAATCAAATTATTAAAATATTTTTTATATACTTCTTTTTAGAATCTTCTCAGCAAAAAAAAAATCTCAATACAATTGGAATTATGAATTGACATTCTATGATATAGTAATTGTGTGGACTAGAAAATGTGTGAAAAGGGTTAAAAACAGTCAACATTATTATTGTCCAACGTTTTTCAAAAAATACATATGATTCGATGATGATATTTATAATTATAATTAATTGAATTGATTTGAATTTGATTTCTGATAGTATTTATATATGAAATAATTAATTATATTATATTTTATTATCAGTGTGCCTTTTTTTTCTGTACACACACACACACAAGCTATCGAAAAAAAAAAATAACAAATAGAAAAGTTAACTATAACTTATGAAATCGATAAAATTATTGTTATCGTGTCACCACATACATTTAATATATAATGATGATGATCTTTGAATTATATGCTATACACACAAGCCTCTAAATTTAAACCAATCCTGGGTTTTTATTCAAAAAACTGGATTTATTAATTTTTTTTTTTGATTAATACAAAATCTGTGTGCAATAGATAAAAATATTATCGTTTAAACTACTACCTCAGAAATAATACTAATAATATACTTAATATAATTTCATTTACACTTGCTTGCGAATATATTGTATAGAAGGTCCCATTGTTCGCAAAACAGAAATAATGTTTTCTTACAAGAAAAACGGATTATCATAAGAAATGCCAATGTAAATTATCGATCTCTTCGATATTTTTATTAAAATTTCTAAAGCCATTGTTGGATTCCGTCAATTCAGACACTAGAAATTCAATAGGTTTTATCAATTAACTATACTATAGCACTACAAATGGGTTAAGTCTGTTTGAATATTATTTTTATATTGCTAAATTATGCACATTTTAAATTACTAATAAATAGCCTTGATATAATCTTGGCTATTATACATTTTTTTTATTGTAATACATTTATTTCTTTTTGATTATATAAGTCTATGGTTTTTGTTGCCATCAAAAATCAAATGGATAATTAAAACTTATATTATAAAATTTTATTAATAAATATGTTAAAATTTAAAACATAAGATGATGTGATACAGAACTACAGCAGCATGCATCATTTATTTTTATTCGATCGAATGGCTTGATATTTCTTATTTTTCATATGGTTTTGATAATGCTTTTGAACTAGCTGTTATCACTATATATCATCATTAACTTTTGTTACTCCATAAGTGAGTATAGAGTATCATCTTCATAATAATTATTCTTTGTGCCAAAATCTTCATCTCTTGTCAAGTTCTACGTTCCGCCTCTCTCTTGCGGTAATTACAGTTCTATGTCACGTACCCTTTGGATTCAGACCCGGACATAGCATTTCAACTGCGCTCTTACTAAACAGTTAATTTTCAATCTCACTAAATACAAACACCACACATCTTCTTTGAATGCTATTCGGTTTATGCGTGAAAATCGTTGTCAAATAATTAACCAATTTATAAAAAATTTATGTATTTTAAAATATTTAAAGAAAATTTTTGTTTTCATTATTATTAATATTTTTAATTTCCTATTCTTTATTTTTCTCTCTCAATTTTTAGCAAATACAAAAACTCAACTATCAAAATGACTACTTATTACAATAATTTATCAACCGAACATCAAGATGAATTAAGAAGAATTGCACAAGCAATTGTAGCACCTGGTAAAGGTATTTTGGCAGCTGATGAATCAGTTGGAACAATGGGAAAACGTCTTCAGGTATAATTTTTATTTTTTATTATTTAATTTGACATCATTATTAATTTTTCGTTTATTTTTTTTTTTTAGGATATTGGATTGGAAAATGCCGATGATAATCGTCGTCAATATCGTCAACTTTTATTTTCCGTTGATAATGCTATTTCACAAAATATTTCGGGTGTAATTTTGTTCCATGAAACACTCTATCAAAAAGATGACAGTGGTACACCATTTGTTGATATATTGAAAAAAAAAGGAATTATTCCTGGTATTAAAGTTGACAGCGGTGTTGTTGATCTATTGTGTTCGGAAGGTGAATGTACAACTCAAGGTAATTGACAATTTAGTTAAGCAATGGTTGAACGTATATTTCTATAGGCAATTATAAAAGTATAAATAATAATTCCATTCAATCAATGGGTACAATTATCATACCAATCTTTTGAAATTGCCCTCGGTTCTGCCAGCGATTTAGCTTTTATCATATCAATGGTATGAAAACGTGTTCCTCAAAGTGGTTTTTTTTTAATTGATTCGACAGTGATTTTTCTGTTACATCCATTGAATGTCGATTGTCTTTCTGTAACGTGAATGCAAATATATTTATTTTTTTTAAATTGAGAAGCGAAAGAAATCGTCCTTCAACTCACCATTACTTAATGGGTTTATTTTTAACTACAATACAAATTATAACTTGGCTTCATTTAAATTACCATTAGCCTATGTACTGTTTTATTAACTAGTATGTCATACAACAGATCTATTCTTACTATTTCTTCCGCAAAGTTGTATTCAGTGAATCATTAATGAATAAATATACTTCGTTTACAATGAACTATAGATGGCCATAATTCTTTTTTATTGGTTATCGAGTTCGTATGTCATACCACCTTTACCAGCTAATTTGCATAATGCACTTTATCCCGTGTTGTGGTTATTATATTCTACATTTGACAGAACAAGTTTAATCGGTTAATGTGTGGTGATTGCATAATCATTTAGTATATCCATGAAATATTTAAACCATTGTCGTTCATTTAATCGTCTCCAGTTACCATCAGTAAAATCAACAGCTTTCATTACTGGATAATCAGTGCGAACGAACCAGTTGGGCAGCTTAAGCATATATGTTTCTCAGTGACTCGCTATGCTCGACTCGATGGATTGATCATAAGAGTGGAAGTAATAGTAAAATACACCTAATACCTTTTTAATTCTGGTGGAAGCCACCCTATCCCTTCCCATGTATTTCGTTTCATTGATTCGGCTTTTTTTAAAATTACTCAATATATTGCCGCAAACGCCGTTACGAGTTGCACCATTAGGTAAATTCAGTACTCTATACAAATAACATTATAGAATGGAATTGATTTATTATTTATTGGAAGTATAAATTTATGACCATATTTCCCAATATTATCATATGCAATATAATTTCATCAGCGTAATTTAACATAAGGAATATTATAACATCATTCTATTCTCGTATCGAATATAACAACAATTTAATAATAAAGTTTATTATTTATTACTAAACAATATTACAACAATAAAAACAATAAGAAACTTACATTTATTTATATATTATTCTCTTTAAAGTATAAACACATAACAAATTTAACGCTATAAAAGTAATGAATTGAAACGACATTGATAATGACCTTTACGGCTGATTAACTATACTTCATCCTAGTAATTAATGAAAGCATAATAATAGTAATAATAATAATATAATTAAAATATAATAATATAATGCAAATTAACGTATAAGTATAGGAAATTTTATATTATTTATAATTCAAATATGATATTTTGTATTTCGCACTGATACAAAAGATCACAGTGAATTAGAACTAAGTAATTCAGTTGTTAATAAGACTGCATGTTATTCATTCTTCGTTTATGAAATAAAAATACGAATAGCTTTTTAAAGTATGGTGTTGGACACTATCCAGCGAGATTAATACAATGGCTGTATGTAAATCCATCACAATACACACAATTGGCTTAATACTTAAACAACATATCGTTGGTTGGTATTTTTGGAAACTGATTATTAGGTTGCATATAATTGAAGGGCAATTAACCTCAAACTTTAGAAATACTGTACCTATATTCAGTAAAGCGATCCAAATCTACCAGAATGAAAAAGTTTCATGGAAACGTATAAAAATTTAATGCATATTTTACATTAAAATTTACTACTTATACAATTTGTGTATCGATAATTTTATTATTAATTTTATAATTGTATAATTTTTTTTTTTTGTTACATAGGTCTTGACAATTTGGCTGCACGTTGTGCACAATACAAAAAAGATGGATGCGATTTTGCTAAATGGCGTTGTGTATTAAAAATTGGTAAAAATACACCAAGTTATCAGGCAATAATGGAAAATGCTAATGTGTTAGCACGTTATGCATCAATTTGTCAATCACAACGTATTGTACCAATTGTTGAACCAGAAATTCTTCCTGATGGCGATCACGATTTAGATCGTAGCCAAAAAGTTACTGAAACTGTTTTGGCTGCTGTTTACAAAGCATTAAATGATCATCATGTTTATTTGGAAGGAACATTATTAAAACCAAATATGGTAACGCCAGGCCAAAGTTGTGCAAAACGTGCAACACCCGCAGAAGTTGCATTGGCAACTGTAACTGCATTACGTCGTACCGTGCCAGCTGCTGTTCCTGGTAAATAATACATTTTTATTTTAGCTATCGCTGAGCCAAAATAGAAAAGTAGTAATAAATAATGTTTACTTAATTAGGAATTACATTCTTATCCGGTGGTCAATCAGAAGAAGAAGCATCCGTTCATTTGAATGCCATCAATCAAACACCATTATTGAAACCATGGGCTTTAACATTCTCATATGGACGTGCACTTCAAGCATCCGTACTTCGTGCATGGGGTGGAAAGAAAGAAAATGTTGCCGCTGGTCAAGCAGAACTTATTAAAAGGGCAAAAGTAAGTAATATTTTCAGTAATTATTTTATTATATTTTTTTTTTATTTTAGATAGCCATAGATAAACAAACATATTACAATATACGTAAGCACAATATTTTCGCCGGATATATATTTGCAAATTGATTTTATTATCAAAATGGTCTGTCTGAAAATTAATAGAAAAAAATATTTATTTCATAAAAGAAAAAATATTAGATTAAATTTTATTTGTGATTTTGTGTGAGGTGTCGAAAACATTTTTGGAAGTAATGGGGTTTCACTCCGATAATAAGAAAGAACCGTATTGTTATTAGTTAGTCAAATTAAAGTTTTTTTTTTATCCATTATTTCAAAAAATCTAAAGTGACCCGAAATGTTACTTTCAGTACTGCGAGCGAGTATATCTACTATATCTGTAATAATATGAATGTTGTTAATTTCGTAGACACACTCGCTAGTTTATAGTGTGTAGGTTTTGAATATGGTACAATAATTACACCAAATACATTTAGCAGAGTTCAGAATATAAATAGCATCTACAAAATTTCACCAAATTCAATTTTGAGTTGATACAACAATTTTCATTATAAATTACAAAGCAATGGTGTAGTTTACTTTTTCTTTGAATGACAAAATTATAAATTATTAAAACCCCTTTTGTTATATTGCTTTCCCAATTCACGTTTTCAAAATATGATTTTTCATTTATTGTTAATTTATAACCGTGTTCTCTAGCACAATCAAAAAGCAATCGCCTAAAGTACACACACACACACACACCATTTTTTTTTAATAAACAATGTGAAAATAAAACCTTGAAATTTTACATATTCAAATTTTATATTTTGTGTTTGTATAATATTTTGGTAACTAAACAAAAATGACATAATGTACACTTCTTGTCGCGTCCGTCTGTGTATATAATATTATATAATAATAATAATAATAATAAAGTAATAATACATATTGTAATTGATTCATTATGAATGAATTATAAATCTGCTTTATTTCAAATATATTTATATTCAGTGTCATGTAATACGTGCATATAGACATAACATTATATACGTACAATATATGCGCGCTGGTATTGTTTTACCATTTAGTTAAAGAAAATAATATACAGATGTTTACATTTTTATGTATTTATTTACTATTTTTAATATTATATACCGTACGGTGGGGCACGAATTATACACACACACACGTTTTATAACATTGGAAATAATCTTAGACACTCTTACAAACCAAAATATTAACATGTTTTGCCAGTCGTATATAATTGACAATGTTTCCAAGACATCCAAGACCACCATTCACGATAGTTTTGCTTATATGATTGAAGAAGGTTCATTATTAATGTTAGATTGAGGATAAATTGGTTTCGAATTAAGTATTAATTATTATTATATTTAATTAATTCTAAATAGATATAACGCAATGTGAAGCGTAAGAGCAGGCACAAGTGCGTGAAATATTTGATACACCTAAACAGTATTGCTGTATACAGTTGCACATGTTAGATAGTACTGACGAATGGTTTTTACTGATACGTATTGTATCATGGAGTTGATTTATACACTACATATACGTTCCATTCTTGAATATGGATATGCCATATCTGATCACCTCACTATGCGTGTAATGTTTTCCGATTGGAATCAATACAAATAAGATTCCTATGACACTATTAAGGCACGCAAAGAATATTTTCGTATCAATTATGGCCAGTCTAATCCTTTAAATATTTTATTAATGATTTATAATGCACATAGTGATAAAGCGAAAATTATATTATAATGGTTTGAGTCTTTGCTGCTCAACAAAATTTTCACTAAGAAATATCTGAAAATATCACCCCCACTTTACGTTACACATACAATATTTATATACAATAAATATAAATTTAAATATTGATTGAACTTATCTGATTTTCTATTTTAAGATATATTTTAAATTAATTCTTGACGATATATTGTACAATATATTCTTTAATTATGTTTCGTTTTAATTTTCAATATGAAAAAAACTGGGTACGAGTGTATATAAATATAACAATGTCATTTTGTTTATAAATTGTTTATTAAAAGTAAGATTATATTATTAGAGGCGTCGTGGGTGTCTTAAAGAATTGTGTAATAAAATTTATTCTATTTTTAAAATCTTTTAAAATCTCTATTATATAATTTAATTTGATATTGTCTCTATTATATCTAATATTTTATATATGTGTGTGCGTGTGTATACTTATTAACGAAATTTATATAAATACATATATATTGTACAAGGTTATTCAAAGGCAACGCACGTTTATTCATTAACTATACAAATAATTAATTAATTAATATTTCAATCAAAGTATGATTCATTGAAAGCTACCAACCATTTTTCAAGTATATATTGTTGGATTCCTTGTCTGAACAATTCCTTCTCTTTTGAGGCAATCCTTTCATCGAGCCAATTGCTTTCACATGAAATAAATCGTACATCATGAATGGGTAACTGCATCAACCACAATAAGTGGTTGTCTGTGGAAGCTCTATGTGAGGTGAATACGGCGACACTATCAGTGATGTTTCTTCAAGTTTTAGCAATTCACATAGTACACAACACCTTTCTGATCCCATCAAATATACGGAGCAATACCTTATCGGCATGAATATTTCACTTTGGCTGTGATGGACCAGACGGTACACAAGCTTTTCTATACATTTAGAACACTTATAGTAAATCCATTTTATATTTTCATTCTCACAGGCGATGCAAAAAACTCTTTCTTTGTTGTCTTTGAGGCATTAATTGACATATTGATTTTCTAATTTCTTGATGTCTTTCTGTCAATTCATGTGGGAATCATTTTTCAAATTTTTGAACCACTCCCACTTTAATTAAACGGACCATTATTTAAGTGTTATTTAATGATGCTGTCAATTTCGGTTGTGTTAAATTAGTTGTTTAATTTTTTGCCAACATGTAACAATAAATATAAAGTCTATAAATGTTTCTCTCTATGCGGCATTCTAAAAGGATATATTTATATTATTCCCAATTTTTATACAAATCAGACACAAATATTTTGCAAATATGATTGACATTGAATCTTTGACCTACAAAGAAAAAATTTCATTTCATTTTTCAGTTGTTTTTATTTTATTTACAAATGAAAAAAAATTAATTTTTTTGGGTAATTCTTTTGATTATTTGTTGTTTGTCCATATAAACTGTTAATAATTTATTGGGTATTGATGACTAATATAATTATATTCGGATTTAAATATTGGATGATTGCATAGCTTCGTGCCCGATTTTCATATAGATGATATAAAAACTTATGCCCCTGTCGCAGCACAAAAAATTCTTTGGAAATTCATTGTTAATCTATCAATCTGCGGCGCGTCAAGTATAGATCGTTGAGAATCTGCTTATAATAGAAAAGGATGAAGAATAATTATAATTGATTAGAAACATTAGTACAAATATTTGTTTTCACATCGGAACGGGGCGGGTACGCATTTATACAATTATCCAATATAATTACGAAATTGCCGTACGCAGTGAATAGTATGTGTGTGTGAGAAAACAACTTCATTTATTTTTAAAAATCATATAACATTGAATCAATTTTATATACATCTTCTTAAACACCTGCAAAATTTATAAAAGAAAATTTAATTTATTATTTCTGTTTTATTTTTATTATTAATATATTTTTATATTAGTCATAAAAATAAAACGATGACAAATTTTGGGTCCGTCCCGTCTATATAAATATGTTTTACCTAATTAATAATGAAACGGCATCATGATAATAAAATAAATATGTGCGCAACACTTCCCAGAATCAAGAGATTTTTAATTTGTTGAATATCGGAAATTTGTATAGCTAAGATTTGTTATGTGAAGTTCTATTAAAATGTATTGAGATTACTATTTCAAATTAGTTTTTTCAGTTTGAGTGCGTTCTCTCGTCATAAGGACAATTTTTGTGGCATCTATTTGTTGTGGAAAATTTTTGTGGCATCTATTTGTTGCGATGTAGTTAGATATATACCTAATAATAAATTATATATTCCCATTTGAATATATGCCAACCATAACATCAAACACGATTGATTCAGAGATTAACAATGCCTCTACACACACACATCTTGGCAACATTATTGCAAACCAATTGATGAAATGTAATTTACTCGAATACGGCGAGTAATTTACCAACTTCATGACTTCAATGTGTTTGTTATATGCGTATCCGCACTAAAAGTACTATTTCTGCGGTAGCAGAAGGATTATGTGGCACAAGTACAAAATAATAATTCAAATGGTTGCAATAAGTAAAGTTTTCGCGTGATAATAACTCCCATTACAACACTTACATATGCGTTGAGTCGCATTACCTCTTGCCTGCTTGCAATATTTATTTAATGTATTGTATTATTACAATGAGTAGTTTTTAAATTGCATAAATTAAATTTGTATTATTATATTACTATCATGAACAACAAACCTGTCAGTTGGCAGAGCATCCGACCTTATAGGAGCCTGAGTCTGTGCATAAAGAGTGCTTAGTGTACAAGTTTACAATTAACTTTGGTATAATATCTTCTTAAAAATATGAAATATTCTAACTTTGAAGCTTGAGGGTTTCATTTCTTCCGCATAACTAAGTCATTCAATTCAATTTTGGCTCCGATCATATGATGGGCGAAAAAAAAACGGACATAAAATATTAAACATTGAGCAGATTCAATATTTCCTATCCAAATGACATTTCATTAAATTTTTTAACTAAATATTTTACATAAAATTTAACTTTTTTAATTTTTGTTAATACTATTATTAATAAAATGTTTTTTAAGTTATTAATTAATTTTAATTTATTTAATTATTTTATGGTTTGTTTTTGGTTTTATTAATTTAATAACATTATAATTTTTTCAATTGTATTATAAAATTGATACAATAAAAAAACACCACACACAGGCTAATGCTTTAGCATCTCTTGGAAAATATAAAGCTGGTTCAATTGCCTCTTATGCTGCTGATGCTAGTTTATATGTTAAATCACATGCCTATTAATTTAAAAAATGGAGATGAAACAAAAATTAATTAAAAGAAAAAATTGTTAAAAATAAAACTATAAATTTTAAAAAATTATCAGCAAATAATTAATAAATAATTGGCATGTAAGATAAATTAACAAATTATTAAATTTTATGGGTTTCGGCAATAATTGCGCTACTATTTCCAAATTTTAAACAACGATGAATGCGATGAGAAAGGCGAAGGATATTTGAAACCGCATTTATTTTACGATTCCATCAGACACACAGACACACATTCTTCGCACACAAAATACAAACACCACACAACCAATCGTTAACATATTTAAGCACAGAATATTAATTATTTATAGATTTATTTTTTTTTACCATTGTTTTTGTTTATGTTTTTTGCATGATTTTTTTAAATTAACATATATTTTTTTATAATTAAATATTAAAATTATTGTATTTGTAATAGGTCTCTGTATAAAAAAAAAATTAAAGTAAAGCAAAAATATATTATAAATAAAATATTGCTAGATATAACATTATTTTAGAAAAAATTAGACCCCTCTGTGTCCGAAAAATAACCAGAATGATTCCATAAAAAATAGTGCAATGGTGTTACATCACACGATTTTGTTAACCAATTAACATGTCCTCTTCGAGAAATTATTCAATTACTTTCTGGTTCAAAAGATCGATTGTATTGCACATTAATATACTCCAATTATTCATTCCACTTTTTAGTTATATTAATCACAGCAACAATGTTTCCAACTTCAATGCCATAGAAGTATGGACAAAATACTCCACTAGACTAAAAAAAACCACACCAAACCATTTACTTTTTGTTTCAATATTACTCTTGGATATTCTTTAAATTTGTTTGTTATACATCATTTTCAAAATTACCTTCATCACTAAAGCTATAATATTTAATAAAAAAAAATCATCATATCAATAGCAAGAGGTCAATTTTAATAAAACAAAAATATTACATAATTTCGCCCATCCCCTAATTTTAAAATTCAGGGATTAGAACAACGGCACGTAAAACACTTTCTCAGAAGTTCTTAACACACTTCAAAACAAGTCATTTACTTCAATTCAGTGTGATGGTTGATGTGACCCTTTTACATCTTTTTTCGTAGTCTATTGTATTTTAAACTATATTTTTTAAGAATAACATATAGCGCATTGACCTCAAAATGTTAAGACAAATTAAATATGCAGCAATAGGCAGCATGAACTATTTACAGATGATTTATTAATTTTTGATAGCTTGTAGTTTATTTTTAAAAAAAAGTTTTGAGTGCATTTATTTTTTTAATTAAATAAAATTTTAATATATTAAAATTATTAATTGTTTGTATTATTTTATTTTCTAATATTTAGTTGTATCATTTTAGTGTTGGTTTTTTTATGTATTTTATAGTTTGTAAACAAAATAATCACATTACTCGTCACATAGTCAGATCATTTTAAATTATAACAACATGTGAATCAACACTTACAAGAACAATTGCATATGATGACGGAATAATCTTACGATTTGCATGAAATTTTGTCAGGTTGTAGTACTGTCGAAAAGACGTATATAAATATATTGGATATGTATCCGTAATACTTTCAAGGAGAGAGAGACGGGGTAAACCTAGAGGTTACACATATTATACAAAACAAATCATAAGTTTTACATTGTGCGGGCACCGGAGTTCATCATATTAACAATTTTTAACTATGTATATTAAAATATTAAGCAAAATATGGAATGAAATCCATCAATGCTTAAGGGATGATGCCAAAAACAAACAAAACTGTGATTCATTCAATCTCATCAGTGAAATGATGCCCGACGAGCGTCTATATTAATATCAATTATGTGTTATAATTTATTCTTTCGATTTGTTCAATTATAAGATTAAGAAAAGTTAGGCTTTGTGGAATTAATTGATTCAGGCGGCAAGCCTTATTGTAATTATGGATGGATATCGATTGGAGGATCTATTTGTGTGTGCGACGTTTTCTGCCTCAAAAGCAATTCAATACTTCCAAACGAATCCGATTTCATAATTGATCCAAATATACTCTTTCCATTTTTAATTTTTCAATTGTGTTATGATTATTTAGCGAAGATTTTTGATTGTCTTATACGATAAGGCAATTAAGAATAGGTGCCTAACAAGAAACATCAATTTTACTATTATATCAATTGTGAATCGCGATCACCAACAAGTTGAAAGAAATGATAATTTCTCATTTCTATTATAATTTAGTGTAAATTCTTATGTCTATATTACCTGTTTTAGACATCCGCGGGATGTTGCTTCATTTTCTATACAGAAATGTGCTCTATATATTCGGTATGCTCTGCTCTCCATATTTTTTATTATCATTTTTCTTATTAATCACATGCTGGTCTCGTATCTATCGGTACCTGTTATTCCGATAATTCTTATGTAATCCTTTGTAGCCATATCACTTTGACTTTCTTTTGGTACTTAAACCAAATTTTATTTAATCTTCCCTATAATCTGTAATTAAAACATTTTTAAAAATTAATATATTTTGATTGATGACTTTTTTTCTTTTTAATATATTTGTTATTATAATAATAATAAAATTGGCAACACACCTCATAACTCCAAACAGCTTCCTCCCTCTCGTACACCAAACACAATAAATACGTAATAATTTTACATAAATATATCTTCCATCTTTTTATTTTTATTTATTTTATAGGCTAATGGTGAAGCATCTCTTGGTAAATATGCGGCCGGTAGTGTAACTGGTGCTGGAGCAACAGCTGGTCTATTTGTTGCAAATCATGCATATTAAATTCGTTGAAATTGTATTATTATATCTATTATTATTATAATTCGTGTTTATTGTTGTACGTCATACACACATTTTCATTGTCATATTTATTTATATAACTAAATTATAATTACTCTATGCTATTATTAATTTAGTTAATTATATTATATGAAAGTCATAAAAGAGTATATAGTAATTGAAAGTAATAAAAAAATTGTTTGATTCGATAATAAAGCTAAAAAGAAAATGATATATCAATAATGATATCAAAAAATAATTAGAATTTAATGTTAAACATAAAATTTGTATAAGTATAATTTATTTAATTATTATCTATTATGTTATTTAATTCAAATATTCATTTAATTTCGAATATATAATGTAGCCAAAAATATATATGATAAAATTAAAGAGGCTTAAAATTAAATATAAATGTTATAATTTTTAATTACTGCACACCTGTCTCTGGTTTGTTGAAGTTAAGAATATAGCGAGCGAGTAAATTAAAAAGTTGGAATCAAAATTCGTTGGAATTTCCGATTCTAAGGTGATTGCAGAAACATTTTATGTAAAAGTATGGCATACATAATAATATGGTACCTTATTATCAACAAATAAACAATTTGTAGCGATCAGAATATGTTAAAAGTGCGGTTAAGTGACGGTTCCAACACAACAATTTTCAACAAGAGTGTCACCCTTTTGGTATATTTGAAGTGTTACTCCAAACACCATCATCAGATGTACTACAGCTGCAACAGATTACTAATTGTACAGATCGATGACATATATGAATAACTGTGTGTGACTTCTAAAATTATGAATGTGTTGATTTTTGGATCGTATCATTAATAAAATAAAGAATTGGCAAAAGGTTGTACGATTGTAATTATATTCACACAAAATGCAATGTATGGAAAATGTCCATTATATTCTGATATACAAAATAATGTTCGTGAGATTTAACTGTAAAACATATGAGGCTAACATTGTGCCTGCTTTTTTCAAAAAGGTGTAAATTTTTCAAGATTCCATGCATTCATATATTTTGCTTGTTATATTAAAATACATTTTCACAGGACATTAGTGCCCCACCTATATGATATAGACACCTATTCCAAGACACGTCGTACAGAAACATGGGCCGATGTTGTGCTTGATATATTAAAATATACGTATTCTCATATATATGTATATTCTTAAATGTTGCTCTCGAAGCCAAACTTTTAATAGTATTTGGCAATGCTGTCAAGTGTGACAACAACAATCGGGTATCTTATATAGCCGATGGCATTATGAAAATTATATATGCATTTAAGAATTTAATAAAGCAATAGTAGAATAGACGTAAACCCCAAGTAGTGGTTTGTCACCCCGTTCCACAAAATCGTTGAAACTTATCATGAAATGCTATAGACCAAAAGATAATCGAATAAATGCTATTCGATTAATTCCATATTTTTACTATTTGATTTTATGCGAGAGATGAATAGTTCAAATTTTAGAGTTGATAACTTTTAAAGTGGTCGTGAAAACGAAAAACGTATATATATTTTTTGTTTTGAAGTTATAATTAGATAGATATCATCCTTAGATGTGTGTCTTTATTTACATTATTGACAGATTTGCGGTTTTAGTTGAAGCAGTAACTAAAAGATTATAAATTACAAAGCATTGACAATACTGATACCAAACTGCTTAAATACATATCAAATCATATACATTTGACTCCAGCAAAAGTGGAGATATCAGGGCAGTTTATTTATAAATTAGCTGCCGAATAACAATGTTACAGGTACAGATCGCTGTGAGGGTTACATTGATATCAATTAAAGTCGAAGAGATCCCATTCGTATTGTAAATGTAACTGCCAACAATGTTTTATACATTTAGTTGATATTGATTGCATTGTCTTTGACAAAGGCAACAAAATATAAAAAATTTCTGGAAAATTAGACAGATTCCCTTATTATAGTGTTAGAATGATCTTATTATAGATATCTTCGTCAAAACAGTGCAGAATATTTTGTAGTCAATCATAAAATAATTCAATATAATCAGCAATATTAGCTTAACAAATTCTACTGCTATAATAGATTATCGCAACATTACCGCAGTGACACAAATATGAAATCAATACCTCTTCTGGAAAATATCGCAAATATCTTGGTTCTCAACAGGAACCAGTCACTATAAAATTTGATTTGGAATCATTTAGAAGTAGAAAATTATTGACAAAATTGTAATGAATATAAACAAACCCGAAAAAGTAGATTATAAATATATAAAATAAAATTACCGTTAAAAAATTTTCAATTTGAATTTGAATTTGCTTCGATTTATTTTTTTTTATTAATATTATTAATATTATTTTATGTTTTTTGTTTTTATTGATTCATTCTTTTTCCACTTAAATTGTGAGTGCGTTTTCATTTATATTTGCTAGCAGTCGCATATTTTAGTATCCTCCTTAGCATTTTCTTTTACTAAATAATATAAAGAAAAATTAATTAATGTTTAAATATATTTAACTATCAATAATTTGTAAAGTATACCTATAAATTGTTTCGGAAATCATTATATTTGTATAATTGCTAAAATTTAACATAAAAGTGGTCTTTTTTTCCAAGTACGTGTAAGTAAAAAAAAAATAGTAAAAAAAATTAACGTAATAAAATTTGTCCTTGTAAAAATGAAATATCATTGTGGTCAGGAAAAATGCAATAAAAATAATTACTTTTATTATTATGAGTTTCACCAATAGTTTAATTTAATTGATATTTATATTTATTTATTAAATAATGGTTTTTTATTGCAAAATTGTAGATTTTGTATTTACATTTTAATTTTTTCCTTTTTTTTTTGCCACGCCATAAAATAAAAAAATTCCATTTTCTGCGTGTGGATTTATGTTGATAATTGCAATTATACAGGATTTTTTTTAAATAATTATTTTTTCAAATTAATCTTAAAATCATTTATAATAATAGTATTGTTTAAAATTATATTTATTTATTTATAAAGTTTATAAATCATCTGTTTAGAAATTTCTTTTTCTTATAAAAATTAAAAAGAAAAAAGATTCATTTAAAAAAAAAAAAATTAGAAAATAAAAAAAAAATCATAAAAAGAAATGTTCGCCAATGAGAAGATCATATCAGCAATCAACATATGTGAAATTGTGAATGTGAGAAAGAGAAAGGTCAAACATTAGAAATATTGGAAAAACTCTATATAAAAAAAAATCACTCAATTTTAGAGTGTTTTTTTTTTTTTTTAAAGAGTTCAAGTTTGAAAAATTTATGACATTTGAACTTTTTCCATTGGAAAATATTTAGCCGCGTCAGCCGCGTATTTTTACGCGTTGGAAATAATTCAAGTAGATCAAGATTTTCAACTGATGGATGAATAAGTGGGGTGAGTGAATATATTTTCTTTTATATTTTAAATTTTTGATTATTTATTTCTTTTTTATTGAATACATAAATAAATTTTTATGGAAATATATTAAATGATAATGACTATTCGAGAGTTTGTTTTTATAAGGCAACTCTGAGTACTAAATAGTCAATAAATATTTTTTATTTTTTAACATATATATTATATTTCATTCGATACGAAATATGGTATATGTTTAAAACTTTTTAAAAATTTAAAAGTGAAATTAATTGTTCAAAAATAAATAATTAATTAGCCTTTTTTTTAAAAAGTATTGTACAATAGCTACAGTAGATAAAATGTCTTTATTTGAATTTATGATGACGATGTAGGATTTTTGTATATGAAATGGTTTGTTTACTGAAATTCAAAGTTGTTGTTTCTGTAAATTTTTAAATTTGTTGTTATTATTTGTAATTGTATTTTTTTCAATTAAATACCATCGACATGGATTATTGCTTCATATGCAGATACAGTACTATCTGTAGAATTTTTTATTACCTGTTTTATGGCTAGCAGTTCCGTATTTCTTATTGATGTAGTGTTATTTATATTATATTTTATAAGAAACTATTAATTATGTTGTGATACATTGATGTTTTCAATTATTTACCATTCCTATATGGATTACACTTTACACACAAGGATCATTATGATTACAATGAACCGTTATTAGTAAAAACTTTCTTAAAATTGTTGCATTAATTATTTGGAAAGAAATTCAAAAAATTTAAACTAAAACAATATGATTTTCTATAAAATATAATAAGGGGCAGCACCAAATTTATTTTAGAAGTCAGTTAATATAATGTTAATACATATATTAAACATTTTATTGTGTACTTACTTTTGCAAACCGTCGCTGTTACTTAGTCGACAATTCCCAGTAATTTATCTTTTAAAAGGCCATAAAATAATGTATTTAAAAAGTGATTCCACTCTTTTGATAAATGATAAGTGTTTTCTATTTTGTTTAAATTTGTTTTGAATTTCTTTGATATCTTATCCAAATTTTTTCGGATTTTAGTTTATTACTTTTGTCTATCTCATTTAAATGTTTAAATTACATATAAGTGCATGACATCAACCAGTAAATTTGTTTTGATAAATTTTTTATAATGTTGCGTAGTCTATAATCACATTTTAGTATTTTATCAAATTGTAGAAATTTATATTATAACAAATTTTGGATTGTTAAATTTATGGTTTTATACAATATATTTATTTATATGCAACTTGTCTTCCTTAAACCTAGTTTTTTTGAGAGTTCTGGAAAATTTCAACATGTCAGGTGCATCGCATTTGAGATTTCCCCTGGTTTAAGAATCATTTCTTAGAAAATTCTATCTTTTCCTCATCGACTAAATGTCTTGTTGTCATGACCATTTATTTAAACATCAGTAAGTTTTTCTATTTTTTGTTGGTTGAACATAAGAAATTCTTTCTAATGTTATTTGATTTTTTTTATATATTCAGCCCAGATAGTGAATTTTGTTCTCGATTTTTTTACCCATTCTCGGACAAGTAGGTTCAAGCAATCTCTAGATTTAGCACAAACATCTCTTTTGGTGACATTAATTTCATTTATAACTTGTTTTTTTATGTATCTATGATCTGGCACCCACACTGCTGTTTGTTTTTGTCAAAGGAAAATTGATTTGTATACAGTAATAAATTAATTTTGACTTCAGTGTTTGGTGGAGGTGGGAAGATAGAGCTGTTAAAACCAGTTGGCTGTCCTTTCCTATAAATTTTCAGATCTTTGCAATATAAGCTCGTCAAAAAGCTACCTTAAAATATTCCCAGTATAGAAAGAATCAATATATTTAATCCATTTTGTGAAAATGCAAGAATTACAATATGTTATGTCTCGCAAAGATTTTATGGAAGGTGTTCGTCGTTCTCCCACTAATTCCTATGCATATCCAATATAATGACTGAACATATACAGGTGCTCCCACACATGAGCCAAATTTTCTCAATATAGGATTGTTTAAGTATGAGTTATTTGATTAACTTGAAATGGACATACATAGACATTTTACTGATATCCAAAGATTTTTGTTGAAGTATTTAATTGGAAAAGTTCTACGCAATTTCTATTTGTTTATTTACATTAATTTTCTATAAATATTCCAAGATATTTTCAATGTTGCATTAATATATGAATATAGGGAATTACAACAATTGTGTGTTGCAATATAATTTACTATATTTTAACGATAAATTGCGTTCCACTTTATTATGTTTCTGTAGTACTGCCAATATATGTTAAGAATTTTTAAGCATGTCATTGCTATCAACTAAAAGAAATAAATCTTTCAAACATCGCGTTTAAGCCACGAAGCCTGGTATAGTAAATAATTAATTTTTCATATTAATCAATTGTCTCCTCTTATATAATATTGTAAATTGTATATACAATATATTATTAAAATTTCATTTCATAAAATATATACGTAATTTAAAATTGCAACACACGTCCACATCTGCTGCGCTGCAATAATACGTAAATAAAATACATAATATAAAACTATATTTATTTTTTTTATGTGTCAACAGTAAATATAATATGTAGTTTGTGTAATACTAACATAAATTATTGCAATATATATGTAACATATACTCTCTATACAAGAATATTGATGTTCTTAATGACCCCAACTATATCTGGAATTAATATTTCATATGCAACATGTATCCCGATGAAAATCATATATAAAAATATAGTGTATTCACGTATTATAGAGAGTAACAATATATGTAAAATCTGTATAGTGGTGGTGTGTATATATCCAATAACTATACCCGCAGTTTGGTATGATGATAGTGTATCACAAATACGCAACACCATCACCTCATCATCTGTTGTAAAAGCATAAACCTCATAGAGTACTACACATTGCATATAAACCATAGTCAAAGTCACTGCATTGGGATTTCAGTATAGAGTCGGTATTTACTAGAAGAGAGTGTTGTTCAGTTTCATCAGTTTGTTTCATATATTTATATGCTTACTGAAAAAATATAAATACAAAATCGTTTAAAATACATTTTATGTTTTAGTATATAATATAAGTATTAATAATACAGGGTGTTTTGATTATTATATAGCTGAACTTATTTCTAGAAAACAAAAATATACGAACATCACATTCAAAATAGTATTTTTACCAATATATATAGTAATTGTCATTACAAAGTCATATAGGACCCATTGGAATATAACCCATTAATTCGATTAATAATTCTTTAATATTATAATTTCATAAGCATTCAATTTCATATTAAAATAAAAATATTTCCGGATTTAATTTGAATGTAAATGGGAATAAACCTTTAAAAAAAAAGAAATCGCATTATAAAGTTGACTGCAAAATTAGTCCGACAATATTAAGACCGTAAAAAATAGCAAAAGTAGTAACTAAAGTATAATAAGGAAATAGAAATAATTTCGGAGGAAGAAAATTGTTTGTATGGTCAAAACATCATCAAAATAACATATACGTTTTTATCTTAAGTTTCCGTGGAATAAATTGATATCATTGATATTGATATTGATTAGAGCATATATATTTCATGTGAGGTTTCGGTAAAGTCGAACACTTCTACTTCTCATCTAATGGTATTTATAATAAAATAATCTTAAAGGTACTGCCCTCTTGTGTTTCTGTTTTTTACTGCATCACATTGTAAATAGTAACGTTGTCATCACACATTTAGGATAAGCTTATTATATGTGTTTTTTTGTGACAATAGTAAACAAGTTTTATTGTTCAGCGTTGAATAGGTAAACTGAGGCAAAGATTATCGACTTTATAACGCAGATTTCCACTAGTGTTACTACTACAACAATATCGATTTGATTACTCTGAAATTTAAACGATTATTTATATTATTTTCTCAACAATAATATTGCATGTTTAACCATCTGGTTCGCATATTGTTACTCACACTATATAGTCTTTCTTGTTTAGACCACATAATGGTTTGAACTCTAGAATAAGTCTGTTATTCCAGTTGAAATCTTCTATTAATTCGAAACACTAGTCCATATTGAGTGTTGTAACTAATTTGTTTTACTTTTGTGATGGTATTGTTTGTATCTCGTGTCGTATGTGTTGAAGCATTTCGCACACACATCTTTCGACTATTGTGTATTCATTACAAGTTTTTTGTCTCCTTGATGAATGGAAAAATTCATTAGTTAATTGTTTCTTTGTTGGCATAGGATATGTGTTATTGATGGCGTGCGCTAAAATAAGATTGATTCAATATCAGATTTTTTACTATATATAGTTACTACTAGTTATTCTAAAATATATGTTTTCAAGAATATTTCAACCGCACATTCCAAATGTCGACCGATCTCTTCTTTAAAAATTATATACAAAATATTACAATTAGTGTGCCTAGTTTTAATTCAAAATTAACAGTTTTGTTCGTTACACTGCAACACTCTGTATAAATCGAAAAAGTATTAGAGTACAAAAATTAAATATTGCACCATAACCACCACCGCGCGGTTAAATATTAAATACAAAAATACTAGTAGTATTATACAATATTCAGTCAATAGCAGCTTCTCGCACTCATTTTGTCAGTCTTTCTACGTCTTCTTGGCAAAGAAGAAGGCAGACGGACGACGGGCTGATGGATATTATTACATATAATTATTTATAAAATAAGAGTTTTCTAGTTAGTTATTACATTCAATATATTTATTTATATATTTACAAATAGTTTAGTGTTAGTGTATAAGTATATGTTTACACAAATCACACATCACACATCACACACACACTCATAAGTTATAAAACATATATTTATATTTCATTTGATGCAAAAACTATTTGTAAAATATTTTAAAAATAAGATATATTTTATATATGTTCTTTATGATAAATTAATAAATTTTTGACTATTATAACATTAACTACTTGTTTGAAAAAATATATAAATAAATAAATATATAGTCAGAGTCAGTCAATTTTTGCAGCGCTTTAATTATTTATTTTATAATAATTAATTATTTAGCTATAGTTAGAGTTATATTTATAGTATACAATATATTATAATTAATTAAGTGGGCTATATAATTTTTGGTTTTTGACATTGAATTATTATACACACAAATAAATTTCGTATACAATAATAATAATAATAATAAAGATAATATAATATGCATTATATAATTAATTGACTTTAAATTATCTTATAAATTAGTGTATTTTATTTAAATAAATTATAAGTGATATTTAATTTAATATGATTTAAATTTTGACATAATTAAAACAAAGACAAATTTATATGCGATTTATGAATTATGAATTAAAAAAAAAAAAATACTAAATACTTAATAATTAGAAAGAAAAACTTAAAAGTTAAATTATCTGTTTTCAAAGAAGATGAAGTTTTATTTAATTTTTTATGCCAGAAATAAAACATACACAAAAAAAAAATTGATATAACAAAAGAAATAAAAAACTAAAGAAAATAAAAAGTGTATAACATTTTGGTTTTGGTTTTCGTTTTTTTTTTGAACCCAAGGTAAGCAACGTATCCAACGTTATAATAATAATAATAATAATAATAATAATAATATATAATAATCGTTATATACTTCTTTCAGTAAATAAGATTATTTTTATAACATTATAATATACTCGTAAATATATAAAATAAATAACGTTTATGTGCGTATACCTTTTTTTGATGCATTTAAAAATAAGTACAGCCAGGCGTTCCTTAACGTATGAGTGGTTTACTTGAATTATATACCGGATTTGTATCAAATATCATATATATTTAAGCCATATTCGTTAGCATTAGGCTCGGTCTCTTTATTTAGACCGTATAATTTCTTTGCAAAATAATACAGAATAGATGAATGGTAAAAAAGCTTTCCTGTGGTTGCAACTGCGGTCTCAATTCCCATATATTGTTAAAAATTCTTTACAACTTTGGCAGTATACTGGAATCATAAGTGCGAAACACAATTGATACCGCAAAAATATATATTTTATATCATACGTTACAATTCCTATATTATCTTAATTATACCAACGCCGCATATTCTCCGGTTGTGTTAGGTATGCATTTCATCACCGATGCAAAGCAACAACATCTATAAATTTTCGTACAAACCCTTGGCGAATTATTACGTAACGCATATAGGATAATACAAATTTACAAATCGATTGGGAATTTCATTGGTCCACTACACCTCGGCGCATCTATTTTATTTATTGTTTTTCGAGACTAAATAATAGATTATGCCTTGTTATTACGTTAACCTTTAATTTAACAAAACCTTAGTAATATAAGACTTTGTCGCAAAAGGTGCGTCCAATTCCATTTTTGTGATTCTGTGTAAATAAATGCTATTGTGGAAATATTTGGTTTCTATGGTACAAACACACACACACACACACTCCGTTATAGGTATGGATTATCACGTAAATTGGGAATGTTAAATTTATTTGGGATTAGTTAGATTATTTAATGATTATTAGATAATTTGAAGGTGAAGGAATGTCTTGGAAAATCCGTTTTTATTTAGGTATTCATCACAAAAGCTTAAGTTGAAATGGATAGCTTTAAAAATATACTAGAGTGTTTCAATTTTTTGCTCATCTTTAAACTTAATTGATTTCTGAACTATAAATAGAAGTTTAATTTCAAAATTTTATATCAATAGTTTAACTCCAGATTTATTCATAGAATCTCATAAAATACTACACCAAATTATATTTTTCGATAAGTCTAAAGGACTCTGATTTTTACCAAAATAAATAAATAAATAAATAAATAAATAAATAAATAAATAAAGATGAAACGATTACAAAAACAACACCATGAAATATTCAAAGTACGTTTACGTGTTTACAACAAACATATTCGTATACAGAAATGCTGGCATTAATCTTGGGTAACGCAATAAATTACGCCATCAAAAACGTTTCTAAGAGAACTAGATATTTTAATTATTATTATTTGATTATTATTATATTATTTGATTCTTATTCTTCATTTCTCTCCGATGTCAATTGATTCATATCATTTAATACACCCTGTATATTTTGTTATATAATTATATACCATATGTTAAACAATAAGTAGTTAGTTATTTATATATTTTGTTGACTGTTGGTTATAGTATTATGTTAAAACATATAAATATATATATAGCTGCATTTATGTGTATAAATTAACCGAAATTGTTAAGTACTCCCTTTATGAAAAGCCAAAACATTTTGATGTGGATGAACTCGTTTTTTTAGTTTTTAACCGCTTTTCAAAAAAAAAAAATTCTTTTCTATATAGTGCTATTTTCAATACACATTCACATACAAAAATTATTGCAAACTAATTGTATATTCATAATAATATTTTTCGTATATAAATATTTCGCTATATATATAACATTGGCATAAATTTACATAATATAACATCGTGGGTATATGAAATATGATTGATATGTTCAAACGATTACAGTAGATTTGTCTCTATATATACGCAAATCCTATACTGTTGAAATTTTTTATATGTAAATTGATTTTTGAATGAGATTATATGAAACAATTATGGAAATATATACTCAGAACGTATATATCTTGACCGCATCTGTAAGGAACCAACAAATTTGATTATTTTTTTAGTCTATGCTTGCCAATTTCGTTACTTCTCAATCGATTCTGAGTTATACTACGACAATACAAGCAATCATTACAATCGGATGAGACCAATTTACCAAATTAATCAGATAACGATAAATACCTTTTGGCGTTAAACATTTATTTCACCCTGCTAGATGGTGACTACTTGGTTCTAATATATGAGAATCTACTGTACGTTGTTTTCTTATTTGATAAACAAAAAAAATTCTTAACTTTTTTTTTGTTGCATTTGATTAATTATATGTTGTCATCATAGACTGGGTTTTCTAAAAAAAATAATTTTTTGGGTTAACATCACGTTTTGCTGTAAGGGGTCAATTTCCTTTTTTTTTTTTTTTTTATTTAAATGCTAATAACCTTCAATTCTTTTTTTAAGAAATTCTATCAGTAAATTTCGAAAAACCATTCTAAAACACATGACGAATTTTTCTTGTAATGTTATTTAAAAGGAATTAAGAAGACGGCAGGAATTCTGACAGACAATTCTAACACTCATTTTATCCTGTATTTATACTTCGTGTCACTGAATTTGTGTTGACACCGATGGCAGATCAGTTGCTATTTAGTTTTGTAGGTTTGTTTAACTTGATTGGAATGCGAATATCTCCATTAATTGTTAATGATCCCACATAATAGTGTAGGAGTGTGTTACATTATATATAATAATTATTATAGCAAAATTAAACAGACTTTCCAATGGTGGATATTATTTTTTAATATTCTTTAGCAACTTTCTTAATCCCAATAACTTTTTCATTTGATTTTTTTCTACCTATATTTAATTGTTATTGCGATAATGCTAGCGCGGCGCAACAACTGCTCTGTGATCTGAATCTAACGTTTTTGTTTTGCTCTCCAAAATATATTTATTCGATTTTTTTTTTCGAATATCCACTTTTCTACTGCTGTTATTTCCATAACTTTTCGCTTTTTTTCCAATTTGTTTACATAAACTTTTTATTTTTAAATTAAAATGGAATGCCCAATTTTTTTTTCTTTTATTATACAAATAATATATACGTTCTCCTCGCGTACTCATAAAAAACTTGAAGGCACAGAATTACATTTACTTCTTTACGTATGTATGATTTGTATTGTATTTGGCATTTGGATGAGAGTTGTGTAATCATTTTAAATTGTAAATAGGAAAAAAAAAACCAACAACAACAACAACAACTTTTTGTTTATTGTTTACGTATTTTTTTCTAATGCGATAACATTATTTTTTTACAATATAAAATTACCTGTGAAATAACGTAAACGAAAACAATACCTCATTTTTTATTTAATATTATTGTAATCGTAGAGGAATTTTAATTAAAACTAGGGTGTTTCAAGATAATTTTTGCAGAGTCGTAATCAAATATATAACTTTAAAGTTAAAGATATCGCAAATGGTAGGTTTCTTTTTACCTTGTCTTTACGGCTATCACAAAAAATTTCATGATCACGTTAAAAATTCTGTGTTATTTATTATGAATCTGGCCGATCTTAGGAAACTACATTTTCTAAAGCACATGTGTTTCGATAGCCAATAATTCGGATTACCTATAACCCTCTCGCATCGCACATCCCGCTCTTTGAAAGATTATTAAAACAAAAAATTGTATTTCCTTAAATGTCCTAAAATTGTTTTGACTAGAAGAGTTTACCGGAGCAACTGCAATTATCGAAAAATGTTTCCTTAATTTCATTATTTTTTTTTTATAAGTGCGATTAGCCTGTGACCAAAAATTATTAATCTTAATGTTGCGTCCAACATCATACTTCATACACGATCGATCGATTATCAATAAAATATCGGACCACAATACAAAATCGTGTGAGTAATGGTTCTTGTGACACCCTATTATATATTATGACATTGACATTATGTTCATTTTTATTATCCATAATCGTATATAATACCAAAACCATATTGTTACAGAGTAAATAATAGAAAGAGTTTTCATTTCTATGGGAAAGGAATTTTGAATAAATATCTAAATCTTGTAAATTTAACCACCATTTTCAGTCAATAAAATTATGGATTTGAATTGAATTTAAAGATACTGAAAGTTTCCTATAATTTTCGCAGTAAATTCTCACAGATTATCTCTTCTTTTGCAAATCAATGCTTCACAATTCTTGCAGGCATAGTATTTTTTCTGCTGATTTCTATAGAACCTCAATTGTATCCATTTAAGTTTTTATTGTTTTGTGTCATTTTGCTTAGATTGAATCTCAGTGCCATAATTTTTCTGTTAATTTTTCCTTTTGTTGCACGTCTATATAGAATCCTCTACATACCGCGTCGCTTTTCCAATAATTCTATACCGCATCTTTACAGTGTGAATCGAGATGGTCTGCAAAATATCTAATCCACTGAGGTAATAGCTGTCTCATTTGTTGTAAAACTCTGTTCAGCCTGAAATTCAGCTTTGAATATATATATAATAAAGTCAGAGGAGTTTGTTCGAGCAATTCGTATAATTTAATTTGTCATGTATGAACACTCGTACATTATTTTAATGATTTTTTTTGCTTCCTTGAAACAGGTAATTTTTATATCCAATTTATCCAAAAGGTTACAAACACCTTTGTAATCCAAATTAAACTTCTGCCATAAACTTTCGTGCTGATGGCATCGCCTTTGCTTTCTTTGATGCACTTTCTCCATCGACCTTCAATCCATATTTTCTGTTTTATATATAGTTGTGGATCCAAGTTACATCAACAGATATCAAAACGAGCTTGATTTCTGAATTTTTGTTTATTGTTATCCCATCAAATATAAAGAATTTAATCACTGATACATTATAATTAAGCGGATGCTGCTGCCAGGAATGAATTGACGGATATAGATAAAATTGTGATTATATTAAGAATAGAATTTTTCAATACAATTATGGCTTTACAGTGTTCTACGTTATCTATGTATGTATCTGGCCGAGAACTATTCATACTGGACTGTTAAACAAACACTTCAAATACTATAATACTAATTAAAATTATAGGTATTTATTTATTAAATTTTAATAGAGTTTTGACGCCAGCCCCTATTACTATAGTTTCCAGTCGGTTATAAGAAAAAAGAGCACATACATTAGTATACCAATGTTTGTGATAATTTTTCTTCTGTGCGACTGGAGATGGGTTATAGGAGCGGAGTACTGGTGCCACTACCCCACCATAATTTAATTGTTGTTAAATGTAAATTAATTATAATAATTATTGTATTATTGGAAATACATATTTATATGCAGAATTTTGCTATATTGAAAATCATAAAATTAAATTTACATTTTTAATTGTAAAATCATCGCATGCTGCTGCGGGTAATCACCGTTTTCTTTGTTTACTATTGCATTTCAAAACTATAGTTAATATTATTGTATTTGCTGCTATATCTTATTTTAAATCTAATATTATTATTATGATTATTATTTTTCTTATTAAAAAACGCGCGGTAAAAAAGGTATTATTTATTTATAGTTTTTTTTTCTTTTTATTAAATGTATGTATTTTCAATTTTTAATTAAAATCGTATATTGTGTAATTTCAATAGAATAATGCGGTAATTAATTAACTTTGACATTATATTTTATTTACAATATTTTAACCGCTTTTCAAAATAATTATATTCCATTTTTATACGCGCGTGTATTAATACAATAAATAAATTATCCAATCAATTCAATCCAATAATTAACTATATAATACAAAGTCCCCGGAGTTATCGTGCGGTGGTGACGTCATATTTATTTAATTTGTATTCATAATGTGGAAATGAAATGTAAATATTAAAGTCAATAACGTAAGCAAAAAGAACAAAAAAAAGGTATAAAGTTTAATCATTTTTTATTTTGTATTATTATCATGAATTTTACGATTTTACGTATATTATTGGGTGTTTTTTTGTTACTTTTTTCGATATTATCTGCAAAACAAAAGTTTATACATTTATTATTTTATAATTACTGAATAATTTGTATTATTATAAAATTGTCTGCAATGAGTCAACAGAAATAATATAAAATGTATTCTATTAATAGTTGAGATAGACAGCTAGTCACGTTAAATGATTATTCTATTATTATTGTATATATGGGAAAATAAGCGTATTAGCTTCCGCTTGCTTTGGGCTGAAAAGATGCAAGAAATGACAGAAAAAATTATATTAATCAAAGTATTTCCTTTAAATTGTTCTATAACCTTTTTCTCCACTGCGCCTTGCTGCGGTAACACCGAGTCAATAAAATCATCATTTCATCTTTCCATTTTCTACACTTTTTTAACATTCCGAAAACGTTGTGTAACAGCCAGGTTGTGTTGCATCGATATAAACAAATGATAATAAGAAGTCTTCTGATGTCTGTTGCGGGTACATTGGATCTGGAATAACCTGTCAGTGCTCTGACAGCTACTGCAACGACAATAGAATTGTATCATTCCAAATCTGATTGACTTTCGATTGTCTTTAAAATTATAAAACTAAAAATTTTACATATTTTAAAACATTGTGACCTATATATTTTTTGTGTTATTTGAATCATTTTGTATTAAGTATATTAGGAAGCAAACACATCAAATGTAATCATTATATTTTAATTAATGTTTATCGTACACATGTATTTCACGATTTTCTTCATAATCTCTATACATATATAGCCACTAAATTATAATCTGTCGCCCCCACATCACACAGTATGTGTTCTTTTCTCGAATAATTACAATGTGATGTGATAAATTCTCTGGAAAAAGTATTTTGTTTTAATGTATCAACTTTCTTTTTCTATATATTTTTTATATTTTAATAAATTAATTCTTGATGTGCAGAGCTGCTAATAAATTATTTTCACTTGATTGTTGTGCTATATCAAATCGATAATATTTTATTGGGTATATTTTGAGGGATGATACGCTTTTCGCAATGGAATGTTGCCAACAATTACTACAAATTGTCTTTTTTATTATAAAAACAGTCTTACAGTCCCACCGCAGAAAATGGAACCCAACTTAAACTGACGCAATCAGTTCTGAGACCAAATATCTATCGATTAGACACTACAGTACCAAAAACTGAAATGGAAATCTTACATCGAAAACTTTATGACGAAAGTCATGCAGTTCTAGAATACATCGACACCGACATAGAGTTGTATCTTACGATCAAACGATTGGATATACTATAGCAAATGATTAGACCGGGAATAATCTACACGATATTTTCGTGTTTGATATATTTTCTGGTTTATGTTATAAAAATCGCCATCGAACGTAATCGGAAAAAAACATATAATCTTTTCAGATAATTGCTTCTTGAGTGCGTTGGAGTCCTAAATAAACTTACTACGGATAGCGATGTAAAGGTCATTTGAGTGCCATTGCCAGCCCATTATATTAGATTAAATTAGTGATTTTTTTAAATGGTTGCAATCTATCTCCTTGTAATGGTGCATTTCCCATCCTCAGATTGTCCCTCCGTTTTTCATGAAATTCTGAATATGAAGTGTGTTCAATGATGACACTAACACATAACCCAAGCAGTTACATCCAATTTGGCAGATAAATGCTCAGCGGTTTTTTTTGCGGATTTACAAAATCTTTATTCGCATTATTCAACTGTAGAACAATATATTTTTTAAAGATTTTCTCAATCTACATAATTCTTGTCAGAATTCTCAACCTGTTTTTTGTTTATTTATATACAGATCCTTTTGGGAAGAATCTTCTTTTGATTGTCTTAAGTTTGTCTCTTTTTTTTTCCATAGTATAGCCCAATTCGTTTTAATTTGTACAATCAGATCTTACCTTATGTTGTACAGTTTGTCATCGCACAGGAAGGTTTCGGGCCTATGAAAAATGTAACCAATCCCTTTTTCTATTAGATTTGTCGTGTTTGTTGCCGATTGGAATTTAACTGTGGGTCTATCTATAAACAAACTTGAATTGGCTCGTACGTATAAAAAAGTATTTTTGTTATTTCATGTTAAATTTTCCTGTATTTTATTTAACTGCAGCTGTTGCATTATTCTTAAAAAAACACCCTACTTTATGAATTTTATAAACCATCATAAAATATATGGGTATGTCGTTGTTGTGTGTGCCATGTTTAAATTTATGAACTATTTGATAATGGAAATGTGTCGCCTGAATTAAATATTTATTAAGCCGGAATTGAAATTATAATATACCCTCATAAATTAGTAAATGTGTAAATCATCTTATTTTATTAGTATAACAACAATTTTTTATTGTCTGCATATATTTAGTAGTAGTTAGTATTATTTAGTACGAGTGAGTGTGAGCTACTCTGTCTCTGACTCTGAATATAAATACAATGTAATATTAATACTAAACATAAAAATGCTATTCATATCGCGTTATTTGTTAAATTGTTATCAATTATCGCACATTTAATTTTATTCCTTCTTTATTTGTATTTATTTATTTATTTTCTATTTGAATACGTATCTATTGAAACAATTATATCGCATTTTGTTTATTGATTTTAATTTATTAGAAACTATTAACATCAAAACTGAAAATGATATGTTAATTAGCACGTGATTTTTAATTTTTACATTCAATTTTATATAGTATTTATTCTTCACACCACGAACGAAGTATAGATAATTATTCTATTATAAATAGATCTATAAAAATTGATGAGGTTAATTAAATTGATGGTATGTTTTGTTTGTAAATATGTAATTTTTTTCTAAATAAATGATATTTAAATTATAATGTACTTACCCACTGTCCGAGAAATAACCAGAATAAATGGTTTACTGTTCAATGTGTTCAATTGTATAGCGCTAACCGGTTTACTTTTATCGTCAAATGAAGTTTAGGGAATAGAAAATAGTCACATGGAGTTAAATTGGGTGAATCAGCGAAGAACGAATCAAATAAATTTGTTGATCAGTAAAAAAGAATCAGTGATAATTGTTACTCGATGAGATGTAATCAGAATGAACACGTATTTAACAAAAACACCATGTTTCATCACTATAACATTTAATAGTTTTTAAGAATTTATAGTCACTAGCAGCGTTTTTGATTATTTGTCATTGCAGTCAATTGATGTGAAAACCAATTTGAATTCGACTTTCTTAGACCAATTTTGTCAGTTAAACCTAATGAATTGTTATTTTTTGGCATCGTGCATCTATATCTTCTCTACCAGAAGCGTAGATGTCACCTAAATAAAACTTGTGCTTTGAATAAACAAGCAATTTTACCATATTCTAAAATGTTTCTTTGTTCTTTGTACACTTTTACCAAACCGATACACAAAAACTACTATCAATCAGCAATCAATTGGGAATCCGTTATCAAATCCATATAAATTAGTAAATCTATCCGTTTATTTTCGATGCAAAGGATGTAAAATAAAAACAAAATATTTCTATATACAAAAACCCAATTGATATATTTTTGAGAAACACAGATTCAGGATGAATACTATTATTACAAGTAATCCCACACAGATATTGGAAGGAGTATGCTGACCACAGGATAATTTTAACTGCACGGCCACACTAGAACAATTTGTAGGAGCTTAAAAATGAAATATTTAGGAATTACTTTTTTTTTTAAACAGAAATCAATTTTTTTTTTCAATGTAATCTCTTTTCATAGTACACTTTTTACAAAGATTGTTCCAATCTTTTAATTCTTTTATCGGAATTTGTTGACGGCTGCAAAATATGCATTTGCGCGTCATTCATGTAATTTAATTCTTTTTATAATTATTAAAATTTCAGATAATCTGGGGGTTTCTCTTGCACTGTAAAAAGAACTATTGTCCCCTCCACTTGTTTCTAAAAGGTATTTCATTTTCTAAGGAATTGAATAACTGCAGAAGAACGCAGTTGATTTTGTCCGCGTTTCTAATGTCAAAAAAATTGCCTTCAATTTATCACCATCAACGGGTGATGGGTGGTATAGATAATTAAGGTTTTTTGTGATGTTAATCTTCATTAACGTATTCTCAAAATATATTTACAATTTCTATCATAATTCTGTGCTTGTACAACATAAATAAAATAGTCTATAATTTTGCAATATACAATCCACCTCATATGTATTAAATCATAGCAAATATAATTAAATGATTAAACTAATCATTTCCTGTAATTAATTACACTTTATATTTTTATATTATTTTCGTTAATAATATAATGTTTGGTTTTGTATGTTTTAAAATTGATAACATTTACGAAATAATAGTGCGTGATTTATACATAGATAAACAAACATGACGTCACATGTTAATTATTTATTTTTTATATATTAAATTTATCAAAATACTCATATGTGGCTGTTGTGACTTGCATATCGATGTCTGCACGTATAGTAATAATCGCGTATTATACATTTTTGAAATATAAATTATAGGTGTATTTCACATATTGACACATTTTAAGACATTGCGTTATTGTATTTGTTATCGCAGTGCGTGCAACGAAAAGCTGATAAATTTATTTATAACTACCGCTTAGTTATAAATAAATCATTCCCAATATCAAAGTTATTATAAATTTAGTGTGATCACATTATAAATTATATGCTATGTCTAAAATATGGAGAGATTTATAATATCTATAGTATTGTAGCGGCCTAACACAAAATGAAAGACAATTTTTGTTGACTTAAAATATGTTTTATTTTTCCAATAATTCAATACCGGATCGGCATATTAAAGTGTTAACCCGGAAGATCTGTAAATTATCCATCCTGAGTGAGCTTTGTTATTTGATGTAAAACATCTTCTACCTGCAGGAATTCGCTCACTATGAATGCTATCATCGTCAAAATACTTATGCGTACGCTGTTTTGATGAAAAATGTATTTCTTTCTTCTTTACAGCAGATCTAATCTCAAGGTTATAATCGCATTCATAGTTTTAATAGTTTTACCATTCTAAAGATACTCGATCAACAAAACATCTTTGTAATTGGAAAATAATTGCGTTATAATAACTTTTCCTTGCGATGACTTTCTTTTGTGCAGTCTTCCACTAGATTCAATCCATTTTAAATAATTTTTCCATCCATTATTCCTGCAGATTAAATCATCCCAAATACGCACTATTTCTTTTTCTCTTCCAATATCTTCTTCCTATTGCCAAATGTAAAACCTATACATTATACACACGTTTTGTTAATTGCTTGTCTCAAATATACAAATTTAATGGAAAAATAAATGAGTAAATAAATAAAATTATTTGTGGTTTTTGGGCTACCTTCGGGTGGATCACATCTGCAAGTACAACATCTGACTGTACAGCGATTTGAAAGAGCAGTTCGTTTTTCTGTTACATTGGGAATTGAGCCCAATTGTTTGAATGTATTTGTGCGGCTGTGGCGTTAAAATTTAATGTTAATTTAAATTTTTATTCCTCATGGGTGAATTTGCTATTGTATTTTGTATGAGAAGTTTAATGTTCGCATCTGGTCAACCTCACGTTTGTAAGCTAGTCTTAAAATGATTTGGGTGTATGGCTGTATAAACATTTTTCAAGAAATACAAGAGTTATGTTAAGATATGTATTACTGTACGATATTGAACTGAATTTTACCGATTCTTTTGTGAAAACTTGTTATGTTATCAGCTGTCATTTCAGTACAAAATTTCGTAATGTTGTACTAAAATGACAGCTGATGACATGAAAGATATTCATAAAAGGGTAGGCGAAATTCGCACACCACTTTCCCATACTCGATATTATTCCTTTAACGTGTATATTACGATGATACAAGAAATACAATATTATTATATTACATTATTTACATAAATAAATACGAATCATGATATCATAATCTTTTAAAAACTTTCTTTATATTGTAAGCATTTATAATAATATATATAATTTGTATATCTACTTTTTCCATTTCAATAATATTATTGATTGTTATACACTTTAAAGTTTAAATATACATTTTGAATACTATTTAATTTCCATATTCCATAATACATTTTCCATTATTTCATATATTTATTATTAGACATTATTTTACATATAATTATAAAAATAATGTCGTTAAATTTAATCTTCTATCTAGGGTGAATAAAACGTATATGTTTAATAAGAAATTTAATAAAATACTAGAAAATTTCTAGATTTGATATATGATATTAAAATTGTAATCGTTATTTTAGGCTATATTTAGAAAATTATATTGTACAAACGAAACGAAAATCCAAATAAAGGACTTCGATGGATATTTTTAAGTGTGTATAATACAGCAATAAAATAAAATAGAAACTATATAGAAAAATAACCAATAAAATCGAATCAATTATTTTCTGAAAATATCTACCTCCGTCGTTGTTATGCTATCCATCAACAACAGTGTTTTACATTGAGCTTAAATTCTTATAATATTATTTATAAATTTTATTATAAATATAGTTATACATATTGAATTTGAATAAATATTTAGAATATTTGTGTATTTATGTATTGGTGGATGTTTATCTTGAAATACACCGTTTTTGGTTTACAACAGACGCATTCCCTTTTTTTTCCGCTGCAAATGGCTGCACATTGAAATCATAGTCGCTGAAAAATTATGTGGTAGTTTTTAAGAATCGGTATGATTATTAAATAGAACCCAAACGCTGTTAGCATATACACAAATTGGGATTGATACAAATGCAAGGAAATTGATTATGCATACATGAATGCAACCGAACGACAACAGGAAATTCAAAAAAATCAATGTGAATTGCTGCAAGGCAAAAAAAAGTAGGGAATTTGTCAATCGATAGTTACTCGTTAAAGTCAACTTATCTATGTCCATATATAAGCCTGAAAAGACAATCATTGAAGTAAGATTATGTTGTACATTTGGTGAGACCGACAAAGCGCTCTATCAGAATACAATTTGTTCCATCGGATACAGTCAGCCATTTTTGACCTGCACTTCAGTGACGTTATATCAAAATATGGTTTAATGACTGAATCGCCGGTTCACATCAAATAAACGGCTTCCTTCGAGAAATTCGTTTATTGCGCCCCCCCTCCAACGATCGTAACGATTGTTTATTTATAATATAAATTAATTTTTTTAACCCAAGATAGGCGCCCCATTTTAAGGTGAACACCCAATACATATATATTTATTTATAAAAAAAAAATGTAAAAAAGGAATTTATTCGATATATATTCTTATTATCGATGTATAAAAATTCATAAAATGTTCTTTGATTATATTTTTACATATTTTAGATTTTTTAGAATGACCCAATTTTATTTATATTTTATTTGAATACTATGTATACTCGTAAATATAAGGTGGATACAATGCGAACCTCTAGGAGAGAAACTACAAGTTTAAATTATGGTTTTTTAGTTCAGAAACCATTTATTCTGGATGAATGGAAATGCGTTAGTATAGCCGTCCTAAACCTATAGATGGAAATGGGCCGTAATTGACTATAGTGAGAAAATTGTATTATTAATTTTTTTTTTATATGTAGCACTAATGCCCGACATACCCGAACGCTTCTGGAAACTCATCCAGGATACTGCGATCTTCGGTAAAATTTACAATTCTTGAAAATAACAAATATAATCGAGGTATAATTAAGGTGTTTATGTGCGGATTAAAATTTTTGATACATATCAATTTTCAACGATCATGCGTATAGTGCATGTTATAATATGTGAATTTAGCTATATCAAGGCTGTAATCATATAAAGCGATTTCAATTTCTGTACACCAACGAACATTTAATCAGAAATTTCTTTAAAATTAGATAATCACATTTTATATACTGATTATAATCCGGTGCAGAATGGCCAGTAGCGAAGGATATGTCTCCACCAATAACCTCAGAAATTCCGTTTATTGCCAAGCAATGTTCTAGGATAATATAAGGTAATACTGCTGCAGATACACTCTTTGTATACGTATACCAATTCTTCCATGAAATGTGAGTCAAAATTACACTGTATATTTGCACGTACTGCAATAATCAAGGGATCCAACAAAACTTTATATTAAACATATTTATGCTATGTTCTACTTTGAAATCTTATTCAAAATCTCTCAGAATGCATTCCTATAGTAATTTTACAAATGCATATAAATTGATATATAAAATTGCCAATTATGGCCGTCTATTTTACATTCTCATTCTCATTACTATTCGCATTCGCAACATTTTATCTGCCCATTTATGTAAAGTTCTTGAAGTCTCTTATAAAAACTATATATGTACAATAATTGTACCATAATTCTAAACGAAAGTCTTTCACACTTCCTTGTCATTTCCATATAGTTATTGATCATAAATATAATAGAAATCTCTTGTATAGTCTTTAACTTTATCATGTCTGAGTCTATACTTTGATCGCTTACTAGAGTCTGTCAAACTGTTTATGTAATTCTGAAGAAAGGAAATCGCTTACAGTTTCTTGTCGTCTACTGTGTATATAGTTAATAAAAAACTATGGACATACAGCTTCTTCCTGTCTTACTGCTATCGAATGTAGATTCTAAGAAAGTGTCTTGAAACCTCTTCTCGTCTACCACTCGATTACATACATCCACATTATATATGTAGGTAATTAAATTGTTTGCTTATAGACACCACATTCTGTCACATACAAAACACAAAACCATAAAATTTAATCCAATTTTTATCGCCGTCGAATGCAAACGGAAAAACCTCACCTGTGTGGAGTTAACATATGTAATAAATTTTCGTATTCCACAAATAAAATAAAATCCATATATCCATTATATCTTCTTAAAATGTAATAAAATCAAGAACTCCATTATTTTCGAACAAATAAAATCGTTGCAAACAAACAACACATTACGAAAATATAAAAAAAATAACAATAAAAGTTTGTAACACGTAAAAAAATACTAAAAAGTATAAATCTATTTGCACACAATAATAATATTATACCCATCTAAATCTTCGTTAACGTGTATAGCAACGTTCCATAGTATCTGCGAAAACCAATAAATTGTCTATTTTATATTTGTCGGATATAAATTTTAGAGTTATATATATGTGATCAGCAGCAGTTATACATATGTCTCTCTGTATATTTTATAAGTATAATGTATAAATAAGTCTATAAATGTGGAATATGTGAATTTAAGAAGATTTACAGATGACATTATTAAGCTACTTTCTTTTTTTTATTACCATGATGAGTATAGTATCCAAACAAATACATACCAAAAATTAAATGTATTATATTAAGGATATATGCAGCCGTATGTCTCTGTGTGTAAAATTACATTAATTCTTACAGTTTTCCTTTTTCAGTGGTTTGTTTTTTTTTATCTGCAGAGGAAACAAAAACCAAAAGAATATTTGTGATTGCGAAAAATGTACGTGACTTATTATAATATATATATATTTTGGAAAGAAATTTAAATATAATAAATAATAATATTATAATTAGTTAAATTTGATGCATATAAAAAGGGAAATGTAGTATTAGAATTGGGTGTCCCATACGATACGTTGTAATCGATAGCTATGCGTGTATGATAATTTTTTGTAAATGAAAAATGGTTGAGAATGGTTTTTTTTTATGCAAAAGTTGTGGTCATACCCCAGTAACACTGTCCGTTCGTTCGCGAAATGTCCGCATTATATGTAGTAGTCCGTAGTTTCGATCCGAGGAAATATCTATGGATACGACGGTCCGCTGGAATTTTATATGATGAGTGTAACCGTGTCCATGAATATTTATATATAAAAATGTCCTTGGATTATCTGTATATTTCCGATGATAATTTCTACGGATTCTCCTTAGAAGTATTTCTCTTTGCAATTATTCCACAAAATATCCTTAAAATTTATATTCATATTTTTTGTGAGCAGATACACGAATTTTGACAAAAATATCTTTGTATTGTACATGTATTTTGGAAAGTAATACCCTTGAATTGTCCGTATTAGCAGAATACATTTTGTTATGACGATGATGCCAAATCACGGTTTGATTCAGTTTTTCACCGAACGACCAGAAGTTCTAACCGCGGATAAAATCCATGAAAAATCTTACAAAATTCCACGGAAATATATAGATGAGTTGAGTTGCTGGTTGTCTTAAAAATTATGGAAATAAATTACGAAGAGTGAGGATTATATCTATTGATAAGCGAAATATACAAAATTTAAACCACCGTTTTGGATAATTGATGAAATAAATTATGAATACGATACCGCGGATATATGTTGGACATATTACCCATACAATTCAAAGATTTCAATTGACCTAAATAAAATACTATTATATATTAAGTGGAACATTGGGCATTCTTTGGACAACTTCCAATATATCTTTTCCAATGCAAATATGTGGGTTTTTTCGAATTTATAATCACGCAAATCTGATCCGCACATCATATCATCAGATAATAAACTATATACCTCACCTTCTCCTTTATACCTTATTATCTGTAATATATTCACTTCATTTATTTGACAAAGTTTTTAAATTCATCTTATTACATCAGCAGAGCGGTACGTACGTGCCAGACGAACACGAACACATATACCTACGAGCGTAAATACATTCCCTTATTTCATATAAAATTTATATAGATTTATTTTTTTTTTAAAAAAATTCCACTCATTACCTATTCAAATTTTCATTATTTTATCAACATTTAATTAAATATGCATACCTACACGTAACATTTATATTTGTACGTCAGATATATTGATCCAATTATCGTATACAGAGTTCAAAAAACATTATTACAATTACATTACAATCATTTTGTTAATAAGTTTGATATTCTATTGTATAATAATAAAAACAATAATATAAATGTTATGTGTTAAATTAATATAAATATAATTAAAATTACAATATCAATATTAAAATATATAAATTAATATATTGGATATAGAGGATAAACTGGCCAATTCGTGTACACTATACGGAATTTGTGTTATCCGAAGTAGAGGTGTAAATAATATTTAAATTGATCGGTTTAGCACTGCACATTTGAAGATAGTGTGCATACAATTAGTTATTTGCATAATATTTGATATATAGCTTTTTTTAAAATCAATACGGATGAAATAGATCGATCTTAAACACACACAAACACAGTAATAAAAAAAAAATTTAAGGACATCCCGCATTTACTTGCAAAATTATATAGACAGAAATTCGACCGATAAATAACCGTGCGTAAATTTCAGTAGTAAATTTTATACAAACAAATTTTGATAGCAATACAGTAAATAAATCGGGTGCAAAATGAAAGTGTGCAAAAAAAATAGTGTGTCAGCAAAAGGGAAAAGGAGAGCCGAAGATCAATGCAATAATAGGGTGATGCATTAGAATCCTTAAAAATCGGGAGTGGAAGACGTTAGCTGTGTCGAAAGTTTGGTTTATAGAAGAGCATGTTAAAGAAAGCTAAAACCGAATCAGGACAATAATTTAAAATTTGCAGAAGATATACGTATTCGGCAATGGAACTTAACTGAAACCACACTGTCGCACTTTCTCGTCATCTTTATGATTCATATGAGGTTCAATTATACCATTCAAAGAATTGTAGCTATATAGGCACATTGTCTCTACATATTTTTCTTCTGATGTGGTTTAATGACAACTTTGCAGTACTGCTATGTATTCATTTAGCTAAACATGATAAAACTTTATACGAATAGAGACATTTTCACATTTCAATATTCTTAGATGATCTAAAAGCACACAGTTTCTATTATTTTATTATAATTTGTACTCGAATTCATCGCAGTTACTTAACGATGTCATTCAAATCAAATTGGAATTGTCTTGGGTCGATTATCAAACAGTACAGGAATAATACCAACATATCCTGAAGACTTTATTTGGTATATATAGTTACGATACATCTTAAACAACAGCACAAACAAGATTGCAATAAAAATTATATTTACAAACGTTTTACCACCGCAATAATTTTTAGTGTTACAACCACAAATAACTACAATATAAATATTTATTTACAAAATTTGTCTGTGAAATTCTTTAAGATTAATCATTATTTTGGGTGACATGAAGTCTAATTGGTGTATTTATTTTATTATTTACTTTTCCAAAGAGTACATAGACGTTATTAATTTAATATTATTAATTAACATTCATTCACATTATACAGCGGTCCCGGTAGAGTTTATGTTTCAGTAGCAGCAGTTTTTTATTTCTTGTTTATTTAAATTTATATATACTTTTATATTTTCTTTCAGTTAATTTAAATATTTATTTTAATTATTTTAATATTTATTTTAATAATGTATATATGATTTCGTATTAGAATTAAACATTCCGTTTATATTTTAATATAATACACACGCATTCAAAAATATTAAATTTAAAACAAATATTCGGGGTAATTCACCGAAACTTATATATTAATTAATTACACAGTTAAAAGTAAATTTAAATTAAAGCCTCACAAATAACATATAGAAAATATTTCGATTATGATCGAGTTTTACGCACAAACTGGTAGTTTTCCCTTCTAATAAATAGTACACATAAAATATGAACATATTATTTATGTAAATTTTTTATCACATGACACACTATCATAAATTTTTAATAAAATACAGACACACCATAAAAAATTCTCATATATATATTGTAGTATATGTAATTTATTTATTTATCCATTTGAAATCAAAATTGTAATTGAAAATAATATATACCGAACATATTTTAATTAAAATGAAATAACTATTAAATAGAGTCAAAGGTTAACAAAAATATCGGTCATTTAAGTAAATAATATTATATATTATTTATTAATTTACGTTTAAGTGTATATCGTATATTTTTTTTGATATATAATTGTATGTATTGCGCAAAGAGCTATACTCGCTTAAAAAGTCTAGGAATGGAAAAATTCGACTATTTGGTTATAATTTTGTGATTTACAAAATGATTAGAAAATTATTTAAACAGTAAAACTAATAGATTTTCAACAATTTGTCATGTTTACTTGCGACCGCTTATCTTCTGAAGTCTATATTTAACTCAGAAATGCTGTCCATCATAGAGCAGAAATTCTGCCAAACGAATGCCTTAGAGATTTCCTCATTTTGCGTTATTTTTGGGCTTAATATTTCTAATATTTCTTTGCTTTGACTCTCAACCTTAACATTCGCTTAAAAATCATCCTCCTATATTACTTCTAGTTCCGTACAACATACCAAGGAATATAATACTGGGTTCTTCCTCTAAAGGTAGAAGGCTCGACCGAAAATCCTTTCAACAAAACTACATGTATAACATTTATAGCTGTCTCTCCACATTCCCAGTAAGTTTTGGTATTTGTTTTACCGTCAACCATATAAAATTTTCCCACAATACTTCTTGATATTTTTTTGTCTTATTTGTGTGTCGAGGAATTTTAATGGTTTTAACCATCTTTTTCTTTAAGCGAGTTACATATTCGAAAGCTAAGAGGCCACCACAAAACTTCCTCCGCCGTAGCTACTCATACCACCTCCATGCGGTCTGTTGTGTACATAAGCGACTGTAAAACTGTTCATATTTCTTTCCTAATCAGAATGCACTGTCAATGACTATATCGAATTCACCATTCACCTAATGCAAATACTTTGGTTTTTTGAACAGAATATACATTTATTTATTTGTACTTTAGTTTAAAATATTGAAGAAATTGATTTAACAAAATAAGATAATAAAAAATGATGTATGGCTAAATTTTATTATATAAATTACAATGTCGCATGGTAAACTAAAATTATTTTATTGATATTCTTCGTATATGTATATGTGACATGATAGGATGTGATACATCATTTTTACTAATTTATTTGATAAAAATATTATTATGTACTTTTAAATTGGGTTAATAAAATTAATATGAATTGACATTAAATTGTGAACCATCACATGTATTAAGTTCAATATCTTATTTTGATGTACTCTGAGATGTATTTTCTCAGGGTTAATAAATTGCAGAACAGGGTTAATTCACGCTAAGTAAATCCTTCAGCATCCTCTCTTCTCCATCATAGATCCATCCGTAAAAATTGTAATCACACCGATCACTTTTCACACGGTGAATAATAGTTTTATGGCAACTCTTAGTCCTGCGTTGATTTCATCCATTTGCATATCCGCACTTAAGTAATTCGGTTTTACAAGATTCATTACACTTCTATACTAATATAGAATGTTACAGTTTGATGCCATATTATAATTCAACCTAAGCGCAGTGATTATCGCCGTATTTTTGTAACAAAGAAATTCCTGCCACAGTGATGCGTATTGCAATCTTTGTTTCCGCGCTTTTTTTCCACAAACGAACGTGCCTCCTATTCCATATATATATAGGTTAATTCCGAATCTAGGTATACTTCATTGTGGATACGTTCAAATCGGATCTAAAAATTTTCAAGAGCTCCACAGATACAGAAAAGGAGATAATATCTCAATCTTCAAACATAAATCAGCCATTTGAATGTTATTGTTTACTCTGCAACCTCGATCTACATCGCAATGCCACCATTATTTAGATTGTCTTTGACGACCCCAAACAAATACCGTCTGTGTTGGTTTCCGAAGCTATTATGAATGCTGGTTTACTATCTTAAAGACACGGTGGCAAAGAAATTATAACGTAAAAGTATAAAAAATTTATGAAAACATAATTTTTATATTTTAAGAAACTTGGTTCGAAACTGACGTTATATAAACCCATTTTAATTAAAAACCCATATTCTAGTTTAATTACAACACGATATTTTTATTTGTTTGTATACTCGAGAAACGATATGCAATGTTTTTATAGACTGCACGCAATCAATCGTTCAATTGAACGACAATTATTTTAAAATGATTTTTTTAAAATTAATAATTTAACAATTTATTTGTGCATTTTATGCTATTGTAGCTCTCTTATGCGTGTTGTTAATAAATAATTTGTGGTAATATTTATTCGTTCGTCTGTTGGTATTGAGTATTGAGACACGAACAGCATTAAGTTTTTTTAAAATTAAATAAGAAATGCTCTGAATTAGTTGCTATGGTATATAATAGAGGTTAATATTAGACAATATATTTTAAAATTTACCATGCCGTCCATGAAAAATTACGCTATAGTTAGAAGTTTTTTGTTCTATACAAATGTGTTCACTATTTAGCAGATCCTCTGTAGTTTTCATATTATTATTATTATTATTATTATTAATAATATCATTTTCCTTTATTTATATATTTATTGACAGAGATTATATTATCGATTACTTAAATCAACAAAATAATAATATTGAATATGAAACTATATGTGCACACACGAGTATAAATAATATTATATAGCTAAGCAAAAAAAAAATAGCAAAATCATCTTCAGAAAAACAACATTTCATTTTTATTTATATTCATATAATAATTGTTTATTATTATTATATATTTTATATTAGAATTTCCATATATAAAACTATTATTTGTTGCAAAAAAATAAATAAAAAACTGTATACAAATAAACTAGTAAAAAAAATAAAAATAATCAATGTACGTAATGTCAATAATAAAATAACATGGAAAAAAACGTCATCATAAATAAATGTGTAAATAAATTAAAATATTTATATCTGGCTGCTGTGTCTGTATAAGTTAGACATGTGTGAATGAATATACGTCAAAATATGAAATAAATAAATTATATTCTCTGGAAATTAGAATATTATATTCATACTGTTATCGCTTCATTAATAGAAAAAACATTATTATTCTAATGTATATCGGCAGATATTACAATAAAAACGCATCATTTAAATTAGTCATCAAAAATGCTGCAGCAATGCGTATATTTATTTATTATTTACTAAATATTCTTTTCTTCGCATATAAATACTCTCACAAATTATCTTCTATATACACAAATATGCTGTACATAATCCTAAAATATATATAACAATATGTTGTAAATAACTTAACTAACTATAATATATACGCACACATAGTCACAACATTTAAGGGACACACTGTGGCATTTTTATCCACAAATTGTCCTGTTTAAACCTAAATTCAATAATATAAACCATATAGATAAAATAATAAATATTATTAAAATGATGAAAATCCGCAATAAGGAACTCATGCCCTAGTAACAATTTGTCCGTACTTTGAAAAATGAGGAAAATTTACGTGCAAAAAAACCCACATATTTTCCATGGAAAAGATATATTGAAATTTGTCCAAAGAATGTCCATAGATTTTATTTAGGTCAATTGAAATCTTTGGATTGTCTTGATAATATTTCCAACGGAATATCCGCACTGTATTGTACTCATAATTTATTTCACCAATTATTCAAGACAAATTTTGTATATTTCGCTTATCAATAGATATAATCCTCACTCTTCGTAATTTATTTACATAATTTTTAAAACAACCAGCTGCTTAATCTATATATTTCCTAGGAATTTTGTAAGACTTTTCATGGATTTTATCCAAGGTTTTTTTGTTCTTGTTGTATTAATTCAGAAAAAAAATGCACAATCGAAAATAAATACACGGACGATCCAAAGATATTTTTGTCAAAATCCGTAGATCTGCTCACAAAAAATATAAATATAAATTCTATGGATATTCTGTGGAATAATAACAACGAGAAATACTTGAATGGAGAATCCGTATAGAAATTATCATCGGAAATATACCGATAATCCAAGAACATTTTTATATAAATATCCATGGACACAGTTGCACTCATCATATAAAATTCTAGCGGACATCCGTAAAAAATCTATAGATATTTCCTCGGATTAAAACTACGGACTACTACTTATAATGTGGAAATTTTGTTACTGATAATTATAGTCTACCCCGAGAAATAGCATTCAGTTTTCAATATCACTATATTTGGCAGAATTTCAGAATATATTCAATCGCCAATCTTTCATAGAATCGATTTTTAAAATCCATACACCGCGTTCAAAAAATATGACCGATTTTTCAATCGATGGCAGAGAAAATTTAAAGAAATGTATGGGGTATCATTATTTCATAAAAAATTTCACTGACTTCAAAAAGAAAATCGATAATATTTTTTGAACGTGTGAATCGATTTTAAAATTCTCTTCTATAAATAATTGGAAATTGATTATAGTTTTTATACACAAAAATGGAAATTCGTTAAACTATGGTCCGTAATTGAAATAGATGATAATTCTTAAAAGTCAATTCTCCGGCAAATTTAGTTCGGTGAACATTCCAATGTTTTTTCCATAATGTAGTCTATTTTCAACTTAAACATACCAGAAAAATATAATTATTACACATATTGTAATCTGAAAACATTTTTTCATTGTTAGTGATCTATTTACTTGAGTATAATTTTCTTGGTATTGCAGATAAATTACAGGCGTTTACTAGAAGTTAGTGTGAAATTTACATTTACACACCCACATATACAAACACGTACCCAAACGACGAAAAATTACGTGAAATTATGTACATGTGTCTCTTTATATATAGGCGGTCTTAATTATAAAGATTTAACATAACCTTGTGAGGACATCTACGAAATTACCGGAAACATCAAATGGAAGACAAAATCGATAACAATATACCAAAATTTGATATATTAATAATTTTCTACAGAATTGTATAATATACTTTTTCCGGTAAAAGACGGTTTTGTCTTCTATTTGAAAGTTAGCGTAATTAGATTAAAGTGTTTTTATGTAGTGTCTATAGTCTTAATGTTACAAACCATTGGTGGGGTAACCTATTAGTTAAAAAAATTCCATAGAATAAGATTATATTAATAAAGATACTTAGTGGTATGGAGCTGATGTTTATTAATCATCATTCAATTCCCACTATTTTCATTGGAAATTTTTTAGCTGCTTTGTTCGTTTATGCAATGAAATGAAAAACTTTGAAAATATGGTGTTCGACCGCTACTCAAAAATTAATAATGCCACATAACTCTGGGCTAAAATCTACCATATAAAAATAATTGCATTATGAATACTAATCTATCTTTCATTAATTTGTATATTGCTATATACTCCAATGCGGCGGAGTAATTTACCAACTTGGCTGTAATGAAAGGTTTATTATAGATACCACCTATATAAGCTTCACTTGAAGCAATACATGTTTGTGTACATTATATTTTTTGACTATGTGTATATTATATTTATTGCTTTGATAACATATAACAAAAAAATACATAATATTCCATATATACAATCGTCTCGTAACCATTTCTATAGAGATATTATATTTGTGTATGTTAAATTGTAGTATGTGAAAAATACATGATATAATTTATAAAAAGATATGTAATATAACAGCAGCAGCATCAGCAGCAGCATCAGCAGCAACAACAGAGCAACAATTCTCACGAAAAAGCATCACCACCACCACCACTATACAATAAATACACACACCACAACATGATTTTTACAAACTATTTTGAAATATATTATAATACAGCATTTTGTTGATATGATAATAATAAAAATAAATATATTTTCAAATTTACAATAGCCACAGTTCAGTTGAGTTGAAATTAAGCAACTGAATGGACGGACGACGGACTAAATGCGTGCGTTTTAGTTTTATTATTTTTATTTAATTATTTATTTTATTTATATATTTTAGAATATTATTATTCAATTTAACTAACTAACGCGTTTCGTTGCGTCTTATGTTCAATATAAATATTTATAGGTATAATTTTTCGTTAGCAATAAAAATTATCGCATTTGTAAAATAATTAATAAATTTATGTGTGTATGTGTGTGTAATTAGTTATTTAAATAAATAAACAAATAAATTATTAAATATTAGCGCGAGTTAGTTAATTATTAATTATTTAAAAAGTGATTCGTGCCTAACACACACACACACATGAGATGGTTTATTTTTTAATATATTTATAATAATATTATTAAATTATATATATATAACACTGTGCACCAGCATTAGCATCAGCATCACCACCATCACCACCATCACCACAACGATATATCGACGTGTATTATCAATGTGAATTGTTATACCATATATTATAAAATAATTTAAAATTGAATCCAGTTTATTTTTATGTATTTTATTAAATTTCTTATATATTTATCATTTCAAATATAATCAATAATAGACAAATTTGATAATGATTAATTATTAATACAATAAAATATTTTAAGTTGCCGACACAATTGAAAAAATAAATATTAAATTAATATACTAGAAAAAAAAAACAAAAAAAAAAAAAGTGTTGTCCTCTGTCTGAAGTGCGTACAATATATATTTTTTGTGTTTATTTTTAAATTTAAATTTTAAAATTTAAAATAAATAAAAATCAATAAAATTATATTTTTGGTACAAAGAAACGAATAATAAATAAATGAGGTTTTAAAATTTTAAATATATTTTATATATTATATATTAATAATAATACGAATTTTGTTAATTACTTTGATATATATACGATAAGCAATAGTCAAAGTGATGAATATCAACACCACCACCACCACCACCACCACCACCAGCATCACACCATCATTTGATATGGAACAAAAAAACCGTCATCACATTTAAATTTATAATTACAATTTTAATAACACACATCTTTTGTTTTTGATATATAAAAAAAAGTTAATTGTATATAATTTATTAAATAATAATCTTTAATACTATACGAATTATACGTGTGTGTGTGTGTTTGCGAACTCTTGTTCTAAATTCAAAACAAATTAAATAGAAAAAAAAGTTCAATAGCCTCATTCTTGTATTGTCGCCGCCGCATCAAAAATAAATACACATAACAAAGAACCATAATAAAATAACATCAAAATTCTGATGTTATTATGTACCGTGAAAATACCAAGAATACAAAGCTACATTTGAATACAAATAATTTCATGTCATATTATTAGAGAAAAATAAAAGATAAATACCGTGGACAAAATATTCGCTGGCTGCTTTGGAAACAGCTGTGTGAAATATAATAGATATCAAATTACATCATCCACGATTAAAAGTTGATTTTTTTTTATATACAATGTAATGGGTAAAGTGACAAAACAGAAACTAACCCACCCAATTTATTAAAAATATAATAATAAAAGTGATTGACAATTATATGTTTGTTTTTTTATTTTTCAATCAATCATATGATTTATAAATTATTTGCTATCCAATAAAATTAAATATATATGAAATAAACAGAGCACTTCTAATAAATAAATAAATAAATAAATAAATAAATAAATAAATAAATAAATAAATAATATGTGTAATAATAAAATATTTATAATATGGCAATCGATGTTTTAATTGGTGTCCTACTATTATTATCGGCTATCGTTAATTTATTGGCATTAGGAGCATTTTGGGTGACACCCGGTTTACGCACAACAGCCAATCGATTTGTTATCAATTTATTAATTGTTAATTTAATTGGTTGTATAACACTTATACCATCATTATTTTTAACAACAACGATAATTGCATCACAACAACAATCAGCCGCAGCCGTCACCACTTCATCATTAATAGATTCCACTAATAATAATAATAATAATAATAATAATAATAATAATAATAATAATAATAATGTTAATAATATTAGTGATGATTTGCAATTATTAAATAATGATTATTTAATAAATAATATTATAAATAATAATAGTGTTGATTATGCAGATGATGGTGATGATGATAATAATAATAATAGTAATAAATTATTTGAATCTCGTTTAAATTGTGAAAATACAGAAACACCACAAATTAAAGATTGTACCAAAATTTCAATTGAAAAAAATAATAATATTTTAATTGCCGAAATTGATGAAGAAAATATTATTATCAATAATAATAATAATAATGATGATACTGATGATGATATGGCTGATGATGATGGCACACATATTAATGATAATTATATAAAATATTTAACAAGATGTTGGGCTGTTGATTTAGTGGCGGCATTAGGTAAATGAATTTTTTTTATTAATTTTTCTATTCCAAATTATATAATTTTTAATTTTTTTTTCATCGTCGCGATTACACTTTGTGATGCAAACTCGACTTTCTTGACTTAGCTCACTCAATTCATATGAAACGCATTTTCCTTTAATTTTGTACCATATGGCCAATGCGAATTTAAACGATCAGAAATGTGTTATCTTACTTAATACATTTAATGAATCGACCAGTTGTTTTTGTGCATCGTCTTTATCCAATAATATTTGCAATTTTGTATCTTAGAAATTTTTTTTTTTTTGTGATTTTCCATTATGTTTATTCACACAAAAATCACCACTTTTAAATTTAACCATGCATTTGATGGATGTTAGTTTTCTACAAATGAAACAATAACAACAAACCCTTCCCGAAAATCACGTTTTTCTATAGTAGAAAAAGAAAACAATTATTGTACAATTTCTAATCGAGCGAAAAAAATATGTACTGATTGATTGTCGTAATGTTAATCAAGTCATCCTTCCGCAGTAGTGTTTCTCGGCATTTCCAGAATCTGGTTTGAAGGTTACATGTCTCCTTTATTGAGTGCATAGGTGAATTCCATAGTAAACCCAATAGCCTTTTGCTTGTTAAAGCCGGACATTGACATACGACATTCGCTACATTCTTTCGTCTTTCATATGCATATGTATCTTTCGATAGAATTTCCATCATGTCCTGAGTAATAATTGTCACTAATTCCTTAACGGATGCTTAGAACTCCTCTGGTGTTTGTACCTGAGAAAAACATGAAGCTAATTTAGATTGTTTATATACTTTATATATTTCTCTTAGATTAGATCCGTCACCATACCACCACCAATGGCGCAGTACGTCACCGTATTACTGAAAATCATGGTTGATCTACTTATTTTATCTATAGGCTGTCCATCGTTTCATTTCCATCGATCCGAACGTGTGTCCCGCTTTACCCAAACCGGGGTGAGCACGCTATCCGGTTTAGTTTTTGGACACATTCTAAAGCCAAAGATGTGCTCATATGTTCCTCCGTTCCATATAGTTATAATTACCAGTTGGTTATCTCGTGCAATATTCATATTATTTCACTGCACCAGACTCACTATGTTTCTGGCATTACAAATACAATAACATTTTACATTCATTTAATACAAAAAAATTAGAAATTTAATAATTAATTGACCAAATTCGATGTCATGGCTGCACAAATAATAATACTCCATTATGTATAAATTGGCAAATTTAAATGATTTTTCTCAAATCTCAACCTAGCAATTTATTTGGCTTTAGCAGAAAAACCTATTTAATAAGCGCACATATTTTTCGACTGCGGTCTGTAATTATTTAATCAATATTATTGTTATTATTGCAATATTATGTTAAAGTTAAGTAATATTGTTAAACGTATATGTTGTAAACGTTCATCAAGGTAACTCCACTATTTTGTTAATCTATTACACTGCTTTAGCATTATGTCACCATTTCAGCATATAAAATCAATTATATTATAAAAATTCAAAGATTCGTCATCTCAAATCCCCAAAAAGTGTGACCGCAATATAATTTAACATTATAATATTTCAATTACAATTTGGTTTTTTTTTTTTCCAAAATTGCATCATACCAAAAAAAAATATGTTAAATTATTAAGACCATAACTTAGTTTTCATCCGTCTTAATATAAAATTCATCCAGGTAAGCAATGGTTATCAGTTTTGTAAACATAAATCCATTTTTCAATTCTGTGATAAGTGGAACGCGATCAAATGTTTTTTTTTTCGAATTATCCTTTTGCACTAATTTGATTTTAACGCAATAGCTTACCGATTGTTTGAAAAATGCGTTACACACAGTTCTTGGGCAGTTTTTTCGCATCCAAAGTTTTCACCATATGTATAGCATTTGTTGATTATTATTTGTTCGGAAGGATACAGTACCCGCTTGCTATACACGTTTCCGAAATGTAAAAGAATAGCGAAAATGTATAGCCCAAAATTCAACGTCGTTGTATAGACACAAGCAAAGCAAACAGAGACGAGGGAAAAAGTTGTTGAAAATGATATGAAAAATACTTTAATATAATAACTTTCATGCCAAAAACGATCGGAAACTAAGTTAATGTCCCAATAAAATATAGTATCATCCAAAATTAAAATACATATTAATTTTTAATAAATGTCTAATAGAATTTTTGTTTGATATTTTATTTTACATTTAAAAATTATGTGTCGCGCTAACCTACGCATAAAATATCATAAAACTGAAAATTGTACGATTTTTTTTTAATATTTGTCTTATTTTTTTTTAACTATTATTGTATTTATTTATTTTGTCGGAACAATATACAAATACAAACAACAATAAAATATAATTAAAAAATCGTATGATTCATACATTTACTAATAAATATTTATTTCATTATTTTATTTTCTAAAGTATTTTTCCATTTGGTATAAATATAAAAATATATGGTGATGATGAATACTCCTCGTATATTATATCATTTGTTTTTAATTAATAATAATAATAATAAAAATAATAATAATAATGTCAATAGACCGAAAATCTTTCTCATTTGGAAAATATAACACACGTCAAAAAAATTAAATAAAATGATGAAGAAGAGTTGTAGTGTATGGATGGGGGCCAATGACTTAATATAATTATTATTATTAATTATAATTTAATATATTCGTATATATGTAATTCTGTGCGTGAGACTGCGACACTGGAGGCTAATGTACATGTTATTAATTTGACGAAGGTTATTTTAATAATGGATGGAGTATTACACACACACACACACAAACACACAAATAGAAAGTATACAATATAAAATAAATATTCACTGCATAAACTCTTTCTTTCAATAGCAAACAATTTTATTTTAGGACACACATAAGCTCAAAACATAAATAAATTGATAAATTGAATTGAATTCCATAATTTGTAATTTATTTACACGCTTTGTCCGAAACGTAATCGGATGGGGTTTTAAAAAGCGAGAGTAAACAATTAATTTATTTATTCACAAAATGTTTTTCGTCCTCAAATGATGTACATATTAATTGGCATATGCGTTCAACCCGCACATCAAATGATTTTTTTATGATGTCTCCAATTAGAATGTTGTTACGTATTTATGTGACTATAATTGACATTGTTCAATGTTTTCAATTGCGATGCAACCCGGTTTCATTACATTGCCAGCCAATTGGGAATTTAGGGAATAGAAAATAGTTATATGCAGAGCTAAATCGTGCGTACAAATAAGTTTTTAAGAAATTATCATGAATGCGTGCGTTTTTAATGCAATGTCTTTGGAATGGAATCAATTTGAGTACAATTATTTGATCATTAGTCAATTCTGCACTTTTCGTAGACCAATTTTTTCAATTAATATCTCATGAATTTTCGAAATACAGATATTTATTTTAAATATATACAAAATTAAATAAATATATTAAGATAATAGCGCAGATGGCTTAGTCCATGATATTGAAAATTTTTATAATGTTCTTTTGTTAATAATTTTATAATAATTTTGTGCCTTTAATATTATTTCTCAATTGCATTTATGCTTTTTTCAATGACACAAATCTGTCAAGTCGAGTACATGCAGTGAGTTTCCAATGAAAATGGGATTTGTGTATGACAAAGGAAATATTGTAATTTATAGTGTAAAAACATTAACTTTCGGTTGTGTTAAATTATAAATGTCATCATCTCATACATGCGAAAAAGACAATTCAATCTAAAAACCTTTTTGAATTTTTGGAAAAAATACTATATAACATATGTATTCTTGTATCTGACGGGACAATCAAACAATAACTCACTCCATATATTATTAATAATTCAAATTTTCATACAAATTAATTTATTTTCATTCCATAATTTGTCACTTGGTTCAATAAACTATAGCTCTGCATGGAAATTTGTGTCCACTAACATCAGCAAATAATTTTAGCTAATTGTGTAGTTTTAATACAGAAACGACAGTTATACTGCTGCCTGTATGTTTGATTGAATTCTGAATTCTGTAATCTTTGATGTTGATGTTTAACGCGATAACAATTAACCAATGATCAAATGATGTGCTCTTTAAAACCAACACATCAAAACAAAATGCAGAAATTTTTTTTCCAGTTAAAAATTTTCCATAACTAAATTTATCACTTTTAAATAATAATAATAATAATAATAATAATATTAATAATAATAATATGTATTTTTATAAGAGAATACAGGAAAAACGAAAGATGTATATGAAAATGAAATGATAACAAAGAATTCCAAAGAATGTACAAAGGAAATACATATTCATATGGTTGTCTGACCTGCCTAATATAACAACGGCCTACCTAACTACATCTCTATAAATAGTAAATGCATACGTACAATATATTAAACACACAGTAAACTTAAGATATAAATTAATGTAATAAACACGTACGAGGTGTAACTATAAATTATCGAGACTAATGCTATAACATATCTTAAATTGAAATTTATGCATATTTAGTTAGTCACAAGCATTCCATCCTCTATTGTTACAATGCTCTATGCGAATTTTCCAGTGTTCAAAACAGTGGTGGAAGTCTTCGTCGGTGAAACTCCTGTATGACGCGTGCCCCATTTTCTTTCACATCTTCAACGGTCTGAAATATTGTTCCTTTTAAAATTCAGATTTGATCTTGGGGAACAGACAAAGTCATATCGAATAAGTCGGATCGTCTAACACTGGGATGTAATACTTGGCTAGGCTACATTTACATATAGACAATGCATTGTGACAATTTTTGGCACCATTTTCGCACACCCCTTTTGCATATTATAATTGTCGTCAAATTGGATTAGCTTATCGAATTTTTTAGAATATTTTTATCTGTTTTCAACGTATAAAGAAGATCCGGACATGCATCATCATCCTGCAGTGTACGTGATAAACATTCATTACCATATATACTTCTTTAAATATAAAAGATAAATTTCGGTAGTTAGACACGGAATGGGACAGCAATCGAAAGAGGAAGCCGCACGCTTAGCAGCTGTCGGTCGTACGGCTTTGGTGCATGCATAATTTTTCTGTAAAAGCATCAATCTCGTTATTTAATAGCTACACCTTGCGTTTTTACATAAAGATATCTTAATGCATAGTATAGTTTTAAATTGAAGATAACATTAATTTAAGTTCTACAATATTTACAATGATGTATCTAATATAATTAGCATTTTGATATTTTCATATATGTTATTTATAAAATAATGCCTGAGGCCAGTGTCCTTTTTTTTTTATTTTGTATGTTGTATGAGGAGAAATACATTTCAAAGAAATATACTAAAATGTATAATTAGCAAATATTTACATAGTAATTTATTTATAGCACTGACTATTTTCATCGTATATAGTTATGTACTTTAAAATACATCAATGAAAGACAATTCCTTGTAGTGAAATTAATAGTTGGAAAATGCCTTACATGGGAATAAAAATAATTTAAAAATTAATTGCGGGTTTTGTCATGCAAGATGTATTTATTTGGGTTCAAATGTATAATGAATTTTCGTTTAATGTGTCATATTTTTTTACTCCTTGGGATAGCATAAAAGCACGCCCATCTTCAAGATGAGATTGGGTTACTAAAAAATAAATACGAAATTTTATTTTATCGAGTTCAACACATTGCCAATTTTTTAATTAAATAGTTTGGGTATATCCTTAGTTGAAAGGTAATCAAATAAATTTCTAGAATTTATTAAGAAAACGTAAAGTGAGAACCTCTTTCTCGCTGTGCAGACGTCTTCAATGCGTACACTATCCTCACATAGAAAATTTAATCAATATTGAATGAGAAAAATGGAAAAATTGTATTATTTTAGAAATATTTTCAGTAGTAATTTATCTTCCTGATATTCTATTCAAAATTCAATGTTAAATAAGTTTTCCGTATTTATTCTTAACATATTTGTCAAACATTGTTTCTCAGATTATCTATATGGGGCAAGAAATATTTTAATAATGTGTAATTAATAATGTGTAATTATTTATTGGGTAATTTTTCTATACTCATATTCTATCTTAATAACAAAAATGTATATATTTGCGAAGTTCCTGGAATTTTAAGTGGAACGGAAATTAAATTAAAATCATATTGTTAATATTTCTTTCCCATAAGAGATAATCTGATAAAAAAAAATGTAACCTTCCCAGTATAGCAAGATTCTCATTAGTTTTTAAATAAATTTTGTTTCATGTTTCTGGAAACATCTGGAAATAGTAAAAATATACAAATAATTTCATTTTCCACATAACATTAACAATTAGTGCAGTAGTGACGAGATGTGACGGCATGCAATATTATTATTTATATGTAAAGGTATATATCTTAATTTTATATTTTGAGTACGAACATATATGACTTTGACTTGACTTGATAATAACATTTGATAATTACTGGATTTTGTAATTTGTTATTCAGATAACATTAAACACAATTTTTATATTAAATATTTTCATCATCATGCACTTGACAAATAGATAATAAGTTTAAATTGGCTGGGATAATTACTAATATAAATAAACTTAAACTATGCTTGTTTTGTTAATTATAACATGCGATTTATTTATAATATTTTAAGTTATTGTTGTGACTCTATAATCATTATACAAATACAAACACATGCATAATTTATGTAGGAAATTTTTAAAATAAATAGTTAATATATTATAACATTTATAAATAAATTGGCGATAACAAATATTTGAAATTTAAACATAAATTTTGAAACGAATAAATAATCAATGAATGAGAACATTGCACTCATGACATTATATGTTTTTATAGTATTTTGGTGTGGTGTGTGTATGGTTCAAATGGTATTTGGTATTTTATATGAATGACTAATCTTCGTTAAGAGATAGATAAAATTATATTTTTCGTTTTATTCATAAATTTTATTATTTATTTGATTTACAAATTTTTTTCAAAGAATTTTTATATTGGGAACTTGAAAAAGTCCATGTGAAGCGCTCACCATTAGTTTTGAAATGACTGGATAGGATTATAGCAACCGTATATATGCTTTGTCGCGAACCAAACAGATACAGAGATTGGTTTCGACGCATTAAAAATTATGAATTTAATGTTGAAGTTAAATATTTGAACTTACAGAATTACTTAGAAGTTAATCACACAAATGTTTAAATGCATGAGAAATTATTCAAAAGCAAGGAAATTGGGTGCAGTATTAATTGGAGCCAAAAGTGACGTTGAATGGCGTTTTTTTACGTCTGAAGAGATGCTCCGCAATGACAAAAAGGGAAAGACATTTTGCATCGTATCGTGGCTGATGATAAAAATTGGTTAAACTATAGAAAATTCTGTTATGTTTCCTTCAAACTCGAGCTCTATATTTATTTGATGGTTGTAGTGTATTTTATGAGATCTTCAAAAACAACGAAACACGATCACGCGAAATCGATATCGGCTATAATTGATGCTTTAAGATTTTAACATCATTTAAGGAAAAACTTGGCACAGTAATTTTGCAGGATGACGACGTTCAGCAAATCCGATGATAGTCAGATTGTTCCGGTTGTCGATCGATGACTTATGGCTGAGTAACAATTCCGTTCTTATGATTCGATGGATAATCTCAAAAGCGGACTCGTTATTTTGGTATACGGTACTCGTATGCTGCCAGAAAGATTTATTAGTATAATTAGAGTCGCTAGCGATGAACATTACTTTCAATATCATGTTCGTTACTATAATTTATTTAAATTTTACATTAATTTCCAAGAAAACTTATTCAAGTTCCTGATTTATTTATTTTTCCAATTTAATATATGGTATATATTGTATGTTTTTAAAATGTCGCATTCAAAATGTACAACTTTAAATTCTCGCAAATATTGATTTTATAATTAATTAATTTTTATTAGACAAAATATTATATTGAAAAGAATAAATATAATAATGGGAAAAAAAAAAAATTGGTTTACCTTCGAATGGAAAAAATTCACCTTTAAATTTATGTATTCCTCTATGCGACAAACAATCAACAATCGATCCAATCTATCGCTGTATAATAAAACAAAAAATAAATAAATATAAATATTATTAAATGTCTTTTTATTTGTTATTGTCTCTCACCACCACACACCGCTCGATTGTTGTCGCATTTTAAAACAATTTTGACCATGATTAATTTTTTCAAATTTATAATATTTAATAATATAATAATATATTTATTTATTGGTAAATGCTAAAGATGTTTTCTCTAACAATAAGATGATGACGTAAATTTACACAAATATTCATTTTTACGTATATAGATGATCATATTAATATGATCGCGATTATGCTTAATTAAATATTTATGTTTAAGTTATGAATTAAAAAAAATGTAACTAAAAACTTAGTGTGGATATGAAACAAAAATTTTAGAAAAATAACGATCTACTATCTTAAGAAGATCATTCAAATATCACATAACAATTTTTACGTTGTTTGTGTGAATTCATTTATTTTACATTTCACAAGAAAATGTTGCTGTTCGTGTGGTGTTTATTCATTTATATAATATTAAAAAATAAAATGAATTAATTAAATGATAACATCACCGCCGCCTGCCTATATTGCTTTTCATCTCAATTGGTAAATTATTCTAATGTATGGCTTCATTTTTTTTTCTCTGTTATGTATAATTTACCAATTTTATATTTAGGACATTAACTTTACTTTATTTATACATGTAAGGAAAACAGTTGCTTCGTGCAGCAACGTCTACTTATTGTCGGCAAGCTCTTGGAGCTAATTTTTCGTCTAATAAATCTTGCAATTCATTGTCGTATCGAACTTTTTCGCATAGAGCTTGTAGTTTGCTATATGTAATCTAAACCACTTTTTGTTATATGTTGTATTAACGTCTGGCGTAGCTTGATTACCATAATATTTTTCATTTAATCGATAACCTTCTCTGTTACATTTTTTCTATATTTAAATCAAAGTTCTAATTCGAAAATGTACAATCTGCGAAAAAGCACTTTATCGCATTTCATTTATTTTTGCATGAAAATATTATTATTGCAAGTGATGATAAAGAATAACGTTTGCTGACTAAATTTCATTTGCGAAATGTACGAAAGCTAAAAAAATAAAATAGTGAAGCAATACCAATGACTTTTTAAAATATCACCATCGGCGCAAATGATTATAAAAATAATTTAAGGTACTAATTAATATCTTATAAACGGATGTGATATTAGTTAAATTAAACTCGGTGTTGAGTGTAAAGTGCATCGATCGGAACAAATGGTAAAATTGTAATACAATGATGGAATTACTCAGTAGCGCAGTGGTATTGCGTTCATGTGTATTAAACGTGAAATATAGTAGGTTCAATTCTAGCTGTTTACATGGGAAATTTTTAGCTATTTTAATACTGACATTTTTCAGCTGGGTGACCATTTGTTCGATTATGGAATAAAAAAAAACGGATATCTGTGAAAATATTGTGTTGGACGCTACTCAAAGATTAACAACATTTAGTAGATGACATATATGTTCCACTTGGAGTAATATGACTTGCTCATTTCTTAAATTTATAGAATTATATTCAGGTCGTATTGACGTGATTAAATATCAAATTATGTGAATATTTCACAATGCTTCGAGAATTTTTCATATATTTTCGCCCATTCTATATTCTTGCCGAAACATTAACAACTTTATAAAATTACTTAACATCGAATAGTTATTCAAAATCAAGATTTATTAAGTCATGTTTGATCCCATTTGGATTCAACACTGATTTATTATCGATCGCAGTACACACATAATAACCACTATAGATGTATGCTTTTGTGACTTACTGTATACATGTATTATTTACACAACTTTTGTGTCAACAATTTTTCTAAATAGTCTTAATTAAAGTTTCCTTTGCATTTTAATGTGCACGATACAAAAATATTTTATTAAATTGAAGAACTGGAAAAATATTATTTGAATTTTGAATACTTTAAATTTAAATCAGGCAAATAAAAAAAACTAAATTCTTTTTGAATTCATTTAAATATTGTATGTGTATTTATACAACAATAAAAGTGGTAGTCCCTACCACCAAATATATAAATAATGAGTAGAATTGTTTAGAGTGCTGACAAAAACCGATCCTTTATCGATCGGTGAGAATATGACAAATATATAATTTTACAAATTTCTATAGTTTTCCCAGTTTTGATGTCATTTTAAGAACGAATACAAAAAAATGATTTAGTAATTTAACTTAACAGGAAGTGAATATAAGAGTCTCGGTGACATCCATTCACCTAGGGTTTAAAAATTCATATAATCCCATATTATAAATTTGCCTATTAAATTTGATCAACATTGAATAAGAAATGACAAAGTTCTATAAAATTTCCAACGATATTGGTAATGTGTGAGCTTGAAAATTAGTTTTTTATATATAATTTACCTTTATAATTTGTTAATTATAATATCTATCACTGACTATCATGTGGCTTACACAAGTCTGAGGGGTGTCTAAAAATGTATATATCTCTCATTTGACGTAGGAACGCCCGGTTTATAGATTATTAATTATATAATTTTTATCGAAACAATTATGAAATTTATAATAATTTTTTCAATTTCCAGGTGCTCTTTCCGTTTTACTTGTTGTTGGTGACACATGGTGTGCTGTTACAGATCCATTACGTTATCATTCACGTATATCTGGTATCAAAGCATGGTGTTTAATTGGTGCAACATGGTTTTTTAGTATAATATTTGGTATTGCATCAGCATTCCGATATAAAATTATATCATCAAAACAAATGATAATAATAACTGATAATAATTCTAATATTGTAAATAATAATCTAAATAATTTAGATAATTTTGATAATAATAATCTTAATAATAATATTGTTAATAATAATATAATTAATTCTGTAAATGATAGTAGTGCAAATGTTGGTGTTATTAATAATATTAATGTTGATGAAAATATTTATAATATGATATTTTCATGTACATATTTTATTATAATTATATTATTACCAATAGTTTTAGTTTGTGCAATGTATTGGCGAATATTTTCGGAAGCACGTGAAAATGGTTTACGTATGCGACAAAATGGTTCATCACCATTATTACAAAGTGCATTAAATTTAGCAACATCATCAACACATCAACCGATAAATTTAAAACATATTAATAATAATAATAATAATAATAATAATAATAATAATAATAATAATAATCACAACGGTTGCTTAACAATGAAAATTGATAAAGATAATTGTAGTAGTAATAGCGATTCGTGTCGTAGCAGTATCAGTAATAATAGTGTAAAGGAAGAGGAATGTACTAAATCATTATTGACACCAAAAAATTCTCGAAAATATTTAGAAATACCAAAACCATTACATTATATTAAAGATAAAAATCAACAAATGTTATTAACGTTATCGCCAAATGATAATAATAATAATAATAATATTAATAATTATAATGCAACAAAATTTAAACGTAATTCTAGTGTACGTCAATTATTATTATTAGAACATTCGGCGGATGAAAGTACGACTATGCAACGAAAACAACAATCACCGGAAATTCGTCAAGTGCATTCAACACCAAATTTTCAAAAAACATTACATAACTCTAATGGTAATAATAATAATAATAATAATAACAATAATCGTGATTTATTTTTTGATCAACAAAATCACCATCACCACCACCACCACCAACAACAACATAATATATTTCCATTACCCATACTGAACGTACCACCGAAGGCACTCAGTTATATGACATCGATACGGCATCGTTTGTCAAATGCATCATCAATATTTAAATATCGTGAAGAATCTCGGGCAGCTCGTATTAGTATTTTAGTTGTTATAATGTTTTTAATATCATATTTACCATACGGTTTAATTGTATTGTTACAAGGACATGTTAAATTTTTAACAAATTCACTATTATTAAGTGTATTTTTTGTATTAATTGCAAATTTAAGTTCACCATTTATATTTGCCTATCGAAATAAACGTGTGCAACGTGGTGTTTTACGATTGTTTGGCATCGATGCAAAAACAAATGAACGTTTACAAAAACAACGTAAATTAACGGCGGCGGCATCGTCGTCCGTCGTACGTAAACCATCATCATCCTCAACCGCATCAACAATTAATAGTCATCGAACAACCATAACAACGCAGTGCAGTAAAACATCAATAAATTCATTACATTCTTGTAAATTATTACCAGCCAATTCTATTGAAATTAATAATAATAATAATAATAATAATAATAATAATAATATTGGCATAACATTAACGATAGAATCAGAAAAAAATCAAAATTGTGATATAGAAAATAAAGTGTTTAAAGATAAAATATCAATATTGAAACGTGTTTGTGATACATCAAGAAAATTAAGTTGTACATCGAATTCGTGTACGTCGTCATCAAGTAATGGTGAATCAACTGATGTATAAAAGAAAAATATTTTTTTCAGGATTAAATTAATAACTAAGTTTTTAATTAACTATAACTTTAATTTAATATATTTATTTAAATAAATATTTAAAACGGAAAATTAAGAGAAATATAAGGTCTCGCACATACAAATTTAACTTTCATATTCACACACTTTTGAGTTCTCAGCAGAGGCATTATAGCCTTATAAAAACTGTTATAAAATGTTTGCAAAAATTGCACATATTTTTAAATGACTCTCATGTTGACAAAAAAAAAAAAATAAGAATTTATTAGAAAATTCGGAAAAACTAAATTTAATTTAGTACTTGATTTAGATTTTATATTTTTAGGGGTGACACTGCCAAAATTTTCAAATATAAACCGCATTGAAAATAGCGTCGCATTCCAATTTAGATATTGTTTGGGTAAAAATTTAGATATAGTAAATGGCAAATGCACTTTCAAATTAATATTAATAGGCGTACAAGTATGACTTTGTGGTTCTTTTTTCAAATCAATTAAATGCTATCCATTAGTGATGTGTTGTGCAAGTTTCAGCAAATCATCTTAATGCACCGCACCATGTTCACCATTAGCTTAAACAATCACTCGATGATTTTCAGAAGAATTGTTCTACTTTCACATAAAATATTTATTAGCTGATAAAATTATCAGGATGAGAGCTATTTAATTTTGTTGAGCGCCGTAAGCAAAGTCACGCACATATTGTACACCAATTAAAACTATATTTTTTCATTTATCGGCAGCCACTCTGCCATTTACATAATTAATAATTTATATTATATAGACGAGATCAATGCGACATTATATGCAACTTAATGATACGCACAGGCAGTAGTCTCAAAATTTAATTTTAATTTTAAAGTATCCAAATACTAAATATTGAACAACGATAAAATTGATTTGTGTGTATTTTTTTCTATGCGATTAAATATTATTTTAAATAATTGTAATTTTGGAAAATTAGTAATTTAATTTTGGGTTTTTTATTCCAGTTTATATTAATGGAATTTTTTTTTTTTTTTTTCTTTGTAACTTGTATTATAAAATGTGGGTGTGTGTCCGTATATTTATTCTGTTATCAAATCAGGAAATGTATATTATTATTTAATCATTAATTGATTAATGTTTATAAATGTATTATGAAATATTTAACTAATAATATGAAAACATTATTATATAGATTTATACAAGGTGATTTAGTAGTTATTGATGTTATGCACTATTTGTAAGCTTTATGCCATCTTAACTTAGCATTTTTCACTCAATTTACATATTTGAAATCGAATTCTAAATGGGATTTTAAACATTATAGTATTGGTTTCGTAATGCTGATAAAACTCAGGCTATATATTCTGTTGTGTGCGTCATCTGTTGCGTATGGTATTTCTCTTACTGTGGCATTCGTTTTAAACTGTTCAAGTTTCAATTTTAATCTATTGTAATTTATATTGAGATTCACGGTTAATATACACGTTCTAGTGGTATTACCGCTGGCGACCATTCAATGAAATCACAATATATATAGTTGAAACAAACGTGAGGGAATGCATATGATTTATGTTGTGGACATAACAATATAGCAACCAAGGATACATGACAAACACAACATTGTAATTGCCGAAGTAAAAGATCAGGGTAAAATCTAAACAATTTAAACATATCACAAACAATTTCTTTCAAGTTACAGCCTTGAGAATGGCATTAAATAAATCACCCACTTTACTTTTTAACTTTTTAAACCCTTCTGACAAAATCATTGCCATTCATAACAATAAATGATTTCTTTAAACAAAAATAGTTACATATTAAGAAAAAGATGAAGCAGCTCCGATTTTCTGGAAAATTTTTAATGTTTTATTTAACTGTAACTTGTAACTTGAATTATTTTATCTAATTTGTCAATTTGCGATTATATTACTTAAAATTTTTCAGAAAAACTCTTCGTATAAATATGATTTTTATTTATACAAATTCACAATATGTTAAAAATAAATACAATATATTTTTAAATTATATACTTAAAATTAAAATAGGACTAAAAATTTTGTAATTATCGTATAATTATATTTTATGATAATATGTTTTTTTTTTGAAAATCTGTCAAATTGTGTAGGTCAAAATTTGTTAACACCAACTTTTTATATTTATTTTTTTTTATACTTTTCTAAATACTCTTTCAGTACACAACATTCATTCCACAATTATTTTGGATCACGTCCAACAAATTTTTTGGTATATAATGAATGAAATGTAAAAACTAATTTACGTACCTATATAAACTTTTATCTATCGTCGAACTAAATATATATATGTCTAATGTTTGGTATTGATTATTTATATTTATAATAAATCAGTGACGGCGCCCCCCGCTCACTGTGTACAGTCTAGGCAAATTGTTCGGCGATGAGAAAAATGTAAATTTAACTTTTTTGACACAAAAAATGATGAATTGTGTCTAGTAATTACAATTAAGTCAATTGAAATTTTGTTTATATAATAACCATTTATTGGTATGTCATAATATTATTAAAATATATAATTGAAAATTATCGTACAGGTGCAAAATAGAAGTGCGGCGAAAAACGATGTTTACTAAATTAATTTGCGTATAAATTAAATTAACAATTAACATTTAAATTTAAATTATATATATTTACAATTATTGTATTTACTTTTGAATTTAGTATTTCTATATATAAATAATTACCCAAATAAATAATCTGCGTCAGTTTGTTGTAAAGTTAATTTCTTTGTGCATCTGGAATACGTAATAACGAAAGCAAATATACCATATATAGGGTGCTCATAAATGCTCTTATCTGCATTCAAAATATGTTTGAGATGGGTTGGGTTGAAAAACTTAAAGAATCTAAAAATAATATTGAATCCTTATTGGTACTTTGGTACATTATAGACTAATCATTCATATAAAAATAATAGAATTATGGAAACATCTACCTTTCGTTATGGTGCAAAACAATTGGTGAATTGTTATATACTTTTATGCCGACTAATTTACTAACTTGACTGTAATGAATAATGTTTGGTAGATGCACCATAAGTTCCACATATTTATTTATAATTTTAATTTAATATTCCTATACAATCACCATATATTTGCCAATTCGAATTTTAATAAATATTTCACACCGTACTTACACTGAAAATGCGTAAAGAAAATGGGGAATTTTTCAATCTTCACCATCAAAATTGTGTACTTATATGGGTTACTTTGCTCGACATCATAATACAATTTGTATATTTTAATTTAAGATTTTATACTAATATCTGTATATACAGAGCGAGCAGGTCAGTCCCATCACATATAATAGCACATATAATAATTTTATTCCGTTTACGATGTATAAATGACATTCTGATCACTACTAGACTCCAATGCTTCTAATTCATTCATGAATATTTCTTTATTTTTTATAAAACACTGAAGGTAATCATTTCAAAGCACACAAATTTACATTTATATCTTCCTACTTTTTTTCAGAATATTTGTATTTAAATTAAATTGTGAGTGGAAGTAGATTTGAGTTAAGGTATGGTGTGGTAAAATTTAAGGTAAAGGTGATTGCAACATCATGTGCACTCACTATAAGTTAAACAACCCATAACGGATGTGAACGAATTTTGTTAACAAATATATTTATTTTGTGCTATACTTACTTTAAATATGAGGTCAAGTGTTTTTTCCATTTATTGTGGCACTTTGTTTAAGGTGTCATTTGTTGCGATAACTTAAGAACAGAATAAAAGGTATAACAATCTAATTATTTAAGCTATAATAAATGTAACGATTAAAATTTGCTCCAATATACTATTGGATATGCGGATGCAATCGATCATTTCCTTCATCTTCACCACACACACACACACGTTGGTGTTACACCAACGATTATTTTTCTGTTTATATTCTTTACAATAATTTTAAAACTAATACGACTTAAAAATGTTTAGCTAAGTGTTCGGTGAGGTGGTGTATCAGTAGTTTGTTTTTTTTTTTTTCAATTTTTCTTGAACAGCCAAATCCACTCAATTATAATAGATAGATTATAAGGAGTGAGAAATGAGTATGAAATATTGTACCTATTCAAACCGCCATATATTTTTACAGATCCTTTCTATATCGCTGACACAATTCATTGCGATATACTTGATACGCAAAGGATACAGTATCAGTTGAATATGCACCCTGTGTTATAATTGTAATTATTATATTTTATTGTAACATGTCAAGAGGAATTAAATACTTTTCATAATAATATTATTGTAAAATAAATAATTTTTATATAAAAATTTACTTCTTATAACTTTTATAAAGACGCCGTATCGCAAATATTTAATATGTAACGCGATTAATGCATGCAATTTATATTGTGCAAATAGTATTAATATGAAATATAGGAGAGAATGGAACCCAAAATGGTGCAATGCATAAATTTCGTATAATAATTTAATTTACGTTTTGTATACAATATTATTTATATTATCCCCATAAAATCACGTCTAATTTATACTTTTTATATGGCAATTTTATACGTGGAATCGTTGTTTTATATATTGTAAAAAAATAAAATACCTATATTATGTTGAGATTTTTTTTTGTCTATACGGCAACGAACATCTGTATTTTTCTTATAAAATACAAGTTATTTATATAAAAATAAAACAAAATTATTATAAAATAATAAAAATAAAAAATAAATACACGTATGTGAATAAAAAATAAAGGAAAAGGAAACAATTTGAAAAGTTAAAATGTGAATATAAATTGGTTATGTGTGTTGTGTGTGTATTTTATAATTGTATTGATATTATATATATGAAATACAGGCCAAACTCTTGTTATGCCAATGAGAATCTCCTCAACTTGCGACTCAACACTCATTTTTATACATAAAATTAATTGTATAATGAGATTTATATTGACGATCTAGAAAAATAATACCCCACGGCAATTATATATTGATCACATTGCATAATTCACCAGTATTGCTGTTCGCAAGTCGAATGCGATAGTGAGGAATGGAGGTTTAAAATGGTTTCGAAAATTGGAGTAAATGATTGAGTGAGTGATTCAATAAATTGTCATTTACATATAACTCGCACACTTTTCCATTAGCGTGAGTGAATTTGCATTGAATCCGATTAAAATAGAATTAGTTTTTTGAAGTGATTGTTTGAACATCTATCTGTACTATTTTTATATTATGTTCTGACGCAATTTAGTACAAAACGTTATATAGAATTAAACCGATATACATATTTTAAACCTATATATTTATACCCAATTTCAATATATGTTAATTGGACCTTCAATCTAGTTAATATAATTGTCTGGTGCATAAATTTTGAAGGAATTTATTATAGAAAATATGCTTGTATAATCCTATATTCAATAAACTCACATATGTCAAGTAGTAAGTATACCATGAAACATGCTAATGCATTTTCTTAGAAATTCTTATAGGAAGTAACCTTACAATCTTACAAAACAATTCTGGATTCGCATTTCATATGTTATCTATACAATATAATAGGAACAGAAGATCAGTGTATTGTTACTAGAAGTTAACTCTATTTGATACAAGTACAATACATTGTAAATATTTAATCATGTTTAAATAATTATTGTCAATTTGTTCTATGTTGCAATGGATTTACGATTTTCCAGAACTGTTAATACCCTTCTAAACCATGTGAAATTCGATTTTTTTGTAAAAGTTATAAAATGATTCGATAAGGAACGATGATGATACCGATTTTTGTTGTAATAAAATAATAATAATATTATAATAATCGAAATCGGCGAATTAATGCTGCATAAGATATTCCATTGGAAATGTTTTGGGAGCAGTTGAGACGGAGAATTTTCTTGTGGAGGAAAAAAACTGTGGAGGATAATTACTGTCACAGTTACAATTATAATACATTAATCGCATTTGTACAAAAGCTCTACTCAACGCTGCAAAATTCCATTCATCTACGTAGACTAGAGTTTACACTATTTATTTATTTAATTTATAATATTATTACTATTTTTAAAAAATAATAATATTAATTTGTGAATAATTTAGACTTTAGAGTACAGTTAAAAGATTTGTTTGTTATTTTGTGTGGAGAGAAATTATTGTATTCATTCATTGTTAACCTTCGCATATGGAATGCACACATTTTTGGTTATACATTTGTTGAAAATGTTTCGCACGCAAAAATATGAATTACAACAATTGATTTATTATTTCTAGTTCAGTAATTTTTGCGTTCTGCAAATAATTAAAAATTTTAAATTATCTAATGCTAAAATGTTATTTTATTAAAATAAAAATATAACTTCATGCGTTATAAATGCGATATTAATATTATGTAGAAAGTGTATATTGAAATATATGTGTGCATTTTCTGTGTTGTAATTGTTTAGCACATGAATTTTTGTATCATATAGAAATAATTTCAGGCATTTAAAATTATAAGCTTGAGTTTGTAGTATCAAAAAGTAAGAAAATGACTGAGAATATCAATAGAGATGTTGTGGTACGACAAAAAAAAAATGGAAGTACTGTTGCAAATCAACATTCGGATGGCAATCTTAAATAAAAGTCCATAGAAAAATACGTTTTACCGAATTTTCATACTCAGAAATGTATTATTTTATATGTTTAATGGAATTGGAAAGAAATCATCTTAATGGAAACGTTGAAATGATGAAATTGTTTCAGTGTTACATAAATTTGAATCAATTTGTTTATATATGCCTGTCATTGAAATCGGCTCTGTATATTATGAATGTGTAAACACCAAAGCGTTTGCTAATTGCATGAAACACTTTCGAAAATATATACTAACAAAGAGACAGGTGAATGCCATGAGCAGTCTTAATTTCAATGAAATTGTAGCACATTGATGGATCCATTAAATTAGAAAAGACGGTTTTTCTTTTCTCCATCTGTCTTTTAAGGAGTATAGTTTTATAAAGTTGAAAACGAATTGGTTGTCTATTTATAAAATGTTGACTTTTTAATTACTAATAATATGACTTTTTATTCACCATAAGTTGTTTCTCACTCAAGTGACAAATTTGAACTGTGCATGCGAAAATGTGAATTCCGTATAGACTAAATATACGTAAAGAAGGACTAAGTTCCATATTTACAAATAAATAACTACAATATCTATCTCTCGGGCATATCCCAATTAAATCACATCCATATACCATAGGGATATTATACAGATTTCATACTCATATTTGGACATTAATCATAGTATATAATCGGAAATGAATGGAAACTTCTGTGTGCTATGCGCGATGAAAATGAAAAGATTTTCCATTTATTTTATGTTGTTGAGGTTGATCCTTATGTATTATTTGCAATAGTGGAGCACACAAAATTATTTATTTGAAATTGATTCAGTAATTCATTAAATTTGTTTTTATAAGTTATGGAAAATCATTCAAATTTAAGAATGATTGAATTCATATTATTATCTCAACGGATATCCATTGAATTGTCGTAGATGTTACTCAAAAACTTGTGTTTTCTTGGATAAATAATTATCACTTATACATTTTTATACAAAAACTACTGTCTTTCACTTAATGCATCATAGTTTGGGCTTTGACTGTAGTCAAGCAAATGCCATAAAATTTTTAACTGTCATTTCGGTTATTTTTCGGACCGGTGGGACGTGTATATAATAAATATTAATCAACACTTTATTGTTTTATACAATATTTTTGTTATTATTATTATGTTAGCAAATTTGACGGGCTACGAAACGAAAAAGACAGACGAGTTTATTTACTTTTTCTTTTTTTGCAAAATTTAAATTTTACCTTTGTTTAAAAAACAAAAAATGTTTTCCATAAACAAAGGAATTTTCAGTGTGACGTATTATTTTGGAACCAACCCAATTTACTCACAATATATAAATTTATGTAAAAGTAAATAATAAACGTATATGTGAACATTTTGTAATGTGTGTGGTGTAATCGTATCGTACACTCGTAGTCTATGTAATAATTAAATATATAACAAAAGTGAATAATTATAAGTAAATAAAAACAAGCACAAACCATTTAATGACTTTTAACCTTTAAAAAACCAATTATAGAAATACAGTTTTTTTTTTTTTCTTCAATCGCTTTCTCTAACAGCGAAAACATTTTGTAATTATTGCAACGCGATAAAAGAATAATATATTTTTAAAAACATACGATGATGAAATGTGAATTGTTGAAAAATATAATATAAATACAAAAAATAAGGCTATATGTATCCACCACAGTGGGCCGTGTGCATGCCAATCACATTCATAAACGTGCTTGTGTCGCATATGTCCCCAATGCGACACATATATATATAGCCTCATCCTAATATAAGGATACCGTCTTAAATTTGTATCGTTTGTTTCGTACAGTTAAAAATTAGTTAATTTCCAATATATATTTATATGTTTTTTTATGAACATTATAATTAAAAATATTGTAAAGTGCTTATTGTCCGAAAAATAACCGGAATGGAAAAAGGCAAATAAGTAAATTTATTTGTACAAAAAATTATTTTATTTGAAATATACATTAGATAAAAAATAGAAATATGCTGCTAAATCACGTGAACCAAATACATTTTTATAGTTAATCAGAGGCACGATGTAGTATTGCACAATAATTGTCAACTATGTGGTTTTCGATATTCAGGAGGACCACACGACGAATAAGTGGCTTAAGAAACGCTATATGATGAGTGCAACGCTGTCCATGGATTTTTATAAAAAATGTCCTTGGATTATCCGCATATTTCCGATGGTAATTTCTACGGATTTTGCTTAGAATTATTTTTCGTTCCTATTATTCCACAGAATATCCATAGAATTTATATTCATATTTTTTGTTAGCAGATCCACGGATTTAAACAAACAGTATCTTTGTCCAATGTATTTTGGCAAGTAATACCCGTGAAATGCCCGTATTAGCAGAATAAATTTTCTTATGACGATGCGATGCTAAATCACGATTTAATTCCGGATTTTTTACCGATAGACCAGAAGTTCTATGACCACGGAATGAAGATGTTGGTACTATGGCAAAAATTCATCGATTGTAATAAACAAGAACAAAAAACCGCGGATAAAACCTATGATCTCAGTCAATTGAGATGAATACAACAAACTATTAAATCACCTTTCGTATGTAGACCAATTTTTCGAATTAAAATCTCATCATAAATCGTTGTTTTTGCTATACCAAATTATATTTCCATGAGAAAATGTCAATGAAAATTTTGTTGCTAACTTTTATGAAATCACAAACGTTTTTGGTGGTTCGATATAATCGTTGTTTTATAAACAATTATCACCATAAGCGCTATTTTATTGGGTTTCCGTAACCATTTTAAAACCCAAAATTAATGTTAGTTATTTGTTCTTTATACATATTTTGATCGGTCGGATCCACAAATACACTATTGCTTTAAATAATGTGCGTTGTATTTTGCTTTGGTTCTCGATTCATAATCCATAAATAAATTCTGCAGACAATATAGAAATGAACGATGGCGTTATCAAATCTACGCATATATTATTATCGAAAGAGATTTCGGTTATTTTTCGAATAGAGTATCACTAAAACAAAACGTTGGAATAAACAAAATAACTAATTTTCATCTTTGTACATTGTTTTAAATTAAGAAAATTTGTACATTTTATTATTTAGTTTTTCCTATTATTTTTTTTTATATATTTATTTTTATTTTTTATTTTTCACATAAAAACTACGTAATTTTTTCAATTTTTATATTTTTAAAATGAAACATATGCCAAAATTACTTGAATACATTAGAATTTATACCTACATGTAATGATAATAATAATAATAATAATAATTATTATTATTATAATTAATTATAATCATATATTTATGTTATTTATATATAGGCACTGCGACTATATATATTTAGTTATTGTTACTAGTTTAGTATATTATTATTATGTTAAATGTACTCTGTTTAAATCTTATGTTTATATTAACGCCGTTGTTGTAACAATACATTTTTTAAAGTTATTGTTATTTAAACGCCAACGGACATCAGGTCCACCAGATACACTGAATTATTATACATTATATTTCCACAACAGATAGAGATTTGCAATAAATTAAATGTATGCGTAAATATTTACATATTATTATTTTTTTTTATAAACAATAAAAAGATTAAAAATCGGATATCACATACAAAAAAATGCTTTAAAAAATTTATTATTTAATGGAAAATTTGTCAGTTAGTATGTTTATTTTTTGTTATTAATAATGCGACTATGTGCGAGTACGGAATAAATAAGTGAATCACAATTTTTATAATTTACGTGTATTTGCTAATATTTATAAATAATAAGAAAAAATAATGGAAAATATATGCAGAAACAAAAAGATATCTTTTGAACACATAAATTTGGGAAATAAAAATTGGATTTATTTGGATGTATTCAAGGTGCGTTGTTGGCAGTTGCGAAGGCTGAAAAATAGCGTTCAGTTCTCAATATCGCTATATTTGGCTTATAACCTGCGTTAAATTAGACTAAATTATGAAAAAAAATGTGGGTGTTCACCAAACTAAATTTTACGGAAAAGCGACTTTTATTAATTATACATTTTTCAATTACCGGGCCATAGTTTTAACGGATTTCCATTTTTGTATACAGAATTTCAACTGATATTCAATCGCCAATCTTTCATAGAAGCGAATTTTAAAATCGATTCACCGCTTTCAAAAGATATGACCAATTTTCGAATTGATGGCAGAGAAAATTTACAGAAATTTCTGGTACTATGTATAAAGTGAACACAAAAAATTTATACATTATTTCAATTATTTCATGCATAATTTCAATGACATCAAATGAAAAATCGGTCATACCTTTTGAACGTTTGAATCGATTTTATAAATCTCTTCTATCAAAAATTGGAAATTGATTATAATTTGTAATTTTGTATACAAAACTGGATAATCAGGTAAAAAATATGACCAGTAATTGAATAAGATGATAATTCTTATAAGTCGATTTTCCGGAAAATTTAGTAAGTGGATTTTCGTCTACCAGAAAAATATAGTGATATTGCAATCTGAAAACATTTTTTCACGCTTCCGCCACTAGTATTGTAGTAACAATTCTATTATGGGAATATTTAGTGCTACTATATGGAAGCGTCCGTAAAAAAGGTATATAGAAAGAGTGTCACCTAGTACCACCACAAATATTTAAAACATATTTCAGACAAACATTTCGGTTTCAAAAATTCCAAAATAATCGAATCGACATGTGCAATTCTATTAGAAAATATTTAAATCCTAAGTTGGTATAGGAATGATTTAATCTCAACAGTAATTGCTTCCATTAAACTTTAGAACTAAGATGTGGTGTGGTGTACTGTATTATGAGTATTTGAAACCGGATATACTTATACGGAATGTAGTTTCATTTATGAAGTAATTACATACTGCAACTACATAACAAATTTAATCGAAAAATTCCATAATATATTTCCTGTTATGGTTATCATTTTCTAGGAACTTCATAAAAACGGCTTTGCTCTTATAATACCATATTATACATCTGTACACAACATTTTATCAAAATCACCATAGTTTTCATATATATTAGGTTGTCAACTATCTCCCTTCCGCCTTTTTGCTCTTTATTCAATGCTTTATAAAAAGTGTTACAGTAATCGGATTTAGTTCAAATATGCGCCGTTTTGTTCGATAATCTGTTTCCATCTAGACTGCAACTTCATAATACCTCCCTCGTAGAAGCCCCCCTCCTTATTTGCGAAGAACTCGGACAGCCACTTTTCACAAGCCTCTTTTGAGATCAACTTTACACCACCAAGGGCGTTCGCCATGGACAGGAACAGGTGGTAATCACTTGGCGCTATGTCCGGGCTATATGGTGGATGCGATAAAACCTCCCATCCGAGCTCCCGTAGCTTCTGACGAGTCATCAACGAAGTGTGTGGTCTGGCGTTGTCCTGGTGGAACACTACACCCTTCCTTTTGGCCAATTCTGGACGCTTCTGGTCGATCGCCTGCTTCAAGCGGTCCAGTTGTTCGCAGTAGATGGTAGAATTAAGCGTCTGGCCATATGGGAGCAGCTCATAGTGGATGATTCCCTTCCAATCCCACCAAACACACAGCAAAACCTTCCTGGCCGTCAATCCCGGCTTGGCCACTGTTTGGGACGATTCACCGGCCTGCGACCACGACCGTTTTCGCTTGATATTGTCGTATGTGATCCATTTTTCGTCGCCAGTCACCATCCGCTTCAAGAATGGGTCGAGTTCGTTCCGTTTCAGCAGCATTTCGCAAATGGAAATTCGGTCCATTAGATTTTTCACTGTTAATTCATGTGGCACCCAAACATCAAGCTTTTTTTTGTATCCAGCCTTCTGCAGATGGTTTAAAATGGTTTGGTGACTAACTCCCATCTCCTGGGCGATGTCACGAGATGCCACATGCCGGTCTAACTCGATGTATTCCATGATTTGATCGGTATTTGTCGTCACAGGTCTTCCGCCGGCTGGCTTATCCATGGTGTCGTTTTCACCGGCTCTGAATCGTCGAAACCATTCCTCCGCGGTTCGAAGTGATAGAGTACCATCCCCCAAAACATCATTAATCTCACGGAACGTTTCTCTAGCGGATTTGCCTTTAACGAAGGAAAACTTTAAAATAGCGCGAATTTCGGCGTTAGTGAACTCCATGTTTACACGTCTATAACTGTTGAACGCAATATCCAAACTAATCATACATAGCGTCGTTTTGTTTGTTATGTCAAGAGCTTTCAAATTATGTACAGTGTTGCCAGATACGAGCTCTGTAGCGCTTTGTACATAGCCGCGAAATTAAAAAGACAAAAAGGCGGAAGGGAGATATTTGACAACCTTATATATATATTTCTTTATAATTGTTATTATCACCATTTCAAAACTATTTTTAAATTTGCATTAACTTAATTTGAAAGTATGTTGTTTCACTTATTTGGCCAGAACTTACATGACATCAACTGTATGAAGAAACTATATAAATTATTTAAATATAAACTATATAGAGGAGACAGCAGTTTAACTACCGCGTATCGCAAAAGGAGATATACCTGTAATTTAATAAATTGGAATAGGATAATTCAATATTCAATTAGAAAATTAGTATCTATTTGTCCCAAAAAAAAACGTAATACTAATTTATTTGGCGTGCGCAGCACAAATTCTATTAAACGTTCCTTTTTATATTCTATAGTTCAATTATTGTATATATGTTGTACTTTAAAACTCTATTATTCAGTATTATATCACGTATCTCTATTATTAGATAATGAAGTAGTAATCCTTAAAAGTAAAAATAAATACATTTATTTATAAATTTATTTAAAAAAAAAAATAAACAATTTTAATAATAATAATGTTATTTTTTATTTAAAAAAATAATAAAAATTAGCACTGAATAAAATAAAAAAAAAACACTTAAATTTGTATTGCAAATAATAGACATTCTTTGCGATCGGCTGCCATCAAGCAGCACCGATATAGCCACACAGACACAGCATATGCTAAATATATTATAAATTTGAAATACAAACAAAAATAATGTCTTGTAAACATCCTCTTTTTAACATAAATGCGTTATTTAATAGTTTTTTCTATATATAATTTATTTAATTTAAATTAATTTAAATTTTATTTATTTATTTTTATTTTATCTATATTAAATTAATACTATAAATAAATAAAATTTATTATTATAAAAATACAATAAATTGTTAAGTGTGCACATCCGAACACATTTAATACTAATAATTAATTGTATCTTAAATGTTACTTATAAAAACTTAATTAGTAATTTGCTATTTTATATGTGGCGAGACTCCTTTTTCGATTTGATTTATTCACAGTAATTAAGATTTATTATTAAATTAATATTATGTGAATTATTTCATTTACATTTTTACTGTTTTGTTGTACGACGTATTGATCTATGTTAGGAAAAATAATGGTTATAATTAATTTAAATTATAAATTGATGATGATTTCTCTCTGTATAAACGGATAATGTAATAAAATTAGAGTGCTTGTTTAATCAAAGGCGGCTACACCTGAATTATATACAATGAAATAGCTATATATACATTTATTAAATTATCAACACTATATATCCGGTAATATAGCAATCGACTCTGTTCTTAAATATCGGATTATTCAGGTTTGAATAAGACAGACAAACATTACCAAATCATCCGTTTGCCATTGTGCTCTTTGGCTATCAATCTAACATTGCAGTCAATTTGGTAAATTGTTCGCCAAATATGTCCTAGTTTATACCGTTTAAAGTGATTTATAAATTGAAGTTCCGACAACGTCATGTAAATGTGTAATGAGTTATCATACCCAATTCCAAGTCCAAGTCTGATAGATATACTGTTCTTTGTCCTAACAATTATTTTCCCCAACGAACACACATAGGTTCTATAATTATCAGGCACCGTTGTACAATTTAAGTTAATTCTAACAAAGTTGACCACCACCACACAAATCTATATGCGGAGTGAGATTTAGATATTGTTGAAATTGCTATGCAAAACCATTTTCTATTGCGTTTGTGTGAACATAAACTTTTACGAATCATCTTGTAATTTATAGATCTATAAATGAAAATAATTTATTAATTATTTGTACGGAAGTTTGTTCGATATTTAAATTAAGAAAATGTTGATAATGAATTTTTTACATTTAAATTAATACCTGCGTATATATTTTATTACACACACCCACATTTGATATGATATTGCAAAAAAACAAAAAAAAAAATAAAGTACGTGGAGTAGTTTTATGCTCAAATATTTTTCATTTATTTTTTTACAATATTATTAAATTATACAAACACGTTCCTCTGCTTTAAACTTTTTTTTAATGATTTAATTTTATTAATTTTTTATATTGCATAAAATGCGAAAACCTATATTGAATTAATTTAATATTTTAATATTAATTATTACAAAAATTATAATTTATAAGAAAATAAAGTTGTTTGTAAAGTAAACCAAAGATACAAAATAAGGACAATTAAAATAAAAATAAAAATATTATTATTTTTCTTTTTATCTGTTTTTATTTTATTTTTTTAATTCTTTTCGTTTTCGTTTTTTTTTTTTTATATAATTAATTATTTTTTTATAAATTTTTTTTTTTAATATTTAACTAAAATTCTAATAAATTGTTAATAAATAAAATATATGAATTCTTTAAAAAAATTTATGAATTAAATATGTTATTAAATAATTATTATAACAGAAATTATCCTTGTACATGTAAATTTATATAGAAATAATTAATTATAATTAAATGAACTAATTGTTACAAAAAAAAAAAATAGAAAGAAACTAAAAAACTAAATAATAAAATTAAACAGTATTTTCGGTAAAATAATAATATTTAATTTTAAAATATATTTATATAAAATAAATTAGATTTTATTTATGCTGCTGTGTATTAGAGAAAAAAAATCATCTCACAAATTGTTTGAATTTAAAAATAATATAATAATAATATTTAAATAAAAATATAAATAAATAATAATTTAAAATTAAGTATATTTTAATTTATTTATTGCGTATAAAAATTAATGTCTATATTTTAAGTATTAACACACACGTGCAATGACAAAAACACCCAACGACGCGAATTGAGGTAATACTTAATCCCCAACCACTACCAAATATTGCAATACAAGATGTAGTGAGCAGTCCACACATGCAATAGTTCCAAATAAAACATATAAATAGCGACCAAAGAACTCGCCTAAAAATATATTAAACATAGATAGAACATATAAAAAATATAAACTTAACGACCAGCTATCAACTGTCTACCCAAAGATGGTATATCGATGGATCATAAATGAATAGTGGAGTCGATACAGACAGATATTGTGGAATCAAGTTGACATATATATTTACTCGTCAGTGCGGAGGTCACTATATTTTTAACGAAACTATTGGTTGAATCAATGTTGCAACTCTAAAAATATCGGCTAACGATATATATCATGTCTTCTGACAGTCAGCTACAATTATAAATTAAATCCTACTGCATTAACAGAAAATTATACATATAACTAATATCTATTAAATGGGAATATCCGATAAGGAAACCTACTGCAACGATACCAAGGAACACTTAATAGCCAAGTGTTCGGCTATGATCCATCAAAGGTTCGAAATCATGAATAAATATACTCTTGAAAGCACAGATTGTTGGATGATTTTGTCAACCATCCATAGTCAAATTTTTGTCTAATAATTTTTGAAACAAATTCTTTTTTATTTTTAAGTGGGTCGCACAAGGTTTGATCGGATCCCATACAATAAAAAATTTAATGTGATCTTCCAGTCAAAAGGAAAAAAATGTTTGCATGATTGTGGTACATTATAATAGTAATAACCTGCATGAATATTACATCTATTGAATTTAATAGTAAATATTAATAGCCATTAACCGTCTTGGTGTTTATTACCATATAGATAATATAGATACAGAACATTAATTGTATCCGAATTTTTATGTACCCTATTTATAACCTTCTTCATAATTAAGAACATCCCCGCTAATAAATTACAAGTAGAAGAAAGTGATGAGTTAAGTTCGGATCACTCTCCGGTAAGTCTAACCCTAAGGGAGAAGGTTGTGGAAAACACTGAAAACCCAGCATTAACCAACAAACTCACAGACTGGTTGGGTTTTAAACTTTGTGTGGATGACAGAATAAATCTTAATATACCGCTAAGGACACCAGAACAGGTAGATAAAGCTACAGAAACATTTACAAGGGTCATACAAAACTCGGCATGGATAAATACCCCACAAAATAAAAAGAAAATAAAAGGAAACGGCTATCCGACAGAAATTATGGAAATACTTGTTAAAAAAAGAAGGATGAGGAGAAGGTGGCAACAAACCAGAACCCCAATTGACAAAACGAATCTAAACAACATCACTCAACACTTAAGAAGGAAAATAAAAGAATATAAAAATAGGTCGGTACAGTGGTATTTGAAAACGTTAACTAATAGCATTAACTCCGACTATTCTCTATGGAAGGCTACAAAAAAACTAAAGGGACCTATAGTTCATGTTCCGCCAATAAGGAGGGGGGACGGAAGCTGGGCAAGAAATAAAGAAGAAAAAGTGGAAAGATTTGCGGAACATCTTGAAAATATTTTCCAACCACTTGATAGTCGGGCCGAGGAGTCATGGGAGGTGCGGCATATTCAAAATGAAAATGTAGATATGGATATGGAACCAACGTCGACTACTGAAATAATAAATGAAATCAAAAACCTAAAACTGAAGAAGGCTCCTGGGTATGATCTAATTACGGGAGAGGTTGTGAAGCAGCTACCCAGGAAAGCTATAACACATCTAAGAAATATCATTAATGCCTGCTTCAGAATAAAACATGTACCAAATATATGGAAGGTGGCTGAGGTAATAATGATCAATAAACCTGGCAAACCACCTCATGAGGCATCATCTTATAGGCCAATTTCATTATTGCCAATATTATCAAAACTATTTGAAAAACTTATTTTAAAGAGACTAAAACCAATCATTGAGAGTAAACGATTATTACCGGATCACCAATTTGGTTTTAGAGACAAACACTCAACGATTGATCAGGTACACAGAATAACGGATTTGATCGAAAGAGCACTAGAAGAAAAAAAGGTGTGTTCCTCAATTTTTCTGGATGTGGCACAGGCCTTCGACAAGGTATGGCATGAGGGTTTAATACACAAGTTACAAAAAATGCTACCAGCACGGTATGCAGAGATATTAATATCTTATATGTCAGAAAGATACTTCAGAATAAAACAGGATGGGGCCGTTTCTCAGCTAAAACAAATCAAGGCGGGAGTACCTCAGGGAAGTGTACTTGGACCAATACTTTATTTATTGTATACTAGTGATCTTCCACTGATGGAAAACAACTTGATAGCAACATTTGCTGATGATACTGCCATCCTGGCTGTTGGGGACACTAACGAAGAAACAACCGCGAAACTGCAGGTGGCTATTACACAGATAGATAACTGGACCAAAAAATGGAGAATGAAACTAAACGAAACAAAGTCGGTTCACGTAGACTTCACAAATAAAAGGATTGTATATAGGCCTATATTTATTGGCAATCTGCAAATACCATATTCTAATTCGGCCAAGTATCTGGGCATGACTTTAGATGCTAAATTGCGTTGGAAAACACATGTGAAGAAGAAAAGAGATGAACTGGATATACGTTATAGACAAATGTATTGGTTAATAGGAAAAACATCTTCTTTGACAATAGAAAATAAATTATTGCTCTACAGGCAAATTCTAAAACCTATTTGGACATATGGTGTGCAACTTTGGGGGTGCACCAAACAAAGTAATATAAATATAATACAACGATTCCAGAATAAGGTGCTCAGAAATATTGTAGATGCACCTTGGTACATTAACAACAAAAACCTACATAGGGATCTAGAAATAGATAATGTGGTGGACGAAATTAAAAACATGGCACAGGGTCACGAAAGAAGACTACGGGCACATGTGAATATTGAGGCTTACAGGCTAATAGACAACTCAAATATAACAAGACGACTCAAAAGGATAAAACCTTTTGAATTGGCATAATACTATAAACGAACAAAACTAAAATGAATCGCTGGATAAACTTTTAGTATCCTAAACAAATCAACAAAATAAAATTGCTTATTAGTCTTTAGACTAGATTGTAATAGGTAGTAGTATTGACATTCAAATATGGATGTTCATGCTCTTGGGAGGTTTTTTAGTGGATTAGAGTTCCACACTACCACCAGGATAACGCGCGCGTTCCTCGTGGTGTCTATTGAGATTTTTACCTACCCACGCAAAAAAAAAAAAAAAAAAAAAAAAAAAAAAAAATTTATAACCGACATTCTCAAATCTGTATAAGTTTATAAGCATCTGTAATGGTATGGTATTATAGGAATTAGTTACCTGTAAAGAAAATTCACATTGCCGTATTATTATTGAATCAAAAATGTTGACAGTAAGAGGTAACAATCAAAAACTTACCTATAATATTAATTTGTTTTTCATTAATTAAACCATTACGTCTTCAAAATTGTTGCCAATATTTATATATCTAAATAGGTGACAATATTTACGTTTATTTTTGTCCGACTTAATTGGTATATGCTTAATAAGGATGATCGTAGTTGGTGCAGTAGATAGAATAAACCAAAGTTAAAAAATGTAAATCTCTACAGTTCATTTTTATAACAAAATTTATTTATATGAAAAATTAATATATTCATAATATTCTTATAAAATCTTTAAAATTCTTAATTTTATATTATTATCATTTCCAAACATCTTCAATGTGATTACCTTTTAATTTTTTCTTTGTAATCATCATTTGGGCATCTTCAATTGAACATTGTTCTGTAGTTGTAGTTAATAATTTTATAATAGTTTTATTTACATCACTTATCATTTCTGGAGCACCACAAATATAAATTCTACAATTTTCATTTAAATAAAATTCCATAAATTTTTTCGAATCTTTTTCTATCAGATGTTGTACATATTTACAATGTACTTCTTTCAAATTTCCTCTATCTTTTGAAAATACTGTTGACAATTCCGTTAACACATTGGATTCCGTCAAATATTGTTGTAACATATCTGAATATAAATAATTTTTTAATTTATAACGACAGCCATAAATTAACCAAGCTGAATTCACTTCATTTTGTTGTTGTTGTTGCTGTTGTTGATATTTACGATATTCTAAAAAACTTAGAAATGGTGCTATTCCTGTTCCAGTTGCAATCATAATTATTGAATTTATTGAATTTTTCATTTCCAAATAATTATATTGAAATTTATTTTGTATTCTGAAATAAAAATATATCGCCATTGCATTCGTCGTCGTGGTCGTGGTGTCAATAATATATTGTTTTAACATTGATGTTGTTATGCCTGGATTTATATAATTTATAGAAAATACAACTTTTAGTTGATTTTGTTTGGAATGTTGTTGTTGGTTTTGCCAATTTGCAATTGAATAAACACGTGGCATTAATCTTGGTAAATGTTCTAATAGAATGTGAAATGGTGGACGGCATGTTTGAACGTTTTTTATAAGTTCTAAAAATGTTATTCCTTTCATTAGAATTTCATTTGTATAAATTGCTGTACCCTCTTTTGAACATAATAATTTTAAAAAATTTTGTTCTAAAGGATCATCGATATAATTTATTAGCGATAGAAGTAATAATTTTTTTGGCACACAATGAATATCTAATGAATCTTTTATTAATTTTCTTATCGAACAATTTTCGGGTACTAAATAAATTGGTAATTTTGCATTTTTCTTTTCACAATTTTTACGTAACATCATACGATAATTTTGATCACAAATTTTTCCGTATCCCAATTGTTGTATAATAATATTAACATCATTTGATGAATTTTCAGGTAATATTCCAATTGTATCACCTGGTAAATATGAATTAATAGGTAGTTCCTGAAAATTAAATATTCTAATTTAAGAATTTGTATATTTCTATTGTTTAAAAATATATAATAATGATAATAATGACATGAGAAATATGAAATTGAAAGTATTGCATCAGTAACGTGCTTAATAAATGTTCACGATATAGTCTCTTAATGTTTTACCGTGAAATATTTACATCATAAATTCTTATTTTAGAGATTCAACAAAAGCTTTGTTACAGAAAATTATGATGAGAAGATTTATTCATGTACAAACAATGGCAATGAAATTAGAAGCTCTTAAAAATTGTACCTCACCATCCACCAATTAAATAATCGAATCTTTTAATTAAATTGCATCATAATTACCGATACATCTAAATTGAGTTCATAGACTTCTTTTACATCGTCACATCCACTTAAAGTCAATAATTTTCCATTATATTTTGAAACAGTAAAACATTCCGAATTACTAAATGGCAATACAGTTTTCATTTGGCTATGTGTTTGTTGATTGTTCTAAAATTGATGACAAAAAATTAATATTAATTTTAAAATGAAATGATATGAAAATATATATTCAAATAAATATTTACGTGTTGCAGCTGCTGCTGTTGTTCATTAACGAATTCAATTTCAATCCAATTTTTTGGTATTGCAGGTAATGTGAATTGATCTCCGTTGTTAATACAAACATTCTTTAAAATTGATGATATCATTATAAATATTTATTTTATTCTTATTTCAATATTATTCAATACTTAGGCAATAATTATTAATTATATGTTTAATAAAATAGTTGCTATCGTTTTTTTATATTTGTAAATATTATGAAATTCATTTAAATTATTTCCACTCAATCCTCATTTTGTTATTTTTATTAGAAAATCGAAATGACATTTTCATACTCTTTTCAGTTTGCCATACACTTTATCTTAAATTCCCTAGCGGAAAAGATATATGGAATCGGCTATAGTGACTATATCGGCTCAGCTTCGATTGCGTATAGATTTTTCATTTTTATTTAACTCTTTTAATATTTATGCTATAAAAACTAATTGAACAATTTTTTAACCTTTATTATTTAAATATTTAGCATGATGTAACAATTTTTTCCATTTTTTTTTACTAAAAATTGAATAAAAAATCATTATTAAATTGTTACGCCAAACTTGCGGTTTTGTAATAGTTTTTTTTGAAGGCTCTTATCCAAACTATGCCAAAGCGAAGCTCGACCGATTCAGTAAGTATAGAATCGGCATGGCATTATTCTTGAATATGTTCTTTGCGTTATCTCATCTTGCTGCTTGCAGTTAAATACAAAAATGAAACAAATACGCAAACGCTTGCGTACTCTGGACTTAAACAATGTGAATAAGGTATAAGAAAAGAAGGAAATAAATAATTGTTATCATTAACAATAATTAATTTTTCACACATTTTGTTCGTTAATCAAATATTATTTTCAGAGACACTAATTGTTTTATTGAAAATGTTACATTGTTTAAAGTGAGCGACTTTTTATGTAATAAATATAAAAAATTTGAAAAAACAAGTGAACTTACTTAAAAATTTTTCTTGTGGCAAATGGTGCTTTAGCATTTTGACTTTTTGAGTTTGACATTTGTATGATTTGATGATGATGCAATGTTGATGATGATTTCATTGATTTGATTCATTCTTTCATTTCTTCATTAGCATTTTTCACAGTCAGTAGCGTCGCTTCAGTCAGATATTAGCATCAGAAGCGTGTAGTTGTTTCAGTTGTATCGTATACATTCAATGCAAATTACCTTGAACATTAAAAAATAGAAGAAAAAGAAAAAAAATAGCCAGATAGCAACGCAAGTGAAAAAAGTTATGATTTTTATAAATTAAAATTGCTCAAGAAATAATTCATAAAAGTATATAAATATTCATTAATTTCATTTTAAATATTACATTTTTTATTTATTTATATTTTTAACAAATGAAGTCTGCTGTTTTGGTCACTTTTTCTGGTATATTTTAAAGGGATCATTGCAGAGGTGGCTTCATTCTATTATTGAACATCAATATATTTTTTTCTCGTATCTTATTTCGATGAAAATATATATTTATACAAAATGGCTTTTTATAAAATCTGAAATAGTTTTTGATTTTTTTACTTATGATCAATTGAGAGCATCCAATATTAAAATAAATAAAATTTGGTAATGATCCAGATTGGTCATTTGTATAAAATCAAATCAGCTTTAATGTTATAATTTTAACTGGGAACCGTTAACGTTCTTTTTTATGGGATCGTTTTCTTTTTGTTTTTCTTTTTTTTTTTTTTTTTTTTTTTTCACATCTCCAAATATAACAAAATTATTTAAAAATAATAAATAATTGATTGGAAAGTTTTATATTAAAGTTAAGTGGAAAATAATATGTTCAAAAGAAAGATGGAGAATCTTTGTCCAATGTTTAAGCGACGCAAGTTAAATGATCAAATTGTAAATGGCAACAGTGAAAATTCCGATAAAGATGAAGCAGCATTGACTTTAAATGAAAATCATAATGATAATGATAATGAAAATGTTACGTCACCATCAGCAGATGATAATTTATTGAAAAATCAACTTCGTCAATTTGATGTATTGGATGAAGTACAGGGTGATGGTTCATCATCAGAATATGGAGGTAAATTTATTTGTTTTATTTAAAATACTTTTTATATAACAAATCTATGTAGCTGTACAAAAACATGATACAGAAGTCATCTCCTATAACTTTGTATATAAAGGAATGTGTGAAGTTTTTTCACAAAGAAATTTTTTTGTCCGACTTATGCAAATTTATTGAAAAGATTGCCTGTGCATCTGTTTATTCTATTCACATATACATCAACGACATAAGTAAATCGCGTGGTGATATATTCGTGCCATGTGAACAATGAATATTCTGCAGTCTGTAATGTAGAATTTTCGTAAACGATTAGGGACGCGTGCATACATTTTTTATAATTAATCCTTTATTTATTCCATTGTTTGTGATTAGGTGATGGTTCTGAATATGCATCCAGTGAAACAGATTTAGATGATGAATTTATTGAACAAATGCTGGATGAAAATTTACCAGATGATTTAAAGGAAAAACGAAAAGATGCTCAATATGATGAAAAATATAAAATCGTTCTAGAAGGTATAATTTTTCTTCGCTTTAATATAAATATGTTATTAATATATATATTTACAAAAATCACAAATATTAATTTATTTACAGAACGTGGGCATAATCATTTTGATGTTTTACCAGAAGGTTGGGTACAGGTTACCCATAACAGTGGTATGCCATTATATTTACACAAGCAAGCACGTGTATGTACAACATCTAGACCATATTTTTTAGGACCTGGTAGTGTTCGGGTAAATTGTTGTTTTTAGTGTACACTCATAAGAATACGAATTAAAATAATTAATTTAAAAATTATATAAATTCTAGAAACATGAAATACCATTAAGTGCAATTCCATGTCTTAATTATAAAAGAGCATTGGAAAAAGAAGGGTTGCTTAAAATTGAGGAGGAGAACCAATTACAGCAGGCAGAACAAAAAATTAATATTGATACAAAAGATTTAAAGAAAGTTGATGAAGATCATATTTCTAATAATGATAATAATAGTAATAATTGTAATAGCACTGAAGAAAGTGTACAACAAAATGGAAAAACTACTATTGACAGTGATATACAAATAAAAAATGATGTAAAACCAGCAGCAGCACCACCATTTAATTTATTAGCAAATGCAAAAATTGAAACAGTTAAAGAAAATATAAAAGCACAATCATTAAGTCCTGATCAAATTACAGAATATTGTAAAAAATTATTTCTATTTAAGCAAATTCGTGTTATGCGTTTCAAGTGAGTATGATAAAATTTAATATAAATATTTAATGTAACTTATTTTAGCACTATGACCAAAAGATTGGGAATCGCTTCGTACGATCAATGTTCAGACACTGTTTAGAGACTAGTTAACTTTTGTAACTTCGTTGTGGTCATAATAATAATTAATGTCGAACTGTTTTCATAATTTTTTTCTTTTTGTTTACGTCTTTGATTTGAGTAATTCTACTCATTACACCATTTGTGCAGATGTAATGAGTTTGAATAATGCATGTATTGTGATAACGTCTTCAATTAATTTATAAATTCTCCGCTTATATTGCAGTAATAATTTACAGAGAATAATTTAATAAAAATTTTTATTTTTGTTCCAGATCATGGTCAGCAAGACGAAAATTTACAAAAAATAAAAAACATATAAGAAACTTACAACGTCCAACATTACCGGACGGCACAAAATTAATAACATTTCCTGTAATAAATACGAACAATGATAATCCAAATAGTTCACGACAGAAACGTGAATGGATAATGAATCCGAGTGGCAAAAGTTATGTTTGTATATTACATGAATATGTACAATATGCATTAAAAAAACAGCCATCATATGAATTTAAAGAATTAGAAAATGCTGCAACACCATACTCGGCAACGGTATCCATTAATAATTTAAAATATGGCACCGGTTTTGGTACAAGTAAAAAGCAAGCCAAAAGTGAAGCAGCCCGTATTACATTAGAAATATTAATACCAGAAATGCGCACTAAAATATCCAATGAAATAAATGCTAATGGAAATCGAAAAGATGTGTGTAAAGATTTATCGGTACGTATTATTTTATAATTAAATTAATCTATGCAAGATTTAAAATCACACAAACACGGTGGTAATGTGTATGAACGACGGTCAATTTTCGAATGCGAGATACGTATTTTTATTTTTATAAATTATAAGTTTTTATATCACTCAAAACAACAATTTACATGATCCAATGGCAATTAACAATTTCATGGACACAATTTACATTATTAATAATTATAATATCTAGTTCTATATCGGATTGAAAGCAAGGAATGCATTTACCAAACCATCTGTTGGTTTATCATTTGATCGCTTTAATATAAGTGAACTAAGTGATGCAATTAAAATCCTAGAAATTATCCAGTTAAGATATGAATACCATCCGTACCTTAAATAAATATGTGTAAATAGTAAATATATTGCCTATTGAGAATATTGCTGCAGGTTGTTGCATCGCAGCAAACTTGGAACACCATACCGCATGTGTAATCGCGTAAAGTAAAATTGAATGATTTATTTATTATATTGTCGATCGTATAATGATAAGCTTTGAAACCATTGTTATTGTGCTATTATCTGGACACCATTCAATTGACTTGAGGACTTCAATTTTTCCACCAATGATATCTGTTTGCTGGGTGTGACATGCAAAATTACGTACAAGTTGCGACACACGTAGGCGCTGATATATTTGATAATATCCTTAGTAACTCGCTTAATACTATAGTTGCGAGTTTTAAATTCCAACATAAAAAGTGTTTTGAGCCGAGTCACGTCTACGAGTTTTTATTATATTGCGCAGAACTATAATTGTCTTGGCCCAAACCACTGTTCAGATATATTTTGAATTAATTTTTGAACTACAATATATAAATAAAATAATAATTAAATTAAAATTGCACCATTGAAACCATCGACCATTTCAGGTATTTGATGAAATACGTATTGAAGATCCACGTGTTGCTGAATTTTGTGCTAAAACAACTGAACCGTCACCGCATGCAATTCTATTGACATGCTTACAACGAAACTTCGGTTTGGGTGATATTAAAATTGACTATCAAGTTAACACAATGAAACATAAAAGAAATGAATTTACAATGATTGTTGGAAAACATACGGCAACTGTTATTTGTAAAAATAAACGTGATGGTAAACAACGGGCATCACAAGCAATTTTACAGGTAATATAAAATTACAAGAATTATGTATTTTAATTTGAATTTAATTTATTTATATTATAATTATTATATTTTTTATTAATGTATATTTTAGATTTTACATCCACATATAAAAACATGGGGTTCACTGTTACGTTTATACGGTAATCAATCGGTGAAATCATTTAAAGAGAAAAAACAAGAAGAACAAGAAATTACCGTACTTCAAAGTAAGGCGGCTATAAATCAACCAAATTATGCAATTTTAGATAAATTAAAATCTGAAATGAAAAAAATAATGGAATCACAAGAGGCTACAAAACCAATTGGAATATTTGTACCACCCGTTGATGTTGATTTACCCCATGGATCTGGATCCAATTTAAATAATGTGGAACTTTAATTGTTCATTTTTTTTCCTTATAAATGGCTTTCCGTCATACCTTAATTAATTTTGTAAATATAAATAATGTCGTTTGCCATTGATCATCATAGATCTTAAAAAGATAATCTCGATTTTTTAACAAGAATTACTCTTAGATTTACTTGATTACAAACAAGTAAAGGTCAAATTATGTATACATGTTTTTTGGCATATCAATTTTATTTTCAGTGATAAATTAGAAGGTAATAATTTTATTAAAAATACAAGCAAAATTGTTCCCAATAAGGGCAACGAAAATAGTATAAATATAAAAAATACATCATTAAGATTTATAAACGTTTTTAATAATGTATATTTTAAATTTAAGTATTTTATAAGTATTGATTTAAGTTTAAGTTTATACACTCAAATAATTAATGGAAAACTAAATTTCATTTTTATTTATATGTAAATGTAATTATTTTTACAAGCTCTTTTAAAATGTATCGAGCTTATCCGTGCTCATATTGTACGCTAAAGCAAGCGTACCATTAATATGAATGTTAGTTTGAATATTGTTGAATTTCATTAATATGAATTATAGTTGGAATATTGTTGAATTCAATACTAATTTTTAAAAATTTGGTTAAATTAAAACTCCCTACCCTCCGAATATATTATAATAATATGATAATTTTAGATAAGACATTTTATTATTAAGTGTAAGATTTACGCGCTGCCATAGATAGAATAGAAAAGAATAACAAAATTGAAATTGAATTGAATACTGATAATTAGACAATTTGTATTTAATAATTAATCAATAGTGTGTATAATTAGGATTAAGATATTAGATATTAAACTGTATTGTTAGATAAAAGCAACGCGTCATTGCTCTTACTTCATATCATTTTTTTGTGTTCTCTTGTTGCTATTAATATAAATATGATATATATAGCTATTATAATACAAACAACTGATAAAACATATAAAATTATATATTATTTTAGTTAAAACGTGATTTTAAAAGTAATTTTAATAAAATGAAATTATAGGATGTTAATAAAATAATATGATTTTTATGTGTAATAGAAATTGTGGTGTATTTGTTCTTTAGTTAGTTATTAAGTTAATAAGATGTTAGTTAATGTATTTTTTTTTTCAATTTAATTTATAAAACAAAATGTATATTGACAATTTATCCTATTCCTTTATCATTTCCAAATTTCCTATTCCCTTAGATTATGTTATAACACTCAGTGAAGTAATGGGTAGCATTCAAGATAATTAATCGTTAAATGCCGTAGATTGAATTCCTTAAAATTACATGGTTTATTTATTATTAACATTTACCTTCGATAATTGGTGAATTTTTATACATAAACTGACATGCAAAAAAATTTACCGATAGTAGATGCCGCATTAGCCATACTTGGAGTAACGTGAATTTCATATGTTACTTCATCATTTCAATAAATAATTTCCAAAAAATACTGCGATATAATAAAATCACTACAACCACCAACACAAAAACATCGCTCCTACACAAAGGCATCGGAATACGATAAGTTAAACTGGTTGAAATGTTAAAATAAATCACACCTTTCTCGGTTGATACATATCCCTTATCAATATTAAGTTAAATGTTACGGCGACAGCTACCAAATACCCAAGGGTAAAATATCATAACATTGAAAGCAAACCATAAAAAAAAATGTAAAAAAAGTATATCGATAAGGTCAAATAGTTGGTATTCCGATGAGCTTCCATCAGGCGTGTCAAATCAATTTAAAATTTTGCTTATATAATAACTTCATGTTTCACAAACCGCAAATTCTATGAAATCATCAAATAAAAAAACAATTAATTCATTTTTTTTTTATATTTATTTTTAATAAATTTAAATTATTTTTCTTTTATGATATGACAAAGTACCATTTATTAGTCAATTAATTAATTGATATTTATTATTTGTTTTATTATTTTATATGAAACCATTTTTTCCCAATTATTATTGAGGCGGGATAATATAAAATAATTAATTTTTATTTTGTCATTTTTAAATACAAAAAATTTATATGAAAATCATCAAATGTGGAAAGAAAAATAATTAATATAATAACAGTAATTAGTATAAAACTTATATATAATTTATCAGAATATTCAATGGGTTACCAGCAGATGATGACATATAATCATATCCCAATTATATCTTTATCAGATTTTATTGAAATTCTGAAATTTAAGACTTATAGGTTGTAAACACAATCAATTAGTCGTTTTCTGCGCGATACTAAATGCTTTCAGTTTCTCCAACTGATTGACTGTCAGAATCAGTGCCAACTTTATTCATTTTATAGAAACATGATTGAAGTAAAGAGGTAATGGTCCCATTTCATAGAGCTAATTTCATACCTTTTCCCATTGTTTTGTTATGTTTTTTTTTTCTTGAGAAACTTATTAAAGTTGAGAGGGGTGATTTTTAAATCTTCATGAGAAATAAAAGCAGTTTATAAGTACCGTCTAATGATATTATGAATATTGAATTATTTCCTTACACAATTATTTCCCCAAAACTGCATAAAAGTAAAACAAATATGGTGTCATCAGTAGTATAAGATTGAAATAATAGGTTTGACTTTAAATTGATGATTTTGTTTCAAGATATTTTAAGGGATTTAGAAGGGAACACACTGATAATCTGAAAATTACAAAGTTCTATACCAATTTTCTTTGTATATAGGTTTCAGTTAATTTGATTATAGTGATTTATAGTGTGTCGTGGTGTGTGTGCGTGTGTCTGTGTTTGTATTTTTTTTTTTTTAATTAATTATTTTGATTTTAAATATATATTATATAAAATGTTTATTTAATTAAATGTTTATATTAAATAAATCAAAATATTTGTGGACGATTTAATTTGATTTAATATGCGTTATATTATATCGCTAAAACGGTGTATCATAAATTATTTTGTATATAATAATATTACAAATAATACAAAAAAATGTGTGCAATTCATTTCCATAAATTTCATCTCTTATATTAATTACATATTATTATTTTAATAATCGCTCGCATATAATTGAAAATTAATTAATTTATGCATTTTATAAAATAAATTTTAAGTTTTTGTTATTTTATTAATATTATTATTGTCGTCAACTAAATAAAATTGAAATCATATAATTGAAAAGTGTAAAAATTAAAATTGAAACCATCGATTTTGAGGAATAATTGAATGATAATAGATATGTATTAATAGTAGTAGTAGTAGTAATAAAGGCTGTAGGTGTTAATAAATTTGCTGAATTACATGCATCTGCATCATTACAACTTTGTAAACATCCACGAACATATCTGAAAAAAGAATAAATTATTTGCGTTATTTAATTTGTGTACAAGAGTATACACGTACACCTTGCCCAATATATTTTCATACACACGAAACTAATATACAAAAACAACAATGGTCAGAAGAAGACGAATCTGCACAGATCATCTCTTACATCCGTGATATGTCAGCAGATTTACAATAGTAACATTCATTATTCAGTCGAAATATCAGAGATATTCATCGAACTGAAGGTAAGTTGATTTTTGATAAATGTTGATTTCGTTAAATTTAAATTTTCTAATTATTTTTTATTTCATTCCCGAACAGATGTTGCTGTACAGATGGAAATACCAACACTCGCAGGTGGGTGCGTGAAACATAACAATAGTGTTGCTGTGGAGGAGATGAATGCTTCACTAAAATTAGTTACTATGGAATATGGTAGAATTCAACAAACAAGAAATAGTTTTTCTGGACTGTATCCCAACAGTATAACACTTAACGCAAATAAAAAAGGTTAGTATTGAATAGATAATACTAGAAGTTACTCTTATATTTCCTTACTGCAAGTATATTCGATATTTTATGAACAAAGGCAAATGACCCTACTACATTTATTAGCAAAAATGAACAATGCTTGACTTAACAATAACATCTCGCCAGTTGATAAAGAATATATTAACATTTTTCAGCCGTCACAACGTTTTGTTTTATGAGTTGTAAAACAATGTTATTGATTTTAACTTCCATTTCAATAAATATCACATCTGAGAGTATGTAAACTACAAGCTGTTGCAAATAACATATATGATTGACGACGCAGAAAATAGTGTCTGAAAATATTTTTGAACGGTGCGTGTATTTTCGTAAATATCAAATAATATTGAAATCAATATATACCTGTCTTCATAATAGAATCGACCACAATGTGACATTCGTATAATTTCTGTATCTGTTGTTAAGGTTCCACTGTCCAATGCACAACTTCGAACAGTTATCGTTTCTCCATTATCATCTAAAATAAATAAAAAATAATATTGAATTTATAATTTATATAAAATTGTATTATGTTAAATTAATATAGTGACTCGCAGAACCAACAATTTCAATTCAGCTTCACAGAATATTGTTTTTAATTTATTTATACATTCACTTTGTGGGTAAATTACTCCGTCACTGAATCTTATCCAACCGCATATTGGTACCAAATCAAAAAATTATCGTTATTTTCTGCCACTTGCATTGTTGTATAACTAAATGAATTTTATACAACGAAACGCATCTTCATTCAAATAAATTTGTATAGTTAAAATCATTTTCTGAAGGTGTTATGATTTGCAGAATGGTGGCCTGCAAGCATTCTTGTAATGTTAGACGGTGTGTTAGGAAAACTTATAATTATTATAGGAATCAATAAAAATACATATTCTAAATTGTAATTTTTACTAGTTTGATCTTCAGAAATTATTTACCTCTATAAAGAAATAAAACAATTATACAAATAGGTGCATTGCATATTTTCTGAAAATATGCCAAGAGTTTTAATTACTTACATATAAATAATACAATTTCAATAATATTTCGTATTTAATTTGTAATTATTAAGAAAAATAAAATAATTGTTCTTTTTATTATTGTTTTGACATAATTTTACATCATCTTACCGACCCCTCGATGATTGCTTGAAAAACCTCAAACCCCACTTCACTTCACTCGTCGACTGTCATAAATAAAACTCTATATAAAAAAAATACACTCACTTGTTGAGTGATTTTTTTTTTTAAATAGAAATAGCCATTTTTTTTTTAAATTTTTTTGTTACATTTTGTTTTGTCATTTATTAAAAAAATAATTATAAATTTTTCATGTGAAATTTACGGTTACAAAAAAAACAATTGAAAAAACAAAATCAAAGAAATAGAAATGAAAAAAAAGTCGCATCACCATCATCGGCATCACGTCACCACGTATTCATTAAATTTTGTTAATGATTTTTAAAAAGGTAATTATAAATATTTTTTAAAAGAAATATAATACAATAAATAATATAGTTATAATTATTACCAAAATAGCCAGCAATTTTTATACAAGATGTAGCCGGATACAATCCATCTCGGCCTTTTCTTCCACCCATACATGGTGATTCTAGAAAAGCTACTGAAAAATTATTGTGAAATGGATCATCACATGCTTTATTACCACCATTATTTGATACACATTTAAAACAATCAATGCTGTAAACTATAATGTATAGATACCAGAAAAAAAGTGAGTAAAATATTTGATTTTAATATAATTATTAATTAACATATTCATGTAGTCTTTTAAAATTTATATACAATTTCTTTGTTACAAAAATGTAAATTTCTTAACAGCAATACGTGCGTGTTTTGTCGGATTGTAATTGTGTATATAAAAATATGTACATGGAGATATTTAATATATAATTTTAATATGTATACAATTCTAAAATCTTGATCTGAAGAAAATCTATATCTGTGTCTCGAGTCTAGTCAGGCGAGGTATCAAAGAGCATCAACAAAACAGCTCCATTTTGATCTATTTTGTGTCAGTCATCAATTCAATTCGACCATTAACTCGTCAAGATTTTACTGATTTTTATATCACATTAAGTTTTAAATTTAAATAAGATAATATAATGAGAAACATAACTGGATTTTGTCTAATTATTACAATACCTTGATGTATAAATGTTAAAAAACAAAATAATGTTTGAAAGAATATCTGAAGTTTAGTAATAATTTTCATTTTTCGTGTTAAAATTTTACATTACGTCGTACTTGCATTAGGTCTTTGTAATTTTTTTTTTTAAACTATTATATGTCGGTCACACTTACCTTCGTTTATAAATAACATAAATACTAACATTAATAACAATACGAACAATAAACTTAATTTTCTAAAATTCATGTAAAATAATTCCTTCATGTTTATTTATAGAGCCTATTTTCGATATTTGATTATAAAAATATTTATAAATTGGTTGTTTTTATATTAATAATTGTAGATAAAGTTGATTATGTCAAGATAATAATTTCATTATATTTCATTTTAATAGAGAATTGTAATTCTGAAAATAAAAGAACAAATTAAATGTATATATAATTATGCATGTCAAAAAGATTTAAAAAAAACAAAATTAAAAGGAATGTTTTATGGATATGAAATGGGGCAAAGTACTCAAATCGACTTGTTCAGAATTTACGCAATTCATATCAATTCAATGGAAGTTTATAGCATCCAGCATAATATTCATTACTTCAGTCAAGTTGGTAAATTACTACACATGTGAGTATTTAACAATTCACTAATTTATCTGCAATTATCGAAAGGTATAAATACTTCCTTAATTTCATAATTTTTATATGAATGAATTAGCCCATGATGTTAATAATTTAAATTTCAGTAAAATGTAGCATTGCGCTTGTCCGACGTGTAATAATTCTTGTCAATTGCTTGATACGTGCAGTATAAACTTTCGTTTGATCATTGTCATTGCTCATAAGATGATTGAAAGATAAAGAAGTCCAAAAATTCAAGGAAACAAGATGCTCTAACGGGTATATTTAGAATATATTTATGCCATAGAAAGGTAATTAGTTTAATTGGGTATAGAAATACATTTATTAGTTGTTCAAATAATAGAGTGGTCATCTCCTTAACTGTTGTATGTTTTTAGACAAATGTTAACTACATACATTTATAATTTACTATTTACAATGTTCGATACTATGTTCGATCATCATTATGTTCTGACTTTGACTAACAATTATCGTTTAAAAAAATAAAATTAAAATTCTAGGCTCATGAAGAAGTTCAGAAAATCTACCAACTCCTTGGTTTAAATGGTTATTCAAATTATTAATTAGTCTGAGGATCTAGTACCATGCATTTATAATTTGGTCTAATTGATAATGGAAATTTTCCACTTTTTTTAAAATCATAATCATCACCATCCAACCTAAGCTTCTAATGTAGCTAATGAATTTTAACATTCTAAATTTTAACAATAACAATTTTTTTTAACTAAAATGTGCTGCTTTGCCATTGGTGTACATTTTATTATAGAACTTCAAATGATATTAACTATTTGTTAAATTAAAAACTAAATCATTCCAGCTTTCGTATGCGAAATTTATTTAAACCACATAAAAGCACAACCGTATACCCCGCATAATAATTCAAGGGAGTGGCACAAATTCATATTCATACGCATATCTCAAGGAAAACGATTGTATTTTATTATTTATTTATTTAACCCTTAACTTTCCGTCACACTGATTTCATATAACAACAATCTAAAAAATGACACCTTTATTGGTTTTTTCTGCTGTATTAACAATAATAGATTTTATGTTAATTATCGTCCTATTCATATATTTTGTTTATCAATTTTAATCGAATGGAAATTGAAATTATTATACATAGACATACAGTGCATCGTGCATATATATTGTATATATAGAAGCAGACCAACAATTTGTTTGTCGGAGTGTCTTTACTTGGCAGACTGACTTCTTAATAAATAATATATGTAGCCCAACGCATAGTAAACGCGTATATACAAACAAAAATATATAAATTATTTTAATTGTGGACCATTAAATAATAATATGTGTAAAACGATGGCTAATAAATTTTAAGGAGTTGAGAAATCGTGAAGTATAAAATGTTATTCCATTCAATTCAGTATAATCACGTTTCATCCAATTAATATGAAAATAAATATTATATAGCAACGTTTTGAGTTAAATTTTCATATTAAAAATTTATAGTTGGAAATTCATTGTTTAAAATAGCGTATTCAATGGAATATTTTTGTCACCCTACAGTTTGGACTAAATACAATATTCACTGTAATACAAATAATGCGCATGCATTTACGCTCAGACATTATTTATAGTTACTGCTCTATTTATTATTTATTAGACCATGTTAGATTCTTATGTGATTATATCTAATAAAACTTAAGTTTTTCAAATAATTATAATAATACACGTGAAACACCTATTCGCCTATTACTACACGTATAAAAAGTTTATGTTAAGAAAATATGAATACTATAAAAAAAAAACTTACGCATAAATTATATTAATAAATATACTCAACCACACATTTTATCGATATTTTTATAACGAAATGTAGAGCCTTTTCAAAAAAAAAAAAAATATGTGGAAATATACAAAATATATTTCTTCTTATATTTAAAGTTTCTTTCTTTCAATTCTTTCACAAAAATACAAATTCCACTTTATTTTATATACAATTATTTATTGATTTTTGTATCAATATAAATTTGTAAAAAAACTATATAGATTTATTAAATGTTCAATAAAACATTATTTTAATATCGCGATTAAGAGGTATTTTTTTAAAACTTTTCATTAAATTAATTATTTTATGTTCCATATTATTTAAATATGGGTAATTATAAATTTTATATATTGCCTTTATAGCAGTAAAAGAAGAAAAATCAATAATAATTTTAGAATATTATAAACAAATAATAAAACTTTTAACTGCGCGTTATTAAATTTATAACACAAACAATTTTAAAAAAACCAAACTAATAATTTATGAACGTTCTACTTAATTTTTTTCTTTCTATTATAGTTTTTCCGCACAATTCAATTAAAAGCAAATATATTCTGTTGTATACAACAGCGCGTCTATATAAGCGCGTATTGAAATAAATAAAATATACAGATAGAGTTATATACATAAAATTGGATTGGTCATTGAATTTTCCTACATATTGACATAAGGAAAATTATAATATTTCCATCATTTTCATCATATATTGTATAAAAGAAACATACATATAATAATATTTTGACGCATACTCTCTCTATTGACACAATCAGTTTTGTTTATAATATGCATTTTGTATAGATATTTAGTGGTTTTGTATATTTGTATATAGATGAATTAATAAAAATACACCTTCTGGCCGAAGAATAATCGAGAGAAATGACATTATAGATCTGTGGTACGACTCGTGAAAATTAGCATTCATTTTTTAATATCAATATTTTTTTTGGTAGTGGAGTTGACGGTAGATTAAATTAAAAAATTGGTACTAAATCAGTTTTAATGGAATATAATCTCTCCATGGCTGGCAATTCTCATCAAGGCTTTTACAGCTTCCAAACCCTGGCATCTTTATGTTCTTCTCAATACACAATTGCTATACATGATTTTCCTACTTTGCTCGTGTCCTCGTCATGTTTTGTGTTGTATATTCGCTTTACTAATCTATCATCATATAGTTCTTGTAACATGTTCGCCCCCATCTTAATCTGCCGAATTTAATTACACCTATATGTTTGTTTCTCATTATCGTATATTTCGATCAGTGATGATCTATTGGTTCAGATTCTTCAGATGTCCTGTCCGCAGATTGGTTCGCAAATTCTTCTGATTATCTTATGTTTGAAACGTTTTAATGCATTTTCTTGTTTTTTTTTGGTTACTGATCATGTTTCATTGCCGTACATTATCACTTTATTAATCTACTTTTGAATAGCAATGTTTCGAACATATGTTTCCGCCGCTGCGATATTGTCATTTTAATTTCGGTTAGTTTTCGGACACAGGGTGTATTATTACAGACATCAAATGGAAAATGGGTAGGAAATTTCCACGTGCGCGCAATAGTCATATTTTTGTATTTATTTTTATATATTCGTATACGAGTATTGTATATTTAACATAAAATTAAATGGCATGTAGTAGTAGATTGCGAATGTAAAAATGTATCAAAATATTTATGAAACAAAATTATTGTGTAACTTAACCACTTCATGCGTATATCGATTGACTCACCATATATTGTAACCGCATGTTATAAGGAACCATATAAGGTTTAAAAAAAAGATTAAACCTATATGGCAATTCAAATAATGTTTAAAATAATTTTAAGTATTCTACACTAAAATTGTATGTTAACTTTAAAAGGAGGTATAAGCACTTACATGAAATACTTTTTCAAAGTATGTGATGACTGTTTCAAACCAAATTCAAGAATGTAATCGATACGACTTACTTATAATTGTATTTTCCAAATGTTCCAACCTATTTTAATTCTCACGCACAATTGGTCCCTACATTTTTCTATTATAAAATCACTGCAGTATAGCGTAGTGTAGACTCCGTTTACTTGAAATATTGTACTGAAGTATTTTATGGGGCAAGTCTTATGGTCTGAAGTATGAAGGAGAAGGATACCGCGCATTCTTTACCCTTAAATACGATTCAATTGGTCTTGATTTCTCAATGATATAATGGCACTTCTATATTATTTCTTATAGTAGGACATTATGTTAACAGTGAAAATTCAACAAAAAATAAATGCGAGAACAAATCTAACCGATATCATTAAAAATTTATAAGAATAACTTGATTAATTTTTATTATTAATTAATTTTAAGCATAAAACTAGTGTGAAAATTATAACTACTTTTAATGAAAATACTAATACATCCATTTAATATTTTATATTTAACATTAACTTAATATATTTAACATTTAGCATCGCGTTTCTTACTTACTTCACAAAATGTGCGATCATATAATCTCTATAGTACAAAATATCCATTACAAAAAAATTAGTTCAATATTAAATATGTGAGGTGTCCAACTAGTTCATGGATAGCAGCTGCGTAAACAATTAATCTATATATACCTTCTGGGAAATTCATTGTAAAGAGGGGATTTTGAAACTTGACCATCGCTGTACCAAGTGTATTAGTGTTACGTGATAGTCTGAAGTGAAAAATGTTATAATTATTATCAACATAAAATGGTGGTGTTATTTGGCTCCTCGTATTTGTCGAACAGACTGAGTTTATATTATCCAATGGAATCGGATACGGTGTACGATGCGATTCTATGTTTTTGATACACAGATTATTTATTTTTGTTACCACCGATCGACGTCGTAGTGTAATATTATTCCGTCACCTATGCGTATATATAATTAAAAATATACAGTATGCGATGTCGTCATATAGTAACTCTATGGGTTTGGTCGCAGGTTGCGCGTGTGCTAACAATCAATTTTAATAATATTATTATAGGTTCCAATAATCTTTAACTAAGTCAGCACCTTTTTCACCAATCATAAAAACAACTGCATTTGTATGAGCCGATGGTAACACTGGCATAATTGATGCATCAACAACCCGAAGGTTTTGTATGCCATAAACTTGTAATTGTGGATTTACAACTGCATTCGGATCATTTTCTGGTCCCATTTTACATGTGCCAACCTACAAACATATATAATTAGTATTATTTTATTTGTGATTAGTTTAATTTTAATCAAAAACATATATATATATATTCATTTTAACTGCCGAAAACTGACCTGATGTTGTAGACTTGATGTAAATCGTTTTATACAACATTCCCAATATTCATCACTTTTAAATTTTAAATGATCGCATCCAATAAATGGAACTGAATGTAATTTTGATCCTAATTTGGTTTTAAATTTCTGTGATTCACCAATTTTAATTGTCTACAATTATACGTAAATGTTTCGTATTGACTACGAGCACAAAATAAAATGTAAATCACAAATAATGATGTGAAAATCTTACCAATTTGGTACCTTCAATTAAATTTACTATATCCTCTGGATGATCCAAATAATTTGGTTGTAAAGATGGCCATGTAAAAGGATTTTTACTTTTCAAACTAATTCTACCACGACTTTTTGGTTTCAACAATATTGGAAAGAGTGCGAACGCATCCTACAATTTGTAAGATTGATATTCATGTGAGAAGTTAGTTTTTATAAATATTACAATATACACACAATAATATCAAAAATAATTTATAATTACTTTTCCAATTATTCTTTTATAAACTTTTTGAAAAAATTCTTCTGTTATTCCTAACATATTTCTCATTGTACCGGATATATCACCACTTAATGCACCCGCTCCCATTACAACTTCTATATCTGGATAATCGAAATCTATTTATAAATTATACAAAAATTAGCCAATTAATAGTTATTCATCATTTCTTGTCTACTCAACAGGATATTGAATGAGATGCAACCTCAGATTATCCAGAAAATACCTCTGGTCGGCCTGTTATTTCTGGGTAAACCATACGTTGATCTGCAGCGAAAGTTTATTTGAGAGAATCATAGTGTTAAAACTCAAAATATGTTACAGGTGCAACAATATAATTATACTGCCGCCAATGTGGTCACAAAACTTTGAAAACTTAGTTATAAAATTTTAACATACGTAGGTTACACATGAACAATGAAAACTTGCGTTCAACCTCGGTAATGAAAATACTGACAAAGCTTCTACCAACTATATATAAAGAGGTATGACTATGAGTTGAGAATATTTTCATGGCTTCATGTAAATACTCTTAAAAAATTTACAAATTAAAGTTAAAGAAAAAAATATACAAATATTTACCTAATGTTGAATTTTCGAATTTAATAAATGCCAATCCTTCAGCACCACCAGGACTCGTAAATGGTCCTCTGCCACGAAACACATAATTAAATATATCGGTTGGATTTTGTACACGTGTTTCGATAATTGTTATCGGTTTATTAACAGTAAATACTAAACCCGATAATCCAATGTGATCTTGAAGATTATAACCAACTTGTAAATCCTGTACAACAGGAATATCGAATTGTTTTAGATGTTCTGCGGGTCCAATGCCTGACAACATTAACAGCTGTGGTGATGCTATCGTTCCGGCTGACAATATTATTTCTTTTGTTGCACGAATTCGATATATTTTCCGATTTTTTAAAAATTCAACACCGTACGCAATTTTTGTTTGTGCATCGATTAGAATTTTTATAACACGTGATTTCATGGAAATATGTAAATTTTTTCTATTACTATGAATTGGATAAATAAATGCTTTAGCTGCACTACAGCGTCGTCCATTTTTCATTGTTGCCTGCACCAATGAAAAACCCAATATATTTTCACTATTTGGATCTATCCAATTGTAACCCATATCTTTGCCAGTTTCGATAAACACTTTAAATAAGTCGGTTACATGCGATGAATGTTCAACATTTAAATATCCATTTGAATTATGATATTTTGAATTTTTTAATTCAGGAATTCCAATTTTTTCTGATTTTAGAAAATACGGTAATATATCATTGTAGCTCCAGCCGGTATTGCCCATCGATGACCATTCATTGAAATCACTTTTATGTCCACGTTGATATAATAAATAATTTATAACACTTGTACCACCAAGTGCCTTTCCTTTTGGCCAATTGCATACACCATCGTTTAAGCCAAGACATGCATTTGGTACCGGGTCCGTTTTATAACCCCAATTATAACCTAAGCGCACCCAAAACGATATAATTTTGTGAATAATTAAAATGACAGATTATTATAAATAGTAATAAATTAATAGTATGGTCGATGTACCAGTTTCCAGCTCTATACAATAATAAATTTCAAAATATAATTGCAGTTAATTTGCTGAAACTGATTGGCGGCGTGGCTGTAAACTGGTGTATCGATCCGATATACATATAATATATTTACTTGTAATATGTGTTGTGGCCGATGTTAGTGGAACATCAGTAAAAAGATTCTCTTGTACACCGGCTTCTAATAATAAAATTGTACAGTTTTTCGATTCACTTAAACGATTTGCCATTACTGAACCACCTGAACCTGCGCCAATAATTATGAAATCATATGTGGCCAAAAAATCATTTGTATCTTCAATGATTGTGAACATGTCGCGTACCGTTTCGACTAATAATTGTGATTGATTTTCTACTACAAACGTTGATTGTAATAATATAAATGTTAGTATGAATTTCATTTTAAATTTAGTAGTGGCTGATGATGCATGCGATGGTACTTGTAATTCTGGTATAATAATATATATTTAAAATTAATAACATAATTATGTAATTATTATTATTATTATTGTTCTAATAGAAACAGTGTCCCTTGTCGTCATTTCATGGAAATATTTGAAAGCTATCTGGAACATAACTTACGGTAATCCTTATACCATTATACTCATTAAACCCGACATTGACCGTGTGTTTGTATCGATGGAGCATCAATAAAATAGCGCATATTTTTATTCCATTTTGTTAGGTTTTGACTGGAACTTATAATAGTTATAATTTAAATTAATGTATAAATTATGTTACTATTGCAGAACTTGAGTTTGCTAACTCTGTGCGTTAATTGTTAAAGTGTATTATTCTATGATTTGTGATAATCATACAAATACGTATATGTATTTTTTAATTTGAAATGCGTGATTTGAATGGAATTTCATTTCAATTGTTGTATCACATACCATATACAATATAATTTATACACATTTACCAGTGGAGTTTCGTGAGAAATCGGATCGTTTCAATATCATAAAACTGATTATAGACATTCTTGAATGCATATATCTTTTTGCTATTTATAGTTTTTGGAAAAAAAACTGACTGTGCGTTATAAATATTTCAGACGTCCCTGTCTTATTTACTTATTTCTTGTTTATAAAATTTTTTGCCATTTGAATTAAATGAAAATCTGATAATTCATTCAAGAATTAAAATGAATATTAAAAAACAATGCAAGGTTGTTATCGCACATACACGATTAAAAAAATGTTATGTTAAGTGTGCCAAGTTGGTTTATTTCAACTTGTAACAATGTATGTGTTGCAAAGACACGGTATATATACGAAGAATTTATGCTGCATTGGGTGGATGACGGTGGGGATACATACAATTCTTATTTGAATGAGTTAGTGTGGTCTTTGTGTGTACACTAATATGTCTTCGGAATGGCTTAATCGCTAATATTAACACAAATTAGCTTATGGTTATAGTGTGACAAAGTCTGCGTTCAAATATTAACCCTACGACTCATTTGACCACTTTCTCAATTTGCAAAACTATGGGTATGTTTAAAACATTGTTTCTATAACTCGAGTAAAATTGTAAATTTGAATCTAAATTTTTGATCCGAACATCTGGAAGCAATTTCAAAATTTTGTATCTAATTTCCACTCTTATCATATAGTCATTAATATTTCCATTGGAATTAGCACACCATTTATTCGATATTCTTGAAATTTTAAACGCATAAATTTAATTTTCGAGGTTTTGGTGGAGGTGGGTGATACTAACTCTGTTTCATTCTGATAGCTTCCATTCATCTTGAATATTCTCATTCGATTTACCATACAAATGTTTATCGGATTTTCTTCAAATTATTAACATAATTATTTAATGGGTCTCCCAATCATCCTCAATATTAGCCAATTAAAATCAACCGAAAACTGATGGACTGCTGTGAATGTCATCAACATATATTAAATAAGAATTAGTAATCTCGTCTGCGAATGGTAACTGGATGAGATGGTACAAAATCTTACACTTAAAGTTATACACGCACTAATCTCATATTATTATCTCTATAAATATATGATTTGCATTAGATGCAGCTACATATATTTATTGTAACACGTTAATGCGTACAATTCATTAAGATTGCATATGAAATATATGCATTAATTATATATATGAGATGAGAAAATGAAATTCGAAAAATTTGCATATATAGTCAATGGAAACCGTTTATAAATACTGCGTCAATCCAATTTTAATTATATAATGATAAAACAAAATATTCGTTGGTGTATACAAATAACCGTGGACATTATTTCGATTTTAGTTATTTATTAATTTTTAAACAAATGTATATATTCGTAATTAACATTAAATACAAATTTCTTCACCGCATATTTGTTTTCAATAAACAAAATTCACATATGTTCAAAATTAATAATAATTAAATAAATATTATTATTTTATTTACATACCTGCGGTTCCATATACTCGTTTATTTATACTTCTGTATCGAAGGCACAAAACACACTAAAATAATATGATAAAATAATTTCGGTATTATTATAAGCCTTCTCTGATTTTTACCACCATTTCAAACAATATACTTTTATACTAATGCAGTTCAAAATAATTCTTCTTTAGGCATTTTACAATCAAATAAAATATATAATTGTTATTGTATAATTGAGACAAGCACTTTACAAACTATATGAATATACATGTTGGTTTTCGTGAATTTGGCTGAATGAAGTTAGCAGGAATATCCGCAACAAAAACATTTGAACATATAATATTGCAATCATTAGAACGAATTGGAATGCAATAAGAATTAGATTACATAATAAATGAATTAAAATTCTCGGAGGAGATAGCGTCAAAGTTGTAGTTGTGTCACGTCCCACAATGCTCAATTTTCTTATATTAACCCAATTTATGACCCACAATTTCCGCCGATCTTATTGAATAAATTACACTATTTCACAAAGACACAATTTTTACGAGTGTGTTTCCAATTTCCGATAGCTCCAATCAATATCAAAACTATTAAATTTTTCGTTGACATCAATTGTACAATAACTACCAATCTAACGCAGCAGCATGCAGGGCAAATTAATTTTTTACGTAGTCATTCGAAAATGTATCATTTTAAATCCCGCTGCCGAACTATTTTGCCATCGCATAGTTTAACAAATTTATGTTAACATAAATCTGGTGTAATTTTTGTTTTATAATTAATTAATTTAAATTTTAATGACCACATCTCACACCGCAGACCGCGCACGCACATTCACCACAATCACGCGGTCTTATACATTTTAAATATTGAATATATTTCATATGTCATATGTTTAGTTTTTAATATATATGAGAAGAAATAGTTACGTAAGAATCAATACAATATTTTTAGTGAAAGTAAAGTATAGTATATGGAAAAAGAAGAAGCATTTGCAAGCAATAAAAACGATACAATAAAAAATTGTTTCATTCATTATCAATAATGAATAGTAAAGTTGAACCTGTCCTTGAATTTATAATTATTTTGAAGAATTTCATAGTAGGTAATATATTGTTTGTGGTCGTGGTATGCAAACAAACATTATAATTATATTAAGAATAAGATAGGAGCGTGTATATTATTTAAATTGTTTTCTGTGCTGAAGGCAAAATAATATAAGGATTTTAACATGTTATCGTTTTACTAATTATCCCCCACATCATAACTCTTTTAATTTTCAATATACAATATTTATACATACAGATATCAAATTGTATAATTTCAAACAAATTGTAATTCAGATGAGAAATTTTCATATGGTGTGAAAACTACTGAACCAAGAATTGAAGCATCAACCTCAGGATATATACTTATTTACTGCTTGCTTTACATTAAATGCCAGGTGTGGGTTTAATCAAAATGCTTCGCCAACCAAACCTATACGCAACTAACGTTTTCCAATCTCAAATTTTAAGGATTATTATATCACCGTTTACTGCATCTATCCATATAATTGTTGGTCTTCCGATTCTCCTTCTTGATGCAGATTCATGATTATATATGACATCAAAAATTATTGAAAAAATCACGTGTTTTCGTGGTATACAATCGCTGTGCATCACTGTGAGTCACAAATGGTAAAAACTTTCAACATTAACATATTAACGATTCGAACCATCCTAAAGCATGAGGATTTATAGACAAAACACAATTCTATATACTAAATTTTTCCATTCCCTTTAAACCAATGAGCAAAAATCTAAAATCATTGCAGAGACATCATTTCATTCTGCTGCGAATAATTCTTCTTGAATTCGGTGGTTACAGACAATGAAATTTTATGAAATGTGAACCTAAACACAGGAACAATTAAAGAAATTATCCACATGTTATGAGTAAACGTGTCATGACAATGGCTTATCAATGATCACAACCAAATTTTTCACAACAAATGTGTGTTAGAGAAATTGTTTCTTTAAATATAATTGATTTCTAAATAGGCACTTGCATTTAAACGTGTGGTGGTGAAAGCATTGAAGATGATCCAAGTAGTGTTACAACACCAGAAATGATTCCAAGAAAATTGTTTATATGATATTGGACGACTGTATGTTCGTGTTTTTGTTTATGCTATGGACATCCGTATACTGGATCGTTGACGTATGTAATTTTACTTGAACCCATTTGGTTACGAAAAAGCTACAATATGTGCAAGAAGGATATCGCATTTGCTATCAAATGATCAAACATTAATTCGAATGAAGCAGAACCTGTTCAATATGTATGAACCGTTTTAAGATGAATCAAATTGAATGGATTTATAAATATGGACGAAACGTGGATCAGCCACTGCACACCATGAATTAAAGGAACGCACTTAAAAAAATTAATAGAACCTAGAAGGCAAAAACAATTCATTGGGAAAGGTTATGGTCACAGTTTTTGCTGGTATGCAATGGATATTTTGCAGATTTATTATCTTGAGAAAGGCAATACAATAACTGGAGAGTATTATTCAAATTTTTGCTAAAATTAATGATAAAAGACACAGCATTCGCACACATAAGATGATCTTGGTGATGGGGAAATTGTGAGATATAATGTACGAATTGTTGGAAGAATCATATCATATTCACCAGAATTGGCTGCTTCTGATTTTCACCTGTTATCAAATCTTAAACAAAGTGTTGGTGAAAAGAATTTTTCATAAATTGAAGAATATCCATACTAGCTGTTAACCACAAGTATTTTATTGTATGTTAGTGTTATGCAATAGCTTATTAAAAAATTAATTGATTTTCATCAATATAATTGTTTGCACAGGCCTCGTTCGTATGCACTCTGTGAATGTGTAGCAGCAGTCGCAACGAGATGAAGATTATACGTTAAAGGATTCTTTTCTCCTAACAATATTCTGTACATTTTATTTATTCTCTCAAAATAAGGTGAAATAAAGGGGTCACAACATACAGTCGACAAATATACAGGTCGCAGTGCTCAATGATTATATCGACAAAGCCATTGTTACAAAAAACAGAAAAAAAAAACCAATCAAAATATATTTCCACTTTCCAACTAATATAAAATATCATATAATTATAAAAAATAATTAAGTATAGAAAACAAAAATGACTAGAAATTATCTGTAAAATAGTCTATAAATTCCGTTAAGATGAAATATTATTTGTCCAATACTCTTTTACCATGTCAGCCGCTTTTTCACCAATCATAAATGTGGCCGCATTTGTATGCGCCGCTGGTATCATTGGCATTATTGATGCATCAACTACTCTTAAATTTCGAATACCATACACTTGTAACTGAGGATTTACAACAGCATCCGGGTCATTGGTTGGACCCATTTTACATGTACCTACCTACAAATATATAGCGTGCGACAAAATATATTTAGAGAATAATTATAGTAATTTTTTTTTTATAAAATATTCTAATTTTTTAAATTCACTTGATGTTGAAGACTTGATGCATATTTTCGAATACAACATTCCCAATAGTCATCACTGAGAAATATATAATTTTCACATCCAGCAAATGGTCGCTTATGTAAATGACTTCCATAGTGTCGAAAACTTTTTGTTTTACTCAATTTTACACACTATAATTTTTTTGTTCAAATAAATATTATAAAATTTGGATGAAAGTTTAATTAATTTAAGAATATTCATAAAAATTAGAATTATGTATTAATAGGTTTTACCAGTTTTGCTCCTTCAATCAATTCCAATAAATCATTACGATCTTGAAAATAATTTGGTTGTATATGTGGCCAATGAAATATATTTGAACTTTTTAAATAAATTCTTCCTCTACTTCGCGGTTGTAACAACACCGGAACCAAAGAGAATGAATGCTATTTATCCAGAAAAAATTATACAATAAATATATTTTAAATTATAAGTTTTATGAAATTCATAAAATACCGTGTGTATGAGGTATACAGTAAACTTTTTTTACAGGTATAATTTGGCAAAATGATAGCTAAAATCAGATGTTAACGTGTTGATGTCATTGCAGTAACCTAAATTCAATCAGAAACGAAAGTATTTCCACGTAAGTAAATTTTTTTAATATATGAAATTGATAATATTCAACTGCAGTAATCGTTAACATCTATATTACTTTTATATACTCTCAAGTTTCTTAATATTTGAGTGAAGCTCATGACGAATATTGATAAGATACATGTTCTACATGCATAATTATTTGGGGATTCCCATTTATTTTATATTCTATTCGAAATTGCCGTAGTTCCTGGACAATTGCGACTATTCTCACCTTTGTTTCACATCCTCACGTCTATTGTACTGATTTGCATAAATTCTAATAGGAATAATTTAGGTTTTTAAAGTTGTGTCTTATTATTTTCTGATGTCACTCGATCGAATAGGTTCCGCAACATTTCTTTTCCAATGGTATCGATTATAGAATATGACTCATTATCATTAATTTCAAAGTAATAGTCTGCTAGGATGATTACCAATTGATTTGAAAGAAAAACGAACTATAAGATATACGTTAACATCATCGCACGCACTATGGGAAATCCTTTAAAAATAGAAGAAGTAAAGAAATGGATGGATTCGACAATTAAAATTAAGTTTACCATATTCCTCATATAACAGCGCTAACATAATAAACAATTTATATTTACCTTTCCAATTATTCCTTCATATGTTGTTTGAAAAAAGTCTTCTGGAATAGCTACCATATTTCGATACATACCAGATATATCATTATTTAATCCAGATACACCCAAAACTATTTCAATATCTGGATAATCCGAATCTATTTTAGTATATTTAAATATAATTTATATTATAAATTGTGAAAATCTTTATTAATACAATACAATTTATGGTAAATGCAATTATTTTACGATTCAATATTTTGTATATACAATCAATACCTAATGTAGAATTTGGTGTTTTAACAAATGATAAACCTTCAGCACCGCCCGGAATTGTGTACGGTCCGCGTCCATAAAACATATAATTAAATAGATCAACTGGATTTTGTACATCACCTTCTCGCACCGATATTGGTCGATTTAATAGAAACACCAAACCATTTATACACGAATGATCGTGCAAATTGTAACCAACTTTTAAATCTTGAATAACCGGAATATTAAATTGTTTTAAATGGTCTTTGGGTCCAATGCCCGATAACATTAACAGTTGTGGTGATGCAATTGTACCGGCTGATAAAATTACTTCTTTACGTGTTAATATTCGATAAATTTTATGATTTTTTATAAATTCAACACCATATGCAAATTTCATGATCGGATCAATAAGTATTTTTGTTACTCTGGAACGCATCGATAAATGGAAATTTGTACGATTACGTATTGGTCGTAGAAATGCTTTCGATGCACTACATCGTCGGCCATTTCGTAATGTTGCTTGAGCCCGTGAAAATCCCAATAGTGAATGACCATTTGGATCCGTAACATTATAGCCTAATTCACGACCACCATTTAAAAAAGCCGTAACCAATGGTGTATTATATTTTGAATGTTCAACATCTAAATATCCATTTTGTCCATGATATGGTGATTTTTCTAATTCCGCAATACCAATATTTTCCGACTTTTTAAAATATGGTAACACTTCTTGATAACTCCAACCATAATTTCCATTAGATGCCCATCGATCAAAATCTTTACGATGACCACGTTGATATAGCATAAAATTTATAACACTTGTACCGCCCAATGCACGTCCTTTTGGTATATTACAACGATTGTATTGTAAATCCGAACAGGCATCAGGTACTGGATCCGTTCTATAACCCCAATTGTAACCTATATTGATGGTAAAAATAAAATATTTATCATAACTATTAATTGTGAACGTAACATTTTAATTAATTATTGTTATAAATAAATAATAAATATATATATTTTCAAACAGATATTGATAACGCAAATCTCTGCCCGCACATAGAATTTTACATTTCTTTCCATTAATTAATATTACCCAAAAAAACTTTGATTACTATAACAATTAAAAGTTAATATAGTTTATGGAAACAATTCCATAAAATACGCTGTGAATTAAAAACAGTTCCATTTAGTTCTATATATATTTTGAATAATCACTTAACTGGATGCCGTAATAACGACTCCATTGGCATCAAATGGTGATTTTCATCGACCTCTTCCACTGCGCACTTAAAAAAATTAAGAAAATCGGTATAATATCCCTATCCCTATAGCAACTCTATTTTGTAATAGGAAGTTCAGAAAGTAAACTATTACCAATGTTGATTTTCAATGATTATATTCATATAATAGTGAATTGAGGAGGAATATGGTATCTATAAATATCTGGTGCGGCATCGATCATCCTGGCTGGGTTTTATTAAATCGACTAATACGATTAATACAAAAATAAAATGGAGATTCTGCCATGAGGATATCGAAACTATGATGGTAGATATTCTTTTAACTTGCAGACCGGCACTATATGCAGAAGAAGATGTATGTGTGAAGGATTACTTCATTAATAAAAACAGTTTCAAAGAAGTTTCGGTAAATTGTATACGACATCTTTTAGGTTCCAGTGTGATTATAATCGTATTGGTTTCGCACGACTAAAGGGTAAATTATCTGCATACTCTTAAATATTATTGCATTTCATAGACCGTTTTTATTTTCATTAAAAACTATAAGCAATTACTTACTTACTCCTCAAACCAATATTCAACAATTTTAACATATAATTATTATATCATTAATATTATTTAAGTACCGACTCATACAAAATTTATGGATTCATTGACTTTATTTAAAAGGTAAACATTATCGTATCGCATTTTTTTGTTGTTGTTATATCTTTACGAAATTATTATTAGGATTATTTAGAAGCAAAAAAATAATAGAAATAGTCTGTTAATTATCTGTACTATGGCAATTGTTGTATAATTGTTATAACAACAAAAACCAATTCGTTGTATTTTGTGAATCAATGAATTCAAACTTGAAACTTGACACTGAACAAAACTGCGATCATTCAAAGAAAAAATAAAATACACAACATTTAATTTTTGTTTTATTTTTTTTTTGTCTAATTATTTTGTTAAATAATAAAAAAAAAACTTAATTATATTCGTACATCGGTAAATAAAAGATTATGTTTGTTTGTGTGTGTGTTTACTTAAAAGCATAAGATGATCATTTGTGTATTTGTGATCATAAGTTAACATGTCTATTTTTATAATAATTTATGTCAATATTTGAGAATGCATGGTATTTGTTGTTTACTTAGTTATTGTTTAATTTAAATTTATCTTATTTTCGGTTTATATACGCAAGAAGAGGTCATTAAACTATTGGAACTAAATTTGCATTAAAGTATTTGTTTTTTCCTGGTACATTTGACTTCATTTGTGAGTTGTAACTTTGTCTTAGAGATTATATATAATATGTATTGTTAAGCATTATCGCAATACAGTAGATCAGTTTATAATGCCGTTCGCGTACAACAAAGAGATAAAATGTTATCCTGATCAGATCCATTAGAAACTTGAAATGAAATCGAGATAGCGTGCAGGTTAATAATGAATTCATACATAACTGACTAGGTTTTGTAAAATAGGTACCGCGCGGACAATTTTTGTGATCTGCATTCCAAGTACATGACAAATTTTATATTTATCAACAAATTAATGCCGCATAATTAATAAATATCAGATGTAACACGAAAAATTGATAAACATAGAACAATTTACGAGATCTCGGTTCTAGAAAACTGGCAAATATTAATACATTTCATAACTAAATCTAATATATATATAAAATGGTATTTCGCAGTACCGCCGAACATTCTGCGGTGGTAAATATTACAGAAATTCATAAGAAATTGTTATTTCAATTTAAATGTCAGCAAAATTTATTGCAAAATATCAAATCTTGTCAGTTTCCTATAGATGATGGTCAGGTAAAAATATGGTTATCCATTTTTCAGAACTTCTTAAGTGAAACATTATTATAATAATCGCATTTTATACAAATATATCCATATTTATTATGAACTTAACTTAGTTGTAGCTGAAAAGAAGCATTTATTGTACAAAAAAGAATTATTTTAAAGAAGAAAGTATTTTCCTTCATTTTTTCTACAACTTTCTGCCAATCTTTACTTGTTGTATGCAGCAATTGAACTTGATCGTACTATTATATAACATTCTTCATGCAATCGATGTTTCTACCAAAATCGATTGAGAAATATTCAAATTTATTAGGTTGCTGGATGTAAGTTTTAAAAAATAATATTCTAAGCTAATCAGTAATTTGCAGAACTTCATTATATGAACCATTATCACCAAATTCTAATACAATTTTCTACCTTATATACCGAAATTTATTATAATTTACCATAAATTTATCATGTTACTGGCATTAATTTGTGCTTTCAATTTAACAATTCCAGAAATTAATTTTTTCTCGTAATTCCGAAAAATTAAATTGTGTTTGTAATTCGTGGTAGTAATTTGTGCTTGTTATTCCCGGCATTATTTTATACTTGCTGTAATCCCTTTAAATTAATTTGTGCTTGTATAATTTCTGGGAAATTTATGTCCATATGTTGTTTATTCTGTTCGGTGTCCCATAAAATTTTGTCATTTCTCAACCGATTTTGATTTGACAAATTGTATTTAAGTTAAAACTGTGATTATATGAACAGTTTTTTAAGAAAATTCTTAACAATTTAATGGTTTCTTAACCGAACGAATAAAATTTTACATGTTGATAATAATTGGGGAACAAAATTCATAAGAAAATTCTGTAAAAAATCAATGTCTCTTCAGTTATCCTGACTATAGCAACTTTCAGTTATTTGATAATTTTGCAATTTTTCAACCGATTATGGTGAAATTTTGTATGTTTTATTTTATATAGTTCGTATATATCTATTTTGGTAGTTGATCATTTCTTTGCCATTCAATCAATCAATTTTTGTATGCACACGGAAGTTAGCTCGAGTTTTGCGGAATATATATTGGTTGAATTATGAATTAATGTATTTACACTTAAATTGCCCAATATGTTTCTATTGCTATAAATAATATATTGATATAATACTTACGACTAAGCATTGTTGCAGCCGCTGTTAATGGTACATCAGATAAATAATTTTCTTCGTCGCCGGCTTCCAATAATAATACATTCCAATTTTGTTCTTCTGTCAATCGGTTTGCCATTACAGAACCACCTGATCCCGAACCGATTATGATAAAATCATATTCTGTTAACAAACTATTAGCGTCTGTATCCGATATACTTTCGTCATAACCATTTGTGGTTTCATATAGAGTTTTTAATATATCCACATATGCTTGACTCACTGCTGTATTATCAATTAACACTTTACACATTATAATCACAATTATTTGTATATTATTCATATTTTCCTATAAAAACAATGACAAATATAACAAAATGCTTTTTGCAGAAAAACAGAAAATCTATGAATAGAATTTCATATATTTATAGGATAAAATTATAAGAGAATTAATAGCAGAGTTTTTAAATTAATAAATCTTTTGTCTTTTATATATACTTCCGCAGACAATTCAAATAAAGTACTTAGAAAAAATGTACTCCATGATCGATTTCACAAATATATTATATAGCTAATACAAAACAATTGTTCTCATAAATGAATAGGACATGACCATTTTGTTCTGGGTTTCCAAAATCTATCAAATTATTTGTGTTAGAATAGAATATATTCTTTAAATCTGAAAGTTATTTTTATTAACTTCTTTATGCAGTTCAATCCATTATACATTAATACAAACATAATATGATCATATCTTTGTAAGAATTGTTTAAGTTCTAAAGTTTTTACTATTTTGCTATGAATATCAATTTCTTAGAAGTTTTCCATTATTTGTAAATTTTAATTTAATCAAAATCGTATAAAAAAATAACCAATTTCCAAACTTTCCAGTAGTAGTCCCAGAAAGCCGCCACACTTAAGCATAATTTTTCTTTAGTAGTTGAAATGTCGAGTCTACATATTTAGTTCTACGGTTGGTTATACAGAATCAAGATCAATCCAGGTATACTATAAACTTCTATTTTATTATCTTTATTATCATTGATTTTTTATGTTATTTTATTATTACTGTTGAGTTTTAGTATTTTATGAGATGCGAGGTGGGTTTGTAGATCCTGTGATAACCTCTGTATATTCTTATATGTTAATCTCAATCAATTGCGGTCTTGTATTAATAAATTAAATAATTTTCTTGTAGGTAAGTCATTGTTTATATTTTCTCGTTTACAATTGTTTTTCAATTATATATAGGATGCGTGGACAAAAAAAATTTGTTACGATATGTAAATTGAAGTATTTACTCTCAAAAGTTACCGCACCTTTTTCCATCAGTTAAATTCTGCATTGAATATATTATAAACGATCTGTCTTATGACCCAATTCCGTTCTACATCTCAATTATAGGGTCTTTTGAATTGTTTGATACGATTCAATGCAATGCAATGATGTTCATTTTTACATAAATTAACCATTTTCACTCCATAAATTTCCGTGCGTAAATGAATGTCTTTCGTCAATAATTAATAAATAATATGTAATAACACTTTGCAATCGTTTACTTATTTTAATTTTAATCATAATTTATTAACTTGATTTTTGAATAATTTTATCACGCAATAATAATAATAATAATATGTAATAATTTTACAATATTTTTAATTATGTTAATGGTGCGAGTATTTTACAATTTTACATTGACATCAAAACAATATTAGGTAGACAGACGTGCGTGTGTGTGCATGTGCTTAACGATAATAATAGTTATAATATTAATATGTAATAGAATATCTAAAATAGTTTCGTATATAAAAATATTATGTATTCCAAACGATGGTGAATTGCATACACATGAATAAAATGTGCATTTTAAGTATGTTATGTAATTAATATGTTAATGAAAACCTTCTTGTAATAATAATATTATTATTATAATATTATGTCTATTCGTTAATTTCCTCTGTTTGACGGGTGTAAATGCTGTAAGTTTTATTTTAGAAGATCTACATCGAAAAAGATCAATCTTTTCGATACGCATCATTCGCAATCTGATATAAAAACGACTTTATTTTTACGTTGAGAAAGCAATGAATCGATTTTCGATGTACTTTTCTTCCCTAATTCATTGACGCAGCAACCATTTTTCATCAACGTTTTGCCAATATTAATATTTAATTATAATTTGTGACTATATTTATTGCTATTGTATATGGCCCTCAGTAAACCAATGGAGAAAATTAACCGATATAGACCTGATACCGAAATTAAATTTATATAAAAATATAAAAATCTCTTATGTGTAAATTACTAATATTATCTGTGCTAATATGTAAAAATCCCCAACAACATTTAATATTTCTTTTAGCATTATTAATTTTGTTGTTGTTGTCATAACAAATTATGTGTGCGGGGGTGTGGCACTGTTCGTTAACATTATTGAACAACACAATGTTTTATGACACTTTATACATATATTTTCCTTTGAAAATGTTTCTGCAATCGATTGCATTGATAGCACACTATTGATTCAATGTGAACGTTCACGGAAGGTACCGATTGTGGATGTTATACCAGAATATCTTATTGATTGATATGCAACAATGGTTTTTCGATATGTATTTAAGAATTTGGTTTTTCTGTATGCGAGATGACTACTTGTGGTATGTGAAAATTGAATGTTATTTTTTTGTTATCGTGACTGATTTTTGCTATCCGCACGAATGTTATTTTTAGTGTGGAAGATTGGTTTTTACTGTGATAATTATTTTAGACGTTCGTGCGTAAAATATTGTGGTTTTTGTTGTACCATTCTTGCTTTTCCTAACATTTTCTATTAATTAAGTGTTTAACTATTGATGGTTTGCGAAATTTTCCTCTTTGCAGATTGTATAAATGAAAAATTGCACGCATTTGCGAAAATCTCTCCGTACGCAAACAGAATCTATAACATCTAATGGGTTTCCTCCAAAGATTATGATATTTTCAAATGTGTTCTTCCACATGATATCATGTTTTAACATCGAATAATTATTCACCTATAGTTGATTACACCCATGGGGATATTCTCTATATATATACTCGCAATGTTTCTCATTTGAATTCGATTCAAATGTGTTGAAGTGTTCTTTTTACAATTTACTTTATTTATTTTAATAACTCTAAACTTTATCTATATGGTCACAGGGAGTGTGTCTGTGTGTGTATGTGATTTTTATTTCAATACAATTTTATACCTTTTACTTTTTCTTACAAATACACACGTTATTTAAAAGATTTAATTACACGAAGTTAAACATGAAATTTAAAACTTGTACATGTTTTCATTTGGCATTGATTAAGAAAAACGAGTGCAAACGGTGATAATAAATATTATGCAAGTGCATTTTTAAATATTATATTATTAAATATAAAAATTACTGAAAGTTATAAAAATAAAAACCAGTAATAAAAATATTAAATAACATTTTTCGTATTAATTATTGCAATTATTGAACTATAATAATATTATTTTTTTTGTTGAAATTAATATTTAAAAAATTAACATAATTTGCAATTTATTAATTAAATAATTTAAGTTATACGTTATAATTAGAAATTTAGATATTGGTATGCATTCAAGCGTCGCGATACTTGCTCAATTAAGTGGTCTATATATCATAATTTTGTATTGTAATGTAAAAATACATATTCTGAATTGTTGTTTTTGAATGCCTATGCAAATTGTGACGACGTTACCCGGATAAGGTTGACTGGCTTGGTGATATTTTTTGCGTGAATTGCCTTTCACTTTGGACTGGAAATTTGTATCTTTGAATTTCTTTGCAGTAGCTATACATAATCAATAATTCACGGGATGATCACCACCAGAACAAAGAACACATTTAACGTTCGAATCTTCTTTGGCAATCCATAGTGATCGCCTATGCACATTTGACGCAACTGGGTTGTTCTTCTTGGTATTTTCATACCGTTGGTATTTTACGATCATTGGAATATTTCTCTTTTTTAATGTGATGCTTGACACCTTATTTTTGTGCCATAATAAGACAGTAATGTTGTGTGAATTTCTTTATCGTTTGCTGCATGATCTAACGGGAACGGTTTCTTGATAGGATCTTTAATGTTGTGAATATTAGTTATACGATATGACCCATAGTTTGTAATTCTTAAGTGATTTGGTTGTAAAAAAAGTTTCTTTCCAATTTAAGGATATACGTGTGATTTAAAATCTGAAACGCAGTCCTATATGCGTCTTCAGATGTGGTCTGTAATTTTATCTCATTATTTTTAAGGATCTTTAATTCGTATTTATCTTTTATTGAACCATTATTTTGTAATTCTTGCATGAGAGGTTTAATTATTTGTATACGTTCGCCAAAAATATTGGGCATACTTTTAACATTTTTCTGTTGTATCTTCTTCAAAATTCTCGGTACGGATATGTGGATGAACATACGTATCCTTGCATTGCGATGCAACAAAACTGTAATCTCTATGGTTGAGGTTCGTTGTTTTATTAATGCATGTATATGAGTTTAATAAAGTACCAATTTAATTCCTAAAAGTTTTTTTAAGGCTACCAATTTCTTAGAATTTATTTTATATTCCTTCTGTATATAAAACTTGAGCTAAATGGATTATTTCTGTATGATTCACTGGACCACATTTCGCAATTGAACTACTTGCAAAATAATTTCATTCACCAAGATGAACATGAACTTTCAAATATGTTTACCATAAAATTGATGTTCACCTTTACCTTTATTTCTTTAATATATATATAATTTATATATCGCATTTATGTATGAATTTTAAAATGACAATGACAATTTATTTACGAATATATACAATATATAACAGATAATGTATGCCATCCATTTCGTATATGCAAGAAATTCCAGAATATCAAAGAGACGTCCACCTATTCCTTTACCTAACCTTACTATTATATATAATTCTTATGCTAATCAATTACAATATATGAATATTTTACGTATTATTAATCGTATTTTTATTCGCAAGAGTTTATCTGATGGTTGGCCAATTAATAAATGAGATCATAACCTCATGTTCAACAAAAGTGGTAATATTTCGTAGAATAAATACCACAATAAAAATTATAGTTATTGTTTTTACTATTATATTTAATATTCTATATTACCTACCAGTTTCCCATTGTCCCATGCAACAAAAACAATACAAAAAATCATATAAAATTAAATTAGCATCATTAATTAAACAATTATACATTTAACGTTGTTATAATGATATTTAAATTATGTTAATAAATTTATATCATAACATTTTTCAAGATTATTTTATTAATATACAAAAAAAAACTGAAATAAATTTAAATTTACGATCGAAAAATAACACACATACAGCTCCATATTCTTATAAATAAGAAAAATAAATAAACAAAGATGATTAAGTAAAGTCTGGTCGATCAAACAACAACAATGTTGTTGCAAAGTCACTGACGGCAGCGCACACACGCGTATACGAATTAAATAATGGGAAAAAAAACTATAAACTATAAATAAAGTTAACAGAAGCCAATGGATTTTATTTAAACTTTCAATTATGTATTCAAAATTTTACCATTTTAAAAATATGTTAAAAAATTTAAACAATATTGAAGAAGAAAACTCTTCGTATAAATAATAAGTGATCGAAGTTATTATAATTTTAATATTTGATTTAAGTAAATAATTTATAAATAATCTGGTACAGAAAGTCGATTACGATCACTTGTTCGAGTGTTATTACAGTGTATACTGGGGGCAATTTGTACTTCAGACTGTAAGATTTGTCAACAAAGTCCCTGTTAAATATTTTAGTAGTTAAACGCGATCGGGTTGATGTGGCCAGAAAATCATTAACATATCTCGAAACATGCTTTTTAAACTATATTTTTCTATAATATTCGCGTGACATATTCATAAATAAATTAATTTTTTTGTTAGCTCGCGACACCTCACGCAATACCTTATTTTTAACCAAATAATTGAAAGACAAAAAAAACTCCGTATATCCACAAGGTCATAAAAATATTAACGCTTTCATTTTCAAGTTTAACTACAAAATAAAATGGGTCAGTTTCAGTTGATACATAACGCAAACACAAAAAATTTGATTGGAATTAATTAATAATTTTATCAATTTGGTATGTTTTTATATTGTTGTTAATTGTTAAATTCACCACAGGTCATGGTTTTATTGATATAAATTTTTATATTGATAGGATTATATGATAAAAAGTTTGTATTTGGGTATTATTATAATATATTATATGTCGCTTCTATACGCAGAGAGTAACTTCGCGTCTGTCCACTTAGATTAATATCAAATTATTTATAATTCAATCGGCGGCATAGCTTGTTATTAAAAATATATTAAATTTGTTTATTTATACAACAAAATATAATCGATAAAAATTCTTACTAATACATCAATGGCATATGCCAACCCAAAGATATAAATGCATCTATGTCAGCAGTACACTAAAAATTCGACAGCCAAAATGTTAATTGAGTGAAAGTCATAGTAATATTAATATAATATAAGATTTGAACAGATGATGAATATAAGAGGTACCGAGAAAATAAACCGCATCCGGACCGACCGACATTATGTAACAATTGGTTAATTGGTAATATTCAAGAACAATGATTCATACGTCATGTAATAAATAATACCATCGATGTTCATATATACTCCAATACAAACTTGAGAATAATCATTGAAATATAAAACTTCTATAATTTTGTACACACAATATCGATTTCTCTTCGTTTATGGGCCGAACGAGTTCAGAATGCCCAGATATGGATGTATACCGAAAATAATATCCCTTGAAAAATGTATAGCATCACAATATAGCACACTCCTTTTTATCGTAGATTGTACCGTCTTAACTGTGCGCGGATTTATTGTCCTGCTAGGCTCCATCAACCATAATATTACTGTTTTTTCGTTTCATAAACGTATTTAAATGTTTTCGTTCACATTCACAATCTCTCCATGTGTCCTAAGATGTGGCTTAGAAAACGTGCAGTGTTTATTCTTGTATATATAATAAATTGAAGAATTTTAATTTAAACTGTCTATACCTTTTTTTGTTAATAACGAATTCGAATAATGGAAGTAATGAAATATTTATAATTTTCCAATAATTGCAGACCAATTCTGTACATCCATTCAGAGTACTCTTTAAGTTTAACTGTTTAATGTCAATGAAATGAATGTTAGATGTTTCAATTGGTGTTGCATGCGTTTTGATGATAATTATTGTATTTCTTCCTATGGTCAATTTCCCATTTCAGTTGCCAGATGAAAGACAAGACATGTTCATTTCCCCATAATCATTTCGCGCACTCGCAGCCTGTACCCCAATCCCATAATCCATTCGTGAATATTGTGTTTTCCTTTTGATAGTCTTTATTAACTTTTCATGAAATACAATCACACGTACTCGTATTCTTCTTTATCTCATCCATTGATATTTTTAATTTCCATATGCAATTTTGTGCCACTTTATGGCGACACACAAATGTTAATTATTTAGGTTTGAGAATAGTATTTTAATTTGTCAATTCTTAGCATTATAAACTATAATTTTTGGTAAATAAAAACCCAACCTGTGCGCCAAGCTTAAAATCATCTAAAAACTCATCATGAAAAAAAATCACAAAAAATTATATGGAAAAAATCACAAAAAAATTCAGGTTCGTCGCTTAAATCTTTTGTTTTCAATTTTCATATTAAATTTATATTATTTTATATTATTATAATTTTGTAAGAGATCATCGTCACCCGCAGATACAACATTACTTTAATTTTAATTGGGACATTTTGAAATGTATCAATGGTTTTTCTTTTAACATATCATTAATTAATAATTTATTATTTTACAATATTTTTGTATTATTATATAATATTGATTGAAATCAATTTCAAATTAGTCCGTAAATTTTGTGTATAATTCAAAATAGTAAGATATTATAAAATAATAATAAATAAAACGCGAATTATACAAATAAAAATCGATTTGTATTGTTGTAATAAAATCTTAACCATAAAAATGCGTTGCATGTATATTTTTAGTATTTATATGAATTAATTACTGAATTATGTTCATGGTCTTACTTTAGTTTTTAACTTCATGAAAATACCTAAGCAATTTAAAGTTTGGTTCGAGTTAACGATGAGTTGGCAGATTATACGCTGTGTTTATATAATTAAACCATTTATTATGAATCGATTAGGTTATAATTTATGTCACAACCTATACCCTGTTTACCAATCGATCTTCTGTGATGAGATTTCAGTACTATAAAGTTCTTGGCTTTTCCGCACCATAAAATTCTTAGCCAATTCGAATTCCATTCTCTGCCAATTGTATATATTCGTCCTTGAACCCAGTACGTTAATCTGCTATGCTTTTTCTATTACAATCACTAACTGACTGGCATAGAACTCGGCCGAGCGTGATCTTATGTTGATGAATGGTTCCAATAAGGAATTTTTAGCTATATCAAATTTATTAGTTTGGATTTCAGCGTGCACCTTCTTGCAGCCCATCTATTCACACACATATCGTTAAGTTAATGAACACGGAATCTTTCAATTTTATAACCCCCTACAGTTGAACTATATAGGATTCTAACATCTTATTATTAGAATGTACGATATCTTGTGACTTTAAGCGATGGTATTTTTGCATCTGTGAGATCTCTTGGGTGCGTCATTCTTTTTGAAGGATTCCTAATTTAGGAGATGAAGTGTTATGTCCAGACCGGTTTCGGATATCATTTTCAATGTGGGTTAATTCAGTCACTGCACCGTTAAAGATTCAGGACGTATCAGCCTGGCTGTGTTTTGTAAAAATCTCTATCCATAGTTCTAACAAATTTCCAGAAAAAATTGATTTGCTCTCTGACTGACTGTTTTTTTCATGAGTTGCGGATTATGAAATTTGTTGGTTAAGCTTCTGTGACTCAATAGTCGACTATGATTAAATATGGGCAAAAAGCTACCTCACTGTCCCTGTCGATCCCCACTTCTGAAAAGTGTATATAGACGAAAAATATGGATAGTTTATGAGTAATAAAGTTCAAAATACAAAAAAATAATGATGCAATCAAATAATACGCACCGTCACCGACAAGTAAAATATTGTTAATGTGTGTAAATGGTAATTTTTAATGAATTTAATTAATTCTTTTAAACAAAATATTAATAGCCATTATTATTATTATAATTATTACAAATGTTGTGCCGTGTTTTTATATGGATAAATACGATTATTTGTACAATGTCATTGTTTTATATTATGTTGATTCGGATTTTCTTATGTTTTAACTTTTAAATTACATATATTATTTATGCAGAAATTTAAATTTTTACATCCAAACAATATTTATTATAAATTTATAATTACATTTTAATAATAAATAACCTTTAACTCATCACATTTTTGTTCCGGCAAAACTTATATGTTAAAAACTAATAAATGTATATACTCGTACAGATTGAAATGTTGTAAACGAGCACCAAGTGCTTTTGATGCTGAGCGAATAAAAGCAATCACATAAAATATATGTTGTTCTTGAAATAAAATATGATATAAAATTTAAGTAAATAATTAAATAAAAAATTCACACATTAATAAAATAATAACAGAAACAATTTAATACCAAACAGTTGGAAGCATTTAAATGTATACAAAATATAGAATTTAATGTTTGATCGAATTTGTTCATACATATTTGGCATGCGTTATTTTTTCAATTTGATATTTATGCATCGCCTATTTTATGGCGTCATCAATATATTTGGTATGCCAACGAATACAACGTTCAAAAAGTAGTTTACACGCGATTCAAAAAATTAATTTGTATTTGATTCTGTCTACTGATGGGATGGTATCTCTCGTCCCCATCTGGTACAGTACAAATCTCTTTTTCAATGTGTATTTATTTAACTTTGATATGCATTTTTTCTGTATTGATCATGTGTTGTTTTTTTTTTGGTATATCCAGCAGTGACTCGGATTTCGAAAAGTTTTTTCAGTTTTTTCAATCCAATGAAGTTTCTCCCATACTATTATTATTTTCTTACTGAATTTGACCATTTGGCATTCTCATTTATTACATGGTGTATAGAGGGAAAAATTCCAGTAACACCTTGCCATTGCTGACGTTGGACATGTTCGCATATACGTGATGTATTGTGATGATTGATTAACGCTCGCTTACCTTTACCATACATGGCTTTAGCGTGTTAGTTCAACACAAATGTTTCCTATCTATTGTTATTTATAGATATTGAATTTCTTGTTTCTATCACAATTGCATACTCCTGGCCGAGTAATTTTGTGGATTAGGCTAAATTTGCTGCTCTTTGTGATTGCTATTAGTATCGTTTTACATGGTTTTCGTCTTCAGTTCCACTGTTAGGCACCACCTATTTGTTAGTTACAGTTCTCTTTCTACAATCGCATAGAGTGTTCCCTCAAATTTTTCTTTTGCCAAGATGACAATATTGTCGACCTAATCTTGACATCTTATGTCAGGTTGATCTAGTTTAACCAGTAGTTCATTCAAAACTGGGATCCATATTAATGGTGATAATATCCATTTAGCCTTTGTATGTAAGGTAAGCGCAAAAATTACTTCCAAAAATCGTAATTACATATTCGACTTTATTGTTCGCCTTACTGTATTCCACATCATTGGTATGGCAAGTGTGCCGGTACTCCGACTTAAATGTGCAAACACTTGAATGTTCGTAACTGTTTAAATTTAAAAAATATTATGTATATGGATTATTTTTTGCATATGATATTTGTGTAAATTTTTACAAGGTTACAAAAATTCAATAGTAAATTTAATTTGTTTTTTTTTTTCTTCCCGATAATCAAATTTAAAAATTATTTTTGTAAGATTTATATTTTTGCTAATTTTGTCGGTAAATATTTATTTCCCAGTGGTTTTTACCCGTAATAAAAATAATATACGTGTTTTATGATTCACTGTTTGTTTGCTACAGAGTTAAATACAAACTCACAATTTTGAGCGCTTGTATGATCTAAACCGAGATTAGATTTATGTGATAGATATCGAAAAAGATTGATTGTGTCCTTATATTCATTAGTTTTTGTATGAATGCAATTAGAGTAGCTCATAATATGTTGAGTTCATACTGACCATTGGTTTAATAATTTTTGAATAGTGTCACACACCATATATTTTAAAAGATATTCGCTTTGTTATTGGTCTGTACAGAAACAAAGAAATGGTAACTCAGCTGGAAATTTGCAATTCTGTAAGACAATTTTGTAATTAAATACTACCATTCTGATATAGTTGATACTGTAGATTAGATTATGCACAACTGGTTGAATTGATCTGCCGATGGTATTGATTTTGTTATGTAAGTTTTCTATAAACAAATTCCTTCAGAATTTATATCCAGGAAAATATCTACTGATTGAAATCGGTCTGTATGCGAAGTTGCGTCAAATAAATTACTTTAAAATCCGCGGATATTTCTATATTGACCTTTTTTTTTAATACCAAATTCTTTATTCGAACGGCTACAGTATAACCGCGCTCCAAACTTATGGGGACAGTCGTTTCTGTGTGTTGTAAAACTCGTCTATAAGTTTTAATAACAATAAATATGACTTTCGAAGAATATCCTCTGCTTATCTGCGGTGGTATTCTAAAATGTTATTCATATTCAGAGTGATGCTGTACACTTTTTTAGCGGAGAAATTAACAATTTGTCTGTAATGATTTAGACTTTTTAGGCGTATGTCGACCCAATCAATCCACATATACTAAAATTTCTATTGCTTAGGTACCAGTTGAATATATGAACATGTCGACACAATTCACTTCACTTATTCAAACTTTTATTGGTCCAGAGTCGTGTTTATATGGGCTTCCAATAAGTTTAGGTAAAGTGTATGTCATTTGTTGTCTGGATGAATTTACTTTGGAAACAGCAATAAAAAACTAAGGTTGGTGGTGGCATTGGTAAATTATCATCTTCACAAATTGTATTTAGCTACAAATTCTCTAGTTTTTACTAAATATTATTTGACAATTCTGAAATGTTGTGTGTTTGCGGAAAATACATTGTATAAGCATTCTGTCAGAATGAATGCGCATCATATATAGAAATGTTACTGGTTATTAATATCTTCATTATTTAGAGGCCGTCAACTAATGAATAGGTAAGGACTGTTTTTGCGGTCTAAAAATGTTGGATATCTAATTTAATTACACACTTATTAAAAACTATATTTATATATAACACACAAAAAAAGTCACACGCATCATCATCACATGACACATTATTTTGTGTTTATCAATTCCAATAATTATTTGGTTGTTTAAGATCTATGATTTTTCAAATATGTTTATTTCTATGATTTCTGCCTATTAAATTATTACAATAAATAAAGATTAAATGTTCCGAATGAAATTTTAGATTTACTAATTTATGTATGATAATTTTAAAGTACACAATCATAAACTAGTAATTGGTTTATTTTCGTTTGGTTTTCGGTATTGAAAGTTGTTAATTATATTGTGTTTAGGAGGATGTCATCATCATAATCAATATATACAATACAACAAATGTATAGGATGATAGAGATACATTAAATTTTATAACATATAATTATTATGTATTTATTTAAGGTAGCACCACAAGCAGCGCACACAACTGATGCGGTGGTGGTGATGATGGTAATAATGGTGGTGTATTGTTGTGTGATATGATGATGAGAATTTTATATTTTTATGTGCACAATTGATTATGAAATCAATATTATATTGTAAATAAAAAGCACATTCTTAGAAATTAAATGATATATAATAATGTAAAAAGTATATAAAACATTTTATTACAAATTTCAAGTTTATTTATTTATTCACATTACATTATTTATATAAAATATTAAATCTATTTTTGAAATTTTTGATTTGTGCAAATAATATTGTATTAATAATTATATAATAATTACTGATGAAATATTTCGCACAGAAAATATTAATAGAAATAAACATAAATGCAAAATCATTAATTAGCACTAACCATAGCATGTCGTGTCACAGATAACAATAACCATTCCGTGACCGCAGTCATTTTACTAAATGAATAAATCATACTCATTTATTGTCGCATTTACACGCTATATGATTGTTGAAGAAGAAGTCAAGTCTGTGGAATAATTCTAGTGTAGCTGTGTAGCCATGCAGACACGATGGTTAATTACGTACAGTGGATATTAGACGTGCATTGTGCCCTTTGGGCTATTCGGTTGGACAATTATTTAATGGAATTAAAAAGATCCGTTAAACCGATATCGGGTTGGTTTTAGAAACCGGTGTGATGCCATGAATAAATGGTAATCACAAGACCAACACAACGCTAACAACAGGAAAAAAACAGCCCGATCTGCCTTTACCATAACATCTTCCGCCCATATATATATTCCGTGCAATAGGTGCACTAAGCTATATCGCTCAACTGAACCTATGCTCTATCTGCTACATACACATGTAATTTAATAGTTTAATTATATTTTTATCATTTAGACCCAGGTCACTCGTAAATCAACTATTAAAAATCATACTATGTTTTTTATTACAATTTTTGTATTATTTAATTTCACAATAAATTTATTCAATTATTTTTAGATAAAATTTTAAATGCTTTGTGTGTGTTTGTGTGTGTGAGCAATGTAAATTAAAATTGCATTCAATAAAAAACATTGAAAACTAAATTCTTTTAATTTCAAAAAAACAATTATAGTTACTTTTAAATTCACTGTCACACGTTTCTATTTTATTTTTGCATAACTAAAGAAATTTATTAATCTAATTTATTTATTAATTTAAATCTAGAAATTAAATTTATTGTATTATCAATTCACTAAACAAATAAATTCTATTAATACTAACAATTTAATTAATTAAAAAAATATATATATTTTTTTGTAGTTAATAAGTTAAAAACGAAAAAAAAAAACCAAAAGTATTTCCATTCACAGGTAAAAAAAAACAATGCGATCTATTTTTAAAACTAATTATAAAAACTAAAAATATTTATTAAAAACAAGAACACTGCGCGAACGGCTGTGTGTTCGTTTCGTTAAAGAAATACAAATTAATTTGTCTTACGTGCACAGTCTCGCGATTAAATAATAATTATAAATGTTAAAGAATGAGAAAAATTAAAAATGTATTTTATTTTATTTATTTTATAAAAATTGAGACTCATGTTATTATATTCTTTCAATATATTTATGAGAGTTAATTATATTAACAGAAATATTTATTAAACTCACAGGTAAGAAGGAGTGTTGTATTTATTTATGATAATATTTGATAAAGAAAAAAAAACCTATATTAAGTAGTTTTATATTCAGTGATTTTTATATATTTATTTATTTTGTAAAATCGATCGTATGTGTTATTGTTTATATGTGTTTATGTTTATGTTATATATATTTATAAATGTTTTCAATAAATTTGCATGTGATAATTATTTATTGGTGTACAATGGTCAGATTATACACCATGTCCAATGTATTATCACTTAAACTAAAAAAAATAATTGTAAAATATTATAGAAAACGTAAAATGATATGATTTATTTTTATTACAACTTGTATGCCTTCAAATAATGAACTTTATAATTAGTACCATTCAAATCCGACGATCTGGAAGATCCTTATTTTCTTTGCCCAAAAGAATCTGCTAATTTGTCTTTGCATCAACCTTTATTTTGAAAAATATATATAAATAAAAATGTGAGCTAGAAATCGATTCAAACGATTTGGTGTCATCATGCCATGCAGAATCCAGCCTCTAAGTAGTGGTAATTAGCATTAAAACTATGAAAACGAATGTAAATACAAAGATCAGAACTAATCATGCTAATTTTTTGTATGCATTTTTTAGTACACTGAAAAATTATTTATTTGTGTATGAAAAACAGTATGAGTAAATTAAAGAGAGTTGAGCAATGGTGAATTTAAGGAGCCGTCAAACGTTTCATAGTCGTTGTATATATTGCCATCTATATCATAATAGAATGTCTGGATGGAGGTGAAATTCATTGTTATTTTTTTGCTTTTCGTTTTCCTATTTCTTATGTAAATAAAAAGAAATGACTTGTATTTGTTGTTTTGTGTGTTAAATAAAATATAAAATTTAAATTTTTTCTCATATAAGAAAACTGCATGGTAAAGTTAAATTAAATGATATAATTATTTTTAAATGAAAATTAATGCTAATTTTTTGAACAATACATATAAAATTTTTACTATTTTTTGTAATCATAAATTAATATTAATGATGATATTCAAAAAAGCATTAATTTTCAAAAGTAGTATATAAAATTTTTTTTATTATTAAGAATTTTCCAATACAAACAAACACACACACACACACACACACAGACACAGACACACAATTATTTTTATAGTCAATTTACCTTCGACGAGTATTTTTTCCATTGGAATTTCATACAGTAACATTAATTTTCTTAATACGTATGATATTTGTAATGAAAATTATGGGAAAACCACTGAAAATATGATGAAAAAAAATGATAATTAAGAAATTTAAGGAAAATAGTAGATACTGAAAACAAAATTCTGAAGGTAAATTAGTGTAAAAATTATGGTATATTTGGTAAACGGCAAAAATTCTAGCTCGGCCGTTTGAAGTGGTAGGAGGATGGGATAGGTTTTAAATGATAGACAATTAAACTACCTAACTTTTCGTAAAAAAAAAAACGGGATTTTTCACCATGAATATGAAACCGTTATATGAAAATTCCGGGAAAACGCGTAAATAGATTCGAGTCCTCTAGTGGTAAAAAATGTTTGTAATATTCTAACGAAGACATCTGGAAATTTTCGGGAAAATCCGGAAAATTTTAATTTTGATCGGGAAATTCCGGGAAAACTGTAATAGTTAAGAAACATTTTCAGTACCACTCCTTCAGTACATTTACCATCTAAATCCATTTATGGCTATAAGAAATCTGTAAGTCATCAACTTTGGGCTGGAGAAATTTCCCGGAATTTCTGAAAACCAGGTTTTGGATGGTTTCGAAAAAAATTTATGTGTTAGCCAATTTTTGTTACAGCCAACTTGTAGAGGATCTTTGGGCGCACAACAAAGCTTCTGGACTTTTTCCGTGAAAAATCTATTGGTCGACTTATGACCGATTTAAGATTTTGAAATTTTCGTGTAAGCCTAACTTTGGGCGGTCATTGTGGAAAAACGGTTAGACTTAAAAAGTTGGGATGGGGCTTAAAATACGTGACATATAGTCTACTATCTGTGATAAATAGGGCATCGGGAAATTCCATTGGGAAAGTCGGAAAATTCCCATTTGAAAACATGAAAAAATCGATGTTTTTCGTTGTTCCTGGAAAATCCGTATTTTCCACTGGAAAATTCCAAAAAAAATCTGATGATAAACTTTGAACCTTCCTCTACATTTCTGCATCATTAGATTTTTGGAAAGTCCAATATTTCCCGACTTTCTAGTACTCGGAATATTGGTCTGCAAACGATTTTCCAATCTTTGGGCACCCCTAGTTGGAAAACCCTTCTAGATAGGAAGTCACCCCCATAATATAATTTGTAGTCCTTCACGAGGACTATCACTGGTGAGAAGCTGGTCGCGAAATATTGAGTATTTCCGGAGTTATAGGGGTCCAAAAGTGACCCATTTGGTACTTTCGACGGTCAATAGCTCCGCCCCCCGAGGGAAATCCGGCAAAGAGGTCGACAGATCCTGTTTTTTTTCCGAGCTCTACAATCCCTGAAAGTCTGAAGGTCCTACGGGCAAAAAAATTTTTTCGGCATGAGGTTATAACCCACACTTTTGGGGGTCAAAAAAGTCCAAAAAAATAGGGCTGGAAATAGGCTTAAACGACGCGGGGTCATCGTCCGAACACGAATCCGTTGAGATAACTCGAAAATTCCGCCTCTAAGTCGGTCAAAAACGTGTTTTAATATTGGGTTGTTTTGTTCATAAAGTACCGGGAATTTCCAAAAAAAAATTAAAAAATTCTTTTTCTTTCTTTTTTTTGCAATATTTTTTTCTATCATCAAATTGGAAATACACAACTGAGACCACCAAGTATAAGAATTTTTTTTTTTCATATATGTGAAACTTATTTTTTTGTTTTTTTCAGAAAATTTTTTTCTTCGGTTTCGGTAAGAAATCGAACCCGCCGTATTCATATCTCATATTAATATTCACTACACCTCTACCTCATACACCACCAAGCTTATTGACTCTCGTATGTCGATTTACATATATAAACGATAGAGAATATGAATTTATTTACTTCAGATAGTGTGTTACATTAGAGTTGATTGATTTTATTTTATATTTATATTCAAATTTTTTTTTTTACAGATTTCATTGGACGGTAGTTAAAGGATAGGATTGATGAAGTTAATCAAATAATTAGACAAATTTCAGGAAATTTCACATAAAAATCAAAACATTGAATTTAAAATTTATTAATATTATATAATTGATTTGTTGATATCAAATATTAATTTAAGTTCATATTTTTATTTTAACATATACATAAATTTACTATGTCGTTTATTATTTATTTGTTTATATAGAAATTTTTATATATTGAATTTATTCATAAATATTTACAATTTGTTGTTAACAAAAATTTAACAATATGTAGTGGTTTTTTTATATATAATAATAAATTTTCTAATTTTAAATCATTTCATAAATTTTTATTTCATTTTATATAATTATATTTCAATTTTTATTTTAATGTTATGAATTGAAACAATATTTTATTAAAATCACCCAATTTACACGTTATTATTCGTAATTTGCCTTGCCTATATATTTATTGTAATATTTATATAATTAACAATTTACAAATTTCACGTTTGTTTCGTTCAGGGGATTCAAGAATAAAAATTGTTGCTCTTTATGGAACAGCCTATGAACTACAGGTCAACAGTTCTGCAGATATTTCGCTAATATTAAAAAAAAACATATATATAAACATTTTATTATATTTGAACTCTTAAAAAACATGCAAGGTTCAAATTGGAACAAAATTATTATTTTTGAATCCTCTGAGAGTGAATAAAAAACCATACAACTAATTGTTATATTTTCGTAAATATTTTCTTACAATAATTAAGTTAAGGTTTTGTTTACATTTTCGTTTAATTAATTATAGTTTTGTTGTATTTATTTAAATTCATCAGTCTTTTAATATTTATAAAGATCAAATTTTAAATATTTAATTAATTTTGTTCTTATTTATTTTTAGTTTTTAGTTATAAGAAATATCTTCTAAATTTTGTTATTTATAGATAAAAATTAAATCAATGTAATTTTGTAGAATTCTTTCCTTATTAAAACTATAAGAATTTGTTAAAATATATTAAATTAAATAATTAATAAATCCTAAAAGTAATATATTATATTTTATGGGCATTAATCTTTGTTTTTTTAAAACTTTCAATAGATATATTGATCTGCGTTGTATGTTGTAGAAAACATATTATGGAATATTACACAAATAATGAATTTTATATACTGAAGTACCTAATTTGCATTCGAACATTTTTAAGGGCTGTAGATTTGGGTGGCCTATCAATGTACGCACAAAAGATCTATTGGGATACATTGCGTGCGGTTATAAAACTGACTAAATATTCTTGAATGTGTATAGTTTTAATAAATAATATATGGAAAAATATCTTGGTGTGGATCTTCGTATACAGAATTGCAAATTATAATCAATTTATTTGTGGTAGAAATAAGCAGAAGAGCGTATTGCAAAAAATTCTGATAAATTACGATTTCACGATGGTATATTCTTGCATCAGCGAACTATAATATTTATTAACTATTAAAAAATGTTATGATATTACAAATATCGAATATATAGTTTTTACTCTGCATCAACAATATATTATTTGTGTGTAAAATTTTAATGACGATGGCGAATTCTTTTGATTTTCATATATTAAATTTATATTATAATTTTTTGCATTTATAGATAATGATTTTAAATTTTCCTTATATTTTGGTCCTAAATCACTTCAACACATCAATATATATTTATCTATTATTTCTTATTGGTAATTATTCTAAAAATTTGATGATACTACGAACGTAATTAGTGTGCGCGGTTATTGTGCAAAATATTTCCATAAAAATTTTATTATAACATTTTATGAGTTTTTCTATATTTTATTATTTATGTTATATACACCGCCTGTCCGCGAAAAATAACCGGGATGCGTTAAGAAAAACAAATATACAATTAATGTAATTTTAAACAAATAGAAAATATCAAAATATTTTCTTTCAACTGAAATACTTTGAGTTGTAGTCGATGCCACTAGCACCGCTGTCATAACATTCTTATCGGACGAAGGCCAATATAGATATGGTTTCACCACATCGCAATATATTCGTAATTATCATGCCGGTTATTTTTCGAACAGATGGTGTATAAAATTATTGCTATTTTTTTTATTATTTATTATTTTCTATTTAGAAAAATTTCTTATTATATATTAATTTTTATAATATTATATAATATTATATTAAAATAGTTTTTAAATATATCATCATCATTATTATTACTATTAATTTTATTATTACTATTAATACTACAATTTTGTGGTTCTGATAAACGTGTTTTATCGCTTGGATAATATACACCGGCAAATATTAAAACATTTAATATTAATAGACTACAACCAATTACGATGGTTACTCTTAACGCTGTACTATAAATAGCAATACCATCTTCATAATTTTATCTGTTGGTGTTAGCTGCACTATTACCAGTATTACCTGCAGACTGGTGAAGCTCATCTTTCTTGCTATTGCTATTGATACCACCATTATTACTATTATTATCACCAATAGTAAAAGTAACTTTATATTCCCTAAAATTACTATTCATCGATGATGATGATGTTAAATTTAAAGATGAAAATACTGAAAACATTGAAAAATTTTACTACAAAAAATATTCCTTTTATTAATATAAATTCATAGCTCGTAATACATAAATAACTCACCTCTGTATCCTGTTACTGGTGGTAAGAGTAATCAATCAACTATGTTGAGCTGAGCATTATTTTTTAATGTTGCAGTGTTACTGCGGACATCTGTAGAAATGTACTTATTCCAGCTGTGCATCTTATCAAAATCTGAAAATGAAATATGTATTAAGGTTCTTTTGTAAATATACCAGTCGTGATCTATATATTACTCAGTGAGTTAATTACTAACAAAAATATTCCTAATTATGGCATCTAAATAAGTCTACAAAACCACAATATAACCAATTCAAAAAGTAAATAATGAATGGGCACGAAGCTATACTGAGAAGTCAGTGACATTTACTGACCATTTGGCAGAAATATTTCTGTCAAATCCATTGTTTGAAAAATTCCTGTTAAAAATGTACTGTGCAACCAATTATTATAAAGGATAAATTTTAAAAACCATCAGTTCGTGTTTCGACAGCAACATGTGTCACACAAGTACGAGTACATCGTATAATTAATGCAATCTTGCAACTTGGCATAAAAAGAAAAGAATTTTGTTCAGCGACCTTCCTTGATATATGTTCAGTAAAGTTTTGAAACTGAGCGAACAGAATTACCTTACAAACTAAAACAGTTGTTTGCACCACCTTCAAGAAAATGTGTAACACTGATCGATCTAAAAATGGTTAAAGGAATGTAGTATAAAAAGTAACAAGAAAAAATCAGCACATGACACATTCACCTTTAGAAGCGATATATGTTCTCATGTACTAGTTAATTGGAAACCACTGAGTCAGTATTAAATTAAAAGAAAACTGCTGATGAATAAAAACGTTGTGCATGCAAGCCTATATATGGACCTAGTACGCGGTATCCAAATTTGATGTACGGTATAGCAGGAACACTAACACTAAAAATGTTGTTCCAATCTGCTCTTACAACAAAAAAAACTATATTTAAAATTGAAAACCTCTATAATCTTTAAACATTTAAACTTTAACACAATTAAAAACGTCGACTTAAATTTCAACTTATTACATATAATTGGAAAATGTTTTAAAAATTATTTAATGAATATCGGAAAGATTGCGGGATTAGAATTATTTTTCGTTAATTTAGATTTTTATTGTTTTATGAAATTTTCTTAAGTTTTTAATGGGTTTTCCAATAATTAAATTTTAAATTATGCCTATTTTTCACCCGTATTTATTGAAGCAAACGGCGATAACAATAATGATTAAATATTTATTGAAAGAGTTGCCGTCACATTGAATATTAGCAATGCAATTAAATTTCTAATTTAATATTTTAGAATTATATTTTATACTTATATATTTTTCTGCGTCATAAAAATTAATTAAATGTTTGATTTACCAATTTATTTATCTTTAACCCCTTAAGGTTTTTGCACGAGCCAGGCTCGTCCTAACGAATTTTTGAAAAAAGGCATATAACGAGTCAATATAGTTTGATCTCGTCGTTTTTCCACTTTTTAAGACTTTCATCATAAAAGGTCAAGAACCTTAAGGGGTTAATGGATTGATATATATAATTTGTAATTGTGTGTTATAAATTGACTGCTTTGAAACTTTCCATACTTTAAAAAATACAGCCTCGTTTACAGGAATCATTTGCAAAATATATGGTGAATGAAATTAGTGTACGTTTAAAGCCACACATAAATATTCATAATTTTCAATAATTCATAGTATCCACCGCATTATTATATTATTATTATTTTATATTTATTGCGCATCATCATTTAAATTTGTAGTTGTTAAAGAACATAATTATTTTTATTGATTTATTGATTATGTTAATCTTGCTGCAACTCCAACAGCCACACCCCAACCGCCGCAAAAACTGTTGCATGATGTTAATTGTTCTGCAAATAAATAAATTATTAATTTACATTTAAAATAATATAATAATAATAATAAAATTCTTACTTAGACAGTAAAAATCCATAATTTCAAATTAGATTTCAGGAAAAAGATACAAATAAATTCCTAATTTAAGTTTTTAGAATTATATTTTATACTTATATATTATTCTTAATAACTAACTTACTTTATTATTAATTCAATAAATATTTTACTCACCCATTTATTCAATTATTTACTTTTCACTCGTAATGGATAGATGTGGTTATTTCGTAATTGTGTATTATAAATTAATTGATTTTAAAACATTTCAACCTTTTTAGAATACAACCTCGTGTACATGAATTATATGAAAAATAAATGCATGCGTTGAATGAAACTAGTGTACGTTTAAACATTAACATTCACAATTTTCAATAATTCATCAGTGGAATTATTACATTATTATTATTTTATATTAAACGTGTTAATGCACATCATTTGAATCATTGAAATTTGTTGCTGTTGAAAAACATAATTGTTTTTAATGATTTATTGATAATGAAAATCTTGCTGCAGCTCCAACAACCACAACCCAACCGCTGCAAAAGCTGTTGCATAATGTTACTTGTTCTGCAAATAAATAAATTATTAATTTAAATTTTAAATAATATAATAATAATAATAATAATTCATATTTAAACAAAATTTCAAATTAGATTTCAGGAAAAAGATACATTTTAATAAAAATCAATGTAAATAGAAGAAATTAGGTCAAATAATGAAATAAACTTCGACGTATCGAATTACATTCTGATATTTTTTAATTAAAACACCCCACATTTTTGTTTTTAAGAAAAAAGACCACAAATGTTAAATTTAAATAATACTTTGTGTTTTATTGATAACAAAATATTAATTATAAAAGTAAATATTCTAAAAAATAGCATTTTCTATGAAATATTTAAATAAAACTCTTCTTTCAAACAATAAAAAAATAAAAATTAATTGCTATATAAAATGATAAAAATTATTGTGAGGTTATGAATATCTAATACAATTAAATTTCTTATTTAATTTTTAGTATTATCATTTAAATTTTTATATATTTTAGTATTTATTATAATTAAATATACATTTTACTTACCAATTTATTTATTTTTATTTCTCTACTTTCTTTTCAATTTTGATTGATAATTTGTAATTCCGTTCCAAAGATTGTTTGCTGCTGCTTGATGTTAATTGTTCTGTAAATAAATAAGTTATTAATTTACATTTAAAATATAATAGTAATAATTATTTAATTATATAATTAGTACATACAGTAAAAAAAAAAAAGAAAATGCATTTAAATGGAAGTTTTCTAATTAGATTTTAGATGAATATTTAGCGACTTTTCATCAGCAACGCTATCTCGCTAAACAACCCAATGTAGATATAAAGAACTAGGTAAAATCATGATACGAACTTCAACGAATCATTAATAAAACATTGACAACATTCCGGAATATATTCTTAATTATTTTAACACTACAAAAATTTTTCTTCAAATTCTATTTAAAATCAAATAGAAAAAACGAAAATTCGCTGCGCTCCAGAAGAACGAATAAAATTGCAAGACACACCCCAACTCTAACGTTTAAATTTAAAATATGAAAAACAAAAGGTACAAATATTAAATGAAAAAAAAAAAAAAACGAAACGAAAAACAAAAAACAAAATTATAAAGTAAAAAAAAACTTATGGTATTTGGATTTTCATAACCTCATATTTATTTTATTAAGAAAACAAATGGCTGCCATTTTACACAATTACCACATGTTTTACTGATAAAAATAATAATAATTTCAGAAGTAGAAATTCTGCAAATTAGCATTTTCTATGAATTATTTAGATTTTTTAACAAAAAAAAAAAAAACCAATTGCTACAGTGAAGTAACAATTATTTGGCACTAATTGCCAAACAGAAATTAAGAAACCCATAAATAACTAATATACAAATAATTTAACACAATAATTACATTTACCTGTTTATAATATTTCGTAACTGAACTGGTAATTCTTATAATTATAATTGGTAATATTTTTAATTTTACAAAAAAAAAATATTCTTCAAATTCAATAACAGAAGAATTCACAAAAAAACAAAAAATAAACGTCTTATTCGAACGAGCGATGAAAACAAAATGTCAAAATGAAAAATAAACAATTTTACTGAAAAAAAAAAAAAATAAAAATACTTGCGTGCTAACAATCCAACAATTTACTATGAAATGAGAACAAATTTTAAAAATCAAAATATTTACAATATAAAAATGAAGTATGATGAATATGATTTAATTTTCATAACCTTACAACAGCATTATACGGATTTAAATTTTGGCTATTTTCCATAAATTTTTATACCGCCTGTATTTATGCAAGTAAACGGAGATGACAATTATTTACTGAGAGTTGCTGTCACATTGAATGCTTATTTAATTTTTACTTGTATTTTACTTTCATATTAATTAATTAAATATATATTTAACTTACCAATTTATTGACTATATTTGCTTTATTTATCTATAATAGATTGATGTATATAATTTGTAAATGTATGTTATAAATTGATTGCTTTTGAAAGGTTCCATACTTTTAAAAATACAGCCTCGTGTACAGAAATTATTTGCAAAATATTTGGTGAATGTAATTAGTGAACGCTTAAAGCCACACACAAATATTTATTATTTCCAATAATTCATAGTATCAGCCGAATTATTATATTATTATTATCGTATATTTATTTCACATCATCATTTAAATTTGTTGCTGTTGAAGAACATAATTATTTTTATTGATTTATTGATAATTTTAATCTTGCTGCAACTCCAACAACCACAACTCAACCGTCGCAAATGCTGTTGCATAATGTTAATTGTTCTGCAAATAAGTAAATTATTAATTTACATTTAAAATAAAATAATAACTATAATAATTCTTATTTACACAGTAAAAATCCATAATTTCTACTTAGATTTCAGGAAAAAGATACATTTTAATAAAAATCGATGTAGATAGAAGAAATTAAGTAGAATAATGAAATAAACTTTGACGAATCGAATTACATTCCGATATTTTTTAATTAAAATTACTTCACATTTTTATTTTTTAAGAAAAAAGCAAAATGGGAGCTACTTTACACCACAAATGTCAAATTTAAATTAAAATTATTAAGCTTTAGCTTCTGAAAAATAGCATTTCCTATGAATTATTTATAAAATAGTTTTTATGAACAATAAAAAAAAAAAACTAATGAATTGCTAAAATATTAATTACTGAACGAGTTTCTCTCATACAAATTCCTTATTTAAGTTTTAAAAAAATAATGTTTTATACTTATATATTTTTCTTAATAACTAACTTACTTTATTATTAATTCAATAAATGTTTTACTCCCCCATTTATTCAATTATTTACTTTTCACTCGTAATGGATAGATGTGGTTATTTCGTAATTGTGTGTTATAAATTGATTTTAAAACGTTCCAATCTTTTTAAAATACAACCTCGTGTACATGAATTATATGCAAAATAAATGCATGTGTTGAATGAAACTAGTGTACGTTTAAAACAATACATAAATATTCACAATTTTCAATAATTCATAGTATCAGTCGAATTATTACAATATTATTATTTTTTATTAAACGTCTTAATACACATCATTTGAATCATCTAAATTTGTTGCTGTTGAAAAACATAATTATTTTTAATGGCAACCCAACCGCAGCAAAAGCTAATGCATACTATTGATTGTTCTGCGAATAAATAAATTATTAATTTACATTTAAAATAATATAATAATAATAGTAATAATTCTTATATAGACAGTAAAAATCCATAATTTCAAATTAGATTTCAGGAAAAAGATACATTTTAATATAAATCAATGTAGATAGAAGAAATTAGGTAGATTACTGATAACAAAATATTAATTATAAAAGATTATAAAAAATAGCATTTTCTATGGAGTATTTAAAGAAAACTTTTCTATCAAATAATAAAAAAAAAAAATCAATTGCTATATAAAATGATAATAATTATTGTAATTAAATTTCTTATTTAATTTTTAGTATTATCATTTAAATTTTTATATATTTTAGTATTTATTATAATTAAATAAATATTTTACTTACCAATTTATTTATTTTCATTTCTCTACTTTCTTTTCAATTTTGATTGATAATTTGTAATTCCGTTCCAAAGATTGTTTGCTGCTGATTAATGTTAATTGTTCTGCAAATAAATAAGTTATTAATTTACAATTACAATATAATAGTAATAATTATGTAATTATATAATTAGTATATAAAAAAGTACAGTATAAAAAAGCAAATACTATGCATTTAAATGGAAGCTTTCTAATTAGATTTTAGATGAATATTTAGCGACTTTTCATCAGCAACGCTATCTCTCTAAACAACCCAATGTAGATGTAAAAAACTAGGTAGAATCATGATACGAACTTCACCGAATCATTTGTAAAACAAAAAACTAAAAACATTATAATTTATTAAATTTTTATTCTTGATCTTACAGTGTGCGTATAATAATGTTAATAATGTAGGTACACATGTTTTCGTTGTATATTCTTACCATTTAAAATGAATACAAATTAATTGAATGCATTTATATAAACCCGGATTGGAAACATAAAATGCATTTTTTATATTATAAATTTGTTTAAAATTCAATTAAAATAATGATTGTACCAATTAAATTGTACGTATTTATTGAATAAGAATATCATGTCTTTGACATTTAAAAATATTATTAATATCATATCTTTCTATATATAAAATTGTATGCGCATTATTAACATAACATTTCTATTGCTATTCAATAATTCTGAGCTATTATATAAGATATCTATTATATTTTATCTATAACCTATAACTAATTGGATATACAATAGTGCAGGGTGTATTCAAAAAATCAAATATTCAAGATCATTTCCAAATTGGTAATATCGTCATTATTGACCCCAGTCAGGTTATTTGTTATTCGGGTAAGAAAATTTGTTGTTTGCATAGCAAAGAGTTAGTCTTTAGTTAAGTACTGGAATCTTACACTATCTACTCTATACCATAATAAACCGGAATGGCTATGTAAACCATTGAATACGTAGTTCGTATTGTCTTAGCTTGACATTTTACATAAATTATTAGTTCTTGTGATGTGTAAGGGCATATGTTCTACTGGTCACATTGCATAATTGACTGCTGATCTGCTTGGGTGGCTAATATTTAGATGAAATTTTGTATGTGAATATTTACAATCGATTTTTTTTAATATGAATTCGTTTCTTAAAAAATTCCTTTAAAATTTCATGTAAATTTTCCGTACAGAAAGAATTGGATGGGTATAAATATTTTTATGAGTGGCTAACATGCGTTGCAAGCGTTGCATCCATCGTGAGTCGCTCCGACCAAAAAAAAATCTATGAAAATAAATGACTTCTATTGTCAAGAGATGGTGTATTTTCATGTATTTCAATTTTTTTCGGCGAGACTCACGCAACGAACGTAACGTATCATTGTAGTTAGCCGGGTTTGCACATTAGTTAAACACTTAGTGTTGGAAAGCTGCAATGAAACACATAGCCGCATATGTCAGTCAATTGATTTCCTAAATATACACACAAAAATTACTAAAAATCCACACACCAAACAAACAACACACTCCCAATTGAGGCATTGTACGAACTCGAGAACTTCTATAAACATCTATTCTCTACGAAAAAAATTAAACAATCCACTATCACTATCGATCGACAACACGTATTTAATTACACATTCCCGCTGAGGCATCGAACGAACTCGAGAACTACTATCAACATCTATTCTCTTCGAAAAAATTAAACAAGCCACTATCACCACTATCGACAACACGTACTTAAAAATTTTCACTGATAGGCAGACCAGAAAGCCCGATCGGCTGATTATAAAAAACACAAACACTACGTATCCACACTTAAACAATATTTCGTATTTCGTTACCGCACTTACACATAACTTTACAAAATATTTTATGAAATTTTAATTTTCCTATATACTATATTTTGATATATTACATTATCGAATTATAAACACAAAATGTTAAAAATTATTAGTTTTTCGTAAATTTTTGAATGAAAAACAATTTTTTTTTAATATTTTTTAATACCAATATTATCTCACACAATTATTGCTTAATTCAAGTTTTATTCAAAGTGGATAAAAATCATTGGGATACATGAAAAGATAAAATTAGATAAAAAAAAAAAAATAAATAAAAAAAGAAGGAACTAAACGTAACCATTCAATACGACGGCATACAAAATATAGGTTTAGATCGAAAACGTGATATGGTGATATGTAATCAATCACTAAAATCACTTTTCGTTATCCTCCGCTACCGATGTTAATTTAATAAATTTCATATTACTTGATGTTCTTTCATTATTTATTACATGTATAAGATCAAATTTATTAATTTTTTACCTTATTATAATTAATAATATTATTAATTAAATTATAAATTTAAATTATTTGATAATTAAAAATAAAATTAAACATAACAAAACGTTAAAAAAGGGGGGTGAGCGAGCGTACTTATTTTTATTTTCTTAATAAATTACTAAAATTTTGAATAAAATTATATGCAAAGAAAAACAATATATTTATTTATAATAATATGGAAATAAGAATGGCTTTGAGCTTTGTGGTATTAAGGTAGGTCACCCACGCCCTACCCCTGAAACGACAATAATTAATATTTATAAAAAAAAAAGTACAAGACAAATAGGTATTTTTTTTTCTATTTTTTCAATTTTTTGTAATGTTTATCGTATTTCCAATTATTATACACCTATTAATTTAATTCTGTTTTCCTACTGGTAAACTGTTGGTATACGACATACGGACGGATGCCTTTCCGTTTCAATTTCCGCTATTTTTCATAGGAAATTTTTCGATATAAATACTCTTAATACTGAAACTTTTCTGCTTTGTTCGTTTATGGAATAAATAGAAACACATCGCTATGCTCTAATCACCCATATAAAAATAATAGAATTATGAAAACATCTATTTTTCGTTAATTGCAGTACAATTGGTAAATTGTTACATACTGCGGAGTAATTTACCAACTTGGCTGTAACCAAAGGGTTTATTAGATGACATAAAGCTCCACTTGGAATTGATAATAATTGTAATTCTAGCTAGAATCTTACTGTATAAAAAATCCTATATTGATCTTATTCAATCATGCAAAATTCCACACAACGTTAATGTACCATAGTAGTACAGACTTTACAATGCTTGAAAGAGGCAAGTTTGCAAGACAAAAAACCCCAATCAAACAGCGCAACAGCATATGCCAAAGAAAAGATTGGCGGAATAGATGTTCAGTTCTAAAATATACGGATTGTTGATTCACCTAAATCAAATATAAACACGTGATCTTAAAGCCCGATAAATTTCATGGAATTCACATACAATGCTTCTGTGCAAAAAACGGAGACGAAAAATTGCCAACTGAGCTGAGAGCTTGGGACGGAGGTCAGCTATGATTTTTACCATAAGGAGAATAATGTTCCTAGCATGTAAAACTATGATTGAATTTTGCCGTAACTAAACGAAGTAGACAATGGAAAAAATCGACAGCACCATGCAATATCATAGTAAGAATGACATACAGAATCAGCTAAATATTCGGAGATGCGCAATAAAGATTAAAAAAAATTATCCTTCAATGCAAGCAGGAACCACAGGATTCTTAGTAAGGCTCACGAATGTATCCATAAAGAGAAAATCGGTTTCTGGGTGACTCAAACCGTTTTATTATTTGTATACACATGAAATATATCACAAAGATGTATCTTATATAGATAATATTTTATTATGGAAAACAAGTTCAAAGAACTTCAGCTGAAGGGATTGGTCCAGTTGCATAATCAAGGGAATATCTTTAAGAAACAATTGTAGAACCGCTTCCTCGACCTCTAACTTATCTTAAATCTTAAATATTCATAGTATATATACAGTAAAAATAATAATAAAATTACAAATATCGATTATATTACATTAAATTCTTGTGGTTTGCTATTTCAATGAATTATCGTTGTGTATTCATGCAATTTTGGAAAGCAATTTATTTTCATATATATGTGTATTATAAGATAACTATATCCTTCAAATTATATAGTGCATAATAAATTAATTGCTGCATTTGTTCATATCTTTTTATTTAATTGTTAATTACTCTGGGTGTGTTATCTGCAAGTGTAGAGTTTTTGACACGAAATAATTAATACACTACCATATTAAGGTGCATTTTGCTTGCCACAAAATACTATTCTCTCATTAACACTTTATATAATCTAAAATCATATTGTTTTAATTTAATTTGTCAACAATAAGATAATAATTTTATGTACACCAACCTATAATATGATGAAGATACATTGATATCATGTCAATATATCCAACCAAATAGATATTATAGTTGATATAATTTATATTGAATAAAAAATCAATGTAGATAGAAGAAATTAGGTAGATTACTGATAACAAAATATTAATTATAAAAGATTATAAAAAATAGCATATTCTATGGAGTATTTAAAGAAAACTTTTCTATCAAATAATAAAAAAAAAAAATCAATTGCTCTATATAAAATGATAATAATTATTGTAATATAATTAAATTTCTTATTTAATTTTTAGTATTATCATTTAAATTTTTATATATTTTAGTATTTATTATAATTAAATAAACATTTTACTTACCAATTTATTTATTTTCATTTCTCTACTTTCTTTTCAGTTTTGATTGATAATTTGTAATTGTGTTTTAAAGATTGTTTGCTGCTGCTTGATGTTAATTGTTCTGCAAATAAATAAGTTATTAATTTACAATTACAATATAATAGTAATAATTATTTAATTATATAATTAGTACATACAGTAAAAAAAAAAGAAAATACTATGCATTTAAATGGAACCTTTCTAATTAGATTTTAGATGAATATTTAGCGACTTTTCATCAGCAACGCTATCTCGCTAAACAACCAAATGTAGATATAAAGAACTAGGTAAAATCATGATACGAACTTCAACGAATCATTAATAAAACATTAACAACATTCCGGAATATATTCTTAATTATTTTAACACTACAAAAATTTTTCTTCAAATTCTATTTAAAATCAAATAGAAAAACGAAAATTCACTGCGCTCCAGATGAACGAATAAAATTGCAAGACACACCCCAACTCTAACGTTTAAATTTAAAATATGAAAAACAAAAGGTACAAATATTAAATGAAAAAAAAAAAAAAAAAAAATATAAAGTAAAAAAAACTTGTGGTATTTGAATTTTCATAACCTCATATTTATTTTATTAAGAAAACGAATGGCTGCCATTTTACACAATTACCACATGTTTTATGATAAAAATAATAATAATTTCAGAAGAAGAAATTCGGCAAATTAGCATTTTCTATGAATTATTTAGATTTTTTAACAAAAAAAAAAAAAAATCAATTGCTACAGTAAAGTAACAATTATTTGGCACTAATTGCCAAACAGAAATTAACCCCTTAAGGTTCTTGACCTTTTATGATGAAAGTCTTAAAAAGTGGAAAAACGACGAGATCAAACTATATTGACTCGTTATATGCCTTTTTTCAAAAATTCGTTAGGACGAGCCTGGCTCGTGCAAAAACCTTAAGGGGTTAAGAAACCCATAAATAACTAATATACAAATAATTTAACACAATAATTACATTTACCTGTTTATAATATTTCGTAACTGGTAATTCTTATAATTATAATTGGTAATATTTTTAATTTTACAAAAAAAAAAATATTCTTCAAATTCAATAACAGAAGAATTCACAAAAAAAAACAAAAAATAAACGTCTTATTAGAACGAGCGATGAAAACAAAATGAAAAATATACAAATTTATTGAAAAAAAAATAAAAAAAAAAAATACTTGCGTGCTAACAATCCAACAATTTACTATGAAATGAGAACAAATTTTAAAAATCAAAATATTTACAATATAAAAATGAAGTATGATGAATATGATTTAATTTTCATAACCTTACAACAGCATTATACGGATTTAAATTTTGGCTATTTTCCATAAATTTTTATACCGCCCGTATTTATGCAAGTAAACGGAGATGACAATAATTATTTACTGAAAGAGTTGCTGTCACATTGAATGCTTATTTAATTTTTTAGACTTATATTTTATTTTCATATTAATTAATTAAATATATATTTAACTTACCAATTTATTGACTTTATTTGCTTTGTTTATCTATAATATATTGATGTATATAATTTGTAAATGTATGTTATAAATTGATTGCTTTTGAAAGGTTCCATACTTTTAAAAATACAGCCTCGTGTACAGAAATTATTTGCAATATATTTGTTGAATGTAATTAGTGAACGCTTAAAGCCACACACAAATATTCATAATTTCCAATAATTCATAGTATCAGCCGAATTATTATATTATTATTATTGTATATTTATTTCACATCATCATTTAAATTTGTTGCTGTTGAAGAACATAATTATTTTTATTGATTTATTAATGTTGTTAATCTTGCTGCAACTCCAACAACCACAACTCAACCGCCGCAAATGCTGTTGCATAATGTTAATTGTTCTGCAAATAAATAAATTATTAATTCACATTTAAAATAAAATAATAACTATAATAATTATTATTTACAGAGTAAAAATCCAGAATTTCAAATTAGATTTCAGGAAAAAGATACATTTTAATAAAAATCAATCTAAATAGAAGAAATTAGGTAGAATAATAAAAACTTTGATGTATTGATTTACATTATTTTTAATTAAAAATACTTCACATTATTAGTTTTTAAGAAAAACGAAAAATGGGAGCTACTAAAAACTAAAGAATTGCTAAAATATAAATTATTGAACGAGTTTCTGTCATACAAATTCCTTATTTAAGTTTTTAGAATTATGTTTTATACTTATATATTTTTCTTAATAACTAACTTACTTTATTATTAATTCAATAAATGTTTTACTCCCCCATTTATTCAATTATTTACTTTTCACTTCTAATGGATAGATGTGGTTATTTCGTAATTGCGTGTTATAAATTAATTGATTTTTAAAACGTTCCAACCTTTTTAAAATACAACTTCGTGTACATGAATTATATGCAAAATAAATGTATGGGTTGAATGAAACTAGTGTACGTTTAAAACCATATATAAATATTCACAATTTTCAATAAATCATAGTTCAGTCGAATTATTATATTACTATTATTTTAAATTAAATGTATTGGTGCACATCATTTGAATCATTTAAATTTGTTGCTGTTGAAAAACAATTATTTTTAATGATTTATTGATAATGAAAATCTTGCTGCAGCTCCAACAACCACAACCCAACCGCTGCAAAAGCTGTTGCATAATATTACTTTTTCTGCAAATAAATAAATTATTAATTTACATTTAAAATAATATAATAATAAAAATAATAATAATAATTCTTATTTAAACAGTAAAAACACATAATTTCTAATTTGATTTCAGGAAAAAGATACACTTTAATAAAAAATCAATTTTGTTAGAAGAATTTAGGTTAAACTTTGATGTATCGAATTACATTTTAATATTTTTTAATTAAAACACCTCACATTTTTGTTTTTAAGAAAAAAGACCACAAATGACAAATTTAAATAATGCTTTGTGTTTTACTGATAACAAAATATTAATTATAGAAGTGAAGATTCTACAAAAATAACATTTTCTGTGAAATATTTGAAGAAAACTCTTCTTCTAAACAATAAAAAAAAAAATTGCTATAACAAAAAAAAAATAATTATTGCGAGGATATGAAAATTCAATACAATTAAATTTCATACTTAATTTTTAGAATTATCATTTCAATTTTTATATATTTTAGTATTTATTATAATTAAAAAAATATTTTAGTTACCAATTTATTTATTTTCATTTCTCTACTTTCTTTTCAATTTTGATTGATAATTTGTAATTGTGTTTTAAAGATTGTTTGCTGCTGCTTGATGTTAATGGTTCTGCAAATAAATTAATTATTAATTTACATTTACAATATAATAGTAATAATCATTTAATTATATTATTAGTTTATAAAAAAGTACAGTATAAAAAAGCAAATACTATGCATTTAAATGGAAGCTTTCTAATTAGATTTTAGATGAATATTTACCGACTTTTCATCAGCAACGCTATCTCTCTAAACAACCCAATGTAGGTGTAAAGAACTAGGTAGAATCATGATACGAACTTCACCGAATCATTAATATAACATTAACAACATTTCGAAATATATTTTTAATTATTTTCATACTACAGAAAATATTTCTTCAAATTCTATTTAAAATTAAACAGAAAAAAATTAATTTCGCTGCGTTCCAGAAGAACGAACAAAATTACAAAACTTACGCCCCAAGTCAATAACATTTAAATTTAAAATATGAAAACCAAAAGGTAAAAATATTAAAAACAAAAAAAAAAAAAAAACAAACAAAACATAAAAAATTTAGTATGAACAAAATTAAAAAACAAAATTATAAAGTAAAAAAAACTTGTGGCATTTGGATTTTCATAACCTCATATTTTAATTTATTAAGAAAACGAATAGCTGCTTTACACAATTCCCTCATGTTTTACTGATAAACATAATAATTATGAAAGTAGAAAATCTGCAAATTAGCATTTTATATGAATTATTTAGATTTTTTACCAAAAAAAAAAAAATCAATTGCTAAAATAAAGCAACAATTATTTGGCACGAACTGCCAAAAAGAAATTAAGAAACCCCTAACAAATTTTCTCACAAAAATATACAAATAATTTAACATTCACTAAGAAATTACATTTACCTGTTTAAAATATTTCGTAATTGGTAATTCTTATAATTAAAATTGGTAATATTTTTAATTTTACAAAAAAAAAATATTCTTCAAATTCAATAGCAGAAGTATTCTCAAAAAAAAAAACAAAAATTAAACGTCTCATTCGAACGAGCGATGAAAACAAAATGAAAATTATACAAATTTATTGAAAAAAAAAAAAAATAATAAATACTTGCGTGCTAACAATCCAACAATTTACTTTGAAATGAGAATAAATATTAAAAATCAAAATATTTATAATATAAAAATGAAGTATGATGAGTATGAATCGATTTTCATAACCTTACAACAGCAATTATACGGATTTAAATTTTGGCTATTTTCCATAAATTTTTATACCGCCCGAATTTATGCAAGTAAACGGCGATAACAACAATTATTTATTGAAAGAGCTGCTGTCACATTGAATGTTAACAATGCAATAAATGTCTAACATATATTTCTGTGTCATATTAATGAATTAAATATATGTTTGACTTAACAATTTATTGACTTTATTTACTTTGTTTATCTTTAATAGATTGATGTATATAATTTGTAAATGTATGTTATAAATTGATTGCTTTTGAAACGTTCCATACTTTTAAAAATACAATCTTGTTTTTGAATATGTGGTGAATGAAATTAGTGTACATTTAAAACCATACACAAATATCCACAATTTTCCATATTTCATAATATCAGTCGAATCATATTATTGTTATTTTATATTTGTGTATGAAAAACAGTATGAGGAAATTAAAGAGAGTTCAGCAATAGTGAATTTAATAAAGGTAAGAAACCGTAATAGAATATATGGCAAGAGGGGAAATACAATGTTATTTTTTACTTTTCGTTTTCTCATTTCAGATGGAAATAAAAAGAAATGACTTGTATTTGTTGTTTTGTGTGTTAAGCAAAATATAAATTATTAATAAGAATTACTTATCTGCGGAAAATGGCATGGTAAAGTATAATTCAATGATATAATTTCTTTTAAATGAAAATTAATGCTAATTAATATAATAAATATAAAAATTTTACTTTTTTTTGTAATCCTAAATTAATATTAATAATGATATCACCATATGTAATTCAAAAATTCAAAAAAGCATTTATTTTCAAAAGTAGTATATAAAAATTATTTTATTATTAAGTATTTTCCTATGCAAACAAACACACTCACACATACACGCAAAATAATTTTTAGAATTGCTTTTCCTGCGGCAAGAATTTCTACCATTGCAATTTCATATAGAATAATTAATTTTCTTAAGACATATGAACATTTTAAAATGAAAATTCTGAGAAAATTCATGAAAATTTCGGTATCCTCTAGTGGTAAAAAATGTTTATAATGTTATAATTAATTTAATTGGGAAATTTCAGGAAAATCGAATAAATTTCAAGGTGGAAAAATGATGGTATATTTGGTAAACGGCAAAAATTCTAGCTCAGCCGTTTGAAGTGGTAGAAGGATGGGATAGGTTTTAAATGATAGACAATTAAACTACCTAACTTTTTGTAAAATAAAAAACGGGACTTTTCACCATGAATATGAAACCGTTATGTGAAAATTCCGGGAAAACGCGTAAATAGATTCGGGTCCTCTAGTGGTAAAAAATGTTTGTAATATTCTAACGAAGACATCTGGAAATTTTCGGGAAAATCTGGAAAATTTTAATTTTGATCGGGAAATTCCGGGAAAACTGTAATAGTTAAGAAACATTTTCAGTACCACTCCCTCAGTACATTTACCATCTAAATCCATTTATGGCTATAAGACATCTGTAAGTCATCAACTTTGGGCTGGAGAAAATTCCCGGAAAATCTGAAAACCAGGTTTTGGATGTTTTCGAAAAAAATTTATGTGTTAGCTAATTTTTGTTACAGCCAACTTGTAGAGGATCTTAGGGCGCACAACAAAGCTTCTGGACTTTTTCCGTGAAAAATCTATTGGTCGACTTATGACCGATTTAAGATTTTGAAATTTTCGTGCAAGCCTAAATTTGGGCGGTCATTGTGGGAAAACGGTTAGACTTAAAGAGTTGGAGTGGGGCTTAAAAAACGTGGCATATAGTCTACTATCTGTGATAAATAGGGCATCGGGAAATTCCATTGGGAAAGTCGGGAAATTCCCATTTGAAAACATGAAAAAATCGATGTTTTTCGTTGTTCCTGGAAAATCCGTATTTTCCACTGGAAAATTCCAAAAAAAATCTGATGATAAACTTTGAACCTTCCTCTATATTTCTGCATCAATAGATTTTTGAAAAGTCCAATATTTCCCGACTTTCCAGTACTCGGAATATTGGTCTGCAAACGCTTTTCCGATCTTTGGGCACCCCTAGATGGAAAACCCTAATAGATAGGAAGTCACCCCCATAATATAATTTGTAGTCCTTCACGAGGACTATCACTGGTGAGAAGCTCGTCGCGAAATATTCAGTATTTACGGAGTTGTAGGGGTCCAAAAGTGACCCATTTGGTACTTTCGTAGGTCCATAGCTCCGCCCCCCGAGGGAAATCCGGCAAAGGGGTCGACAGAATCTGTTTTTTTTCCGAGCTCTACAATCCCTGAAAATCTGAAGGTCCTACGGGCAAAAAAATTTTTTCGGCATGAGGTTATAACCCACACTTTTGGGGGTCAAAAAAGTCCAAAAAAATAGGGCCGGAAATAGGCTTAAAAGACGCGGGGTCATCGTCTGAACAAGAATCCGGTGGAATTTCTCCAAAATTCCGCCTCTAAGTGGGTCAAATTGGCAAAACAAAAAACATGTGAAAAACAGGTCAAATATAAACTATGGCTTAAACGATGCGGGGTCATCGTCCCAACAAGAATCCGTTGGAATTCCTCGAAAATTCCGCCTCTAAGTCGGTCAAAATGGCAAAACAAAAATGGTTAAAATCACAGGGAGATCAGGAGAAATTTAATTTTTTTTCTCTTTTCAGATTCCAATCGGATTTTCTTCTAATTAAAAAGATGAATTTTATTTTATTTAAATGAATTTATTTTTTTTTATTAATTGCATTGTTACATTAATACATATTTAAATAAAAATAAACAAAACATTATTAAAAAATTGTCTTAAATATTATCGTTTTATTTTTTAGGAATTAAGTTAATTTTATATTAAATTTTAATAAAGTAATATTCAATCAATATAAAACTAAATGGATGTTATAAAATATATCAATTTTCAAATAACTAGTCAATAAATACCTGTAAAATCTTATTCTGAACCTATGTACCAAATTTGATCGAAATTGGTCAATGATGCAAATATTTCCTTTAAAAGAAATGAAAAGAATTACGTATACATACCCATAGTTACAGTACACATTACTAAATACGTTAAAAATTCACAAAATATACGATTTTTTGAGAAGATATACAAGACTAGCAGAATTAAATCCTAGTGAAAATGTATTTTTTATTTATTTAAAAACATTACAAATGTCAATAAAAAATTATTATTCTAGGACACAAGTAACTTTAAAGAAAATGTCAAACACCCCATTTATCTCATATCTAAACCTTATATTCACCATTTTCACCAGCAAAAGGTCACACTTTGATAAGCTACTAGCCAACAGATGTCAACAAAGCAATAAATATATTATACGATATAATACGTCTAAATTCTATTTGACGTCCCTACTAATTTCTCCATACTGCTTTTCATGAAAGATTTATTTTCGTAATTTCACAAAATTAACCAAAATGTAGAAATGATATTTTGTGGAAATTTTATACAGTAAAATTTGAATTCCAAATTTTTACAGATTATAGATATTTTCAACAAAACCCAAAGTAGAGAATTAGATTGTATTCATAGTCATGACGACAAAAAAATCTGATTGATTTATATATATTAAAATAGGGATTTCGTACGAACTTCAATCAGACATGGTCCTCACATAGGACTACAACGTAACATATAATTATCCATGTAATATAATTCGCCGGTTATGAGTACAAAATTACTGCACATGCGAGAGTAGACCAATATTCAATGCAAAGGTTAAAATTTGTGTTTTTTACCTATTTACATAGGGCAAATTTGCCTTCCTGTGAATATGAATGTCTACAATCACATGAAAAATCGTTTCGCAACCAGAACAAGGGTCGTGCGCGTGCCAGGCCTCAATTAACGCTAATTGATAAGTGCCACGACCCCGGCCATAACATGGAAAACCTATTGACGATGGACAAAAATAGTTAGATAATGTAGCTCCCAATGATTACACTACTGTTGAAATTCAATAATATCAGCCTGAAAATTACTATTTCTAACATATCGCGAAGGCGTTTGAATGGTATTAAAAGCCATACACGGGCGTGAATCTAACAAAATATAAACGTGATCATTCACAGCTCAGAACGGTTTTATCGAAAAGCTCACATTTCTTTGAATGTGAGCCCGAACACTTATATTTATAAAAATTAAAAATTATAGTTCAATCATTATTATGCTACGGGGAATTACAAATTTTAAAATTAATATGCACAGGCGATAAAATAAAAAAAAAATTTTTTTTTTGTAGAAACTCGTTACTACAGCTTAGAACGGTTTAATCGGAAACCTCGGATATTCCTTTGCATGTGAGCCCGAACGCGTAATCACTTTGTTGGGAGGAGACAATCCCTTTATGTAACATATTAAAAGTATATGCCAAAGTGATTCCCGAAGTTTAAATTAACAAAATCAAAAAATATGAGAAAAAAATAACATTTTGACAATGTCATTTGAAAAAAAACTCAAAATATAAAACTAAATTGAATTCAAATTCACGAATAAATTATAAATACGCGATCACGAATATATTATAATCTCAATATTTTATTGGTTTGTCTAACTACGCAAATATTGGCTATTATGCCTCATGTAGAGAGAGAGACCAACAAAATTATTGATAAAATATAAATAATATCCAGAGTGCTTGTGTTTTATTATTATTTGAAAATTCATTTTCAAATTTTTGCATAAGTTTATTAAAAACAAATATTAAATATTATTAATAGATGTTGACAATAAAACACAAGCGTCTGGTTTGATTGAATCTTAAATTATTAATCAATACAATTTTTAATCTTAATTATAACTTAAAACTAATATATATGTAAGTTACTATTACAAAATTTATTAATTTAATTATTATAATAAGCTTAATTCATCCAATTCAATTAATATAGCTAAACTTAAACTATAACTTAAATATAAATAAATAACTTATAAATTAAAATCTTAAACTACACTTCACACTATTATTTTCTTGATAGCAGCAAATATTCTCGTTTTTTTTTGTTGTTTTTATACTGCAAATTTTGATGAATTGTTTGTTTATCTGAAACAAAATAACAGATTTTCTATACAAATAAACAAATTTTGAACTCTTAAAGTTTATATTAAATATGGAAGTCACCATGTCATGTGCGGTGTGGAGGCTTAGTCACAGTAATCCGGTTGGTTTATATGATAAAATCAAATTTCGCTCTATCAGGTAAGTCAACGGCGAACGATAAACTAAGCAACAGTAGCAAAATACCCAATGCTTACAACAAAAGGAATAACTTCAAAATGAATAACAATTAATTGGCAACTAAGACATTACATGGTTTCACTGATACATAGTTTCAGTTGAATTCAGTCGATATTTACGTGTTTGTAATGTTAAATCCAGATAATTCAATTATCATACTGCCAAAAAAAATTTACATCGATTTTTTGGATATTTTTCGTGTAGTAAAAGAAACATTTTCGTCATATTTTGCTTTTTTTTTACTTCTGCAAAGGAAAGACGACAATCATCTGTTCACAGCAAGATGACAAAACAAAGCGTCAGTGTCCCAAAATTGGTTTGTCATTTATCGTTCGGTTGATTTTTCACTCAGTGTTGCGCAACACGTTCATGTGTCTAGTTAAAATTACTGACAAGGAAATCAAATAAATAATCTATGTGGATCATCATATAGCTCAACATATGAGAATGCGGAAAAGCTCGATGAATCGAATTCATGTATTAAAAAACGTTTAAAACTACGCAAAAAATCTAATTAACTTAAAGATATTCACTGTTCACAATGCACTGGCGAAGAAAAATTGCTTGTATGTATATACAATAATATATTTCTATTTCTCAAAAGTCGGTTATGTTATCAGTATTATGCGAGAATACAAAGGAAATCTCTATATTTTGAAATTTTATTACGCAACACAAACAATCAATTTAGATGTGCAACAATTAACATAATAAAACAATGTAATTCAAGAAAAGTGACCATAATTGGCAAATCGAAAATGTATTGTTTTTTAGTCACCATGGACAATGCACACTTCTTTTCACATTCGTCAAAACTTATATTTAATATTGTTAGAGATGTGTTGCCACATCGATCACGTCGTCTCGATCTTGAACGAGATAAGAATTTTAATAATGATGATGAAGATGCCAAAATGCAGTTGCAGTTCATGCTGATAAAAGATGCAGATAAGTTCTTTGAATAAGAAATGATAGGATTGTCAAAAAGATGGAAAAAGACTATGATTTTAAACACAAGTTGTAACAAACAAAAATTAATTAAATAACTCACCTTTGTATCCTGTTATTGTTGGTAAGAGTAATCAATCAACTATGTTGAGCTGAGCATTATTTGTTGACCTTATTTGTTGAAACAATGACAAGTGTTTTATGAGTGAAATTGTTAAATAATTATACTCACTAAACACGTAAATCCCTAAAATAAGATAAAAAAATATATTATAGTATTAAATCGATTCATAAAATTACATTGACAAAATTATTATTAGTTTTAAAAATGTTAAAATTAAAAATGGAAATCGAAAAATGAAACAGTTTAAAACAATATGTAAACAAATAAATTAAATAATTATACGTAAAGGAATTTCAAAAGCTTAATATATAAGGCGGCGTAGTGAGACCCCAATACGATTTATCTTTCTACTTCTTCGTTATATTTAAATATTACCCTTAAAATTATCAACGCGTGCTATAATTAGTGGTCCATGTGATATTCTCAAGAACCCACATTTTAAAGACAATATTAATTAGATTTTGTTGTTATAAATAGATGTAATTTATTGTTGTCCAATTAAAATATATATTTTTTATTCGATCTTTTACAGTCTTTTTCAGTATATGAAATTTCATTGTTGTTATCAAGAAATTTTGTGTAACCAGTCAAATTTGTTTTTGCTAGATCTGCCACTGGGATGTATGCGTAATATGTAATACGATATTGAGAGTGTGTAATAAAAAAACACATTAATTCATCCGATTATTTGTAATAGTCCCCTTCCGTATTTTTTTCAAGTAATTTTACACATCAACTCTATGGAAATCTTTTACTGTATAAAATTTTAGTAGGGAAAGTATACCTCTTAAAAAACTTAAAAAAACACATATATTATAGCCAAGGCTGGGAAATATCTCAATTATTAATACCTTTGGAATATATTTTATATTTTGTAATTAGTATTTCAAACAATACTGAAATTCAACATGCATAACATAAATTTTATATGTCCGTATAGCAAAATCAAAGGCATTTCTGGTACGTATTTTGTATTTCAAATACAATTGTAGCTGTATTTATTTTTTCGTTTTATTTATTTCAGGATTGCATAAAATTTTCTAACTCTAGATAAATTTGGTTGACTCTCCGATCATATTGTTTCAAAATAAAATAAAAACGTTCTCAGGTACGACCGACACGCTTTTGTGGTGCAAAAAACAAACCCATACTAATAGCTATACATTCAATTCATATACATTCTTTTACACAACTGAAAATTTTAATGACACGATAATAATTATATAGAAAACAAGAAAAATTGTTGACTATGCACACAACGCCAAAATTATAGAAGGAAAATTATACGAGTTAAGGTTAACAATGCAGTTGCAGATTACAGAATATAGAATAACTAATATAACATTAGATTGGTGACTTTACAATATGTAAAACTGTTATTAGTTAATAATAATATCATACAAACACAACTTATATATAATTCATTGTGCCAAGTAATTACTCAAATAAAACTATTTTATAAATTAATTATTTTAATAAAATCTGGTACATACTTGATATAATTTTATCCAAATTCTTTAACATTGACAGCATGCATTATCGTGACGTCATGTAAATTCAAATTACAGCATAAAGAATCGATCATCACATTCAATACAGGCAAATAAGTTGGTAAATTAATCCTCATACAATATATGACCTAAAAAGATATATTAAAATTAAAAATTATACCAACAATCATCTAAGGAATATGTGGAAATCCGAAGAAAAAAGATCCGATATTAATTCAATTTTTTTTTTATAAATTATGCACAATTTTAATGAACTTTATTTTCCTTTTTAACAATATTTCATGTATAAATAAGAAATAAACGACATAACGGAACATCGGAAAAAAACTATCACTAGGAAGAAATTTCTTTTTTCGTACTTACATTTCTGATATTAAAATCAATTTTTTTAACCAAATTTTTTGTTTAATATTATAATTAATCACTTATTTATAATTTAAAATATTTTTATTGCGAAAAATTAAGAATTTAATATATTAAATTAATATTTTTTATGCACTGCAAAATTAATGAATTGAAAAAATTAGAAATCGAAAAGAAAGTTAAAAAAAGAGCAAATGACGGGTATTGTTTTTGTTTTTTTTCTGACAACTTTTTTCAAAAATTAATTATTGCATTGCATATCCATAGGCGAATTTAAATTATTTCATATTATCATTTATCAAATTATTTGTTTGTTGCAAAAATTCGGACAGAAAAAAATCAATATTTACATGGATTTATATTAAAAATGTAAAAATATATATATTTGCATGCATAGAATTTGGTCAATATTTAACTTGTCAGCTTGTCGTTCGGTGGTTGTGGTACCAGTAAATTGTATAAGCATTTTATTCATATGACTGACAAATCATTTTTATTATTATTTATTTATTTATTTATTTATGTTACTAAAAGTAATTAAAAATTTTCTGTTCTCAAAAACGCGAGATCACATAAAAGAGAAAATTAATTAAAGGAACAAAAACACGGCAACAATTGACTTAAAAATGAACTGTGCAACATAAATAACGATAAATTTTAAAAGTAATCAGTTGGTATTTCGATAGAAACTTGCGCTACACAAGCACAAGTACATCGTGTAATCAATGCAATCATACACAATGGCATAAATAGAAAGGAAGTTTGTTAAGCGACCTTTCTTGATTTATGTCAAGCATTGAAATTGGGCGAACTGACTTACCTTACAAATTAAAATAGGTGGTACACACAACCTGATGTTATGTCTTAACAAATAATAAAATTAATTTTTTTTAATTTATTTTTAATAAATATAATGATAATGAAACGGATTGGCAGATTGTATGATAGTGGATTTTCAAATCGCGATAATAATAATTAAATATTATTTATTTAAAGAGTTGCTCACATAGATTGTTAGCAATACAATTAAATTTCTTAATTAATATTTTAAAATTATATTTTAGACTTATATATTTTTCTGTATCATAAAAATTAATTAAATGTTAGACTTACCAATTTATCTTTAATGGATTGATGTGTATAATTTGTAATTGTGTGTTATAAATTGGTTGCTAATGAAACGGTCCATACTTTAAAAAATACAGCCTCGTTTACAGGAATTAATTTGCAAAATATGTGGTGAATGAAATTAGTGGACGTTTAAAGCCACACATAAATATTCATAATTTTCAATAATTCATAGTATCCACCGAATTATTATATTATTATTATTTTATATTTATTGGACATCATCATTTAAATTTGTTGCTGTTGAAGAACATAATTATTTTTATTGATTTATTGATAATGTTAATCTTGCTGCAATTCCAACAACCACAACCCAACCGCAGCAAAAGCTGTTGCATAATGTTAATTGTTCTGCGAATAAATAAATTATTAATTCACATTTAAAATAATATAATACTAATAGTAATAATTCTTATTTAGACAGTAAAAATCCATAATTTCAAATTAGATTTCAGGAAAAAGATACATTTTAATAAAAATCAATGTAAATAGAAGAAATTAGGTATAATAATGAAATAAACTTTGACGTATCGAAATAAATTCTAATATTTTTTAATTAAAAATACGTCACATTTTTATTTTTTAAGAAAAAAGATCACAAATTTCAAATTTTAATAATGCTTTGTGTTTTACTTACCAATTTATTTATTTTTATTTCTCTACTTTCTTTTCAATTTTGATTGATAATTTGTATTTGCGTTCTAAAGATTGTTTGCTGCTGCATAATGTTAATTTTTCTGCAAATAAATAAATTATTAATTTACATTTACAATATAATAGTAATAATTATTTAGTTATTTAATTATTAGTACATACAGTAAAAAAAAAAAAATTCTATGCATTTAAATAGAAGCTTTCTAATTAGATTGTAGATGAATATTTAAAGGCATTTCGAAATATATTCTTAAGTTTTTTAATACTACAAAAAATATTTCTGCAAATTCTATTTAAAAATTAAATAGAAAAACTAAAATTCGATGCGTTCCAGAAAAACGAATAAAATTATAAGACTACCACCCCAACTCAATATCATTTAAATTTAAAAGATAAAAAACAGGTAAAAATATTAAATGAAAAAAAAACAAAAAACAAAAACTAAAAAACAAAATTATAAAGTAAAAAAAAACTTGTAGCATTTGGATTTTCATAACCTCATTTTTTATTAAGAAAACGAATAGCTGCTATTTTACACAATTCCTTATGTTTTACTTATAAAAATAATAATTATGAAAGTAGAAAGTCTGCAAATTAGCATTTTCTATGAATTATTTAGATTTTTTAACAAAAAAAAAAAAAAATCAATTGCTAAAGTAAAGCAACAATTATTTGGCACAAACTGCCAAAAAGAAATTAAGAAACCCATAACAAATATTTTCACAAAAATTTAACTTAACATTCAGTAAGAAATTACATTTACCTGTTTAAAATATTTCGTAATTGGTAATTCTTATAATGATAATTGGTAATATTTTTAATTTTACAAAAAAAAAATATTCTTCAAATTCAATAGCAGAAGTATTCACAAAAAAACAAAAATTAAACGTCTGATTCAAACGAGCGATGAAAACAAAATGAAAATTATACAAATTAATTGAAAAAAAAAAAAAAAAAAAAATACTTGCGTGCTAACAATCCAACAATTTACTTTGAAATGAGAATAAATATTAAAAATCAAAATATCTATAATATAAAAATGAAGTATGATGAGTGTGTTGATTTTCATAACCTTACAACAGCAATTATACGGATTTAAATTTCGACTATTTTCCATAAATTTTTATACCGCCCGAATTTATGCAAGTAAACGGCTATAACAATTATTTATTGAAAGAGTTGCAGTCACATTGAATGTTAACAATGTAATAAATTTCTAACATATTTTTCTGTCATATTAATTAATTAAATAAGTTTGACTTACCAATTTATTGACTTTATTTGATTTGTTTATCTTTAATGGATTGATGTATATAATTTTTAAATGCATGTTATAAATTGATTGCTTTTGAAATATCATATTATTACTATTTTATATTAAACATCATATTGCACATCACTTGAATCATTTAAATTTGTAGCTGTTGAATGAAATCATTATTTTTTTTGATTAATTGATCATGTTGTTGTTGCTGCTGCGGTCAGAACCACAACCCAACCGTCGACAAAGCTGTTGCATAATGTTAATTGTTCTGCAAATAAATAAATTATTAATTTACATTTAAAATAATATAATAATAATAATAATAATTCTTATATAGACGGTATATTGTATACAGTAAAAATCATAATTTCTAATTATTATTTCAGGAAAAAAATACGTTTTAATCTAATGAATAAATGAGTTATGGAGCGAATTTTTATTTCCTCAACGCTTTCACTAAAAAATCAATATAAATGGAAGGAATTAGGTAGAATAATGAATGAAACTTTGAGATATATTAAAATATTACACCTATTCGAATTATATTCTAATAGTTTTTCATTAAAAACACTTTACTCACACCACAAATGCCAAATATAAATAATGCTATGTGTTTTACTGATAACAAAATATTAATTATAAAACTCCATGAATTATTTATAAAATTAAATAAAAATTAATTGCTATATAAAATGATAATAATTATTGTGAGGTTATGAAAATCCAATACAATTAAATTTCTTATTTAATTTTTAGAATTATCATTTATATTTTTATATATTTTAGTATTTATTATAATTAAATAAATATTTTACTTACTTAATTTATTTATTTTTTATTTCTTTACTCTCTTTTCAATTTTAATTGATAATTTGTATTTGCGTTCTAAAGATTGTTTGCTGCTGCATAATGTTAATTGTTCTGCAAATAAATAAATTATTAATTTACATTTACAATATAATAGTAATAATTATTTAATAATATTATTAGTACAGTAAAAAATAAAAAGAAAATACTATGCATTTAAATGGAAGCTTTCTAATTAGATTTTAGATGAATATTTAGCGACTTTTCATCAGCAACGCTATCTCTCTAAACAATCCAATGTAGATATAAAGAACTAGGTAGAATCATGATACGAACTTCACCGAATCATTAATAAAACATTAACAACATTTCGAAATATATTGTTAATTTTTTTAATACTACAAAAAATATTTCTTCAAATTCTATTTTAAAATTAAAAAGAAAACCCTAAAATTCGATGCGCTCCAGAAGAACGAATAAAATTACAAAACTAACACCCCAACTCAATAACATTTAAATTTAAAACATGAAAAATTAAAAGCAAAAATATTAAATTAAAAAAGAAATCAAAAAAAAAATACAAAAAAAAAAAATAAAATACAAAAAACAAAAAAACAAAAAAAGAAATAAAAAAAAAAACAAAAAAGAACAAAAAACAAAAAATTTACTACGAACAAAAATTAAAAAACAAAATTATAAAGTAAAAAAAAAACTTGTAGCTTTTGGATTTTCATAACCTCATATTTTTTATTAAAGAAACGAATGGCTGCCATTTTACACAATTACCACATATTTTACGGATAAAAATAATAATAATTATGAAAATAGAAATTCTGCAAATTAGCCTTTTCTATGAATTATTTAGATTTTTTAACAAAAAAAAAAAAAAATCAATTGCTAAAGTAAAGCAACAATTATTTGGCACAAACTGCCAAAAAGAAATTAAGAAACCCATAACAAATATTTTCACAAAAATTTAACTTAACATTCAGTAAGAAATTACATTTACCTGTTTAAAATATTTCGTAATTGGTAATTCTTATAATGATAATTGGTAATATTTTTAATTTTACAAAAAAAAAATATTCTTCAAATTCAATAGCAGAAGTATTCACAAAAAAAAAAACAAAAATTAAACGTCTTATTCGAACGAGCGATGAAAACAAAATGAAAATTATACAAATTTATTGAAAAAAAAAAAAAATAATAAATACTTGCGTGCTAACAATCCAACAATTTACTTTGAAATGAGAATAAATATTAAAAATCAAAATATCTATAATATAAAAATGAAGTATGATGAGTGTGTTGATTTTCATAACCTTACAACAGCAATTATACGGATTTAAATTTCGACTATTTTCCATAAATTTTTATACCGCCCGAATTTATGCAAGTAAACGGCTATAACAATTATTTATTGAAAGAGTTGCAGTCACATTGAATGTTAACAATGTAATAAATTTCTAACATATTTTTCTGTCATATTAATTAATTAAATAAGTTTGACTTACCAATTTATTGACTTTATTTGATTTGTTTATCTTTAATGGATTGATGTATATAATTTTTAAATGCATGTTATAAATTGATTGCTTTTGAAATATCATATTATTACTATTTTATATTAAACATCATATTGCACATCACTTGAATCATTTAAATTTGTAGCTGTTGAATGAAATCATTATTTTTTTTGATTAATTGATCATGTTGTTGTTGCTGCTGCGGTCAGAACCACAACCCAACCGTCGACAAAGCTGTTGCATAATGTTAATTGTTCTGCAAATAAATAAATTATTAATTTACATTTAAAATAATATAATAATAATAATAATAATTCTTATATAGACGGTATATTGTATACAGTAAAAATCATAATTTCTAATTATTATTTCAGGAAAAAAATACGTTTTAATCTAATGAATAAATGAGTTATGGAGCGAATTTTTATTTCCTCAACGCTTTCACTAAAAAATCAATATAAATGGAAGGAATTAGGTAGAATAATGAATGAAACTTTGAGATATATTAAAATATTACACCTATTCGAATTATATTCTAATAGTTTTTCATTAAAAACACTTTACTCACACCACAAATGCCAAATATAAATAATGCTATGTGTTTTACTGATAACAAAATATTAATTATAAAACTCCATGAATTATTTATAAAATTAAATAAAAATTAATTGCTATATAAAATGATAATAATTATTGTGAGGTTATGAAAATCCAATACAATTAAATTTCTTATTTAATTTTTAGAATTATCATTTATATTTTTATATATTTTAGTATTTATTATAATTAAATAAATATTTTACTTACTTAATTTATTTATTTTTTATTTCTTTACTCTCTTTTCAATTTTAATTGATAATTTGTATTTGCGTTCTAAAGATTGTTTGCTGCTGCATAATGTTAATTGTTCTGCAAATAAATAAATTATTAATTTACATTTACAATATAATAGTAATAATTATTTAATAATATTATTAGTACAGTAAAAAATAAAAAGAAAATACTATGCATTTAAATGGAAGCTTTCTAATTAGATTTTAGATGAATATTTAGCGACTTTTCATCAGCAACGCTATCTCTCTAAACAATCCAATGTAGATATAAAGAACTAGGTAGAATCATGATACGAACTTCACCGAATCATTAATAAAACATTAACAACATTTCGAAATATATTGTTAATTTTTTTAATACTACAAAAAATATTTCTTCAAATTCTATTTTAAAATTAAAAAGAAAACCCTAAAATTCGATGCGCTCCAGAAGAACGAATAAAATTACAAAACTAACACCCCAACTCAATAACATTTAAATTTAAAACATGAAAAATTAAAAGCAAAAATATTAAATTAAAAAAGAAATCAAAAAAAAATACAAAAAAAAAAAATAAAATACAAAAAACAAAAAAAAAAACAAAAAAAGAAATAAAAAAAAAAACAAAAAAGAACAAAAAACAAAAAATTTACTACGAACAAAAATTAAAAAACAAAATTATATAGTAAAAAAAAAACTTGTAGCTTTTGGATTTTCATAACCTCATATTTTTTATTAAAGAAACGAATGGCTGCCATTTTACACAATTACCACATATTTTACGGATAAAAATAATAATAATTATGAAAATAGAAATTCTGCAAATTAGCCTTTTCTATGAATTATTTATAGAATTTTTATGAAAAAAAAAAAAAAAAAAAAAAAACAATTGCTAAAGTAAAGTAACAATTATTTGACACAAATTGCCAAAAAGAAATAAAGAAACCCATAAATAACAAATATTTTCACAAATATGCAAATAATTTAACATTCACTAAGAAATTACATTTACCTGTTTAAAATATTTCGTATTTGGTAATTCTTATAATTATAATTGGTAATATTTTTAACTTTACAAAAAAAAAATAATTTTTCAATTTAAACAGCACAAGTATTCACAAAAAAAAACAAAAATTAAACGTCTTATTCGAATGAGCGATGAAAACAAAATGATATAAAAAAAAAACCAATTTAAACTGAAAGAAAAAAAATACGTATTGACGTACTAACAACTTACAATGAAATGAGGAATTGAGGTATTGAGGAGTTAAAATATCACTTTTGTTTTATTTGTATAAATGGTACACAAATATTCATTTATTTTACTCAATGTACTCATCATATGTCCAATTGTCAAAATGTCAAACGATATGAGAATGAACAAATATTTACGATTTTGGCTTCGACTCATGAACTCATGAACAAATAGCTTAAAATGCGTTCAAATTTATTAATTTTCATGTAGTTTGTGCCAGCTCAACTGTCAACTCACGACTAAATGAATTCTACTCAACTCTTCTCTTATATAAATATTATAATAAACTAAAAATCAAAATGATTGAAGTTCGTGTGTAGCGTTAACGTGAAATTTTATTTTCTAATTAATTTTTAATTTAAAAAATTAATTTTTACATATTTATATTGTTTATTTATTATTATATTTCACAGTACTTTAATAATTTTAGTTTTTAATTAATTTTTTGTTTTATGTTTGTGTTTTTTATTAGGTTTATATTTTTTAAATTGATTTTTATTTGTTTTTTTGATTGGAAGTTTGTTTTTGTTATTTAATTTTTTGTTGCTTTTTTTATTTGATATTGGTTTTTTGTTTATTTGAATTTTGTTTTTCTAATTAGTTTTAGTTTTTTTATGTGATATTTTTCTTTTACTGTTGCTGTTGCAGAAGCTGATTACAAAACCAAATACAAAATTCAATGACAATACGGATGCAGCAGCAAATATACGTACGTAATAAATGTGTGTATTCGATTTTAAACAATATTAAAATTGCAATAACAATTATTTTTCTTCAAAATAGGAGCAGTTAATTTAAAAAAAAAAAAAAAAAAAAGAATAATTGGATCATCCCATATTTATTTGTTAAATTTTTTGTGCTGTTGATGACACAAATTTGTAAAATAAAAAAAAATGTAGAAGAAAACTATGCATCATATGGCCATTAAATAGGTAAATTATTTATTATTTATATTATTTCTTTAATTTTCATTTCACACTACATCCCATAGTAATTCTCATACAGAGCAGCCAAATTGTCCGCGGCTACTTATTTATTGTTATCATTGATGGTGAATATTGCAGATTAATTACGTATTCATAATTCAATTGGTTGCTGTTGTGATAATGATTGATGCTGGCGGATTATTGTTATGGTGGTGTAACCATTATTTATGGTGTAGCAGCATATAGGACTAAAATGTGACCATACATCTGGTTGTTGAACAGCATTTGGCTATAAATAGAATTTAAGTTATCATATTAAATATAATTATTATAAATAAAACGTACAATTTTAGAGATTGTAAACTGATTGAAAAAAAAATGTAATTACTATTTTATTGGCGACACAGCCGGTCAACTAATATTCAAATGTAATCAATACCATAAAGAGTTTATTATTGTGGCGATAATACTCTGTTGTTATATTATAAATACTTATTGTGCTGTTTTTCCTGTTGATCTAATTGTTATCATTGATGGTGATATTGCAGATTAATTACGATTTCATAATTCAATTGGTTGCTGTTGTGAAAATGATTGGTGCTGGCGGATTATTGTTATGGTGGTGTACCCAATATTTGTGGTGTAGCATATAGGTGTAAAATGTGACCATACATCTGGTTGTGGTCCAGCATTTGACTATAAATAGAATTTAAGTTATCATATTAAATATAATTATTATAAATAAAACGTACAATGTTAGAGGTTGTAAAAATGTAATTACCATTTTATTGTCGGCACAGCCGGTGAACTAATATCAAAATGTCATCAATATCATAATAAATAGTTTATTATTGTGGCAATGATGTGTTTTTCATGCATAAATAATTAATTTTTGATATTTCAACTGGGAAGTATGATCTCCTGTCTTGAAAATGGTATGAAATATTGGTTTTAGATTGTAAATTCATTGAATACAAGTTTGGAGAAGGCTACTGCATGGAGAGTATGCTCTCCTAATCAATTTTCTTGAAAAATTCTGATTTCCATGTTCATAATTATACCAGAAAGTAAATCAGAAAGTGCATTCATTCATCATCCTTTGATTACACAGATAATAATTAAGGGTGATATAGCTTGAAATTGACAGTCCATACGAATTATTCATGTGCCATAGGTTCTTAAATTAATAAAAATGGGAATACAATAATTTTTTATTTTGTGTTTATTTAATTTATTATAATAATACAATTTAGTTATAATCTAATTTGAGGTAGTAATAGTCACATGGTGAGTTGCGTTTTTTTTATTTTTGTGTCTCAATATCTTAAAGAATTCTTTTAAAATTTAAAATTTTATTTCTATCAAGAATTTGTTTGGTAACTACGCCCGTCACCGTGCGACCTATTATGCCTAATTGTAATTGTTATAATAAAAAGTTAATTAATGTTTTTTTTATTTCACAGTTTTTATAATATATTTTTCTATGAAATTATAACTTCGAGTATCATCAAACTTATTACAAAAATACCACTTTTTTGAAAAGTAATAAAAATGTATACATAATTTCTTCATTATAATTAACTACTGGATGAAAACCGAATGCGAAAGCTTCAACCTTTACAATAAGAAGAAATTTCACTTAAGTAGTGGTTACATATGTGTCATATACTCCCACATACGAATTATTTTATTTATATTCATTTATAGTAAATATAAATTTTAATCACACAATTTGGTTAATTTTAATATATTACTGCGTAATATTTTCATATAAAATTCATAAAACAATAAAAACTATAGTTATTAGCAATTCGTTTTATTTCAATTTCAATATTGAAATTATTATAAAAAAAAGCATATTGTTTTATTGGCGAATTTTATGCGAAACATTAATTGGATGTCCATACGCAATCAAAGCTAATACCTTATACACCTAAATATGTAATAAATATATGTATATATATGTATAAAAATGTGATGAAATATTAGTTAAAGCGTTTGGGCCACATCCTCGATACGATCGGGGAAGTAAACAAGCAATATTAAAGAAATTTAATTAAGCTGCGAATATTAAAATGTCACATCTGCAATAGTTTTTCGAAGATTCAATTTTGTCATCGTAATTGACTTGCGATAGCGGTGACTGGAACCCGCCAATACTTCTTTTGATTGTCTTAAGTCAGGTTAGCTTAGCCCATTCCAACTTAGATTGTCTTTTTCACCCTATTTCATAGTTCATTTGCCCTTTGCACAAACAGGTTTCCTACCCATGAAGGGTGATCTTGCCAGATTTGTTCGCTACTTCATTTGCAAATATATCAGCGTGATACATGCATCCAGTATAATGGTACATTGTTATTCCTGATAAACTCGTTTAGCATATTCTCACAGTGCTAGCCAATTTTAAAATTGATAGTGTACGAACTTACTGATCCAATAGTTACTTGTCAATCTGTCATATTTGCAATGATTTAATTGCTATAATTTCTGTTGCGGTTAAATTCTTTCGATGGCATACACCTCTGTATTAAAAATGACACTTGAGTATGTCCCATCGATTTTTAGTATTTGGTTCTTTGACCACATGATGATCCCAGATACTTTACCAGTCTAATTCATTATATGTAGTATTATGTTATAATCCATAGCCTCCAAACTATTTCGCTAATTTCAATATTATCATCGCATACATCCACCACAGTATTTGCCGGATTGCATCCCCAACTACCTTAGTTTTACTTTCCATGACTTCAGCGTGTTTGTTTCCGAGAAGCTTTAGTGTCACTGTTATGCACTATCTATCTATTAGTTTGAATCCTCTTTGAACAATACACACACACTCAAACTTCGCTTTTGCCACGATATAGATATAATCCTTTTGATTGTATTTTTTTTAAACGGGTAAAAATGCTACTATATTTTTAATCGTCGAATTGGAAGTATAATTGAAACAATGTACAAATGCGATAATACGATTGCCATAGCAAATATGTAATCAACTATTTTTGTCAGACGCAACTTGTTAGCTTGCGATGTGGTCGAGGATGTGGTCGCGCCCTTTAACTCTATTACTATTAGATATCTATATTGTTATTTTATATACATTTTAATGTAAAATATTATTTATGTAAATGTTGAAAGAATTAATTTTATGCATTCCTATTTTATGTTAATAATTACGTAGCATAGAATTATAAATAATATCATAATTAGTTTAATAATAATTTAGTCGTTAACATTTTGTTGATTTAATAAAACCTTATTTTATAATGATTATATTTTTTAAATCGACATTTATAAATGAGCAATTTAATTTTAGCACGCATAGAAACAAAATTGTTGAAAAATGTAAATTATCGAATATAATTGTATAATTTTCCAAAATTATAATTACTTTGGCATATACTAATCATAAAAAGAGATCGAAATGTAAAAACTGACGCAACGCATCGATTGTGATAACGTCGATATGATAAAAACGAAAAATGTGGGAAACATAAGTATTTCATAGAAATTTGGGTTTAACTCATAACGATATCTTTGAAAATATTATGTTGGACGCTACTCAAACATTATCAATGCGGACGCACGCATCACTATGGACTTTACTGATAAATAATGAAATTACGCATCTATCTTTTTACCACCTGCGGATTAATTTATCTACCAAATTGACATTAATGATTGCTTCGACACATGCCACATAAACTCCAAGATGAGTATGTCATTTTGCTAGTAATACTTTGATTAAAATCTTGGAGTATACCATGATAAAATGGGTTATAACCAGTGTATTGTGTTAAAACACAATATTTATTCCCCTGTTGAGATCGATAAGTAAATAAGCGCGTGTCATATGTATGTGCTCCATATTGTGACATTTAGATATTACAAGAGTTGAGTGGATACAAAGAAATTTAGAATTACACTTTAAGACATCTTGCTCTGCCCATATACAGAGTTTATTGCATATGAAAATGGTCTTGGTCTTTTCGGATGTGCCAAAACTTCGGAGTAATTAGGATTATTTAAAAAACAATATAGCACACTTTGTACTAAAAAGTCAATAAGACAAAAGCCTGATATATCGCCATATCGGTGTTAAATGCGAAGTTACCCTATAAAGTTTCATGAAAATATCGCTACCGGTCTACAAAGCGAGACGGTTAAATATGGTTAAAGACAAGTTACTCTGTAAATGAGTATGTGCCACCAATTGATATGTGGCATATGATATTTAGATAAATATTGAAATTAATTTCCATATTATTCTTATACTATAAATGGATATATCCCACATGGGCGGCACCACATAGCATAGATGTCTTCTATGGATATCCCAAAGAGGTCTCATCAATATCTGCAAAATTGCACGATATTCATGTGGTATCACAATACAATATCCAAACGATATCCCAAGAATATTTCAGATTATTTGTATATTTTAATAATGTCCAAATCTACGATATCCCAATTTCCATGTAATATCCCAGTAATAGCAATAATAGTGGTTACACTATTCGTATCGCATATAACAACTAGCGTACTACATAGAACGATGATACTCAATGTTTTCCACTGAAAAATTCAATAGATCGAAATGAAATTACTTGATATACACAATGAAATCGAGCTATTGATGATAATGATAATAAAAAAATGTACGAAAAATATCATGGTCAAAATAAGGTGAAGTTCGCTTCTCCACAAACGGTGGAAAAGCCAGAATTGACACAAAAAAGTAAGGCGATACTTTGTGTTTATAGAATTGGAAAGATCTTATAAACTGTTGTCGCCTGGCACAACAATTAAATCTTATCTATATACCGGCAACAACAATTGAACAGATTTGAAGTCAGTAATTTCACTAAAATAATGGGCATTATTCAACAGCAAATGAGTTGTGTGCCATCATGACAACGCCTGTCAAGTTTTAATACATTAACCGTCAGACTACCATTTGTGGCAAAATATCATCGATCAAACGTGTAGCATTTGATTTTTTTTTGTTGAATTTTCATTGAAAATAATAGAAAATGTGCGTACGAATTTTCTGATAATAAATCATCACAACTTTTCCGTATATGTGATAATGGAAGAATCCCTGCGATGATATTTCACGTAATGTACGTGAGATGTCAAAAAAGCCGGTGCTGGCCAGAGATATCGAAAGGATGTCATGGAATATTATTTTGGTATCAATTATCCTACATATGATATCCTATACATCCATGGATAGTCTTTTGCGCTGTGTACACAAATCATGTTACTCCAAGTGGACGAAGCTATGCGACACCGACTCAACATTCATATTGCAGTCAATTTGGTAAATTATATGTGATTTTAAATAACAATTTATTAGTTGGTCTGGAATTTTTGTAAAGACAGATACGTCCTTAATTCCATGAATGATTAATTAATTAAACTTGTGATTCCACATATAAACGACGAAATGTACTTGGAAAATTGCAGTTTACCTTTACCTCTTGTTATAGTTAATTTATAATTCAAATTACATAGTATCAGCTTATGGCGAAAACATATATTACATGGTACAACCTCAACCATGTCGCTATTTATTATTTATGAAGCAAAATGTCAAAATTAAAGTCGTTAAATAATGTCACCTTTATCTGTAGTTGAGGTTGTAGTTCACTCATTGTTATCTTCTAACCTTAAACTTAACATATACAATTTATAATATAATTAATTGTTTTACATTACAATATTTGTTTCTTATTATTATTTCTTGCGGCGGTGATATGATGACAACAACAACAAAAAATGTTAAATGAATTAAACATTAAAATTATTACTAAATGTAAATTTAAAATATATTCATAAATATATAAATAAGATTTTTGTTCATTATTTAAAATAATAAAAATAAGTTAAGGTCAGTGGGTCACCGTCGTCGTCTCATTTAATAAATCTTAAAAATAGCCTGTTTTATGATTTTAAATAATAGTTGATTTCAATTTTGTTATACTGTGAATCACAATTAATTATTATTATTAACTTAAAAACTATAATTACGAATTATTAAATTATTTTAATAACACAATTTTTGTTTGTCTAGTTTATGTTAAATTTTGCGTTGAATAAATTATATATTTTATTCTATAAAATAATAAATAATATTTAGTCGAGGAATTTTTACAGTACAATAATAAAATGCCTTTGTTAAATGTTGAATGTTTGTGAAGTAGAAGTTTGTTTTTTTATTTTCTTATTTGTTGATTTATTGCTGGTAGTTGAAGATCACTTCATTTTCGGCGGCATTTGCCAACACCGATTTAACAAATGTTTGTGTTTCCTTTTTTAATTTGGCCAAACGTATTTGCAGCAATTGATGACGTTTAATTAATTTAACAGTTTGCATTGCAATTTCAAACAGCCTTCTATTCTGTTGTTGTGATTTCGTATTACGATTACGATTATTAAATTTATTTAAATTATTTTGGCTATTTGAAAACGGCACACACATTTTTTGTTTTTATTTTGTTTTTACGGCCATAATTAATCATAAAAAATATAAAAAGAAAAAATTAAATTATGATTTTTAATTAATTATTTTTCATTAAAGCAATTTTTTTAAGACGACATTAATTAATAGCAATTTCAGAATAAAAAATACACTGCCAAAAAAAGAGGTATATAGGGAAAAGAAAAGGGAGCCAGTTTTTCGAGGGTAAAAAAAAAACTCAATAGATTTTCTTTATAATTGAGTAGCTGAAATAAAATCTTCGGTGAACAGGACAGTGACGAAGCGTAAAAATATATTTTTAAATTTCAATATCAGTTATATTTTTCTGGTAGCCAAGTTGAAAAAGTAGACAGTATTTGATCTATTTGAATTAATGGTCATAGTTTAAACGCCATTTCCAGTTTTGTATATACAGAATTGGAAATTATAATCAACTTCCAATCTCTTCAATTTAGAAGAAATTTTTAAAATCGATTCACACTTTCAAAATATATACCCGATTATCCGTTTGATGATCAATTATTTGAATAACAAAAGCACTTTGAAGTCCACACATATATTAACTTAAACTGTGAAGTGATGGTTTTTTGCCATTTTCTACACCTCTTAAATCCCACACTATCCTCGCACTGAATAATGTAAATATTTAATTTCCTTTGAAACTTTGAACCGAACACTGTTTAATAAATAATTTCTTTCGATTAGATGTGGAGTAGGTCACAATACACCCAACTGACGTCTTCTGATGGCGGATAGGATGGCTCGCATACAACCCAGCCAAACCCTAGTTTCCTATATAAATATATACGATAAGCAGTGTGTGAAATTGCTATTACCAACAATAATAAATGTGTTACCTTAAATCATCTGAATTTTGTGAACTATCACTGCTACTAGTATCAAGTGTTAATAAATTAAAATTATGAGTTGTGACTTCATCATCTGGTTGATTATTGTTATTTTTTAATTTACTGGATTTATTAGTGTCATCTGCATCACAATTATTGACGATACTATTATTATTAACACTATTTTTTTTCTTTAAATATAGTTTTTTTTGTGATGAATTTTTGCTAATTGTTTTTGTAATGTGATTATTATTTGATGATATCGTAGTAATACTTTGATTTAATGCTGATATGGATCTATTATTATGTGATATTCTGCCAACTAAAAAATATAAGAAATAAATATTATAAATATAATAATAAATCGGTAAACTGGTCCGTGCAAGTCGGTCTAGTGTAACATTTTATATAAGGAATTAGTTTCTATTCGAAATAATCGTATATTATCTAATTTCATCTATCAGTTGTGCTACAATCCGTTCAACAGAATTGATGCAGACCAACGTTTTATATGAAGGAAGTATACCCGATTTCGATTCAATCCAACATTTTGAAATTAGAAATTTTGAAAATTGTAACGCTTCAATTGAATGATGACCAAAAATGCACATAATGATATTGATATTTATCTTGATTCGATTTAAAAGAAAACCCATCAATTTACATATCCAATATTTCTGTAAAATGAAAGAACTGTCGATGATCATGAAATTTTGGTTTTAGAACATTGAAAATAAATTTCAAAAGAAGATTTTCCATACCCTTCTACTTTGATGCCGCGTGCCATACCAAATGGTTGGAATTTCTTAATGTGCTATGGGGTTTGGAGGAAAATTGCAAATGATATTGTAGGTACACTATAAGAGGCTAATATAAGATGGGAAATTAAAAAGATATACGTTTCTTATTTTATTTTTAACTTCCTCAAAAAAACGGCGTTCATCTAATAATGTTGTGACGGATGCAAAACACATTTTCAAAATAAATTAGTGTGCTGTAATGTTTGGAATATGAATTCTTAAAAATTTACCATAATTTATTACAGATGTATTTAAATATTTTCGGGAATCTCGCAATACACAAGCATCATCTTTATCGGCACATATTGTTGGCGCCATATTTTGTCGGGCAAAACCTAGAAAATAAATATAAGAAAAATACAAACAATTAATTATATTGCAATTATATTCTAATGTTAAATAAATAATGTAAGAACACTTTAAAAAAAAGCAGTCCACCCCACAGTCATTACATTTGCATCCGATATTCGTTCCATGCTGTGGCCTCTCACCGTAGTACGAAATTTATGTACTATATGTCACCGCGGTCTTTCTAAATTTAGCTACGTATTAATAGGATGAATTACTCGGTCAATGCCATGCGGAGAAGTAATCCACACTTGGAATTTAGCGTTTAAGATTCGCACTTCATAGAAAATTATAACATATTCCCGTAACACATAAAATATGTTATAGTCCTAGTAAAATCGAGTCTCTGCATCAAAATTCACGTATGACTAAGTACGTGTTCATCGAGAAATGCAAAACATAAATACGTAGATAGAATTATTTACGTACGCTGTACGCGTACAAATATCAAGGCTAGAATCGACATGCGAGATTATTATTAACATTATTTCCATTAATTTTTTATTCGCATCAATGATTGATTGATTAGGATATAAAAAATAAATTAAAAAAATAATGGCATTATCGATTTCCATAATATTATTTTTTTGATGATGAAAAACAACAAACAAAAAAATATTGCGACAATTTTATTAAATACATTTTACTTTTTATTATTGATACCCAAACTTTTTATTCTCACATTAAAAGTATTTTAATTTTATATTTAAGTACCCAACCGGCAAGCAAGGTAACGCGAAAGTGTATAACAAAAAAATTATGGCCATATTAATATTAGTATTTCTCATAACGTTTTTTTGGCCTAATCAAAGCAACCCTTATTACCAATTGATATGACCACAATGAATATGTTAAACTCATTTGTGATACGTTCATTATTGGCTTATAATTTAACTCTATGAATTCTTGGGAATATCTCTGAAATCGTAAAAATCACTCGGCAACAAATATTAAATTAATTGTTATTATTTTGCACAAAATTATTTAAATTTTTTACTTAATAAATATTGTTTGTTCGCATGTGTTGTGTGGCACAACCAACAAATTACACAAATTTTTCCGGACGGGCTACACCTACACCTACACACACAAACATACACAAAATGTTAAATTTAATGTCGTCTATTAAATCACATAATAAAATCTAAAGTTTATGCATTTAAAATGAGATTATTATTAACATTCCCATTGAATCGATAAATGATAAGGATCGTAAACCAAATGTATAAAACATTTAATTACGTAAATGTGTAGATAAAAAAAAAGTTTGAGTGTTATTGTTTTGACTTTGTGTTGTTTTTATTTTATGTAAATTCTTGTTTGATATGGCACATGTGGCAAAGCTCTATATAGATATTATACGGATACGGTATTCAATTAGCGTTGAATCAATTGAATTTACGTGAATTAATCAAGCAAATATGATAAGATGTGGTGCTAAATCGAATCAGATGGTGCATTTTTATCAATTCTCTATATGCTTCAACACGGAATTGCAAAGATAAGTGATCATGACATTATGGGTAAATAGTCGCATTGTTGATCCTAATTTGCTATACACTCCATATAGAGGTGAAATGCTGCAATTTATGTGAATTTTCTCTATCTAGATAATGTAATGAATTCACCACGGTTGCTGAATCGACTGTCACATATATAGATTCAATATGACGTTACTCCGCACATAAACTATAGACAGAATGTTAAATCACGGCTGAACATATATATGGATGGATGCGGCTTGACATGGGAAGGAGTTACGATCTTCAGACACTACATGCGGTCTATAATTAATTCTATATTGAATTTAACATACATGAATGGGAGTCGTTGGATGTTATATTAATTATAGTAAGATTATGTGTGTGGCGTTCAAAAATTTTCACCCTCACTTGCTACAGTGTGATATGATCCGAGGTTCGAGAGGTGTTATCATTTATGTAGGACTAGATACTGAACGGATTTTCTATATTCAATGTAAAGTATATGGGCTCTAACCAAACACCAAACAGTAAATTTTTCTGGAATCCAGAATCTGGATGTATTGGCAATTGTTGAATTTGTTGTGGATTACAAAAAAAAACGTTATTGTATATTGTGATGTGATTATCGTTAAACCTTGAGAATTGACTACGAATAGCATTCACGCTAAAGCTCAATGGGCGAAAAATATATAGTTGTTTCGATTTAGTGCATTTATCCGATTAATTTTCCGTGTATATAACTCAAAAATTATCCAAATAGCTCACTCACAGTATTGGCGAATAACCGTTTTATTCGGGGACATCCTGCTGTTTATATCCATGACTGCAAAACTACGCAGAGTAAGGAAAAAGCACACGTAAGTTTCTAAACTGCCGGCCATTCGTAAAATTCCGCAACCAAGACGCAACCCAATTATATATTGGTTCTGTTATCATTTAATAAATGTAGAAATAATCATTTGATATACAATATTACAATACATAAAACATAATTGATTGAGATTGATTTCCAAAATTTTAAATTATGAAGTATTTTAATTTTTATCACAATTATTATTATTACAATATTATTATTATTAGCACATTATTTGAAAATAATAAGGTATTGTGTTAGGTTTTAGCCTGCAAAATTTCACATTTGTATATTTTTTTTTAATAAAATTCAGTCAGCAAACTTTATCGCAGTTGAATAAACATCATCGTCTTTTTATTTTGTGGTGATAAAGTAATTTTTCAGAATGTCCTTTTGCACATTTGAAACCATCACGCATCATCGATGAACAACGGCTATAGATTGCTTGAAAAATGTTATGGTGATCAAACTCCATTGCATACATACAAATATATATAAAGATTGTGGTTTAGTTAAAAGGAAGGAAGGAATTTAACGACAACAAATTGCAAACATTATTGAACGAAAACTCAAAACTCAAATGGCTCAATGCCATTGCTCTAAGCGGCTGCACCGCGCTGAAGAGGTGCAAACTAATGATTTAAAGAAATTAATCGCCACGAAGCCGACATCATTTTATCGCCACGGTATTGCCGTGGGCTATGGTAAGAAATTGGTAAAGTTTGAATTGTACATCCTTAAATTTAATTAATAAATTAATTGTGTTGTTAACCATCTCGAAACATTTTAATTAACAGAATTTACACCATTATTTCGAATTCGTTGCGACAGTAGATCGATGTTTGTAGTTGTAATTCTTGGTATTTGTATATAAAATGTAATTACAATAAAGTCCAAATAAATTCTCTGGCCACCACATGCCATCGTTTTTTTTTATTATTACTACTATTATTATTATCATCATTATGAATATTATTATTATTTTATTAATGTGTAAATAATTAAATTAAAAAAGCATAATTATTATAAATTATCACGGCACATGTATCTTATCATGCTGTTTTTTTTTTATTTCTGTCACTCCCTCTTGGTCTTGGTCACTATACATTTTTTTTATTTATTTTTACTAATACAATAGCTATAGTCATAATAATAATATTAGTACAGGGTGTTGCTTTAAGAGTGATACACTGGTTATTTGAGATTGATATTCGAAGAATTAGTGATAAAGTTTCCAGTCATTGAAACTCAAATCACTTGAACCACTTACATACAAATTCCAATTTTTGTTTTAGAACCAAAAACCAAATGATCTAGAACTAGATCATTATATTTACATATATTGAATGACATTGTTCCCATAAATGTTTTGGATAGCAAGAACAAAGTTTAACGCGTCATTAACTTTTGTTAATTCTTCGAAGCGGTTGTGTGCGGCTCTTAAAAATACATTCTGTATCACGTTTCTTTATCACATAACTAATTATAGAATTATATTATCGCTTTTTTTATAATTTTATTTTTTACTTTTGTTGGTTGTCGTGTTCAGTCAATAAATTAAATCCGTTCAAAAAGCAAAAAAAAAATAATTAAATATTATCAAAATTAACAAAAATGTGGATTATGGACAAATGTTGAAAAATATTAACACAAGTTATACTTCATTTTATTTAATCTACAATATATAATATGTCAAACTATATACCGGAAGCAATTCGAAGGAGTACACGGATTGGAAAAAACATAGTATCAATGGATTTGTGAGAACATTTGATATGTCAAGCACACACATACGCCTATATAAATTCAATTTATAAAACTGTTGGGAGTGGGTGGCCCGTGCGTGATCCTTCAAACTATCATTTAAATCAAAAATTCATTGAATAAATCATATTATAAACTATACCATTCCCAGAGAGTTATTCTATTGTTAATATTTAGTACAATTGCGGGAGGTTTCCGAAAAATTGTGTAAACACTAACCCATCTCCGCCTTTATTTTTGTATTTTTAAATTAAAATAATTCAATGATTAGTTCAAAAAAAAAAGTTTTGTCTGTGATTGTGTGACTGAAATTTGATGAACACATGTTTTTAATTGATAAATTAAAAAGTGGAGTGAAAGAACATGAGAACCATTATCTCATTTCAGCGGGTGTTTCCATATACGATCCAAATACTCCACTTATTTTTGAAACAGTTTCATAAACATATCTTATAATAATACGAGATGAGATGAAGTGTTTAATGAAATATTCAAAAAAAAATTCGATTTCCTTGTATTTTGGAATTTAATTTTTAAAGATTTAGAGGAAATAGGAGGCACTACCACCACTTCATATATTTACAAATAGTTAAGTTCTATTCCATTCGATTTTTTTGAATTTTTGCACAAATAAATGTTTAACCATCAACTTTGGTGACCCCGCATGCATTAAATATATTGCTGCCAATAATACAAAGGAGTTTACGGAATGAGCAAAAAGTTTCAAATAAAACGATTTGTTTGTAAAGCTGTACAAAAAGCGGGTGGCCGAAGTATTTGTATAAACTGGAGGGGTATATAGCGGTTCCAAAGAATACTATAAATATACTACTAAGGCCATTTTTTACACCAAAAAAAATTTCCGAATGGATTTCAACAGTCTGTGGCGTTACTATCTCCACTTTATATGCATTGGTCGTAGAGCGCTGCAGAGCACTTTGAGGACATAATTAATTATAAAATTTTATATTTTTTATATTAATTGATATACAAAAACATACCCGAAAATTTAAAATTAATATCACTTGAAATGAAAAAAGTACACAATTTTTTTTTTTTATTTTATTTTGACTTAAGTAAAGGCGCAACACTCTCTATTTATCTATATAGGCACACTTATTTTGTACATAATTTCAAATAAACCAACAAAAAAAAAAAAAACCACTAAATCAATAGTTTATTTTTATACTGATTAAATTTACCAATTAATAATTTAAATTCTATTCAAACCGCGATATGAATGAATGAATAAATAACAAATAAAACGTATTATACCAAACCGTAGACGGGTACAGCGCACGCAAACCGACTAAAAACCAACACAAAATTATAATGTTTATAATTGTGTAATAAGTCGTAGAAACTAGAAAAAACATACAAACAATTCGTTCTTTCATAAATTATTTATCAATTCAACAAATAAAAATTAAAAATATAAAAAAAAAACGCGTGTGCATAGCCGAAAATTAAATGATGAAAAAACAGGAAAGTTATGCAAAATACAATAACAATAATAAAAAATACAATACAATTTAAAAATATAAGCGCATGTGGCTTAGTAGAATTTCTATTACGTGTGACTTATATTATTATTTAGTGGCAACTCTTCGATTAGTGTCTTCCAAATTCCAACAATCATTCATTATATCATTTGGCTCGGCGTCGCATCACTACCAACCAACATACATTTGCAAAACAACGTATTTTCTCACTCTTCAATTTCATTGTTTATTTTACCAACCCAAATATTCAAATTTTTTTTTTTCTTAATAATTGTTAGCACATGCGCGCACTAATACAAATGAATCAAATGATATAATAAAATACAAAAATAAATAACAAACCAAAAAAATTAAAAATATACTTAAAGATTTTTTTTCTTTTTTTCCAAGTAATGATTTAGATTTAGATAAATCCATAATAGCAAAGTGGCGTCCTAAATATAAAAGGCATTGAGTGCTGCTAAGCAGAATATCAAATACCAGTACCGGTATCAAGTAAGCGTCCGAAGATACAAATGTCTTGCGATAGGGAACATTTGTAGTGAACGAGCCTTAATTTGTCTTGGTTGTTTGGTTGCTATGACATCTGTCAAACATATTTTGTAAACATCAAGTTATTGTACCAGCAACATCATATTTTTCCATTGTGTTAAAGATGTCGAATTTTGAAAATGATGATTTGCGGAAAGCATTAAATTTTTGTTTTTCATTTGAAGAAAAGTGCTGCAGTGTCGCATCGAATGCTTGTCGAGGCATATCAGGTGATCATGCTCTATCAGAAGCAACATGCAACGGATGATTTCAACGGTTCAAAGATAATGCTTTTGATGTGAGACATAATGAACGTGGAAGACCATCGAAAAAGTTTGAAGAAGCCGAATTGCAAGCAACATTGGATGAAGATGACACACTTTGAATCAAAAGCAAATGACAGAAATGTTAAATGTTGCACAACAAATAATTTCTGACCGCGTAAATGCGATGGGAAAGATTCAAAAGTGTGGAAAATGTGTGTCACATGAATTGAGTTCAAAGACAGATGGAAAAGCGAAAAAAAACTTATGAAATTTTGCTTGTGAGCCACGAAAGAATATCAGTTTTGCATTGAATTGTTACTGGCGATAAAAAATGGATTTATTTAAAGAATCCTAAACGGAAAAAATCATGGGTTAATCCAGGACAATCATCAACATCGACTGCAAAAACCAAATCGTTTCAGCAAGAAGACAATGCTGTGTGTCTGGCAGGATAAGAAAGGTATGGTGTACCACGAGCTCCTAAAATCTGGTGAAACTGTTAATGCTGATCGCTACCGACAACAAATAATCAATTTGAACCATGCATTGATCGAAAAACCACCAAAATGGGCCAAAAGACACGGCAAGCTAATTTTTCTCCATGACAATGCACCTGCACACAAAGCAAAACCGGTTCAGGATACAAACAAAGCACTTGGCTGGGAGATGCTACTCCACCCGCCGTATTCACCAGACTTGGCTCCTTCCAACTACCATTTGTTTTCTTCGATGGGAAACGCATTAAGCAGCATTTCGATACCTACGAAGAAGTCGAAAATTGGGTGTTTGATTGGTTTGCTACAAAATACGAACAATTCTATTGGCGTGGTATCCACAAATTGCCAGAAAATTGGTCAAAATGTGCAGCAATAACAATGGCCAATATTATGAACAAAATGTCTTTTACTTTCCCATTTAAAATTAGTGTTTTATTTTCACAAAAAGACGTTCATTTGATACCGGTACACCTGATAGTATTGATTTAAATCATTTTATTATAAAATTATGTTTTTTCACAATGATGAATGGATGAACTTGGTACACGGGTTTGGGTAACAATTACAAATAAGTAGCCGGGCACACAATCTGGCGGATGTGTATGTGAATTACTATAAAATTTAAACTTAATTAATGATTCAGTGTAATGGCGAATGATGTATTCCACTGTAAATGCCCCCAAAAAATTTACAAATTGATTAAGTGTAGGTTGAATGTACGTGGTTAACTATCAATTTCGGAAAAACAATCATAGTTATTACAGCATGGCATCGAATCGGACAGGCTAAACGGCCGCCGCACAAGCTACAAAAAAAAGACAATAATTTAAAACTTAAATCATAGAATGTTAGAACTTGTTGTTGTGGCAACTTATACCTGATGATACACTAAAAAAAATGGACAGCTTTGGCCTAGGTGACCGAAAAAAGGAAAACACATTTTATTAAGGGTAGATTGTAAATAGTAAAACAAAAAAAAAAGAGTTCGGAACCGATTTTGTATAGTTTTTTTTTGGGGAAAGGAAAGAAATTGCTTTTGAACGCATTTGATGAACGCATTTGAACAGTCTATACGTGTAAGAATGACATTTATCACAAGTACAAGCACCCATCACTTAAGAAAATACTGAGTTGAGTTGAAGGATATGTTGTACGAAAAACTTCTATCAATAGAGCTGCAGCCGACAACTGAACATTAGAGAAAAAGAAAACATTATTTACACATTTAATCTCTTTTTAATAAAAATTTTATATCGTCCCTTTCAAATTATAAATCTCATAAAAAAATAATATGAAAAATACATTTTTTTGCTATTATATTAATTTAGTTTCTTTTTCGTCCTTTTTTGTTATGCATATACAATCTTAGAAGGAAGTTCTTTCATATTTAGTATGAATTTTAAATTTGTTGAAAGAAAAAACAAACAATTTAGTTTCTAAAAATTGTTGTCAATAAATATACACGTGCTAATATTTTTTTAAAATACTTTGTTTAAAATTAATAAATTTCATTAAGAAATGGAAAGTGGTAAAGATTTTGGTAAAAACTTGAAATTACATAGAGCATTGCATTCATCCTACAGTGATGACATTATATTTCAACAATTAAATAATATAAATTATGAACACACTCAAGATGAACGCGGGATTACAATACTTCATTTGGCGTGCAAATATACACGTGTTAAAGTTATTCATAAACTATTAAATATTGGGGTGGACATCAATGAAACGGATAATTTTGGTAAAACTTCGTTACATTATGCTGTTGAGGCAAATTCAATTGAAGTTGTGTTAATACTTATATCGAATGGCGCTAATGTCAACGCACCAGATCGAATTGGACAAACTCCTTTATTTTATGCATGTCAATACAGAAGGGAAAAAATGATTCTTCTACTTTTGCATTATGCAGCCGATATTGAATACGGAAATAGTAAAGGTGAAACTGTGTTACTGCAAATGTGTTCGGCGAAAAAGGGTAATTTCATTGAAATCATAAAATTATTAATTATTATGGATGCCAACATTTTTGCAATGAATAAATATGGTGAAACAGTATTTCAGTGTGCTATTCAAAATGGTTTAGATGAAATAATTTTTTTAATATCAACGATTCGAAATAATCCTGCAGATAATGAACGATTATTTGATGACATTATTCAAAATCTAAACTTAAATTTTAATGTAAAAAATATATGGAGTGAAACATTTTTGCATATAATCTGTTCAAATTATCGTACAAAAAATAAAAAAATTATACCATGGTCGTCATCTTCACCGGATGAAATGACCTATTTACTTATTTATGAAAATGCTACAGGTTTACTACAAAATAAATGTATTGAAAATAATACTCCTGTCTTTAAGACATATCAAATTATCAAATTATTAGTTAAAACATTGACGGATATTGATATTAATGCTAAAAATTATTTGGGCGAAACGGTGCTCCATTTAATTTGTACCAAAATAATTGATGCCGAAGAATTTTCCAAATGTTTGCAATTTTTAATCGAAAATGGTGGCGACATTAACATCACTGAAAATTTCAAGTTGCCACCATTGCAATATGCTATCGTACAAGGAAATACAAAATATGTTGACATAATATTAACAAATGGAGGCGATCCAAAATATAATTGTAAACCAAAAACTGAATGCATGACAATATCCAATCGAATGATATGTTTACGACATATAATTTACACAGCTGTAAATAGTTTCAATGAGAAATTGTTCCTAATATGTATAGCAATTGTAATTTGTGAAAAATTCGAAGACATTAATATAATACGTTTAACATGTTTTCCTATGTGCTTCGTACGACTACTAATTAGAATGTTTATGGTACACCATCCAACATTCATGCCCGGACTTATAAGTTCATTATTGCAGACGGCAATGTTAAAACACTTCAATTTGAATTTAAACTGTATATATACAGATAAACAATTTCGAGTGATTTTATCTCATCTGGGACGGCTTTTAATGCAGACAGTTAGTGATTTGAAACCTAAAACTGCATTATTTATTTTGTCACTGAAAGGTGAAGCCGATATTCAAGAGCAGTTAAATAATATTTGTGCGTTACCAAAATATGTTAATTCGGAAATTTTTAAAGAACTACAAAAATTAAATGATTTAAAATTCAACAATACAACAACAACAGTTTTACAATTTTTACTGGCAAATCAAAATAAAACAATAACTTTAGTAAAAGATAAAAATATTTTTAAACAATTAACATCAGCCGATTTTCTTGAAACCAATGCTCCATTATATTGTGAATATTTAAAGGAAAAACTACATGCAGCATTAGAAAGACAGACACTTCTTAAAGATGCAGCTAAACAAATAATGACATTCATTCCGGAACAATTAAAGTTAGATGAATTACCGTTGGAATTAGTTTGTCGTATGTTAAACAACGACCATTTAAAGATGCTGATTAATTGAAAATTTAAATGTTATTATCATTTAATTATTATTATTATTCCACAGATAAATCAGTTTTGTAATTAAACCGGTGCAATAACATTTTGCACCAATTGAAATTTTTAAATAAATTTTTTAAAAGATATTCTTAAGCTTTTTAATTACAAAAAACCATAAAATATATTTTATTTTTTGTTACCCCGCACTATAAAACATTATTTGTTGTTCTGAAGTTTTAAGTCTATTAACAGCCACTCAAAAGCAGAAAACCAGCATCGGTGATTGTTTTGTAATGGAATATCTCACAATGGAAAGAGTTCAAATGTATTTGTACCGTCTGGTATGAAAATTGATAAAGATAAATACGTAAATTGTGTATTGGAGGGCTGCTTTGGTAGTAACAAACATTTCAAAAATCAACCATGGCTGTTTTAACAAGACTCAGCACTATACCAAATGGATCAAAAAAAAAACAACTGATTGGTTGGAAAAAATGTTTCACAGTTAATTTCATCATAACAATGGCCATATCGAAAGCTCCTCACCTCCTAATCCGTTCCGACTTCTGCATATGTAGTATTTTAGAAAGTAATGTGTGTGTGCTGTAACATACACACCAGTTTGGCAGAGCTTAAAAAATCATTGGATGAAAAAATGGAACACTATTCGCTAATCAATCATGTTCGTGACGCCTGTGAATGCGTTTTTAGATCGTCTCAAGCAAATTAAACTATTTAAACGTGAGATGATCTCACATTGATAATTGAGATATGTTTTGTTTTGCTTTGTATTATTAATATTATAAATAGTATAAGCAACAAAACACAAAATACTTTTAAAATTATTTTCATTTTAAGATTTGATGCAGCTGATTGTAAATGTGACTTATAAAATAACACAATTAACCCTCCGATAATTTTTACTGAAAACTTAACACATTGGTTGTATATAGATACAAAAAATTTTCAAAACATTGGCTACATACAAATTTGTGTGGGCAAATAAAGCATAAAAATACACACACTGTAATACTAATTACTATTGACTTTTATCCTTTTATATAATTAATTATTAATTACACAAATTAAACAAAATTTATGGATAGTATAGACAGAAGTTTTCCGGTAAGTTCAGGTAAAGGTTAAAAGAAATGGTTAAAGTCGGTAAAGTTTGAGTTTATATTTACAATTCTTGTAATATTTAGGTCGAGCTGTTTTTATTAAATTTTACGTGCGGAACACGTCCCAAAGGAAATTATTTGTACTAAATAGTTTAGTAACAACTTTGACAGTGGGGCAGACAATGATTTCAGTACTGCCATATATACAGGGAATAATGCCATATGTAAACGAAGCTCTTTATATTTAAAACCGCACCGCACTGACACTATGAAACGATATACTAATTATAGATACAAACGATCTACCAACAACAAGAACCATGAGGTACTATTTGCTCTTTGATATTTTTTATATTGTATTTACATTTTCATATTATTGGTATTAAGTGTGTGTCAAATATTTACTGGGTGTGTGTGTGTGTGTGTGTGTGGTATTGCTATATAGAAAATTATTGGTGTATGGAATTATTGAATTGTTTATTTTGAAAAATAAAGTGGAATTTCACAATTAGATTTTTAAATTTTAAATTAAAAATACAACTGAAAATATACTTAATTAAATATAAAATATAGTAAACCATGTAAATTTTGTTTGGTTTTATTTTGCGACACAAGCTTCAAATATTTATTTAAAGATAAATCGCAAATGATTCATTCATTATTGAATCACAATTGTAAGAAATAAATTACACTAATCAATAACGTGGTTCTGCTACAGTTTGTTTTTTGATCGACACCATTTTTCGTAGACAGACCAAAAGTCTCTGCAAATCTATTTGAACAAAATTTTCAAACTATAAAATTTAAATTAATGCAATGAAAAAATCCCATCATTTTTGTTGCAGTGTAAAAAGTGTCACGGCCACACACAACTACAGAGTCAACCTGTGACAAATATTTTGTGAGTGTTCTAAAACAACATAAGACCTTTCGATGTTGTGACTAAAATGTTTGTCTCTTTTTAACAACAAATTTTATTATTGTTACTTTCAAATATCCAATAAATGAGAAAAAAGAATATGAAATACATTTTTTTCGTCCTTTTTTCGATATATTCTTTGTTACAAAAAAATTCTTTAAAAATTTAGCTTCTAAAATTTTTGTGAATAAATATACACGTGATAATATTTTTTTAAAATACTTTGTTTAAAATTAATAAATTTCATTAAGAAATGGAAAGTGGTAAAGATTTTGGTAAAAACTTAAAATTACATAGAGCATTGCATTCAAAATACAGTAATGACATTATATTACAACAATTAAATAATATAAATTATGAACACAGTCAGGATGAACGCGGAATTTCAATACTACATTTGGCGTGCAAATATACACGTGTTAAAGTTATACATAAACTATTAACTATTGGGGTGGACATCAATGAAACGGATAATTTTGGTAAAACTTCTTTACATTATGCTGTTGAGGCAAATTCAATTGAAGTTGTGTTAATACTTATATCGAATGGCGCTAATGTCAACGCACCAGATAAATTTGGACAAACTTCTTTATTTTATGCGTGTCAATACAAAAGAGAAAAAATGATTCTTCTACTTTTGCATTATGCAGCCGATATTGAATACAGAAATAGTAAAGGTGAAACTGTGTTACTGCAAATGTGTTCGGCGAAAAAGGGTAATTACATTGAAATCATAAAATTATTAATTATTATGGATGCCAACATTTTTGCAATGAATAAATATGGTGAAACAGTATTTCAGTGTGCTATTCAAAATGATTTATATGAAATAATTTTATTATTATCATCGATTCGAAATAAACCTGCAGATAATGAAGGATTATTTGATGACATTATTCAAAATCTAAAGTTAAATTTTAATGTAAAAAATAAATGGAGTGAAACATTTTTGCACATATGCTGTTCAAATTATCGTACAAAAAATAAAAAAATTATACCATGGTCGTCATCTACACCGAATAAACTGGTAGATTTACTTGTTAAAACTATGAATGATTTTGATGAGAATGCTAAATGTGTACTACGCTATAAACATTATGAAAATAATACTGAAAATTATCCTGTCTTTAAGACATATCAAATAATAAAATTATTAGTTAAAACATTGACGGATATTGATATTAATGCTAAAAATTATTTGGGCGAATCGGTGCTCCATTTACTTTGCACCAAAACAATTGATGCCAAAGAATTTTCCAAATGTTTGCAATTTTTAATTGAAAATGGTGCCGACGTTAACATCACTGACAATTTCAACCAACCACCATTGCAATATGCTATCGTACAAGGAAAAAAAAAATATGTTAAGATAATATTAGCAAATGGAGGCGATGTAAAATATAATTGGAAGCCAAAAATTGAACGCATGACAATATCCAATCGAATAATATGTTTACGATATATAATTTACACAGCTATAAATACTTTCAATGACAAATTGTTCAAATTGTGTATGTCAGTTGCAATTCGTGATATATTAAAATATTATAATATAATACATGTGGGATGCTATCCCAAACCCGTTATAAAGACACTAATTCGAATGTTTATTGTACACCATTCAATGTTCATGCCTGGACTTTTTACTATATTATTGCATAGGAAAATTTTTAAAGAAAGTATTACGAATTTAAATTGTCCGTCTGAAGATATGGAATTTCGAGGATTTTTCTGTTACTTTAGCTATGGTGCGATGCGTTCAATTATTAAAGTAGCAGCTATAGCGGCAATCTTTGTTATGTCCATGAAAGGTGACGCCGGTATTCAAGAGCATTTAAATAATGTTTGTTCGAAACTAGAATATGCTGAGTCTGGATTTTTTTTTGAAATGCGAGTATTAAATAATATAAATTTCACCAATACAACAACAACATTATTAGAATTCTTATTGGCTAAAGAAAATAAATTAACATCTTTACTTAAAAATAAAGATATTTTTAATCAATTATCATCACCCGGTTTTATTGAAGCCAACACTGCATTATTTGGTGAATGTTTTAAGGCAAAATTAAGTGAAGCAGTTGAACGAAAGACGCTTCTTGTAATTGCGGCTCAACAACTAAGGACATTAATTCCGGCTGAATATAAATTAGATGATATACCGTTGGAAATAATTTGTCGTAAGTTAAACAACGACGATTTACACATTCTGACTGATTGACAGTACACAATATTATTATCATTTAATTATTGGATATTGTAATTTTTCATAAAATTTTTTATCACTTTTTCTAATATACTTTTTTATAATTATTTTTGTACTAAATTTCTTTTTTTTTTAATAATAAATAACTTTTATAAAAATTAAATTTTTCATCTTTATTATATTGTAGTCTTCGAAAATGTGTGTATGATGAAAGATTTAAATTGATATTGAATGACAAATTAGCACACAAACCCGAATGTTCATAAGCCGGACGATTGTATTGTGAATGGTATTTTCTGAAAATTGGTACAAAGAACGTGGTGTATAGGTTAGGTGTAGGTTGTGTGTTGGTTGGATGGGCACATATACAAAAGATCTTCAAGATATTAGCTTGTAAATTATGTATTGTATATACAAATCTATTGAATGCTTAAAATTGATTTAGGAGTGATTGTGAGTGACTGGATAATTTTGAGTTATTTCTTTTAATTTTTTTTCCATTCTCTTCCTTGAAGTTAAACTACACGTAAGTATACTCAACAACATTAACATTGTTTGTCGAAAATTGAGTACAGTATATTGTGCCAACTATATGATATGGTAATTTAATTTGACTGGAAAGACGTACGTTGGGTCTGGGGAGAAACCGTTTCCTTTGTTCCTTTATCATATGCACAAACTATTTCCTAAACATATTATTTTTATTATTTCGCATATCGTTCTTGTTGAGATATAAAATAGTTATGTTCTCACAACAAAATATATGTAAGAAAAACAACAACAAATACAATTATAAATATACAAAAAAAAAAGAAAAAAGAAACTGCTGACTAATAAAATATGAGACGAGATTTTCATTGTCGTGACACGTGTATCTAAAATAAAGCGATAAGACCCCGAACTAAATAAAACTTTACATGTTACATACATAAAAATATATACAATCGATGGCATCGCATGGCACAACACAGGGTCGATCAACTCAAATGGTATGCTTTTAAATATATAGCAATAGCAATTTTCATATTAAAATTGAGAAATACTAGATGTTGATATGGTGCGTAACTTAATACGTTGTTCATTTATAATTGTTGATGAAACTTGGACACTATAAATATACACAAGCGCGAAAAAAACAATCAAAACAATGAATTGAAGCCAGTGAAAATGCACAGGCAAAGACGGCACAAAGGCAGAGTTTCCATCAGCAGGTAAGGTTGTGGTAATAGTTTTTTCGTTTGCAACTGAGGATGGATATTTTGCAATTGTATTTAAATGATGCGAACGAAATTGAATCTATATTGGATTTGAATAGCAGAATTAATTGAGTGAAGGAAGCCACACAGAGTTACGTTATAGCCATAAAAGATCTATATGATGATGTATTTTATTGTTAATCACACTATGGCGCGGATATAATCCAATTATTCGAGCGAACAGAGACACAATGAGAAAGACATGTGTTACGTATTGTATGATGTATTTTACTGTTAATCATTTAGCTCATATCAATTACTTGTTTAAGGTGCGGCCAACAAAAACCGTATAACCGAAGTTACGTGTTTGCTCATTCAAATTGAAATGGGATTTGTGCCTATTGTAATTGCCCCTAAATAATTTCAATTAAGTACAAGTATCTAATTTATTTGTATATTTTTTAATAATACACTTAATTAACAAATTTAAATTTAAATCTATACATTTCGAATAGCAATCGAAAATGTCCAACCCTGTACATAATATACAAATTTTGTATACCAATATATTTACTTGTGCATATAAATACATGAATATATAAATAGATAATTAATATAAATATATAACAATGGCCCCGTCACGGCCTAGTGCATATAACAACAACAACAACAGCAACAACAACAAATTATTTGGAACAAACTGGAAATTAATTCACGCCGGAATACACGTGTTTCTAATAATTATTATATTTATAGCGATATAAGCGTAAAATAAAATGCAAAATTATATAAGTTACGTGTTTTAGTGAGAGGTTTAGAGACGGCAGGCTAGGTGTACAAATATGAAATGCGGTCTATTTATTTATTTATTTTTTTTTTTTCCCAAAAAAACATACGATTAAATTCAGAAGAACGGTATGGATTACACAATTATTATACGCGATCGCTAGTTACAAATTCGGTCTATCTTTTGGGCCAGTTGCGGATACCACGCCCGGAAAAATCCTCCGTTTTTGCCGCAAATCATTCATCGAGACATTTTTTTTCCACATCATTATTCGTTGCTTAGTCTAATGCATTAGCCGCATGGGCTAACCACTTCCCAATTGAGTGGTTCCAATGTGTTGTGAACCGATTTGTGGATAGCGCATATCCACGGACGAAAAAATTATATTTTGTGTTGGTTTTTTTTTTAAAATTTTTGTTCAAATCGATTAATTGTTGTTGGTAACGTTTGCGGTAAAAAAAACCGTTTCCCCATATATTTTATTTGCAACATCATCGAAATCATCGACGTACCTTGAGATGTTCACCATGTTCACTATATAAATTTCTTGAAGTAATCTCGGTATGATACAATTACAGTTATGCATTTCAAATGAAAACATAAACTTAATGAATGTCCGCGAATGGTCTTGTTGATTTTGGTTAATACCGCCACATCAAAATCTCTATGTCAAATCTTTATTTCTACACAATGCATTCATACACCCTGTACCATCTTTTTCTCAAATTCATCATTTCATACTTGTACGCCAAGTACACACGAGAGAGAGTATCGTCTATCGTATAGGTATACGTTATATTATTATAGTTAGTATATCTAAATACCATATACCATATACAGTGGGATACGTAGGTAGGTCTAGAGCTATAGACAACTTATAGAGCTATACTGTTTATGTTTATTAATTCAATGACTGCGATTATACTTTTTTTATAAATATATATATTTGTTTATGAACAAATGGCAAGAAGAACTTTATAATAAACATAAAATATATTGCAGTATAAGTAGCAACAGTATTAGGGAAGCATGGTATTATTATAGTGATATGCCTATACCTACTATAATAACACAATATGCTGAAATAATATTGTATATTAAATTAATGGATTTACCTGTTGTGTGTATTTGTGAGAAATATACAAAATAAATAAATATACAAAACATGTTTTATTATTTAATACAGGGTCGCGCGCACGTGAAATAGATTAAAAGTTTAAGATATTTTCATAATTTTGGATTGCCTCTCTATATATTAATTAGGGTATTTATTTATATAGTACAATTAAATTCTAATACCTCTATGGTACGATCACTGTACGAAAAATAACCGGAATGATTTTGTATTGCGAAGGGTATACTGTGTGATAAAGCCTATACGCAATCGAAATCGCTTGAAATGCTTAAAATCGCTTACGGTGATAATTATTTTTTTTTTTAAATATAAGTGTTCCATGATACAAAGACCATCAATTACTGAAGAAAACATCGAAAAACTAGTATTAGATATCGTGAAAGTTAGAGAAAAAAAATCTTTCATGATATTAACATGGAAATGATGGATAAGATTTTAAATAAAAAAAAATTAAGTGTACGAAAGATGTGAATTCAATGTTTGTGCCGTACATCAATTGACGGTGATAATAAAAAATTGCTCGAAATTGTAATCATTCCAAACCAAAGCGAAAGACATTATTAATAAAAAAAAAAATATTAAAAGTGACGATAAATTCTTAAAAGTGGTATAGTGTGAAACATGGTGTCTTCAATACGAAAACCAGAAACTATGCGTCAACTTACTTAGTGCGATGCACGGTCATCGGATGAAAGAAGAAAAATTTTGTCTGCTATAATAAAACACTTGTTTTTATATGATTCCAATAAAGGTATTATCCAAAAAAGAATTTAGTACGGGTGCGATTAATGCTTTTTTATTACCTTCGACGGTATATTTTAAAGCGTTTGCTAAGCTCCGTATTAATCTAGCTATTGTTTTCACATCACCACCACCATCAAACATCCTCTTAATTAATTTCCAATACCAACAAACCGTCCACCACCACTTTAATTACCCCGTTGATTTATTTGAGCATTTAAATTCAAGAAATTCTTCTAAAATTTAAATCTAAATCTGATGGATGACACGCGACACTCCATAATATCTCAATAAAATTTGTTAAATAATTAGATTATGAATATATATGTGGGACACACGCGGTACATAAATAATATACTTAACATATTTTCATAAGTCCATTATTGGTGCTGTTATTGCTCATGTGATATTACCAAATTATAATTATATTTAAATTCAAAATAGAAAATTGAAACATAAGTTTTTTGTGAGTGTATTTACTGAAAACAGTGATTTTTAATTTTATACACATTTATTTACCAGAATTTTCATGATTGTTTGTAAAGTGTCGTCGAGCCATTGCAACATTTGAATGTCGAGCCATTGCAACATTTGAATGTAGACATGTAGACGATAATTACAATTGGTTTTGTGTCAGTTTATAGTTAAAGATTTCTCTATCAGAAATTTAGTTGCTTCTAATTAATTAATTATAAATAGAAAAGGTAAGCGCATGCATATTTTAATAGTAATACGTACACTTAAAGAAATGCCTTTAATTAAATATGAATATTATTTTGCGTAAATACTACGCGTGTATTTTTTCGGTATTTATAAACGTCAACGAACTTTTAGATTGTTGCGCTGTTTTTATTTTTCCGTTTATTTATTTATAGAAATTGTTATTTTATATTTGTTTAATTTTTCTAATTTGCATAACAATTTTTTTATTTTAATTTATTTATTTAGTCGCACACACATGAATAATAATAATAATAGTGAATTTGTATTACAATAGATATATAAATAACAAAAAAATAAATTAGATTACACAAGGTGGTTATTCAAAAGAAATGGTACGGAAAACATATGATTAAAATTGTTCGATTGGCGAACCATCGTAGTCGGTATCAGTTAGTGAATGTCACCCAAAAACTGGGTGTACAATGGAATATATCGCTATTGAAAGCGATGCGTATTATGATGATAAACCAGGCGAGCTATAAAATATAAATAATTTCAAAAAATAATATCATAAATTGGCTTTCGCACGCAAGATGATACGATTTACGAAAATAAATTCTGAGGTAGAAGCACAAAAAATAATGTTTTTAATAAAAATTACGTTTACTACAAGCCACGATTAATTTTCAAATAATTGTTACACTCAATGTTTGTTTTATGCGTGTATGTATTTAAACATCTTGAGGAATATCAAATCAGACCTACACTATTTGGGTTCGTCCTCGTTTTACATATGCATATTATCTACATAATCATTAATTTCCGTTGTTCTATTTTAAGACAAAGTGTTTACCTATATCATCAGGTTTTAACCTTGAACTTTAGTCTCCAGTAATTCCACTTTTGCACCACTTGTACTTCCACCATTCCCCATACAAACTTGTTCATCTAGGTTTTCTTGTATTTATTTTACTAAAAATACAAGAAAAACTAGATGAACAAGTTTTATTGTGAAACTATACGCGAGACTATTATAGGTTTGGTGGAATTAAATGAGGTCAGGTCGCACCAACTTTCTCAAAAATAGAATCACTTTCAAAAAATCATATAATATACACCTTCCTCCATAAATACTTAAAATTTTAAACTTAATAATTATTTTGCATAAAAAATTTCTTATGATCTCTCAAATATTTGAAAAATAATGTAATAAATGTACATGTGCAGATGCATATTAAAATATATCCTTATGGCACTAGCACTTTCAAATGGATATTCCTTTTTTCTCACGACATCGTTTGAGCTAACTCAATTATTAAGCAAAACTATTGTGAACATTCTCACTTATTGTATGTTAAATGGGAGGGAAAAAAAAGCCCATTTTTCCTGTAGTATTTAGTTAAAGTAGGACCAAAATGATTGCACACACAAATATTTTAGATTGGTGAACGGAAATAATATAATAAAATCATTTGTGTGTTATAAAGCAGTACATAAATTGGTCGTTTATCGCCATACCAATTTTCACCACACGTATCCAATTATCGATTAATTTAATTTCATTTGTGTGCGGAAGAGTATTTTGCAAAAATGATTTCAATTTATTCGCAATTTTATTTCCGTTTTATGTTTTCAGTTGTCGACGACGCACGTCTCTGAACTTATTATCGCAGCATCATCATGAAAAAGAAAATAAGTTTATATATTTGTATTTTTGGATGATTTTATTTAAATCATAAAGGCACAAAACAAAGAAATACTATTGTATAATTTTATTCATGTGGTTTTTTTTTTTCTCATAAATGTTTTTAGATTTTTTTTTTTATGCCAAATTTATTTAAACGTGCGTGCACATTAAAAACAAAATAACAACAATTTAAAGATGAAATTAATATTCGTTGTACCGCACTTTAAAAATAATCGCAGATTCGTTTATCAAATGAAAAATTGTATATTTAATTAAAATTATAAACAAAAAATATCAAACAATAAATTAATTATTTAAAAATACAAATATTTTTTTTTATAGTTTGATAAATGTTCACGTTGTTTTGTGCTGTTTATACGAGAATTTAAGTATGTTTGTCGCCTAGAGTTTGTGAAATACTTTTAAAAAATGTATACAGTGGAAGCGCATTAACATGAACAAAAACGATTCTTGGTTGCAGTTCGTCGATCGACACATACTAAAATCACTTTAAATGCATTCAATTTTGGTTTAACATTGTTGATATAGTTTGTTAAAGTCACACAGATCCCACATAAATTAGAAAGTATTCCAGTTTGTTTGCGGACAGAGGGTGTTGTGTATCAGCCAGACAGATGACACATTTAAAACTATTAAAATCGGTTTACATGAAATATATAAAACTATAAATTAGAAAATCCTAACCTTATTAACATACGGACGTGCTAATAGTTTTGCAGAGTATTGTAATACATCCGATTATAATGAAAAAAAATTATTTTATTTAACAAGCGAAAAAAAAACGTGCAGAAAAACAGTTGCTGCAATGAAGCAAATTTCATTTCATCACAATAAAAAAGCATATTATAAATAAAAATATTAGTAGTAGTTGTTAACTAGCTAATACATGACGTACTGTTACTAAATACACGGTAACATTTACCAGGTGTACCGGTATAAAGTGAGCGTCAAGATACAAATGTCTCGATAGGGCAATGTTGCACAACAAACAATTTGTGACCGTTTAAAAGCGATGAGAAAGATCCAAAAGTGTGAATTGATGAATTGAGTTGAAAGACAGATGAAAATCTGGAAAAAACACTTACGAAATTTTGCTTGCCAGACACGAAAGAAAATCAGTTTTGCATTGAATTGTTACTGGCGATGAAAAATTGATTTATTTTAAGAATCCTAAATGGAAAAAATCATGGGTTAATCCAGGACAATCATCAACATCGACTGCAAAACCAAACCGTTTCGGTAAAGAAGACAATGCTGTGTGTCTGGCGGGATCAGAAAGGAGTGGTGTACAACGAGCTTCTAAAACCTGGTGAAACTGTTACTGCTGATCGCTACCGACAACAAATAATCAATTTGAACCATGCATTGATCGAAAAACCACCAAAATGGGCCAAAAGACACGGCAAGGTAATTTTTCTCCATGACAATGCACCTGCACACAAAGCAAAACCGGTTCAGGATACAAACAAAGCACTTGGCTGGGAGATGCTACTCCACCCGCCGTATTCACCAGACTTGGCTTCTTCCGACTACCATTTGTTTTCTTCGATGGGAAACGCATTAAGCAGCATTTCGATACCTACGAAGAAGTCGAAAATTGGGTGTTTGATTTGTTTGCTACAAAATACGAACAATTCTATTGGCGTGGTATCCACAAATTGCCAGAAAATTGGTCAAAATGTGCAGCAATAACAATGGCCAATATTATGAATAAAATGTCTTTTACTTTCCCATTTAAAATTAGTGTTTTATTTTCACAAAAAGACGTTCATTTGATACCGGTACACCTGATAGTATTGATTTAAATCATTTTATTATAAAATTATGTTTTTTCACAATGATGAATGGATGAACTTGGTACACGGGTTTGGGTAACAATTACAAATAAATAGCCGGTATCACAAGTACAAGCACCCATCACTTAAGAAAATACTGAGTTGAGTTGAAGTTGAGAAAAAATGATTCTTCTACTTTTGCATTATGCAGCCGATATTGAATACGGAAATAGTAAAGGTGAAACTGTGTTACTGCAAATGTGTTCGGCGAAAAAGGGTAATTTCGTTGAAATCATAAAATTATTAATTATTATGGATGCCAACATTTTTGCAATGAATAAATATGGTGAAACAGTATTTCAGTGTGCTATTCAAAATGGTTTAGATGAAATAATTTTTTTAATATCAACGATTCGAAATAATCCTGCAGATAATGAACGATTATTTGATGACATTATTCAAAATCTAAACTTAAATTTTAATGTAAAAAATATATGGAGTGAAACATTTTTGCATATAATCTGTTCAAATTATCGTACAAAAAATAAAAAAATTATACCATGGTCGTCATCTTCACCGGATGAAATGACCTATTTACTTATTTATGAAAATGCTACAGGTTTACTACAAAATAAATGTATTGAAAATAATACTCCTGTCTTTAAGACATATCAAATTATCAAATTATTAGTTAAAACATTGACGGATATTGATATTAATGCTAAAAATTATTTGGGCGAAACGGTGCTCCATTTAATTTGTACCAAAATAATTGATGCCGAAGAGTTTTCCAAATGTTCGCAATTTTTAATCGATAATGGTGGCGACATTAACATCACTGAAAATTTCAAGTTGCCACCATTGCAATATGCTATCGTACAAGGAAATACAAAATATGTTGACATAATATTAACAAATGGAGGCGATCCAAAATATAATTGTAAACCAAAAACTGAATGCATATCAATATCCAATCGAATGATATGTTTACGACATATAATTTACACAGCTGTAAATAGTTTCAATGAGAAATTGTTCCTAATATGTATAGCAATTGTAATTTGTGAAAAATTCGAAGACATTAATATAATACGTTTAACATGTTTTCCTATGTGCTTCGTACGACTACTAATTAGAATGTTTATGGTACACCATCCAACATTCATGCCCGGACTTATAAGTTCATTATTGCAGACGGCAATGTTAAAACACTTCAATTTGAATTTAAACTGTATATATACAGATAAACAATTTCGAGTGATTTTATCTCATCTGGGACGGCTTTTAATGCAGACAGTTAGTGATTTGAAACCTAAAACTGCATTATTTATTTTGTCACTGAAAGGTGAAGCCGATATTCAAGAGCAGTTAAATAATATTTGTGCGTTACCAAAATATGTTAATTCGGAAATTTTTAAAGAACTACAAAAATTAAATGATTTAAAATTCAACAATACAACAACAACAGTTTTACAATTTTTACTGGCTAATCAAAATAAAATAACTTTAGTTAAAGATAAAAATATTTTTAAACAATTAACATCAGCCGATTTTCTTGAAACCAATGCTCCATTATATTGTGAATATTTAAAGGAAAAACTACATGCAGCATTAGAAAGACAGACACTTCTTAAAGATGCAGCTAAACAAATAATGACATTCATTCCGGAACAATTAAAGTTAGATGAATTACCGTTGGAATTAGTTTGTCGTATGTTAAACAACGACAATTTAAAGATGCTGATTAATTGAAAATTTAAATGTTATTATCATTTAATTATTATTATTATTCCACAGATAAATCAGTTTTGTAATTAAACCGGTGCAATAACATTTTGCACCAATTGAAATTTTTAAATAAATTTTTTAAAAGATATTCTTAAGCCACTCAAAAGTAGAAAACCAGCATCGGTGATTGTTTTGTAATGGAATATCTCACAATGGAAAGAGTTCAAATGTATTTGTACCGTCTGGTATGAAAATTGATAAAGATAAATACGTAAATTGTGTATTGGAGGGCTGCTTTGGTAGTAACAAACATTTCAAAAATCAACCATGGCTGTTTTAACAAGACTCAGCACCATACCAAATGGATCAAAAAAAAAAACAACTGATTGGTTGGAAAAAATGTTTCACAGTTAATTTCATCATAACAATGGCCATATCGAAAGCTCCTCACCTCCTAATCCGTTCCGACTTCTGCATATGTAGTATTTTAGAAAGTAATGTGTGTGTGCTGTAACATACACACCAGTTTGGCAGAGCTTAAAAAATCATTGGATGAAAAAATGGAACACTATTCGCTAATCAATCATGTTCGTGACGCCTGTGAATGCGTTTTTAGATCGTCTCAAGCAAATTAAACTATTTAAACGTGAGATGATCTCACATTGATAATTGAGATGTTTTGTTTTGCTTTGTTTTATTAATATTATAAATAGTATAAGCAACAAAACACAAAATACTTTTAAAATTATTTTCATTTTAAGATTTGATGCAGCTGATTGTAAATGTGACTTATAAAATAACACAATTAACCCTCCGATAATTTTTACTGAAAACTTAACACATTAGTTGTATATAGATACAAAAAATTTTCAAAACATTGGCTACATACAAATTTGTGTGGGCAAATAAAGCATAAAAATACACACACTGTAATACTAATTACTATTGACTTTTATCCTTTTATATAATTAATTATTAATTATACAAATTAAACAAAATTTATGGATAGTATAGACAGAAGTTTTCCGGTAAGTTCAGGTAAAGGTTAAAAGAAATGGTTAAAGTCGGTAAAGTTTGAGTTTATATTTACAATTCTTGTAATACTTAGGTCGAGCTGTTTTTATTAAATTTTACGTGCGGAACACGTCCCAAAGGAAATTATTTGTACTAAATAGTTTAGTAACAACTTTGACAGTGGGGCAGACAATGATTTCAGTACTGCCATATATACAGGGAATAATGCCATATGTAAACGAAGCTCTTTATATTTAAAACCGCACCGCACTGACACTATGAAACGATATACTAATTATAGATACAGACGATCTACCAACAACAAGAACCATGAGGTACTATTTGCTCTTTGATATTTTTTATATTGTATTTACATTTTCAAATTATTGGTATATGGAATTATTGAATTGTTTATTTTGAAAAATAAAGTGGAATTTCACAATTAGATTTTTAAATTTTAAATTAAAAATACAACTGAAAATATACTTAATTAAATATAAAATATAGTAAACCATGTAAATTTTGTTTGGTTTTATTTTGCGACACAAGCTTCAAATATTTATATAAAGATAAATCGCAAATGATTCATTCATTATTGAATCACAATTGTAAGAAATAAATTACACTAATCAATAACGTGGTTCTGCTACAGTTTGTTTTTTGATCGACACCATTTTTCGTAGACAGACCAAAAGTCTCTGCAAATCTATTTGAACAAAATTTTCAAACTATAAAATTTAAATTAATGCAGTGAAAAAACCCCATCATTTTTGTTGCAGTGTAAAAAGTGTCACGGCCACACACAACTACAGAGTCAACCTGTGACAAATATTTTGTGAGTGTTCTAAAACAACATAAGACCTTTCGATGTTGTGACTAAAATGTTTGTCTCTTTTTAACAACAAATTTTATTATTGTTACTTTCAAATATCCAATAAATGAGAAAAAAGAATATGAAATACATTTTTTTCGTCCTTTTTTCGATATATTCTTTGTTACAAAAAAATTCTTTAAAAATTTAGCTTCTAAAATTTTTGTGAATAAATATACACGTGATAATATTTTTTTAAAATACTTTGTTTAAAATTAATAAATTTCATTAAGAAATGGAAAGTGGTAAAGATTTTGGTAAAAACTTAAAATTACATAGAGCATTGCATTCAAAATACAGTAATGACATTATATTACAACAATTAAATAATATAAATTATGAAAACACTCAAGATGAACGCGGGATTTCAGTACTACTTTTGGCGTGCAAATATACACGTGTTAAAGTTATACATAAACTATTACATATTGGGGTGGACATCAATGAAACGGATAATTTTGGTAAAACTTCTTTACATTATGCTGTTGAGGCAAATTCAATTGAAGTTGTGTTAACACTTATATCGAATGGCGCTAATGTCAATTCACCAGATAAATTTGGACAAACTCCTATATTTTATGCATGTCAATACAGAAGGGAAAAAATGATTCTTCTACTTTTGCATTATGCAGCCGATATTGAATACAGAAATAGTAAAGGTGAAACTGTGTTACTGCAAATGTGTTCGGCGAAAAAGGGTAATTACATTGAAATCATAAAATTATTAATTATTATGGATGCCAACATTTTTGCAATGAATAAATATGGTGAAACAGTATTTCAGTGTGCTATTCAAAATGATTTATATGAAATAATTTTATTATTATCATCGATTCGAAATAAACCTGCAGATAATGAAGGATTATTTGATGACATTATTCAAAATCTAAAGTTAAATTTTAATGTAAAAAATAAATGGAGTGAAACATTTTTGCACATATGCTGTTCAAATTATCGTACAAAAAATAAAAAAATTATACCATGGTCGTCAACTACACCGAATAAACTGGTAGATTTACTTGTTAAAACTATGAATGATTTTGATGAGAATGCTAAATGTGTACTACGCTATAAACATTATGAAAATAATACTGAAAATTATCCTGTCTTTAAGACATATCAAATAATAAAATTATTAGTTAAAACATTGACGGATATTGATATTAATGCTAAAAATTATTTGGGCGAATCGGTGCTCCATTTACTTTGCACCAAAACAATTGATGCCAAAGAATTTTCCAAATGTTTGCAATTTTTAATTGAAAATGGTGCCGACGTTAACATCACTGACAATTTCAACCAACCACCATTGCAATATGCTATCGTACAAGGAAAAAAAAAATATGTTAAGATAATATTAGCAAATGGAGGCGATGTAAAATATAATTGGAAGCCAAAAATTGAACGCATGACAATATCCAATCGAATAATATGTTTACGATATATAATTTACACAGCTATAAATACTTTCAATGACAAATTGTTCAAATTGTGTATGTCAGTTGCAATTCGTGATATATTCAAATATTATAAGATAATACCTGTGGGATCGTATCCCAAACCCGTTTTAAAGACACTAATTAGAATGTTTATTGTACACCATTCAATGTTCATGCCTGGACTTTTTACTATATTATTGCATAGGAAAATTTTTAAAGAAAGTATTACGAATTTAAATTGTCCGTCTGAAGATAGGGAATTTCGAGATTTTTTCTGTTACTTTGGCTTTGGTCAGATGCGTTCAATTATTAAAGTAGCAGCTATAGCGGCAATCTTTGTTATGTCCATGAAAGGTGACGCCGGTATTCAAGAGCATTTAAATAATGTTTGTTCGAAACTAGAATATGGTACGCCTGGATTTTTTTTTGAAATGCGAGTATTAAATAATATAAATTTCACCAATACAACAACAACATTATTAGAATTCTTATTGGCTAAAGAAAATAAATTAACATCTTTACTTAAAAATAAAGATATTTTTAATCAATTATCATCACCCGGTTTTATTGAAGCCAACACTGCATTATTTGGTGAATGTTTTAAGGCAAAATTAAGTGAAGCAGTTGAACGAAAGACGCTTCTTGTAATTGCGGCTCAACAACTAAGGAAATTAATTCCGGCTGAATATAAATTAGATGATATACCGTTGGAAATAATTTGTCGTAAGTTAAACAACGACGATTTACACATTCTGACTGATTGACAGTACACAATATTATTATCATTTAATTATTGGATATTGTAATTTTTCATAAAATTTTTTATCACTTTTTCTAATATACTTTTTTATAATTATTTTTGTACTAAATTTCTTTTTTTTTTAATAATAAATAACTTTTATAAAAATTAAATTTTTCATCTTTATTATATTGTAGTCTTCGAAAATGTGTGTATGATGAAAGATTTAAATTGATATTGAATGACAAATTAGCACACAAACCCGAATGTTCATAAGCCGGACGATTGTATTGTGAATGGTATTTTCTGAAAATTGGTACAAAGAACGTGGTGTATAGGTTAGGTGTAGGTTGTGTGTTGGTTGGATGGGCACATATACAAAAGATCTTCAAGATATTAGCTTGTAAATTATGTATTGTATATACAAATCTATTGAATGCTTAAAATTGATTTAGGAGTGATTGTGAGTGACTGGATAATTTTGAGTTATTTCTTTTAATTTTTTTTCCATTCTCTTCCTTGAAGTTAAACTACACGTAAGTATACTCAACAACATTAACATTGTTTGTCGAAAATTGAGTACAGTATATTGTGCCAACTATATGATATGGTAATTTAATTTGACTGGAAAGACGTACGTTGGGTCTGGGGAGAAACCGTTTCCTTTGTTCCTTTATCATATGCACAAACTATTTCCTAAACATATTATTTTTATTATTTCGCATATCGTTCTTGTTGAGATATAAAATAGTTATGTTCTCACAACAAAATATATGTAAGAAAAACAACAACAAATACAATTATAAATATACAAAAAAAAAAGAAAAAGCCAGTGAAAATGCACAGACAAAGACGGCACAAAGGCAGAGTTTCCATCAGCAGATAAGGTTGTGGTAATAGTTTTTTCGTTTGCAACTGAGGATGGATATTTTGCAATTGTATTTAAATGATGCGAACGAAATTGAATCTATATTGGATTTGAATAGCAGAATTAATTGAGTGAAGGAAGCCACACAGAGTTACGTTATAGCCATAAAAGATCTATATGATGATGTATTTTATTGTTAATCACACTATGGCGCGGATATAATCCAATTATTCGAGCGAACAGAGACACAATGAGAAAGACATGTGTTACGTATTGTATGATGTATTTTACTGTTAATCATTTAGCTCATATCAATTACTTGTTTAAGGTGCGGCCAACAAAAACCGTATAACCGAAGTTACGTGTTTGCTCATTCAAATTGAAATGGGATTTGTGCCTATTGTAATTGCCCCTAAATAATTTCAATTAAGTACAAGTATCTAATTTATTTGTATATTTTTTAATAATACACTTAATTAACAAATTTAAATTTAAATCTATACATTTCGAATAGCAATCGAAAATGTCCAACCCTGTACATAATATACAAATTTTGTATACCAATATATTTACTTGTGCATATAAATACATGAATATATAAATAGATAATTAATATAAATATATAACAATGGCCCCGTCACGGCCTAGTGCATATAACAACAACAACAACAGCAACAACAACAAATTATTTGGAACAAACTGGAAATTAATTCACGCCGGAATACACGTGTTTCTAATAATTATTATATTTATAGCGATATAAGCGTAAAATAAAATGCAAAATTATATAAGTTACGTGTTTTAGTGAGAGGTTTAGAGACGGCAGGCTAGGTGTACAAATATGAAATGCGGTCTATTTATTTATTTATTTTTTTTTTTTCCCAAAAAAACATACGATTAAATTCAGAAGAACGGTATGGATTACACAATTATTATACGCGATCGCTAGTTACAAATTCGGTCTATCTTTTGGGCCAGTTGCGGATACCACGCCCGGAAAAATCCTCCGTTTTTGCCGCAAATCATTCATCGAGACATTTTTTTTCCACATCATTATTCGTTGCTTAGTCTAATGCATTAGCCGCATGGGCTAACCACTTCCCAATTGAGTGGTTCCAATGTGTTGTGAACCGATTTGTGGATAGCGCATATCCACGGACGAAAAAATTATATTTTGTGTTGGTTTTTTTTTTAAAATTTTTGTTCAAATCGATTAATTGTTGTTGGTAACGTTTGCGGTAAAAAAAACCGTTTCCCCATATATTTTATTTGCAACATCATCGAAATCATCGACGTACCTTGAGATGTTCACCATGTTCACTATATAAATTTCTTGAAGTAATCTCGGTATGATACAATTACAGTTATGCATTTCAAATGAAAACATAAACTTAATGAATGTCCGCGAATGGTCTTGTTGATTTTGGTTAATACCGCCACATCAAAATCTCTATGTCAAATCTTTATTTCTACACAATGCATTCATACACCCTGTACCATCTTTTTCTCAAATTCATCATTTCATACTTGTACGCCAAGTACACACGAGAGAGAGTATCGTCTATCGTATAGGTATACGTTATATTATTATAGTTAGTATATCTAAATACCATATACCATATACAGTGGGATACGTAGGTAGGTCTAGAGCTATAGACAACTTATAGAGCTATACTGTTTATGTTTATTAATTCAATGACTGCGATTATACTTTTTTTATAAATATATATATTTGTTTATGAACAAATGGCAAGAAGAACTTTATAATAAACATAAAATATATTGCAGTATAAGTAGCAACAGTATTAGGGAAGCATGGTATTATTATAGTGATATGCCTATACCTACTATAATAACACAATATGCTGAAATAATATTGTATATTAAATTAATGGATTTACCTGTTGTGTGTATTTGTGAGAAATATACAAAATAAATAAATATACAAAACATGTTTTATTATTTAATACAGGGTCGCGCGCACGTGAAATAGATTAAAAGTTTAAGATATTTTCATAATTTTGGATTGCCTCTCTATATATTAATTAGGGTATTTATTTATATAGTACAATTAAATTCTAATACCTCTATGGTACGATCACTGTACGAAAAATAACCGGAATGATTTTGTATTGCGAAGGGTATACTGTGTGATAAAGCCTATACGCAATCGAAATCGCTTGAAATGCTTAAAATCGCTTACGGTGATAATTATTTTTTTTTTTAAATATAAGTGTTCCATGATACAAAGACCATCAATTACTGAAGAAAACATCGAAAAACTAGTATTAGATATCGTGAAAGTTAGAGAAAAAAAATCTTTCATGATATTAACATGGAAATGATGGATAAGATTTTAAATAAAAAAAAATTAAGTGTACGAAAGATGTGAATTCAATGTTTGTGCCGTACATCAATTGACGGTGATAATAAAAAATTGCTCGAAATTGTAATCATTCCAAACCAAAGCGAAAGACATTATTAATAAAAAAAAAAATATTAAAAGTGACGATAAATTCTTAAAAGTGGTATAGTGTGAAACATGGTGTCTTCAATACGAAAACCAGAAACTATGCGTCAACTTACTTAGTGCGATGCACGGTCATCGGATGAAAGAAGAAAAATTTTGTCTGCTATAATAAAACACTTGTTTTTATATGATTCCAATAAAGGTATTATCCAAAAAAGAATTTAGTACGGGTGCGATTAATGCTTTTTTATTACCTTCGACGGTATATTTTAAAGCGTTTGCTAAGCTCCGTATTAATCTAGCTATTGTTTTCACATCACCACCACCATCAAACATCCTCTTAATTAATTTCCAATACCAACAAACCGTCCACCACCACCTTAATTACCCCGTTGATTTATTTGAGCATTTAAATTCAAGAAATTCTTCTAAAATTTAAATCTAAATCTGATGGATGACACGCGACACTCCATAATATCTCAATAAAATTTGTTAAATAATTAGATTATGAATATATATGTGGGACACACGCGGTACATAAATAATATACTTAACATATTTTCATAAGTCCATTATTGGTGCTGTTATTGCTCATGTGATATTACCAAATTATAATTATATTTAAATTCAAAATAGAAAATTGAAACATAAGTTTTTTTGTGAGTGTATTTACTGAAAACAGTGATTTTTAATTTTATACACATTTATTTACCAGAATTTTCATGATTGTTTGTAAAGTGTCGTCGAGCCATTGCAACATTTGAATGTCGAGCCATTGCAACATTTGAATGTAGACATGTAGACGATAATTACAATTGGTTTTGTGTCAGTTTATAGTTAAAGATTTCTCTATCAGAAATTTAGTTGCTTCTAATTAATTAATTATAAATAGAAAAGGTAAGCGCATGCATATTTTAATAGTAATACGTACACTTAAAGAAATGCCTTTAATTAAATATGAATATTATTTTGCGTAAATACTACGCGTGTATTTTTTCGGTATTTATAAACGTCAACGAACTTTTAGATTGTTGCGCTGTTTTTATTTTTCCGTTTATTTATTTATAGAAATTGTTATTTTATATTTGTTTAATTTTTCTAATTTGCATAACAATTTTTTTATTTTAATTTATTTATTTAGTCGCACACACATGAATAATAATAATAATAGTGAATTTGTATTACAATAGATATATAAATAACAAAAAAATAAATTAGATTACACAAGGTGGTTATTCAAAAGAAATGGTACGGAAAACATATGATTAAAATTGTTCGATTGGCGAACCATCGTAGTCGGTATCAGTTAGTGAATGTCACCCAAAAACTGGGTGTACAATGGAATGTATCGCTATTGAAAGCGATGCGTATTATGATGATAAACCAGGCGAGCTATAAAATATAAATAATTTCAAAAAATAATATCATAAATTGGCTTTCGCACGCAAGATGATACGATTTACGAAAATAAATTCTGAGGTAGAAGCACAAAAAATAATGTTTTTAATAAAAATTACGTTTACTACAAGCCACGATTAATTTTCAAATAATTGTTACACTCAATGTTTGTTTTATGCGTGTATGTATTTAAACATCTTGAGGAATATCAAATCAGACCTACACTATTTGGGTTCGTCCTCGTTTTACATATGCATATTATCTACATAATCATTAATTTCCGTTGTTCTATTTTAAGACAAAGTGTTTACCTATATCATCAGGTTTTAACCTTGAACTTTAGTCTCCAGTAATTCCACTTTTGCACCACTTGTACTTCCACCATTCCCCATACAAACTTGTTCATCTAGGTTTTCTTGTATTTATTTTACTAAAAATACAAGAAAAACTAGATGAACAAGTTTTATTGTGAAACTATACGCGAGACTATTATAGGTTTGGTGGAATTAAATGAGGTCAGGTCGCACCAACTTTCTCAAAAATAGAATCACTTTCAAAAAATCATATAATATACACCTTCCTCCATAAATACTTAAAATTTTAAACTTAATAATTATTTTGCATAAAAAATTTCTTATGATCTCTCAAATATTTGAAAAATAATGTAATAAATGTACATGTGCAGATGCATATTAAAATATATCCTTATGGCACTAGCACTTTCAAATGGATATTCCTTTTTTCTCACGACATCGTTTGAGCTAACTCAATTATTAAGCAAAACTATTGTGAACATTCTCACTTATTGTATGTTAAATGGGAGGGAAAAAAAAGCCCATTTTTCCTGTAGTATTTAGTTAAAGTAGGACCAAAATGATTGCACACACAAATATTTTAGATTGGTGAACGGAAATAATATAATAAAATCATTTGTGTGTTATAAAGCAGTACATAAATTGGTCGTTTATCGCCATACCAATTTTCACCACACGTATCCAATTATCGATTAATTTAATTTCATTTGTGTGCGGAAGAGTATTTTGCAAAAATGATTTCAATTTATTCGCAATTTTATTTCCGTTTTATGTTTTCAGTTGTCGACGACGCACGTCTCTGAACTTATTATCGCAGCATCATCATGAAAAAGAAAATAAGTTTATATATTTGTATTTTTGGATGATTTTATTTAAATCATAAAGGCACAAAACAAAGAAATACTATTGTATAATTTTATTCATGTGGTTTTTTTTTTTCTCATAAATGTTTTTAGATTTTTTTTTTTATGCCAAATTTATTTAAACGTGCGTGCACATTAAAAACAAAATAACAACAATTTAAAGATGAAATTAATATTCGTTGTACCGCACTTTAAAAATAATCGCAGATTCGTTTATCAAATGAAAAATTGTATATTTAATTAAAATTATAAACAAAAAATATCAAACAATAAATTAATTATTTAAAAATACAAATATTTTTTTTTATAGTTTGATAAATGTTCACGTTGTTTTGTGCTGTTTATACGAGAATTTAAGTATGTTTGTCGCCTAGAGTTTGTGAAATACTTTTAAAAAATGTATACAGTGGAAGCGCATTAACATGAACAAAAACGATTCTTGGTTGCAGTTCGTCGATCGACACATACTAAAATCACTTTAAATGCATTCAATTTTGGTTTAACATTGTTGATATAGTTTGTTAAAGTCACACAGATCCCACATAAATTAGAAAGTATTCCAGTTTGTTTGCGGACAGAGGGTGTTGTGTATCAGCCAGACAGATGACACATTTAAAACTATTAAAATCGGTTTACATGAAATATATAAAACTATAAATTAGAAAATCCTAACCTTATTAACATACGGACGTGCTAATAGTTTTGCAGAGTATTGTAATACATCCGATTATAATGAAAAAAAATTATTTTATTTAACAAGCGAAAAAAAAACGTGCAGAAAAACAGTTGCTGCAATGAAGCAAATTTCATTTCATCACAATAAAAAAGCATATTATAAATAAAAATATTAGTAGTAGTTGTTAACTAGCTAATACATGACGTACTGTTACTAAATACACGGTAACATTTACCAGGTGTACCGGTATAAAGTGAGCGTCAAGATACAAATGTCTCGATAGGGCAATGTTGCACAACAAACAATTTGTGACCGTTTAAAAGCGATGAGAAAGATCCAAAAGTGTGAATTGATGAATTGAGTTGAAAGACAGATGAAAATCTGGAAAAAACACTTACGAAATTTTGCTTGCCAGACACGAAAGAAAATCAGTTTTGCATTGAATTGTTACTGGCGATGAAAAATGGATTTATTTTAAGAATCCTAAATGGAAAAAATCATGGGTTAATCCAGGACAATCATCAACATCGACTGCAAAACCAAACCGTTTCGGTAAAGAAGACAATGCTGTGTGTCTGGCGGGATCAGAAAGGAGTGGTGTACAACGAGCTTCTAAAACCTGGTGAAACTGTTACTGCTGATCGCTACCGACAACAAATAATCAATTTGAACCATGCATTGATCGAAAAACCACCAAAATGGGCCAAAAGACACGGCAAGGTAATTTTTCTCCATGACAATGCACCTGCACACAAAGCAAAACCGGTTCAGGATACAAACAAAGCACTTGGCTGGGAGATGCTACTCCACCCGCCGTATTCACCAGACTTGGCTTCTTCCGACTACCATTTGTTTTCTTCGATGGGAAACGCATTAAGCAGCATTTCGATACCTACGAAGAAGTCGAAAATTGGGTGTTTGATTTGTTTGCTACAAAATACGAACAATTCTATTGGCGTGGTATCCACAAATTGCCAGAAAATTGGTCAAAATGTGCAGCAATAACAATGGCCAATATTATGAATAAAATGTCTTTTACTTTCCCATTTAAAATTAGTGTTTTATTTTCACAAAAAGACGTTCATTTGATACCGGTACACCTGATAGTATTGATTTAAATCATTTTATTATAAAATTATGTTTTTTCACAATGATGAATGGATGAACTTGGTACACGGGTTTGGGTAACAATTACAAATAAATAGCCGGTATCACAAGTACAAGCACCCATCACTTAAGAAAATACTGAGTTGAGTTGAAGTTGAGAAAAAATGATTCTTCTACTTTTGCATTATGCAGCCGATATTGAATACGGAAATAGTAAAGGTGAAACTGTGTTACTGCAAATGTGTTCGGCGAAAAAGGGTAATTTCGTTGAAATCATAAAATTATTAATTATTATGGATGCCAACATTTTTGCAATGAATAAATATGGTGAAACAGTATTTCAGTGTGCTATTCAAAATGGTTTAGATGAAATAATTTTTTTAATATCAACGATTCGAAATAATCCTGCAGATAATGAACGATTATTTGATGACATTATTCAAAATCTAAACTTAAATTTTAATGTAAAAAATATATGGAGTGAAACATTTTTGCATATAATCTGTTCAAATTATCGTACAAAAAATAAAAAAATTATACCATGGTCGTCATCTTCACCGGATGAAATGACCTATTTACTTATTTATGAAAATGCTACAGGTTTACTACAAAATAAATGTATTGAAAATAATACTCCTGTCTTTAAGACATATCAAATTATCAAATTATTAGTTAAAACATTGACGGATATTGATATTAATGCTAAAAATTATTTGGGCGAAACGGTGCTCCATTTAATTTGTACCAAAATAATTGATGCCGAAGAGTTTTCCAAATGTTCGCAATTTTTAATCGATAATGGTGGCGACATTAACATCACTGAAAATTTCAAGTTGCCACCATTGCAATATGCTATCGTACAAGGAAATACAAAATATGTTGACATAATATTAACAAATGGAGGCGATCCAAAATATAATTGTAAACCAAAAACTGAATGCATGACAATATCCAATCGAATGATATGTTTACGACATATAATTTACACAGCTGTAAATAGTTTCAATGAGAAATTGTTCCTAATATGTATAGCAATTGTAATTTGTGAAAAATTCGAAGACATTAATATAATACGTTTAACATGTTTTCCTATGTGCTTCGTACGACTACTAATTAGAATGTTTATGGTACACCATCCAACATTCATGCCCGGACTTATAAGTTCATTATTGCAGACGGCAATGTTAAAACACTTCAATTTGAATTTAAACTGTATATATACAGATAAACAATTTCGAGTGATTTTATCTCATCTGGGACGGCTTTTAATGCAGACAGTTAGTGATTTGAAACCTAAAACTGCATTATTTATTTTGTCACTGAAAGGTGAAGCCGATATTCAAGAGCAGTTAAATAATATTTGTGCGTTACCAAAATATGTTAATTCGGAAATTTTTAAAGAACTACAAAAATTAAATGATTTAAAATTCAACAATACAACAACAACAGTTTTACAATTTTTACTGGCTAATCAAAATAAAATAACTTTAGTTAAAGATAAAAATATTTTTAAACAATTAACATCAGCCGATTTTCTTGAAACCAATGCTCCATTATATTGTGAATATTTAAAGGAAAAACTACATGCAGCATTAGAAAGACAGACACTTCTTAAAGATGCAGCTAAACAAATAATGACATTCATTCCGGAACAATTAAAGTTAGATGAATTACCGTTGGAATTAGTTTGTCGTATGTTAAACAACGACCATTTAAAGATGCTGATTAATTGAAAATTTAAATGTTATTATCATTTAATTATTATTATTATTCCACAGATAAATCAGTTTTGTAATTAAACCGGTGCAATAACATTTTGCACCAATTGAAATTTTTAAATAAATTTTTTAAAAGATATTCTTAAGCCACTCAAAAGTAGAAAACCAGCATCGGTGATTGTTTTGTAATGGAATATCTCACAATGGAAAGAGTTCAAATGTATTTGTACCGTCTGGTATGAAAATTGATAAAGATAAATACGTAAATTGTGTATTGGAGGGCTGCTTTGGTAGTAACAAACATTTCAAAAATCAACCATGGCTGTTTTAACAAGACTCAGCACCATACCAAATGGATCAAAAAAAAAAACAACTGATTGGTTGGAAAAAATGTTTCACAGTTAATTTCATCATAACAATGGCCATATCGAAAGCTCCTCACCTCCTAATCCGTTCCGACTTCTGCATATGTAGTATTTTAGAAAGTAATGTGTGTGTGCTGTAACATACACACCAGTTTGGCAGAGCTTAAAAAATCATTGGATGAAAAAATGGAACACTATTCGCTAATCAATCATGTTCGTGACGCCTGTGAATGCGTTTTTAGATCGTCTCAAGCAAATTAAACTATTTAAACGTGAGATGATCTCACATTGATAATTGAGATGTTTTGTTTTGCTTTGTTTTATTAATATTATAAATAGTATAAGCAACAAAACACAAAATACTTTTAAAATTATTTTCATTTTAAGATTTGATGCAGCTGATTGTAAATGTGACTTATAAAATAACACAATTAACCCTCCGATAATTTTTACTGAAAACTTAACACATTAGTTGTATATAGATACAAAAAATTTTCAAAACATTGGCTACATACAAATTTGTGTGGGCAAATAAAGCATAAAAATACACACACTGTAATACTAATTACTATTGACTTTTATCCTTTTATATAATTAATTATTAATTATACAAATTAAACAAAATTTATGGATAGTATAGACAGAAGTTTTCCGGTAAGTTCAGGTAAAGGTTAAAAGAAATGGTTAAAGTCGGTAAAGTTTGAGTTTATATTTACAATTCTTGTAATACTTAGGTCGAGCTGTTTTTATTAAATTTTACGTGCGGAACACGTCCCAAAGGAAATTATTTGTACTAAATAGTTTAGTAACAACTTTGACAGTGGGGCAGACAATGATTTCAGTACTGCCATATATACAGGGAATAATGCCATATGTAAACGAAGCTCTTTATATTTAAAACCGCACCGCACTGACACTATGAAACGATATACTAATTATAGATACAGACGATCTACCAACAACAAGAACCATGAGGTACTATTTGCTCTTTGATATTTTTTATATTGTATTTACATTTTCAAATTATTGGTATATGGAATTATTGAATTGTTTATTTTGAAAAATAAAGTGGAATTTCACAATTAGATTTTTAAATTTTAAATTAAAAATACAACTGAAAATATACTTAATTAAATATAAAATATAGTAAACCATGTAAATTTTGTTTGGTTTTATTTTGCGACACAAGCTTCAAATATTTATATAAAGATAAATCGCAAATGATTCATTCATTATTGAATCACAATTGTAAGAAATAAATTACACTAATCAATAACGTGGTTCTGCTACAGTTTGTTTTTTGATCGACACCATTTTTCGTAGACAGACCAAAAGTCTCTGCAAATCTATTTGAACAAAATTTTCAAACTATAAAATTTAAATTAATGCAGTGAAAAAACCCCATCATTTTTGTTGCAGTGTAAAAAGTGTCACGGCCACACACAACTACAGAGTCAACCTGTGACAAATATTTTGTGAGTGTTCTAAAACAACATAAGACCTTTCGATGTTGTGACTAAAATGTTTGTCTCTTTTTAACAACAAATTTTATTATTGTTACTTTCAAATATCCAATAAATGAGAAAAAAGAATATGAAATACATTTTTTTCGTCCTTTTTTCGATATATTCTTTGTTACAAAAAAATTCTTTAAAAATTTAGCTTCTAAAATTTTTGTGAATAAATATACACGTGATAATATTTTTTTAAAATACTTTGTTTAAAATTAATAAATTTCATTAAGAAATGGAAAGTGGTAAAGATTTTGGTAAAAACTTAAAATTACATAGAGCATTGCATTCAAACTACAGTAATGACATTATATTACAACAATTAAATAATATAAATTATGAACACACTCAAGATGAACGCGGGATTTCAATACTACATTTGGCGTGCAAATATACACGTGTTAAAGTTATACATAAACTATTACATATTGGGGTGGACATCAATGAAACGGATAATTTTGGTAAAACTTCTTTACATTATGCTGTTGAGGCAAATTCAATTGAAGTTGTGTTAACACTTATATCGAATGGCGCTAATGTCAATTCACCAGATAAATTTGGACAAACTCCTATATTTTATGCATGTCAATACAGAAGGGAAAAAATGATTCTTCTACTTTTGCATTATGCAGCCGATATTGAATACAGAAATAGTAAAGGTGAAACTGTGTTACTGCAAATGTGTTCGGCGAAAAAGGGTAATTACATTGAAATCATAAAATTATTAATTATTATGGATGCCAACATTTTTGCAATGAATAAATATGGTGAAACAGTATTTCAGTGTGCTATTCAAAATGATTTATATGAAATAATTTTATTATTATCATCGATTCGAAATAAACCTGCAGATAATGAAGGATTATTTGATGACATTATTCAAAATCTAAAGTTAAATTTTAATGTAAAAAATAAATGGAGTGAAACATTTTTGCACATATGCTGTTCAAATTATCGTACAAAAAATAAAAAAATTATACCATGGTCGTCAACTACACCGAATAAACTGGTAGATTTACTTGTTAAAACTATGAATGATTTTGATGAGAATGCTAAATGTGTACTACGCTATAAACATTATGAAAATAATACTGAAAATTATCCTGTCTTTAAGACATATCAAATAATAAAATTATTAGTTAAAACATTGACGGATATTGATATTAATGCTAAAAATTATTTGGGCGAATCGGTGCTCCATTTACTTTGCACCAAAACAATTGATGCCAAAGAATTTTCCAAATGTTTGCAATTTTTAATTGAAAATGGTGCCGACGTTAACATCACTGACAATTTCAACCAACCACCATTGCAATATGCTATCGTACAAGGAAATACAAAATATGTTAAGATAATATTAGCAAATGGAGGCGATGTAAAATATAATTGGAAGCCAAAAATTGAACGCATGACAATATCCAATCGAATAATATGTTTACGATATATAATTTACACAGCTATAAATACTTTCAATGACAAATTGTTCAAATTGTGTATGTCAGTTGCAATTCGTGATAAATTAGAATATTATAAGATAATACCTGTGGGATCGTATCCCAAACCTGTTATAAAGACACTAACTAGAATGTTTATGGTACACCATTCAATGTTCATGCCTGGACTTTTTACTATATCATTGCATAGGAAAATTTATAAAAAAAGTATTATGAATTTAAATTGTCCGTCTGAAGATAGGGAATTTCGAGGATTTTTCTGTTACATTAGCAATGGTGTGTTGCGTTCAATTTTTAAAGTAGCAGCTATAGCGGCAATCTTTGTTATGTCCATGAAAGGTGACGTCGGTATTCACGAGCGTTTAAATAATGTTTGTTCGAAACTAGAATATGCTGAGTCTGTATTTTTTTTTGAAATGCAAGTATTAAATGATATAAAATTCACCAATACAACAACAACATTATTAGAATTCTTATTGGCTAAAGAAAATAAATTAACATCTTTACTTAAAAATAAAGATATTTTTAATCAATTATCATCACCCGGTTTTATTGAAGCCAACACTGCATTATTTGGTGAATGTTTTAAGGCCAAATTAAGTGAAGCAGTTGAACGAAAGACGCTTCTTGTAATTGCGGCTCAACAACTAAGGAAATTAATTCCGGCTGAATATAAATTAGATGATATACCGTTGGAAATAATTTGTCGTAAGTTAAACAACGACGATTTACACATTCTGACTGATTGACAGTACACAATATTATTATCATTTAATTATTGGATATTGTAATTTTTCATAAAATTTTTTATCACTTTTTCTAATATACTTTTTTATAATTATTTTTGTACTAAATTTCTTTTTTTTTTAATAATAAATAACTTTTATAAAAATTAAATTTTTCATCTTTATTATATTGTAGTCTTCGAAAATGTGTGTATGATGAAAGATTTAAATTGATATTGAATGACAAATTAGCACACAAACCCGAATGTTCATAAGCCGGACGATTGTATTGTGAATGGTATTTTCTGAAAATTGGTACAAAGAACGTGGTGTATAGGTTAGGTGTAGGTTGTGTGTTGGTTGGATGGGCACATATACAAAAGATCTTCAAGATATTAGCTTGTAAATTATGTATTGTATATACAAATCTATTGAATGCTTAAAATTGATTTAGGAGTGATTGTGAGTGACTGGATAATTTTGAGTTATTTCTTTTAATTTTATTTTCCATTCTCTTCCTTGAAGTTAAACTACACGTAAGTATACTCAACAACATTAACATTGTTTGTCGAAAATTGAGTACAGTATATTGTGCCAACTATATGATATGGTAATTTAATTTGACTGGAAAGACGTACGTTGGGTCTGGGGAGAAACCGTTTCCTTTGTTCCTTTATCATATGCACAAACTATTTCCTAAACATATTATTTTTATTATTTCGCATATCGTTCTTGTTGAGATATAAAATAGTTATGTTCTCACAACAAAATATATGTAAGAAAAACAACAACAAATACAATTATAAATATACAAAAAAAAAAGAAAAAGCCAGTGAAAATGCACAGACAAAGACGGCACAAAGGCAGAGTTTCCATCAGCAGATAAGGTTGTGGTAATAGTTTTTTCGTTTGCAACTGAGGATGGATATTTTGCAATTGTATTTAAATGATGCGAACGAAATTGAATCTATATTGGATTTGAATAGCAGAATTAATTGAGTGAAGGAAGCCACACAGAGTTACGTTATAGCCATAAAAGATCTATATGATGATGTATTTTATTGTTAATCACACTATGGCGCGGATATAATCCAATTATTCGAGCGAACAGAGACACAATGAGAAAGACATGTGTTACGTATTGTATGATGTATTTTACTGTTAATCATTTAGCTCATATCAATTACTTGTTTAAGGTGCGGCCAACAAAAACCGTATAACCGAAGTTACGTGTTTGCTCATTCAAATTGAAATGGGATTTGTGCCTATTGTAATTGCCCCTAAATAATTTCAATTAAGTACAAGTATCTAATTTATTTGTATATTTTTTAATAATACACTTAATTAACAAATTTAAATTTAAATCTATACATTTCGAATAGCAATCGAAAATGTCCAACCCTGTACATAATATACAAATTTTGTATACCAATATATTTACTTGTGCATATAAATACATGAATATATAAATAGATAATTAATATAAATATATAACAATGGCCCCGTCACGGCCTAGTGCATATAACAACAACAACAACAACAGCAACAACAACAAATTATTTGGAACAAACTGGAAATTAATTCACGCCGGAATACACGTGTTTCTAATAATTATTATATTTATAGCGATAAAAAACAAAGAAGAAAATTTTCGTACAATTGAAGCGAGATGCGATCCAACACTGGACACCCAGTTTTTATTTTAACATTAATCTATTGCATTGTTCTTGCGTATAATTAAATTTACCAAACATTCTACAACAGCCATCTCTAAAAGGCATCATTTTTGGATAACCTTGTGTGAATACATAACAATTCATCGCAATTTTTTATATTTGAGATTTTATATATATGATTTTGTTTGTATACTTTGTACGAGTCATTTAATTTAATTGGGTATTCACATTGAAATTCGGTTTTTGTTAAATGTGTTAAACTGACTTGTATTTATATGAAACTAAAATCAGATGGAGTAATATCTAGTGAATACGACGTGTGGTGTAAGTATTTTCCAACCAAATGCTTTTAACGTTTACTTGTTGAACGCGTATTGGTAACATGCATTCTATAGCGTTGTTATGCTGCAGAAAAATCGTGTCAACATATTCCGGACGCTTTTCCTTTATTGGTTGGTTCAAGTGTCGGTCAGGAAAAAACACATGCTTCATTATGTACAACAAAAAGGTGAAATTTCAAGGTGTAAACACCAAGCAATAGAAATCGTAAAAGAAACATAAAAAAAATACAAAGCTTTTGTTATTTAAGTACATTCTCACGTTTTTCGTACATTTTGACTCTTATAATTTAATTTGTGGTATGGGAATACAAAACAATTTCAGCTACAACCTACACATAAAAATATTTTTTATATATTGCTAATATTTTTGCAATGATAAAATGCGTTTTATTTCTTTCGCAGCATAGTTTCATGATTTATATTTTATGAGAATACACGCGTAAATAATTATATTGTCATGAAAATGTCAATTCATTGTCTGAATAAAATACTTGCATTTTATTAATTATTATGTATTGGATAAATTAAGTGTTTTCTTGTGCAAAATTAATGTACGGTGTGTTTTATATCAGTATTTGTCAGCAAATTAACCCATCTCGTACGAAAGGTGACAATTCAAATGCATTAATTAGTTGGAGGCTTAATTTATATGTTTCCGAATATTTCACAGTTTATTAGAATATTCTCATCGTTATAACAATTCCAATTTAAATTCATATAGAGTTTAGGGCAGAATCATCAACATTATCAATATAACTTTCTACTACACTTCGAGTCTCGAATATGGTACGTATTTTATTTGAAAAGAATCATTGAGTCATTCATATCGCCGCCTTCAGTTCATATAAGAATCCACCATAAAATACTAGGATGCAAAAGTTTAAGTAATTCAACTTAACGCGAGGAAGAGTTGTGCTATTAGGAACATTAAAGCGTAAATGGATGAGGGAAGAAATTTTGGTTCTAGATTTATTTCACACTATGAATATTAAAGATAATAATATATGGATGCGGTGGGAATAGTGGTTATAGGATACACTTTTTAAAATAATTCACATCAAAAAGCTATAGATTAAAAATTTCAAGAATATCGAATAAATGATACTCATGCAATTCCATTGTGAATATTTGGATTTTATGTGAGTGGAATCTATTATACATCTACTTCCATAAATATTTATAACTTATAAACACTTCGGTAGTATGAATATTGCAAAACCGGATCGCATTTCAAAGCAATGCTGAATTCAAATATAGAATTTTTTCACCCGTCACATTTCGAAGTCAATTTAAAGGATGTTCCGAACAGAGGTGTTTGTTGAACAGTCAATTACCCATCATTTTATGATTTATAAATAAATAACATATTTAAAACACATCAGATTATAAACATTTCTATTAAAATATATAAAACGTTGCTACTGTTTAACAAAGCCTTTAAATTGATGAGAAAATTTTAATAATTCTATTTTGACCTTATAAACTTACTTCCATCACATTAACCAGACAATTATTAAACTAACAAATGAACTCGGAATACGATTCACAATCGATTACCATGAATCAATTTTTATCTACAGATAAGTGAAGGAATGACCGATTCGATTACTACACGATTACTGTAATAATGTGTACCAATTTTCTAGAATTTCATTGTTCTTTTATGTATACAATCCCCGTACATATAACAAATTCCATCCAAATTGATTAAATTAATAGATTATTATATAATCATCATTCTTCACTTCATATTCAATTTTTGTTACATCACATGGAGGAAGCAAATAGAGCATCGATAAAAAAAAACGCACCATCTTATTCTATTTCGAGCCTAAGTCTTCACCTGCCCCGTCATACCCTGGGCATTGACAACAATTGACAAATAATAGTAGTGAAAACATTCAATTTTCTGCTTCAACACACTTATTTTGTTTATGGTTTTTTTTTCTGTTATTCTTAATGTGTGAGTGTGGTCGTCTGTATAGGAAATAATAATAACAACCATTTGACAAATTTCTTGTACACAAGTACCGACACAAAGTACAAAGTTTAATAAGTTCAATTGAAAAAGTTGTTTTATAATAAATAAAAAGGCATAATTAATTTAATCTAAAAATTCCTTTCATTTATTTATTACACAAAGAAAAATAAATTTTGAGTGAATGTAATATTAAACCTTTTTGAAATTGTTCACAAGAGATGATGAAAGACAAAATAAATACGGAAAAAGTTTTCCTTTTAATTTCGTTGCTATGTTGTGGGTGGGCAGACGGGCGCACCGTCGGGTAGAACGAGTTCGGTATACATTTATAGATTTTATTTGATGTCGATGTACTGTGTGGGTGATTGTGTTGATAGAGGTGGTAATGGTGGTAATGATGGTGGTGGTAGTAATTTCGGTGGTGTATATTAAATCTAATATGGTAAAAGTTTTTTTTCTATATAATATGCAAAAAAGGTTCACCTTTCTTTTCTTTTGCTACACAAACTTGACAATTTTAAAATATATGTAGCAGTAAAAAATGCCATCATTAAAATAAGATGTTAACAAATGGAAACCCCGTCGATGACGAAGACGATGATGACGACAACGTTTCATTTTATAAGTACATGATGGAATCGTATACGTGAGTTTAACATCAATAATATTATGATATACTTAAATTAATTTTAATAATTTATTACAAGTCCTATTTTAAAGAAAATATTTTTTTATTTTATTTATTTTTTATTTTAAAAGATGGGATAAAAAACTTATGTTTTATTTGGTATTATTTATTGTACGTGCAGCAGTCCCTTTGTTTGTTGTACACATGTCCTTTTATATGGTGCGGTGTTATATACCACAGTTATACACACATAAAAGAGGATCGACTATATCTATCACAAATTATTTATTTAGAAGATTTAAAATAATCAATACACAAAGGTTTCCCCAATTGTATTCGATAAGTAATTCATTGTAATTTTCACATATACATGAATTTTGTGGTATGGCAAAGCATTTAAAACGTCTTGGCTTTAACACAATGCATTAACATCAGCGATTTGTCTATAAAATGTATCGAAAATGATTCATTTTTTAAAAACGCAATTGATAACTGGCAATGAATTGTATCGAATTATATGTAAATCGAAAAATATTGTGGAGGAAACAAGCAAACAATAAATTTATAATTCAACAACTATAACCAAAGTGAACAATGTAATTCAAGAAAAGTGACCACAAAGAAATAAATCGAAAAGTTATTGATTTCTACCATATGATAACGCACAATGATGATGACGAAAAAAATTGAGCATTACTTCGGAATTGAAGTATATGCAGATGTTTCATGTTCATCGAATAAACAGTGCCCTCAAAATTGATGTTCCAAAGCAATACAATGACCAAATTGAACAATTGTTGCTCTGAATATTAATTTCGAATTAACTTGTTTCGAAATGATCTTAAAATTCCATACAAATTGAACAGTAGACGAGTCAGATTTATGTAGGCTGTATAACATTAAATTTTATATCAATTTTTCACTGGAAACTGGTGCTCTTGTTGTATTATATAAATTTTTCTGGCCGTACCGATTCGGGCCACCAAAGTTGGGTGCATTTTCGTTCTGCTATCATTGAGCAGATATAGTAATCAGTAACCTTAAACTACTTTTACTTGTCAAAGCCGACCATTATAATGAAATAATACACCATTAGATACTTCGGCGTGGTGAATAAAATAATAATAAAGAAAAACCTAGGAGATGAGATTCACCACTATATTATTGTCAAACTCTATAAACTATTCCGATCTCTGTGTAAAGAATAACTTCAATGGCAAGAATACCAGTGCGGTAGACGTCGAATCCATTTTCATTCCATTAATTTGGAATGTAAAAATTATGTTTTGAATATTTACAATAGAAAACGATGTGGGGATTTGTAAATAGGGACACTAAATTATATGCTATCCCATCTTCAAATATATTATTTATATGCAATTCCGTTAACATGACAGCAATTTAATGACTGATATATAGCATTATTTTTTACGAAGAGGATATATTATGTGTTGTGTTAATATTTTAACACATGTGTTGATGGTCTCGTTGAAAACTAATACCAGATGACATAATACATTTATGATGACTAATGAAAGTAACAACAAAAAATATTGTATTCATATGTGAGCGCGTGTACGGCACATTACATAATAAATATTTACAATTTACATATCATACAGTCATGGATTCGTTGGCGGTGTTCAATTACATTGCAGAAAAATGGTTTTTATTTCGCCAAAATCAAACCGAAATACATTTTTTTATATATTTGATTATTATTTTATTTATTTTAAAATACATTTGTGCGTTTATTTTCATCATAAAAAATGTATTTCACATTCTATAGACGAGCAAGTGTAGCGTGTGTGTGTATGTGAACGTGTGTGTGCCATTTACTAATCATCACAATTAAATTTTTTTTGTTTTAAATTATTTTTTACAGTGGCTCCCAAATTTCAGTGGCACAAAAAACTAAAAACAAAAAAAATAAGGACATACAGGAAAACATCGATTGCTTGATGATGCTTATGGTAAATAAGCGCATACAAATAAAATTAACAAATTATGGTATCAACTATTTAAAAGTGGTAATCCCATTATTTGATGGGATCAGAATGGAGGGATATTTATATAATCGTTGTGTGAAATTTAATCAAAATGTTAAGAGAAATATAACACTCACAATAACGTATCAATTAGCAGTGATCCAAATATGTGAAAAGTATAATATGAAGTTGATGTTATACAAGCAAATACCAGAACATACATGTTGTAAGAGTCACTAAACATATAAATGTAAGGAAGCACTTGAGATTGAGATGTTGCGATGTCACACAAGTCATTTACATAAAAATATATTCATGTTTTTTCAGAAATATGAGCAAAAGTTTTTACAATTGGCAAGAATTATCACAAGCGTTCATATAAAAATTCATCAAAATTGTATAAAAGTCGTGAAATTATTATTTATCAAGAAATTGGTCTAAAAACCTAACATTTTATCTAGGTATATGGAGGCTGTGCTACCCACTCTCTTCTTTGTCAACTATAAATACATCCATAACTCCTTCTCACTCGCTATCCCTTTACTACCTCCACATTCTACATATTGAAATATCTTAAAAATTTCAACAATACCATCATCTGAGGGTGATTTGACAGCATTTGGCAAAGAAGAAATTGTATTAGCACATTTTGTAAGTCCCCCTACTCTCTGCGAATCGATTTAAAATCTTAATCTTAATCTTAATCCAAAATATCAAGAATATATATATTTAAGTTATATAATTCGTCCCTGTTATACCAAATGGGGGTTATAAAATTGTATGGAGATCAGTTCGGTACCTTTATAAACAACTAACGCATACAACATAAAAATACAAAATGTACGCCATTAAATTACGGATCAATAGAGCGCTCACACTTATCATATAATAATAGCCTACGTATTTTCTCGTTTTTAATTCATTTATAGGCAACATCTTGGGTTCATATGACCCATGACAATTCATGTTTGTCAATTTTTCTAGGTTTGATATTGTATTTTCTTTAACAAATTTTGATTTACAAAGGTTGCACTATTTTCTACAAATAAATTTAGCATCGCTACTTTTTTCCCACCGCTTAAAAAAAAAAAAAAAAAAAACAAAACTTTAAAATATAAACGGTAAATTTAATATGTCGATACAAAATTGCAGATTCAAAATACAACCATTAAATTGCATATGTATTTGTAATATTTACCCTTGAACGTTTGACCGAGCGCAATTTTTGACGCCGCATTTTTTGAGAAACCATTACAAAAAAAAATCATAAAAAAAAAATTAAATAAAATAAATAAAAAAACGCAACTTAAAAAAAAGTACGTTTTGGTACGTTTTTCATATCCTTTTTTTTTTTTTTTACATATAGATTTTTAAAGCGAACAGTGAATTAATAGAGAAATTGTAAGATTGTATTTGTTAGCATTGCAAAAAAAAAATAGACTTTATTTATGTATGTGTGTGTGTGTGTGTCTGGTTATTTCAGAATTTAAAACATAAAAAAAAAAAATTTTATTTACTTAAAAAAAAGTACGTTTTGGAACGTTTTTCATATCCTTTTTTTTTTTACATATAGATTTTTAAAGCGAACAGTGAATTAATAGAGAAATTGTAAGATTGTATTTGTTAGCATTGCACAAAAAAAATAGACTTTATTTATGTATGTATGTGTGTGTGTGTGTGTGTGTGTGGTTATTTCAGAATTTAAAAGATAAAAAAAAAAAAATGGATGTTTATATAAAAAAAATTAAATAAAAAATCTTTATACCTTTTTATTTACGGAAGATTATGTATTTTACGTTTCCAATTGATTTTTCTATATATTTTATATTATAATTTTATTTTCCCGCTTTAGTAATTCACTCAACTACAAAAAAAAAAAAGAAAAAAAAATTACAGTCCACGCACAACAACATACAATACAAATGATTTTTATGTTTTAAAAATTAATAATTATCGCACATCAATAATTAAAATTCATATTTTATTTTAAACAAAAACTGTTGAAAATTTATAATTTTAACTTTTTTTTTTTTAATAACTACCGCAAATAAAAAAAATAATAAAAACAATAAAAAACCAAAAAACCAATAACTATTTGTATTTTACATTTATAAATTCAATTCAATGCGGTTTTTGTACTCATCTATTTTACATACCATTGAAATCAAAACTGCAATTACAACAACAAATGTGCAATTAAAATACACAAAGTTGTGGTTTGAAAGTCGGCGGTAAACTAAAATAAATTCTTATTGTAATAAAAAAAAAAATAAAATTAGAAATAAAATAATTGCAAACAGACTGCAAAAGAAATGCTGATAAAATAGACACAAGTAAAAGCAAGTCAGAATCAATAAAAAGAAAAGAATAAGAATAAGCTTTTTTTTTTAATTATTATTTATTATCCAGAAAAAAAGAAACAACTTGATTTATAGTAACGAAACTGCAACGAGTAAAAAAGAAATGAAGATGAAAGGAATATAAATACAAAATAATGAATGCAAAAAATAAAATAATCACAACACCGACCAACTTCAAACAAAACAAAATTTGTACGCATAAAAATTAGAATAATATGACTATTTATTTATGGGTACGAGCACGACTGAAAAAAAATATAAATTATGTGTTTGCAAAAATTTTTCATTTCACTAAAACGTTCACTATTCTATACTATTTTTCATTCCGCATCAAAACAGATATATTAGACATTATACACAAAATAATTAATATTAGACGATTTAAATTTTAGTACTACTTTTAACGTACAGATGGCATTGTTTAATGTTGTATTGGATTACTATTAATTAGACAACGTGTCTGTGATAAGACTTTGTAAGGCTTAAAAGAAAAATTGTTGTTGGTGCTTTTTTATTTCTTCATGAAAATTATTTCTTATAAGATTTGTCGAGATAACGGGCCGGCAGCTCTATTATGTTAATAATAGAAAAACCCATTGAAAATATTATGAACAGGTAATTAATAAAATAATTTTATTAGGCGACGTATGTGTGACTGACCTATACACTTGCGCGATTCGATAAAACCTTAATTTACAATATAAAAATATAGGTCATATAAAATATATGGATTTTAACAAATTCAATAGAAATGTTAGAATCGATAACTATTAGCTACATTTATTTTAATTTGGAGAATGCATTACGAAATATTGTTTATAAATTAGTTGTAATTCGAAAGTAAAATGTTATGAGTACAATTGTTTTTATGAAAATCGAGTAAAATTATTTGGTCTATGATTTAATTGCCTCTATTTTTTGTTTTATAGGAAAACAAAATTTATTTTATGATTTATATTTTAAGAATTCAGTTCATAATAAATTTATTGTTTTTATTTTTATTTAACTAAGACTAAGCACATTCATTCCCATGGATGATTAGTTAAAAATACATATCTTAGATGATTACACACATACGTACCATATATGATTATTCGATGACATACAGCATACGTCGAGTACCCACAAGTAACTTAGATGTTATAAGATACGTATTTTTAACCACTCCTACGCGTATGAATGTGCTTGTGGCGCTCAGTGGAAACATATATAGCCTATAACTATTATGTCTAAGCAATTATGTATAATTTTTTATCAAGAAATTGACAATATCTCAATATATAATTATACAAAGTATCGACCAACGTTTTCTATGACTTTCGTTCATATTTCTGACAAACAATTTATGCCGGCCCTAAAAAACGGGCTTAGTTATGATTGTGATAAATCCATTGAACCATTTCTTTCTTTCCTCAAAATTTTCAAACGACATGAAATGCCTATATATAACTGAACAATTCAAATTTCAATTTTAGTTATGCGACAATTGGAAGTGATTCTGCGACTTCATGTCGACTATCGTCAAATTTTCAATTTTTTTCCACGTTACAGAACGGCTGATGTGTTGCTAAGCATATTCACTAAACAAATTTGGAATTAGTTGTAGGTGTGTGCTTATACGGTTAATTGTACGCTTAACTATAATTTCCATTTCAATTCCATTTATAATAAATATTTTGTGTCGCAGAAATTGCAGAAATAATACAAACTAATTATTTCTAATTTATTTAATTTGAGATTTTTCAATATTATAACTTTCTATTGCTAATGTTATAAGTTGAAACACTAAAATTGTTTTTAAATATCTAATCTATCACAAACAAAAAACATCTATCATTCTCTTGCATTCCCATTTTTATATGTCTAGAATTACCGCCGATATCAAATAAAACCAATTAACCAATGCGAGCAATATCATTAATAATTTGTACCAATTCAAGATTTTCTAACATCGTTGTATGATTTCCTTCGATAAACTTTAATTGCACATTATTTTCGGTAAATTTTGATAGTTCATAGTCTTCGGCAATGTCAGTGACGGACATTTCTGTTGGCCGAATTAATGTTATTGGATTTTTTATTTTTTCAAATCTATCAATATCTATTGTTGCAACCATTTGTAATCGATTATAAAATGCTGGTATCATCATTTCTAAATATTTGCCGGAATATTTAGTTTCGGTTTTTCCATAATCGATTAGGCATTTTATTTTTTCGGAAACATTATCATAATCCAATAGTTTCTTAACAATATTATCTGTATTTTCTGTTGGAAATATATTATGAATTACATAATGAATTATTGCATTTTCAATAGATTTTTTGTCCTCGTAACGATTCGGTACGTTTCCATAACATATACGTTTTAGATAAGTCGGTGACCCATCAATTAATATTACAGATCCAGATATTCCTTTTGATTCCAAGGCATGCACAAATTCAAATGATAATAATGTTCCAAATGAATATCCAATCAAATAGAAATTATCAATTTTATCCATAATATGTTTGATATTCTGAAATGTATAAATAATATGAATTAATTTTTATTTTTAATTTATAAATAGAGAAATATGAATTAAATTGAATGTTTTCTGCATCATGTACCCCTTGCACCAGCCAACCTGTAAATACGACTCAAAGGATTCCTTTGTAATAGCCTCCTTATACACACTCTTCCTGAAGGTTTTTCCGAACCATCCCATTTTCGTCTTTTCATTTGAATATCAATTCTTATTTGTTTGCGTTTCTTCTAAAACTCCTCATTCATTGCCTTAGTTCATCGTATACGAAAGATTTTTTAAAATCATTTATTAAAATTTTTAGGTGAGATGTGATCAAAAACATTACAGTTCTCAAATTTCAAATTGGAAAAGAAATATCTTAAAGAATATAATTAATTGATCTTATCAAATATACGCTATATTATTATCGGTTTTGAATGGATCAGCGTTTCATCTGTCTCCCAATTGAGGTAATTTATTTTTCAACATGTTGATCTTAAGATCCGCATCACATTTTGAAAAGCATATTGCAAAAGTTGTACTTTTTGTTGAATTTCACCAATTTCGCGTATGTGTCAGCAAGTAAATAGGAGCGACAAAATCGAGGTTCTCAAGTTGATTGATAAAATTCTTTAATAATTCTGCAATAACTTTACCGGATATGTTACTCTAAGATTTTAATGTTGAAAACACAATAACTTCAGTCACAATAAAAATATGGAATTCCACCTGACCTTCCTTCTGTTATATTTTTTAAATGACTTGAACAATAATTATAGCAGCCGACTATACAATTTGCATTATGGCATAATATAAATATACTGCAACAGTTGGACAATATATATTCAAATGTTTGCGTCACCCAGTGATGAGGCTCTCTCTCTATTTCAAGGATCAGGTGATTTCACAGTCGTCGATAAAATACGTATAATAAATAAAAGTTTATGTAAACTATAAAAATAACATAATTATTACCTCTATCAAAACACTAACAATTTCGGCTGGTGTTTCCTTATAAATTGTATCCGTTAATTGTAGCATAAATGTCGGTAAATTTATATAGGTAGCCAATTGATGCCATTGTGAACCGGCAATACCTTCGATACCGGGTATTATAAAAATACATGAATTAAATTTTTCATTATTATTACGTGTTTGTAAACGTGTCAATGTTTTTGTATTAATTTTTTCATCCCATAGATTTTTTACTAATACTTTTAAATTTACTGGTTTAAATTCTTGTGCCAATTTTAATCGTATGCTATCGGTACCATTTACACTATCTTTTTCATCGGTAAGATCTTTAATTCGGCTGAATGTTAGCGAACGTAAATCTTGGGTGGTAAACGTTAATTGATATTCTCTTTCTAATGTTTGTTTTATTTCAATGGCAACCAATGAATCCATTCCCATATCAGACAATGTTGCATTTATTGGTATCGATTTTATATCACGTATACCCATAATTTTTAATATAGTATCGATTAATGTACGTTTTTCATCACCATCAGACAATTTATCAGCAACAACTTTACTAACCACAATTGCTTGCGACGATAAAATCAATGTATCCAATGCAAGTAAACACGATGAAATACGTTGTTGTGTATAACCACTAAAATTTTCGTTAACATTTTTATCTGTTAAATTGGCCACCATACCAACTTCACCTATTGCACCCCATTGAATGGCTTTTGCCGGCAAACCAATTGATGTACGATATTCAATGATACGTTCCATAACCGAATTTGACATACCATAATTTGTTTGTCCTGCATTACCACAACCACAGGCTAAACTAGAAAATACTACAAAATATTTTAATTCTGGACACATTTCACGTGATAATTCATCAAAATATGTTGTTGCCATTGCTTTGGGTCCCATACATTCCAAAAATTTTTCAATTGTTTGATTTTCTAAAATACTATCTCTTAATGCCATAGCCAAATTAAATATTCCACCAATATCACCGAATTCTGTACGTGTTTCTTCGATTAATTTTCGACATCCTTGTCGCTTTGTTATATCTATAGTTGATACTTTAATTTTGCAACCATACGATTCCCAAATGCTTATTTGAAAAATAAATATAAATTGAAATATTTAACAAAATTAATATTAATAATAATTATCTTAATCTTAATTACGTAAATGATCAGCAGGTTACTCGGGGGCTCTAGTCCTAATACACCAAATCAAATAAATGAGATTGCTAAACCATATTTAATAGGATTTAGCAAGGAAATAGAGAAATTATTGGGTTGATTATTAATATGACGGTTATATTACAAGATGAGAAACAACAACTTCATTCGTAGGTCTGTAATCTTTCTGTGCAGCAGGAAAATTCACTATACGTGAAAGGATGACGGGTTAAATTACGAAGGAATGGGCTAAGCTATGGAACAAACATCAACAATCAAAAATCGGCCTTAAAAATAGCAGAAATGAACTTAGGATTGTGATAAAAATACTTATGGGTCATTACAGACTAAGGAAACAATTAAAGAACATCAGCCCAGAAAAAAATGATTAAGGTCATTTAATAACCGATTTTTTCAAAATTGTTCATTTCATTCTATCTTTCTATTTGACTTACTAATATTTTCACTAATGGTAGTCAGTTCGACGGCGTAGAAGATAATAACTTCTTTTGTTCCGAATGCCAAGAGCAATATGTAGGTACAACTATGGATCTATTACCCCAGATCCCGCTCCCTCCATCTGCACTACAATACTATTATATATAGTAGTCAACCTAGTGGTGGGTATAGTTAGATTCCCTTTATTGCTTGTGCAAAATTGTAAAGCTTTGAGTATCGTCCAATAAGATATTTGTTAATATTTGTTTCATGAACTATATAGTAAATGATTATTACTCAACTGAAATAATTGAATTGAACCCAATATTTCAAGATTAATTATGCATGAACGCTGCTATCCACTGTGTGCCACTAGGTGTATATTATATAGATTAGGATTAAATACAATAATTACCTCATTCTATATAAATGATATGATTTTAATATTCCTGTTCGTGAACATAATATTATTTTTCTGGCACCTCTTGTTGTCATCCAATTAGTAAGTTCCATTCCAAAACCACCTAAACCACCGATCACAATGTATACTAAATTTCCATCAAAATAACATTTTGGTAACACTTTCATGGGACAGCTCCAATCATCTTGTTGATTTTCACGAACTTTAATTAAAATTTTACCAATATTTTCATTACTTTTTAAACATAAAAATGCTTTTTCTAATTCATTTGCTGCAAAAATTCGAGAACATATCGGTTGAATTGTCCCATTATTTAAATCATTTGTTATCATTTCGATTAATTGTTGTTTTATACGTGAATTGAATTTAAAAATATTATCAATTGTAATTGTATAAAATAATATGTCCGTTATTAATTGAATTTGTGTATCATTTTTTAACGAATTATTTGTATCAATGTGTAAAAATGTTCCACCTTGACGCAGACAACGTAGCGATGCATATAATTGTTTATCATTCAAACAATTAAGTACGTAGTCAACACCCGCACCATATGTTTGTAATTTAATTAATCTTTCAAATGAACAATCCTCTGAATTTCCAATGTTACACTCTGAAACGATAAAAGAAAAGGAATATTATACCGCACGTGATTATTTTCAAAAAATTTATGATTAAATAACTAACCTTTTAATTGTCCTGGAAATTGTTCAAGTAAATATGTTTTTCTAAGTGCATCCGAAACGGTTGTATAAACTTCCATACCATATGAAAATGCTATGCGTATAGCGGCTAATCCAATGCCATCACTTCCACAATGTATTAAAATTGATTTACCTTTTGATATTGGATTAAAAACAAAATAGGCTGTATAGACAATTAAATATGATACAGGAACTGTAGCCGCTTCTTCAAATGTCCATTTTTCTGGTATATTCCATACGTATTGTGTTGGCATAATTTGTGTTGCTAATGCACCCGTTAATTTTAATCCCATTTGTCTGTGACCACATCTATTTACTCCGGAAAATTCATATCCTAACATATTTTCTTGTACCTTTTGATTGCTGCGGTTATTGTTTTCATCTGCACCCAATTGATTATTAATTGTATTTGTTATTAATTCATCGTTTACAACTAAATCGTATGCATTTAGCGCAACACATTGAACATTTATTAAATTTTGTTCCGCTTTTGTAGCATTTATTGATTTAACATCATAACCTGCATTCCAATTTAATGTTGATAAATCACCTTTATATAATATGCTGGCAAAACAATTATCTAAACGGGGATTTTCTTCTAAATTCTGTTCTAATTTAAGATGTACATAGGTGCCCCATTGTCCCTAAAAATAAATTGTATAAATTATTAATAATTTGAAAGTAATTGGTTTTTTTAATGATAGCGAATTTTTAACAATTCTTGTTTTTGTCTGCATATTTATTTGTGCAAACGCCGCGAAAAGTGTAAGTAACTTAAAATAAAAGTTCTTCAGAAATGCAAGAATACAATTATGCCGATGAAAGATACTCGCGAACAATTCTATTACGAAGAATTAGGTTTTATCGGAGCTCCAAATTTTAAGTTAATCGGATTGTGTATAATTAGACATATCATTAAACAATTGTACCGATAATTGGATAATTGTATAATTATTCTAATGGAAATGTTTTAACAATTTAAATTGTAGCAACATTTTGACAGAAATAGTTGGAATATTTTACTTGAATTATTGAAATAATCATTATTTTTAGAAATTCGTCTCACGCAAAAAAATCAATGGGAGGATTTTGCTCATCTTACGTCGTACTTATTACCGTCAGTCTGCCTGGGATTCATTACATATATAAATTACAATACATTATAATATATACTTACATCTCGATAAACATTAATGGCCATACCTAAATTTAATTGTTTTTTATAAAAAATATTATCAATATCGAATTTAGGTGCCAATAGGTCATCGATTAGAACACAAATGACGGAATGTTTTATAGGTTCTCGTCGAACACATTTTACTAATCCAAGTATACCCGAATTTCGTTCATTTTGTGATACAACAATAACGGGTCCAATTTTAATGGAATTTTGTAGATTTTCTAACCAATCAAATTGATCATTTTTACCAGTTATATAAATTATAGTTGGAGTTAGCTCTTTACTGACAGCCTTTTGTACAGCTTCCGTATGTTGTTGTTGATGTTGTTGCTTTTGTTGTTGTAACGGTTTCTGTATCCTTTGAAATAAAATTAATGTTTCACTCTCTGTGGTCGGTATTGCACATAAACATTGAAAGTCTATTATTTGATTAGAATTTTTGAAATTTTTATCCACATTTTCTCGTGAAATAATATAAATTGTTTGATCGGTTACATGGTTTTCAATGAATTGTGGACGCTCTAAACAATTTACACCAATGACAAACAAACAATTGGCTTGTTGTTGTTCCACATCATGTTCAATTTGAATTTTATCAAAATTTATATCCTGCTGATGTGTTAATAATTTTAAATCGATTGTTATCAATGGAATATCATTTATTGTTTCTTCAACATATTGTATAATTGGTGATCGATTGTCCACATCAATTTCGACACCTTTCACATGTGTCACTAATTTATTTTCCAATCCAATTTGTACACAAATACGAACGGCTTCAGACATTTCAAATTTTTCCATTGGCGCATATGATATAAATTTATATTTTTCTAAAACCGAAAAACCTGGTGGTTTTTTTCTAGCCGTTGGACTTGTATGTTTACCAAAAATTTCTACGCCGCCAGCATATAATGTTTGAATTTCTGCATAATATTTTACATCAACTAATGGTTCGGCGGCGGCATCATTCAATTTATTATCATTTAATTTTGATATAATGTCCATATGCTCTTTTGGATAAATTTTAATTTTATCAATACGTGTTGGCAACAATAGCGTACGACATTTATATTCTAAAATGGTAAGTTGTAATATGCCGTCCAAAAATGATATCCAATTGTCAAACCATTTAACTTGTCCGTAACAACCATCAATTCGTGCTTTAGTAACAGTTTCAAACATGCCCTTGTACTGATAGCCACGAAGATGTAATTCCTTATAAAAATCTTTGCAATCCAGAAATGGTAAATTGTTATCGGGAAATGTCGGTAGCTCTGGCATGGTTCTTGGTTTTTTTATTTCCGAAACAATACCCGTGGCCACAACTCCTAATTGTTCGGTTATTTCAAATTGACCCGTACCACAATGTATCATAATATTCAATTCAATTATTTGATCTTTTGTTACGGTTACGGCACGTACAAATCGTACATTTTCAAATTCAATATCAATTTCCGAAAATACTTTTCCATTCATTAACGCAAATGTTTCCCATATTAATTTTAAATATGCCGTTCCAGGAAATAAACATTTTTCTATTAAAGAAAAAAAAACAAAAAATTAATGTTAATTAAAAATTATGGAATTAAAACACATAAATTATAAATGTCAATATTATAGGCCCACCAAAACTGGGTAATCTAAAAATTTTAATATGTGTATTCAATTAAATGCATGAAACTGCTGTCTCATCATATCAACAATGCTTGTAATTTCGTTTTACGAGCAGCTACTGGTCGTCAGTAGTTTGTATCAAAGAATTCTGAAATGGATTAAATCGGTGGTGCTCGTATGGAGCCAGCTGGATTTATATAGAAATCCTCGTGTAATATAATTAAATTAACACTTTGTCCGTGCATGATTATCGTATATGAAGTTGCTATATGCTTTGTTCGGGAAACTGCGAGCGCTCTTTTGACAGTCTAAACAGATTTTTTTTGTTTTGAAGGTACTCATCGAAATATGAGTTTCCTGCAGTAGGCAAGTTAATCTGACTTAATAGAATGAATGTTTTTGTAGTGGATAGCGTTAAACTTTTCAAACCCCATTCTGCGTATCGCGGCTTATGGGAACATTCTGTTTACAAACATTTTTTTATGTGAAATATTTTAAAAACGATTAATACAATACACTTACCATCAACAGTGTGTCCATCTATAAATTCATAATCTTGATCGTTAAGACTTAATGTAACTTTGCGGTGACCACTAATAGCTTCCGGTTCAAATTTGCTAATGTACCAATCTTTAGTGTGATCCCATTTTATTAATGGTGAAATCATTGGTGTTGCACGAGCAACAGGAAATCGAATAGGTGGATATAATTTATGAATTGGTATATTTATTCCGGCAATGTAAATACTAAATAAATAAATATAAATAAAAATAAAATAATTATATAAATAGGAAGCGCATGTGCAAAGGGTTTTTTTTTTTGTTAACTTTTAAAAAATCAATTACAACTTACTTTCCTAACGCTTTCAATAAATGGACTAAACTGTTGTCATCGTCGTATTGTAGCAACGATACATATAAAGAATTGGGTAATAATTCTGATGTTAAATTTTGAAATAATTCATTTGGACATATTTCAATAATTAATGCATTTTCCGGTAATTCATAGTTAATTATTTCTTCATAAAAACTTTGCGAACTTATTGTTAAGTCACTATTATTTTTATTATTTTTATTGTTAGTATTATAATTTAGCCATTTGGATTTTTCATTAAATTCATCACATTTTCTTGTAAACGAATTCATTCTCTTTAAATTTCGATCATCGATACAGTTGGATTGGGCTAATGCAATTGTTTGAACCGCATTTATACGTCCATCAGCGTATGCACAACAAAGTTGATTAACCTCGTGTCCAATATAATAATCAGCCTCAACACCTAACATTCTCAATAAATTAATCATACATATTTGAATTACTATCGATACAATTCTAGTATTTAATTCATTTTGTGGTTGATCGGTGTTCGAAAAATTTATTATATTCATAAGATTTATATTTGTATCTTCCGACAGTTTCTTATGATATTCATATATTGATTTTTTAATTATTGGTAACTCCAACAATGGTAATATCCATGAATTCCATTCTGATGTTATATTTGGACTACCAAATATCCATACAATAGGACGTTTTTCAAAATGTATGGTATTTTTAATGTTCCGTGTAACACAAACGGCATGTTCAATGTTCGGTGAATATTTAAAAATACCATAACCTCTAAATTTATTCAATTCATTAAATTCAATATCATTACATTGAATGTTATGTAATAAACCAATAAATTCTATGTCCAATGATTGTGATTCTATGCCATCGAAAAAATGAGTCATTGCCGATTCGGTGCGTCCACACCATGTTACCATACGTGGTAAATCATCATTGGGTATGCCATTATTTAATTTAATTTTCGGATTACGTTGTAACAATGCATGCGTATTCGAACCACCAAAACCAAATGAATTTATGCCAATTAATGAATCGGTAAACAATGTTGGTTTATTACAAACTTTTAAGCGGCCCTCGACCAGCGACAAAATTTCCGGCCGCATTTCCGAAAAATGTAAATTTGCTGGAATTATACCATTTTCAAATGTAAAAATTGTTTTAACTATGGAACAAATGCCAGATGTGGCTTCCGAATGTCCCATATTTGATTTAACCGAACCAATTAGTAATGGTTCCGTACGAAATAAACAAAATGCGTTATCTAATGCATCACATTCGACTGGATCGCCAACTAATGTACCAGTACCATGTGCTTCAACATATGGTATTGTACTCGGATCAATACCAATTTCATTGTATAATTCAACAAATAATTCTTTTTGCATTTTTGATGACGGATATGTTATACCTTCGGATTTATAACCATCCGAATTTGATTTTGCATTTATTATTGTTCCATACAAACGTTTAGCATCTTTTGATTTCTGTAAATAAACCATACAAATACTTTCGGATCGTGCATAGCCCGACGCATATTTATCGAATGGTTTACAGTAGCCTTCCGTCGATAGTGCTCCCAATCTGTAAATTATAAATTTATTATTATCTATTAAGTAATATAATAATTTTTAGCTTTGCATTGCTTCAAAATAAGTGAAATCATTGTCTGCTTAATTGATTTTGAGATTTTTGGGCACTTGATCGTTGGGATCACACACTCACTCCTCCCAATTGAAACGGTTTTGTTGTATCAAATATGAGTCATATGACAAATAATTATTTAATTTGTAATACCTTTAGTCGACGTTATTGTTGTTATTCTAACAAATAAGAAGAAATCTATTGGAGTTCATATTGAGATGTATATGAAAATGTCCGTGCATATAGAGTTGGACTTAGAATACGGTAATATATGATTTCAATAGGTTAACTTAACATTACCAATGACTCTAAAGTCCGACGAATTAATCAATTTTATAAATAATTATATAATTATAGATTTAAAATTTGTACAAAATTTAACATTGAATTTTAATGCGTATAGTGAAAACACAGCAACAATATAATACAATATAACAAACGAAAGCAAAATTGATTGAATTGCTAATTTTTGTGAATATTCTTACACTCAATTGTCGCGTAATATTTGTTTATTTTTTCTTTTTGTATATTTATGCAAATAAATTGTATAGTTTTCTAATTATAAAGGTTTGTTCTAATTTTTTTTATTTTGTCAAGGACTATTCGAAAAAAAAAACCATTCTCAAATAACATTCTAAAATAGAGCAGATATTAAAAACAAATTAAAACTAATCACGGGCAGCAATAGAGTTTGTAAGCATCGTGGTACTTCTTGGAGTTTATATCCGGCATTGATACACTGTGGTGGCCAAGGGCAAATGGATGGCTCAATGAGCCATGCATACCAATAATTGAATGTTTTTTGTTTCATATCTGTGACCAGCGACGCACTAACTCTTGTGATTCACACAATTTCGATATGAACAAACATTATTTCCATGCGCGTTATATATTTTTGGATCAATTATATTAATGCGGGCATACTTAAAACTTCACTTACCTAGAAAATTGAAGTGTTATATGTGGATGAATTAAAAGATTTGCAGCACCAACTAATGCTGCTTCACATTGTCCATATTTTATTGATCGAAAGGCATGGTCAAATGCACATAAAAAACCACTGCACGCCGTATCAATGACACAAGATGGTCCAGTTAAATTCATTGCATATGATATACGATTTGCCAACATTGCTCGACTGTATCTATATTATAATAAAATATAAATGTAAATAATATAATATTATTCAATTAAATATATATAAATAAAATTTACCCCGTGACACCATAATCATTTTTCGACAATTTATCATAATCTAATGTTTCACCTAAATCCGATTGACAAGCAATAAAAACGCCCGTTTTTGAACCATAAATTGCTTTTGGATTTACACCTGCATCAAAAACGGCTTCATGTGCTAATTCAATTAAAATTCTGCATTGAGGATCCATTCGATCGGCTTGACTATCATTCATGCCAAAATTTTCGGCATCAAATTTTTCCAAATCAACAATAATTCCCATACGTTTTGGAATTTCATTATGAAAAAATGGCCATCGTCTATCATCTTCTCGTACCATATCAACCTATATTGTATGAATTAAATTGAAAAAGAGATGATATAGTTATCGTTAAATTTATATATATAGAAACAATTTTCTGTGTGGGTCAGGAGCCGTCTAAGTACGATCATGAGTTAAATTCGTCCAATTTTGCATAAGCAAGTAATTTTTAAGTATATCTACGAATTTAAAGCATAAAAATTGAACTGATTTTTTATAAAATTTGCTAAACACCTAATTTTTTACCACTCCTATTATAACTTGAACATTCGCATTGCAGAGAATAATTACATAGAACCATTTATTTTATCCAATTGTCTTGAAAATGTTAATGATAAATGAACACTACGCATTGTGGGACAAAATAGAATTGATAGCAATTATTCGTTATATTTCTTAAATTATGTATTTTTTATTCGAATTTCTTGTATCTTTTAACTGAACCATTTATTCTGATAAGGTTTACGGTTGGTTGGACGAAGTTCCATATAGAAATCAAACAGAAATTTTAAATTGTAGTATTTAATAATGATAAGATCCATTTACGTCTGGCCCACTCCACTAGGACGCACCAAAATAAATCAAATATTCCCAGAAGGTATTAAATTACTAGAAATAATTTATCAAACATTATCTACCATCCCCTAATTTCCTTTCAACCCATTCCGTCATATGCGTTCTTAATGAATAAACGTAGAAAAGCCTCCACATTCACATTATATATTCCAAACATATGGAGTATTACATTATAAATATGTGCTTCAAATTTTATCGTGAAGGTGATAGTTTAGCGTGTAGTCAAACCGTAAATACTCCACATTAATTTATTCCTTTGTAACCAAAGTAACGCAACAATAGCTCACCCATTGGAATCACAACCCATCCTTTCTGCGTGTGTCGCCAATTGATATAATGTAATGCTCTGCATTTGGTTGAGACCAGCAAGTTGTGGTGTTCCACCCAATGAAATTGGTACTATTAATGCCTACCAACTATCCATTGAACTAATTGAACGATACATTGTTGAAACAAATACCAATTTCGCTTGATGATGATAATGTTCGGTCGCACGTTGCATGTACTGATTCGTACACACTTCCAAAATGTTGACAAAGTTTAAAAATTGTTAGATAAATGAATAGCCATGAAGTCACCTTCTTTTTTAATCGACACAGTACCACAACATTGCCAGAGCGATAGAAGAAAAATGTGTAAAAATTAATGGAAAATGCAATTTCCATAAATTGTACAAATTTATTTCTACAATAAACAGCCCAAAAGTTCATAAATTATAAAAAATCAACGCAAAAAAATTACCTGACTATAAAGTTGTTTTTCAAATTCCTTTATTGAATTTGAATTAGGAAATTTCCCAGAACAACCGGTTATAACAATTGCATTTTCTAAATATTTCCAATTAAATGATAACGATGATTTATATAATTTAGTGTTTACAAAATCTTTCATCTTGGTTGAGGAGGGGTTTATTTCGATAAGACACGATTAATTTTTATTTTTAAAATATATTTAAATCTATAAGGTTTTTTTTTTTTTGAATATACGGAAGTTATGAGACAAACAAACACACGTAGTTTTATAAACTATATCCCATAAAATCATACACACTTATTTGCAGGTATCACTAAATAAAAACTTTACACTTTAGGATGGTGAATGCTTTGTCAAATATTTTTATTATGGACTATAACTGATTAGAGATGTTGAACACAAAACACAAAACAAATAATATTTATAAATAATTATTAGAAAAACACAATATCAATAGTGCCGCCGATTAACTAATCACTTGTACTTTTTATATAATTATAATTATTTGATAAATATAGCCACTGCCTGATTTGTTCGTATAAAAAAATAATAATAATAATATCTTTTTATGTTGGAAAAAATTTTTAAATTGTAATTAAATATAAACAAAAATAAGCTAGCTCTTTTTAGACGTACAATCGAATTAAAAATAAATGTTCAATTATATTTTTGTTCAATTAAATATTATTTTGAAATTCGTTGTTGTTGTTGTTGTTCTATACTACACACCGAAGCACATTTTCTTTTTATTTAAATTTTCATTGTTTAAACTTTAAAAAGTTTAAATTAAATGAATGTATAATCAAAAACAATAACAAAGTTAATTTCAATAGAATTTATTTTTTATTAAAATTAATTTTAAACTTTTTAAACTAATTGTAATATTGTAAATAATAATATATTAATTATAAAAGTGTTGACGTCATTTTCGTTTATTCGTGCGTCATCACAATTGAAATAGAAACAAATTTTTGACTTTGAGAATTACAATAAGTTTACTCATCGGATATGATAATACATTTATAGTTTTCCAACAAAATCTGGTGTTATACGACGTTATATTCTTAAATCTGTCCAAAATCTTACTGCATTTTTACAGACTGAAGTTTCTGACATCTCGCATTACCTCTATTTTAACATTATCGTTCCCAGAAACGTTCATCGCAGCTCATATATCTTTTTAACATCCTTGGCTATACTGTTGGATATAGAATATCAACTCATAAATAGTGTATTAATTCTTTTGTCGCAGAATCTTCATGTTTCATAAAGTTTATCGATGCAAGGATTTTGTACAGTTTCCTATTTTTTTAACCAATCAGTTACAAACTTTATGATACATTCCCTAGTCATAAACTTATTTTCTATCTCTTATACAATTTTACATATACTTAGATATACTAATTTTTATTATTTAATGAAATTTAAGTTCATTCATAATTTTTCTGTATGAACCGCCATTTCAGTATAATTATTTATTTCAAAATATCCATTAATAAAAATAAAAAATATATTAAAATCCATAACATTAATTAGAAATCTTATCATTTAGACACCCGTTCCGCAGCTTCATAAATATAGCTGACCTTTGCGCATAGCTGCTTTTGACTTAAAAACCCAGTAACTTAACTCCTCGTTAAGTTTCAAAACGAGCGTTCAACTCCTTCACAAAAAAAAAATCAGTTTCTTTAGTAGACAATAAGCTGATGAATCGCATAAACAAACGGATAATTCACAGGCGGCGAAGGGGAAAGAGGAATGCGTACAATTTTTTTGTTCATAAAATAACAAATTTGTAATTTGGTATTAAGTGTTTCTTGAGATGACTCCAAGAGGCTAACTAACATGAAAAATGTAACCCAAGCTTTACCCATTCTACTTTGCTCTCTCTTTGTGTAACACAATCAGTAGTTAGCATATTTACGAGATAACTGAATTCATCAGCCTCTTCAATAATGTTATCACCGATTTTTTAATAGTCCAGCGTTTAACCCGTTACGTAATAATTTAGTTAGAAACAATTGGATCTTAATATCCAGTAGCAGTTCTCCTTTAATTTTCATGTCACACCTCATCGAGTCAATCGAGTAATCCAACCGATTGCATGATACCCAGATAACACCATAGGAAAGTGTATTAACAGATACTGAAAATCAATTTTTATTTGTTTGCGACTCTTTTAAAAATCGGTTCTATGAAATATTGGAAATTGAATATAAATTGAATACGGTGATCGTATAGGTTTGCGTATGATTAATTTAAAATACGGATTTTAGATGGAAACAACAAACAAAAATATGACTAGTCGAAGTCATATGAGTCAGATGTCGAGTAGCCACAAGTATGTTAGATGTTTTTATCTAAAATACGTATTATAAACTAATCACACGCCATATGAATGTATTTGTCATATCCAATGGAAACATAGCCTCACTATTTAAATCAACGATTATCTCTAATCTTTTCAGATAGTATTATATTAAATTTTAAATTAATGTGTTCTGATAAAGAATAGTTTAAAATGAAATCAATCACATGATCATATGCTTAAACTTATAATATTTTCATAAAATAATGGAATATATAATATAATATAGTAAAAAAAAAAACAATTTGAAATACAAACTCACCTTATCATCATAAAAAAAAATAGCCACAACGAAATTTATACAACACTAACATTTTCTTCCAGGAATAAAAAGAAAACCCTTTTACAAATGCAATTTATTTAATAAAATGATAATAATTACAAGTTAAAGTTTGTGGAATAATAAATAAATTTTGATTTTATAAACTTTTACTTTAATTTATACAATTATCAAAAAGAAAATTAAATTTGATACAGGTAGAAATCAAAATGGCTAATATTAACGTTCGATGCACGGTCACGGTTCACAGTATAATGATGAAAAAATAGACAACGAAGGCAAAAGCAAAAACAAAAATGTTTATTGTAATTTGCAAAAGACAGCAACAAAACTATTATTAATAATTTTTTACTCTATGTACATGCGCAAATATTAATAATAAAAAAAAAACAAAAAATCGAAACAAGTTAACAATAACATTTTTCTTATATACATAATAAAAAAGTATTTTGCCATTTACCAATACCAATATGTTGTTAACAAAGTTAAAATTCCTTTCTTTCTGTTTCATTTTTTCACCATTCTTTATATACACATGCACAAACACAAATGCCACGCAGACGGTGGGGCTGGATAATAAAATAGTGTTGTAAAAAAAAACAAAAATTATGCATTTTAAAATAAAGGTCAAAAACAAAAACATAATTTTTGTAAAATTCATTTTTTTTTCAAACTGATTTCTTTCTTAATTTTCGAATATTATATTAAATTATTATTATTATTATTATTACAATTATTATTATTAATATTATTATTATTACAATTGATAAGAAAAAGATTTGAACGAGACGCAAACTAATTAAAATTGATATTCAAAAGTTGTCAGTACACTTTTTCATGGTATTACTTGGGATTTACTGGATGATGCTGACACATACGACGGATGACGTGCAAAATAAAGCAGAACTACTGCTGGGTTTTAAGATCAAAGTGTCCGAAATATATTTGCTACGAAACGAATTAAATGTAGATTCATTAAAAAACTATGATAGCAGTATTAAAGAGGCTGATGAGTTCGGCTACCTCTGTATTATGCTAAATACTGATTGTATCCCGCAAAAGGGTCAAAGTAGATTATGTAAAGCCCGGATTGTATTTATTATGCCACAGAGTCTTTTAAATCTTAATACAAAATTGCAAGTTTTCTATTCTATCTTAACAAGTGTTTTATTATACCCAAACGAAATTTGGTGGGTCATGGCTGTGATAACATATATAGCCTACTCAAGTTTTTGCAAATGTTAATGTTATTGAAGAATCCTTCGTGTTTGATGGCCTGCAACAATTGGTAAATAGAAGATTTGAAAGATACTCAAACGTGATTATCTTTTTAATCGGAAACAATGTTTGGCCGAATGGTGCGGAAGGTCAAATTCTTGGTGCAAAAATTGTTGTTCGACAGGGCAGTGTTCTTATTCTTCTATTCTTGATTTATATAAATGAAATATAAGGGGTGGAATTGTCCAATAAACTATAATTTATTCGTGGATGATTCTGCTATACTAATTTATTAACTGACAATATACAAAATCTTTCGCGGGATGAATTTTCGGTATAAATAAAATAACTTTAAACTTGCAGAAATTTCAATTGAATAATGTTAATTCTCCCATGATAAAATTGACTTTTGATGTGTATCGGTAACAAATGGAAAATGTAACAATTGTCCCTTGTACACGCTTAATTATGTCTTTCAACTGTCTTTCTATTGTTCGACTTCAATGGCCTTATATGGTGAATCTTAATATAATATATTAAATGTGTAAACTATCTGTATATATTTAGTATTTGCAAATTTGTACATGGCTCAATATATACAACACTATATAAATTTCAATAATCGGAATCACACAAGGATTATAAATGATTAAAATTAGTTTTGGTCAAACGTCTATTGGTTTTTGTGAACCTTATTGTTTAATGATTTGCCGCAGCTTCAATAACATTGCCGTAGGATCATCACATATTACCTGTACCAGACATTTATTGAAATTGCAACATAATTTATCACAAATTAAAAATTAATGCTTAATAATTCTATTCCATTCGAATTTTTTTGGGTTAAGTTTGATTCATTATTTTTTTATTATGAACACATTTATTATTTAATGTTAAATTAAATTAATGATTATAACAACAGCTGATGGAAACCGCACCATAGAACGCAAAAACAATTTCATCAGCTGGCAACAAACGACTTATATTGAAGAGCTTAACTAACCCCATCATTCCGCAAGGGATAGAAAGATTATTAAAGAAAAAAAAAAAAAAAAAAATTAACCTTAAACAAAAAAAAATTAGGTATACAAAATGGCATGTAAATTTGAAGAGATGAAATAAATTACATGTCCGTGCCACAAAAATAAAACTATTTATTTATTAATAAAGAATATTCACCAAGAACAACAACAACAACAATAGAAAGAAATAAAGACGTAAGGCTTGTTCATTTATTTATACCATCAATATCGGATCTGACTCTAGTTTATTCTTTTCTCTTACCATTATTTAATATATTGTATCATAAGTATTAGGCTATATTTACATTAGATATGACAATCACATTCGTACGCGTATGATTAGTTTAAAATACGTATTTTAGATGGAAACATCTAACATACCTATGACTTATATGAGCCATACGTCGAGTAGCCACAAGTATGTTAGATGTTTTTATCTAAAATATGTATTTTAAACTAATCACACGCCATATTAATGTATTTGTAATACCCAATGGAAACATAGCCTTACTTTTTAAATTCACGAGTATCTCTAATCTTTTTCTATAGTATTACAATATATTAAATTTTAAATTAATGTGTTCTGATAAAGAATAGTTTAAAATGAAATCAATCACATGATCATATGCTTAAACTTATAATATTTTCATAAAATAATGGAATATAAAATATAATATAGTAAAAAAAAACAAAATGAAATACAAACTCACCTAATCATCATCAAAAAAAATAGCCACAACGAAATTTATATAACGAATGAAATTTTATGAAACACTAACATTTTCTTCTTTTAATAAAAAGAAACCCCTTTTACAAAATGCAATTTATTTAATAAAATGTTAATAGTTAAAAGTTAAACTTCGTAGAATAATAAATATATTAAGATTTTATAAACTTTTACTTTAATTTATACAATTATCAAAAAGAAAATTAAATTTGATTCAGGTAGAAATCAAAATGGCTAATACTAACGTACGATGCACGGTCACGGTTCACAGTATAATGATGAAAAAATAGACAACGAAGACAAAAGCAAAAACAAAAATGTTTATTGCAATTTGCAAAAGACAGCAACAAAACTATTATTAATAATTTTTTACTCTATGTACATGCGCAAATATTAATAATAAAAAAAAAACAAAAAATCGAAACAAGTTAACAATAACATTTTTCTTATATACATAATAAAAAAGTATTTTGCCATTTACCAATACCAATATGTTGTTAACAAAGTTAAAATTCCTTTCTTTCTGTTTCATTTTTTCACCATTCTTTATATACACATGCACAAACACAAATGCCACGCAGACGGTGGGGCTGGATAATAAAATAGTGTTGTAAAAAAAAACAAAAATTATGCATTTTAAAATAAAGGTCAAAAACAAAAACATAATTTTTGTAAAATTCATTTTTTTTTCAAACTGATTTCTTTCTTAATTTTCGAATATTATATTAAATTATTATTATTATTATTATTACAATTATTATTATTAATATTATTATTATTACAATTGATAAGAAAAAGATTTGAACGAGACGCAAACTAATTAAAATTGATATTCAAAAGTTGTCAGTACACTTTTTCATGGTATTACTTGGGATTTACTGGATGATGCTGACACATACGACGGATGACGTGCAAAATAAAGCAGAACTACTGCTGGGTTTTAAGATCAAAGTGTCCGAAATATATTTGCTACGAAACGAATTAAATGTAGATTCATTAAAAAACTATGATAGCAGTATTAAAGAGGCTGATGAGTTCGGCTACCTCTGTATTATGCTAAATACTGATTGTATCCCGCAAAAGGGTCAAAGTAGATTATGTAAAGCCCGGATTGTATTTATTATGCCACAGAGTCTTTTAAATCTTAATACAAAATTGCAAGTTTTCTATTCTATCTTAACAAGTGTTTTATTATACCCAAACGAAATTTGGTGGGTCATGGCTGTGATAACATATATAGCCTACTCAAGTTTTTGCAAATGTTAATGTTATTGAAGAATCCTTCGTGTTTGATGGCCTGCAACAATTGGTAAATAGAAGATTTGAAAGATACTCAAACGTGATTATCTTTTTAATCGGAAACAATGTTTGGCCGAATGGTGCGGAAGGTCAAATTCTTGGTGCAAAAATTGTTGTTCGACAGGGCAGTGTTCTTATTCTTCTATTCTTGATTTATATAAATGAAATATAAGGGGTGGAATTGTCCAATAAACTATAATTTATTCGTGGATGATTCTGCTATACTAATTTATTAACTGACAATATACAAAATCTTTCGCGGGATGAATTTTCGGTATAAATAAAATAACTTTAAACTTGCAGAAATTTCAATTGAATAATGTTAATTCTCCCATGATAAAATTGACTTTTGATGTGTATCGGTAACAAATGGAAAATGTAACAATTGTCCCTTGTACACGCTTAATTATGTCTTTCAACTGTTTTTCAATTGTTCGACTTCAATGCTTTTATATGGTGAATCTTACTATAATATATTAAATGTGTAAACTATCTTTATATATTTAGTATTTGGAAATTTGTACATGGCTCAATATATACAACACTATATAAATTTCAATAATCGGAATCACACAAGGATTATAAATGATTAAAATTAGTTTTGGTCAAACGTCTATTGGTTTTTGTGAACTTTATTGTTTAATGATTTGCCGCAGCTTCAATAACATTGCCGTAGGATCATCACATATTACCTGTACCAGACATTTATTGAAATTGCAACATAATTTATCACAAATTAAAAATTAATGCTTAATAATTCTATTCCATTCGAATTTTTTTGGGTTAAGTTTGATTCATTATTTTTTTATTATGAACACATTTATTATTTAATGTTAAATTAAATTAATGATTATAACAACAGCTGATGGAAACCGCACCATAGAACGCAAAAACAATTTCATCAGCTGGCAACAAACGACTTATATTGAAGAGCTTAACTAACCCCATCATTCCGCAAGGGATAGAAAGATTATTAAAGAAAAAAAAAAAAAAAAAATTAACCTTAAACAAAAAAAAATTAGGTATACAAAATGGCATGTAAATTTGAAGAGATGAAATAAATTACATGTCCGTGCCACAAAAATAAAACTATTTATTTATTAATAAAGAATATTCACCAAGAACAACAACAACAACAATAGAAAGAAATAAAGACGTAAGGCTTGTTCATTTATTTATACCATCAATATCGTATCTGGCTCTAGTTTATCCTTTTCTCCTACTATTATTTAATATATCAGAAGTTTTAGGCTATATTCCCATTGGATATGACAATCACATTCGTACGCGTATGATTAGTTTAAAATACGTGTTTTAGATGGAAACATCTAACATACCTATGACTTATATGAGCCATACGTCGAGTAGCCACAAGTATGTTAGATGTTTTTATCTAAAATACGTATTTTAAACTAATCACACGCCATATTAATGTATTTGTAATACCCAATGGAAACATAGCCTTACTACTTAAATTCACGAGTATTTCTAATCTTTTTCTATAGTATTACAATATATTAAATTTTAAATTAATGTGTTCTGATAAAGAATAGTTTAAAATGAAATCAATCACATGATCATATGCTTAAACTTATAATATTTTAATAAAATAAAGGAATATAAAATATAATATAGTAAAAAAAAAACAATTTGAAATACAAACTCACCTTATCATCATCAAAAAAAATAGCCACAACGAAATTTATGTAACGAATGAAATTTTATGAAACACTAACATTTTCTTCTTTTAATAAAAAGAAAACCCCTTTTACAAATGCAATTTATTTAATAAAATGATAATAATTACAAGTTAAAGTTTGTGGAATAATAAATAAATTTTGATTTTATAAACTTTTACTTTAATTTATACAATTATCAAAAAGAAAATTAAATTTAATACAGGTAGAAATCAAAATGGCTAATATTAACGTACGATCACGGTCACGGTTCACGGTATAATGATGAAAAAAAAGATAACGAAGGAAAATAGCAAAAACAAAAATGTATATTGCAATTTGCAAAAGACAGCAATAAAACCATTATTAATAATTTTTCACTCTATTTACATGCGCAAATATTAATAATAAAAAAAAAACAAAAAATCGAAACAAGTTAACAATAACATTTTTCTTATATACATAATAAAAGTATTTGACCATTTACCAATACCAATATGTTATTAACAAAGTTAAAATTCCTTTCTTTCTGTTTCATTTTTTCTCCATTCTTTATATACGCATGCACAAACACAAATACCACGCAGACGATGGGGCAGGATAATTGCTAGGCGAAAGAAAAAGTATTGTAAAAATAAAACGAAAATAATGCATTTTAAAATAAAACTCAAAAGCTAATGTAGGATAACGTAGAATATGTAGGGTTAGGGTTAGCCTTGCATTCAACATGATTTGCTAACATCTTGGGCTAATCTCAAATAGCGATTAATACAAAACTCCAAATATTCTAACTTTAAAATTGTACGTATTCACCATCAAAGAATCCTTCGTCTTCGATGAAACAATTGGTAACGAAAAGATTTGAACGAGAGGCAGACAAATTAAAATCTAAATTGAAAATCTGCTAATACACTTTCTCGTGGTATTATTACCTAGGGATCATTCAATCAACTTAATGACTTGATGTTCTTGACGATGCTGACACAAGCTAGTGGTGACATGTAAAATAAAGGAGAACAGCTGCAGGATATTAAAATTAGATTTTTTAATAGATCAGAGTTTAGTTAGGAACACTTGGATCTTAATACCCAGCAGCAGTTCTCCTTTATTTTTCATGTCACACCTCATCGAGACAATCGAGTCATCAAACCAATTGCATGATCTCCAGATAATACCATAGGAAAGTGTATTATCAGATCTTGAAAAACAAATTTTTATTTGTCTGCACCTATTTCAATCTTCTGTTTACAAATTGTTTCAGATCATCAAACACTTATGATTCTTGGAAAGCATTTTCAAAAAATTGTACAGGCTATATATGTTATCATAGCCGTGACCCACCTAATTTCGTTTGCTTATATTAAAACACTTTTGTTGATAGAACAAAATTGTAATTTAGTATTAAGAGTTTCTTGAGACGAGCCTAAGCGGCTTACTAGAATAATAAATGCAAGGCTGACTTTTTACATTATACTTTGATACCTTTCCGGAACACAATCAGTAGTTCATATATTTCCGAGGTAGCTGAATTCATCAACCTCTTCAATAATGTTATCCTCGACTTTTTAATAGATCTGTGATTTACTCGTTTCGTAATAATTTAGTTAGGATTAGGAATACTTGGTTCTTAATACCCAGCAGTCGTTCTCCTTTATTTTGCATGCCACACCTCATCGAGACAATCGAGTCATCAATCCGATTGAATGAACCCTAGATAATACTATAGGAAAGTGTATTAACAGATCTTGAAAATTAATTTTTATTTGTTTCAACGAAAACGAAGGATTCGAAGGTATTTATTTACAGGAACTTGTATAGGGTGAATTGTATTGTAAAGACAGTGATAATAATACTAATAATAATAATAGGAATAGTAATTTAATATAATATTCGAAAAATAAGAAAGAAAGCAGTTTGAGAAAAAAGAATGAATTTAATAAATTTAAATTTGAAAATAATATTTTTGTTTTTGACCATTATTTTAAATTGCATAATTTTTGTTTTTTTTTTACACTATTTTGATTATCCCTCCACACCGTCTGCGTGGTATTTGTGCCTGTGCATGAGTATATAAAGAATGGAGAAAAAAATGAAACAGAAAGAAAGGAATTTTAACTTTGTTAACAACATATTGGTATTGGTAAATGGTCAAATACTTTTATTATGTATATAAGAAAATAGTTATTGTTAACTTGTTTCTATTTTTGTTTTTTTTTTTTTTTCAATATTAATATTTGCGCATGTACATAGAGTAAAAAATTATTAATAATGGTTTTATTGCTGTCTTTTGCAAATTGCAATATACATTTTTGTTTAAGCATATGATCATGTGATTGATTCCATTTTAAAATATTCTTTATTAGGTTACATTAATTGAAAATTTAATATAATATTATAGAAAAAGATTAGAAATACTCGTTAATTTAAATAGTAAGGCTATGTTTCCATTGGGTATGACAAACACTTTCATATGGTATGTGATTTATTTAAAATACGTATTTTAGATAAAAACATCTAACATACTTGTGGCTACTCGACATCTGACTCATATGACGTCGACTAGTCATAGGTATGTTAGATGTTTCCAACTAAAATACCTATTTTAAATTAATCATACGAATACCAATACGATCACCGTATTCAATTTATATTCAATTTCCAATCTTTGATAGAACCGATTTTTAAAATCGATTCACACGTTCAAAAGATATGGCAGATTTTACAATCACACAATTCACACAAAATTCAGCTACATCGAAAATATGCTAACTACTGATTGTGTTCTGCACAGGTATCAAAATATAATATAAAAATTCAACCTACCATTTATTATGCTCGTTAGCTTCTTGGGGTAGTCTCAAGAAACTCTTAATACTAAATTACAAATTTGTTCTATCAACAAAAGTGTTTTATTATAAGGAAACGAAATTTGATGGGTCACGGCTGTAATAACATATCTATAGTCTGTACAATTTTTTTGAAAATGTAAATGCTTTCGAAGAATCCTATTACGAAACGTGTTAAACGCTGATGTATTAAAAAATCGATTTTTAATTTCCAGCAGCAGTCGTCCTTTATTTTACATGTCAACACTCGCATGTGTCAGTATCATCAACATAAAAATTAGAATTCAAATTAGGAATTTTGTATTAAAAGCGATTAGAGACAAGCCCAAGTTAATAATGTTAAATGCAAGGCTAACCCTAATCCTACATCTTCTACTTTGACTTATTTTTGTTTTTGATCTTTATTTTAAAATCATTTCCATCATATCCGTTTTATTTTTAAAACACTATTTTTATTAACCAACCCCACTGTCTGTGTCGTATTTGTGCTTGTAAAAGCGTATGAAAGAATGGAGAAAAAATGAAACAGAAAGAAAGGAATTTTAACTTTGTTAACAACATATTGGTATTGGTAAATGGTAAAATACTTTTATTATGTATATAAGAAAAATGTTATTGTTAACTTGTTTCGATTTTTTGTTTTTTTTTATTATTAATATTTGCGCATGTACGTACATAGAGTAAAAAATTATTAATAATGGTTTTATTGCTGTCTTTTGCAAATTGCAATATACATTTTTGTTTAAGCATATGATCATGTGATTGATTCCATTTTAAAATATTCTTTATTAGATTACATTAATTTAAAATTTAATATAATATTATAGAAAAAGATTAGAAATACTCGTTAATTTAAATAGTAAGGCTATGTTTCCTTTGGGTATGACAAACACTTTCATATGGTGTGTGATTTATTTAAAATACGTATTTTAGATAAAAACATCTAACATACTTGTGGCTACTCGACATCTGACTCATATGACGTCGACTAGTCATAGGTATGTTAGATGTTTCCAACTAAAATACCTATTTTAAATTAATCATACGAATACCAATACGATCACCGTATTCAATTTATATTCAATTTCCAATCTTTGATAGAACCGATTTTTAAAATCGATTTACACGTTCAAAAGATATGGCAGATTTTACAATCACACAATTCACACAAAATTCAGCTACATCGAAAATATGCTAACTACTGATTGTGTTCTGCACAGGTATCAAAATATAATATAAAAATTCAACCTACCATTTATTATGCTCGTTAGCTTCTTGGGGTAGTCTCAAGAAACTCTTAATACTAAATTACAAATTTGTTCTATCAACAAAAGTGTTTTATTATAAGGAAACGAAATTTGATGGGTCACGGCTGTAATAACATATAATATCTATAGTCTGTACAATTTTTTTGAAAATGTAAATGCTTTCGAAGAATCCTATTACGAAACGGGTTAAACGCTGATGTATTAAAAAATCGATTTTTAATTTCCAGCAGCAGTCGTCCTTTATTTTACATGTCAACACTCGCATGTGTCAGTATCATCAACATAAAAATTAGAATTCAAATTAGGAATTTTGTATTAAAAGCGATTAGAGACAAGCCCAAGTTAATAATGTTAAATGCAAGGCTAACCCTAATCCTACATCTTCTACTTTGACTTATTTTTGTTTTTGATCTTTATTTTAAAATCATTTCCATCATATCCGTTTTATTTTTAAAACACTATTTTTATTAACCAACCCCACTGTCTGTGTCGTATTTGTGCTTGTAAAAGCGTATGAAAGAATGGTGAAAAAATGAAACAGAAAGAAAGGAATTTTAACTTTGTTAACAACATATTGGTATTGGTAAATGGAAAAATACTTTTTTATTATGTATATAAGAAAAATGTTATTGTTAACTTGTTTCGATTTTTTGCTTTTTTTTTTATTATTAATATTTGCGCATGTAAATAGAGTGAAAAATTATTAATAATGGTTTTATTGCTGTCTTTTGCAAATTGCAATATACATTTTTGTTTTTGCTTTTGCCTTCGTTGTCTATTTTTTCATCATTATACCTTGAAACGTGACCGTGCATCGTACGCTAATATTAGCCATTTTAATTTCTACCTGTATCAAATTTAATTTTCTTTCTGATAATTGTATAAATTAAAGTAAAAGTTTATAAAATCCTAATATATTTATTATTCCGCATAGTTTAACTTTTATCTATTATCATTTTATTAAATAAATTGCATTTGTAAAAGAGTTTTCTTTTTATTAAAAGAAGAAAATGTTAGTGTTTCATAAAATTTCATTCGTTACATAAATTTCGTTGTGGCTATTTTTTTTTGATGATGATAAGGTGAGTTTATATTTCAAATTGTTTTTTTTTTACTATATTATATTTTATATTCCTTTATTTTATTAAAATATTATAAGTTTAAGCATATGATCATGTGATTGATTTCATTTTAAACTATTCTTTATCGGTACACATTAATTTAAAATTTAATATAATACTATCGCAAAAGATTAGAGATACACGTTGATTTAAAAAGTGAGGCTATGTTTCCATTGGGTATGACAAACAAATTCATACGCGTATAATTAAATAGATGATAGATTTTTACATTCAAAATAAATCCGACGACTTATGACTATTGATTAATGGTGCAGAAATTGAAGTTAATTTTTAATTTGTTTAGATAATTTTGAATACGAATAAATATTTATATAAACAAAATAAAAGTCATACGTTTCTTGTGTGTTACCTTATGATTAAACAAAAATCACACAAAATTTCTAATTAAACTAACTTTTTTTATGGGCACGAAATAATAAGAGTTCACCCACGATCTACTGTGTCTTTGTTCTAAATTAAGTTTACAACTGAAAAAAATTAAGATATTTTAACATATTTTCTGAAATAATATTTATATTGAAAGAGTGGTTGAACGGAAAATAATTCTTATTACATTTCACGTATTATCTCCATAATATAGGTTTGATAATTTACAATCTTTGGAGCAGTGGCGAAGACTGAGAAGCAGTAGCATTCAGTTTTCAATATCCCTATATCGTTCTTATAACCTGGGTGAAATTAAACTAAATTATGAAAAAAAATTTGTTTGTTAACCGAATTAATTAAATTTTCCGGAAAATCGACTTTTATGAATTATCATCTTTTTCATTAACCGGGCCATAGTCTTAACGGATCTCCATTTTTGTATACAGAATTTCAAATTATATTCAATCACCAATCTTTCATAGAACAGATTTTTAAAATCGATTCACACATTCAAAATATATTACCGATTTTCCAATTGATTGCAGAGAAAATTTACAGAGAAATTTGTGGTACTGTATAAAGTGAACACCCACCAAAAATTTATACTGTACCATTATTTCATACAAAATTTCAATGACATCAAATGGAAAATCGGTCATAGGTTTTGAACGTGTAAATCGATTTAAAAAATCTTTTCTATTCTTTGCAATTTTTTATACAATACTGGCAATCAGTTAAAAATATGCGGTATTTATGAGACATTCATTAATACAGTCAACTGAACTAACTTTTCATATCCACTATAGAGTCACTGAATGCTTAACAATTATTTCTTAACATAATTTTTATAACAAAATATTAACATTGTACAAGTTTCTGTCATTTTGTGTATATATTTTTGTAACTAAATATTTTAAAAACAAGAAAATTCACTTTTTTTTTATTTAACTTAACATTTCAGTCTCATTTATTTAAAACGTTTAATTTAAATTAAAAGATTTTATACTATACCTCATTATAAAGATTTTCTTTAAATTGTTTTATATTTTGACAGTTTGGAAATTTTCCAGTTGCTCCACTTATGACAACACTATCACCAAAATTTACTTGTTTATTTGAATACATATTAACAAAAAATGTTTACTATTATTATATTATTATTGAGTTTATTATAAATATAACTTTAAAAACCACGTAATTTTATAACTTTTAACATTTTTGTTAAATATTCAAAATTTCAATTCAATACTTTCGCAGAGTTCTGTAATAGCTAACACTTTAAAATTATATTCTCAAATGTTCTTCGTTTTATATATATGGCAACAGAAAAACTATAAAATAATAATAAATTAATCAAGTAAACAATAAATTATTCATAAACTATTAATATTATTTATAGTGTTATTAAATAGGGTATATTTGGGCACAAATCAATCATAAACTATCTACGTGTCTATTGAATGTTATGTAAATTGTGAATTGAGAAAGGATATTTACGCATGTATTTACCGATAGTTTACAGTCATTTCTCATCCTTACTTACTTGCTTACTACTTACTGCATGGCGTTATAACACAGGTGCGGTTTTAGCCTTCTCCATCACGCTTTTCCAACCTAACCTATCCGCAGTCAATGTCTTCCAATCCCGAATTTCTAGGATCTTTATATCACAGTTTACTGCATCTAGCAATTTCTCATCCAATGTGGGTAAAATAAGATGCGATAAAATAACGAACTGTAAACAGTTTAAACTATTTCTTGGGCGCTCAAAAAATACGAACAAAGGTTTTCAAGTTGATGCTTGAAATAATCCGAAATAATCTTATTGACTAAATTGATTATATAGTTCCATATATTGTATATTAATTATGTTAGTCATATATAGATAACAACAAAAAGTTGGCAATTTTAACAAAACAACTGATACCTCAACCTTTCCCTATATTTTTATAAATTATATATATCAACATAAATATTTATGTATGCAAATTATGTAATTAATTCTAATTATAAATTATATAAATTAATTTTTATGGCATTAAACATTTTATTCGCAGTTATTACGAATTAATTAAAAATTGTTTAATAATATAATACAATAGAAAATAGTTAACTAAATTTCATAAATAGAAAATTCAATGCGTTTAAATTAGGTTACTAATTTTAGGTTCTTATATCAGAACTACTATACATTAGAAATGTGTATACAATGTTTGAAATACTTTAGTTATGGACAGGAAAATCCTACATACATTTGAATAGTTAGATGTATCCGCATCATCTTATATTTTAAAATATTATAAATGACTAATTACGAAACAGCATCCCAAATCGAACCACCCTGTTACATATGTCTATTTGTATAATATAGAGATATATTGTATGCTATAATATGGAACAATAAGATATGAGAAATTCTCTTGGGAATAGTTCTAATACAAAAATGCTCAGCGTTTAATCCGTTTCGTAATAATTTAGTTTCGATCTTAATACACAGCAGCAGTCATCCTACTTTATTTTACACGTTACCCATTCTCGTATATGTCAGCATTATCAAGAAAATCAAGTAGTTATCAAGTAGATTTAATGATCCCTAGGTAATACCATCACGGGAAAGTGTATTGATAGATTTTTAATATCAATTTTAATTTATTTTAAATCTCTTTCAAATCTCATTCAAATCTCATATTTACCAATTGTTTCAGCCCATTAAACACGAATGATTTTTCGATATCATTTACATTTTCAAAAACTTGAGTTGACTATATATTTTATCACAGCCGTGACCCATCAAATTTCGTTTGCTTATAATAACACACTTGTTAATATACAATAAAAAACTTGCAATTTTGTATTAAGATTTAAGAGGCTATGTGTAGCTTAATAAATGTAAATCGGGCTTTCCATATTCTACTTTAATCCCTTTGCTGGTTACAATCAGTAGTTAGCATAATACAGAGGTAGCAAAACTCTTCAGCCTCGTCAAAAAAAAAACTCAGCAACAGTTCTCCTTTATTTAACAAGTCGCTCCTCGTATGTGTCAGAATCTTAAAGAAAATCGAGTCATCAAGTTGATTGAATGATCGCTAGGTAATACCACGGGACAGTGTATTGACAAATTTTGAATATCAATTTTTATTAGTTTGCCACTCGTTCAAATCTTTTCGTTACCAATTGTTTCATCGAAAACGAAGAATTCTTGGAAAGTATTTATTTATACAAAATCTTGTATAAACTAGATTTTATTGTGCAGATGTGACACACCAAGCGACACGCACACGGATAATAAAACACTTTTAATGTTAGAATAAAAAATTTGCGATTTTGTATTAAACGCTATTTGAGATATGCCCAAGATGTTATCTAATCATTATGAGTTCAAGGCTAACCCTACATATTCTATACCTTAACCTGTTTTTGTTTTTGACCTTTATTTTAAAATGCATAATTTTTATTTTTTATTACAACACTATTTTTATTATCCAACCCCACCGTCTGCGTGGTATTTGTGCCTGTGCATGAGTATATAAAGAATGGTGCAAAAATGAAACAGAAAGAAAGGAATTTTAACTTTGTTAACAACATATTGGTATTGGTAAATGGTCAAATACTTTTATTATGTATATAAGAAAAATGTTATTGCTAACTTGTTTCGATTTTTTGTTTTTTTTTTATTATTAATATTTGCGCATGTAAATAGAGTAAAAAATTATTAATAATGGTTTTATTGCTGTCTTTTGCAAATTGCAATATACATTTTTGATTTTGCTTTTTCCTTCGTTGTCTTTTTTTTCATCATTATACTGTAAACCGTGGCCGTGCATCGTACATTAATATTAGCCATTTTGATTTCTACCTGTATTAAGTTTAATTTTCTTTTTGATAATTGTATAAATTAAAGTAAAACTTTATAAAATCAAAATTTATTTATTATTACACAAACTTTAACTTGTAATTATTATTATTTTATTAAATAATTTGCATTTGTAAAAGGGTTTTCTTTTTATTAAAATAAGAACATGTTAGTGTTTCATAAAATTTCATTCGTTATATAAATTTCGTTGTGGCTATTTTTTTTGATGATGATGAGGTGAGTTTGTATTTTAAATTGTTTTTTTTTTACTATATTATATTTTATATTCTTTTATTTTATTAAAATATTATAAGTTTAAGCATATGATCATGTGATTGATTTCATTTTAAAATATTCCTTATCAGAACACATTAATTTAAAATTTAATATATTGTAATACTATAGAAAAAGATTAGAGATACTCGTGAATTTAAAAAGTAAGGCTATGTTTCCATTGGGTATTACAAATACATTAATATGGCGTGTGATTAGTTTAAAATACATATTTTAGATAAAAACATCTAACATACTTGTGGCTACTCGACGTATGGCTCATATAAGTCATAGGTATGTTAGATGTTTCCATCTAAAATACGTATTTTAAACTAATCATACGCGTACGAATGTGATTGTCATATCCAATGGAAATATAGCCTAAAACTTCTGATATATTAAATAATGGTAGGAGAAAAGGATAAACTAGAGTCAGATCCGATATTGATGGTATAAATAAATGAACAAGCCTTACGTCTTTATTTCTTTCTATTGTTGCTGTTGTTGTTCTTGGTGAATATTCTTTATGGTATTAATAAATAAATAGTTTTATTTGTGTGGCGCGGACATGTAATTTATTTCATCTCTTCAAATTTGCATTAAGTAATTTTTTTTTTTGTTTGAGGTTTATTTTTTTTTTTTTGCTATACTTATCTTTCAATTCCTTGCGGAATGATGCTGTTAGTTGAGCTCTTCAATATAAGGCGTTTGTTGCATATAATTTTACCAGCTGATGAAATTGTTATTGCGTTTTATGGTGCGGTTTCCATCAGATCGTGGACTGTTGTGTTGTTTCAGTTTGTGTGCGGTGATGAACCGACGTACATACAATTAAAATATATTGATAGCCTCATTTTAAAAGCAATAAAATATAATTTATTACTTAATATTGAAGAAGCTACAGTTATAGCTGTTATAATCATTAATTTAATTTAACATTAAATAATAAATGTGTTCATAATAAAAAAATAATGAATCAAAATTAACCCAAAAGATTCAAATGGAATAGAATTATTAATTATTAATTTTTAATTTGTGATAAATTATGTTGCAATTTCAATAAATGTCTGGTAAAGGTAATATGTGATGATCCTAAGGCAATGTTATTGAAACTGCGACAAATGATTAAACAATAAGGTTCACAAAAGCCAATAGACATTTCACCAAAATTAGTTTTAATCATTTAAAATCTTAGTATGATTCCGATTATTGAAATTTATATAGTGTTGTATATATTGAGCCATGTACAAATTTCCAAATACTAAATATATACAGATAGTTTACACATTTAATATATTATAGTAAGATTCACCATATAAAAGCATTGAAGTCGAACAATTGAAAAACAGTTGAAAGACATAATTAAGCGTGTACAAGGGACAATTATTACATTTCCCATTTGTTACCGATACACATCAACAGTCAATTTTATCATGGGAGAACTAAAATTAATCAATTGATATTTCTGCAAGTTTAAAGTTATTTTATTTATACCGAAATTAGTATTTACCGAAAATATAACAGAATCATCCACGAATAAATTATAGTTTATTGGACAATTCCAGTCCGAGTATATCATTTATATAAATTAAGAATAGGCGAATAAGAACACTGCCCTGTCGAACACCAATTTTTGTACCAAGAATTTGAACTTCACACCATTCGCCCAAACATATTGTTTTTTATTAAAAAGATAATCACGTTTGCGCCTCTTTCAAATATTCCATTTACCAATTGTTTCAGACCATCAAACACGAAGGATTCTTCAAAAACATTAACATTAGCAAAAACTTGAGCAGGCTATATATGTTATCACAGCCGTGACCCACCAAATTTCGTTTGCGTATAATAAAACACTTGATAAGATAGAATAAAAAACTTGCAATTTTGTATTAAGATTTAAGATCCTTTGATCCTTTTGCGGGATACAATCAGTATTTAGCATAATACAGAGGTAGCCGAACTCATCAGCCTCTTTAATACTGCTATCATAATTTTTTAATGAATCTACATTTAATCCGTTTCGTAGCAATTAAATTTTGGACACTTTGATCTTAAAACCCAGCAGTAGTTCTAGAAAAGTGTACTGTCAGCTTTTGAATATCAATTTTAATTAGTTTGCGTCTCGTTCAAATCTTTTCCTTACCAATTGTAATAATAATAATTATAATAATAATAATAATAATAATTTAATATAATATTCGAAAATTAAGAAAGAAATCAGTTTGAAAAATAATGAATTTTACAAAAATTATGTTTTTGTTTTTGACCATTATTTTAAAATGCATAATTTTTGTTTTTTATTACAACACTATTTTTATTATCCAACCCCACCGTCTGCGTGGTATTTGTGCCTGTGCATGAGTATATAAAGAATGGTGCAAAAATGAAACAGAAAGAAAGGAATTTTAACTTTGTTAACAACATATTGGTATTGGTAAATGGCAAAATACTTTTTTATTATCTATATAAGAAAAATGTTATTGTTAACTTGTTTCGATTTTTTGTTTTTTTTTTATTATTAATATTTGCGCATGTAAATAGAGTATAAAATTATTAATAATGGTTTTATTGCTGTCTTTTGCAAATATACATTTTTGTTTTTGCTTTTGCCTTCGTTGTCTATTTTTTCATCATTATACTGTGAACCGTGACCGTGCATCGTACGTTAATATTAGCCATTTTGGTTTCTACCTGTATCAAATTTAATTTTCTTTTTGATAATTGTATAAATTAAAGTAAAAGTTTATAGAATCATAATTTAATTATTATTCCACAAAGTTTAACTTTTAACTATTATCATTTTATTAAATAAATTGCATTTGTAAAAGGGTTTTCTTTTTATTAAAAGAAGAAAATGTTAGTGTTTGATAAAATTTCATTAGTTACATAAATTTCGTTGTGGCTATTTTTTTTGATGATGATAAGGTGAGTTTGTATTGCGTTTTGTTGTTTTCTTTACTATATTATATTTTATATTCCATTTATGAAAATATTATTAGTTTAAGCATATGATCATGTGATTGATTTCATTTTAAACTATTCTTTATCAGAACACATTAATTTAAAATTTAATATAACAATATAGAAAAAGATTAGAAATACTCGTAGATTTAATTTAAAGTAAATTCTTATGATATATAAAATAATGGTTACATAACAGGATAAACTACAGTCAGGTCACCTATTATCCGGTATTGGTGGTATGAATAAATAAACACACTGATGTCTTTACTTCTTTTATTCTTTCTATTGTTGTTGTTCGTGGTGAATATTCTTTATTAATATTTAGCCTTATGTTTGTGTCACTTACGTATAATTTATTTCATCCCTTTATACGGGAGGCGTAATGGGCTAAGTTTGGCGGCTCGATTAATAATTACGGCGCAATCTTGGAACCAACTGACACACATAGAACTATAAAAATTAAAAAATAAAAATACCGCCATAGCACAAATTGTTAGTTATTTATTTTTTATTATTTAACAGCAATAACGTAAATAAATTAAACAAAACAAAAATACACACACAAATATATGTACTATAATAATATATTCTACTGTCTTCCCGAAGCAATATATTCTTTAAATTGTCTATCGGATTCAATATTAGGATCCAATTCATTTATTAATTGTGGTAACATTTCATTTTCCAGCATTGTTGTATGGTTTCCTTCAATGAATTTTATATTAATCGGGCCTTCTGTATATCTTGATAGTTCATAGTCTTCATCGATTTCGGCCACCCCAACTTCCGTTGGTCGAATTAATGTAACTGATGTCTTAATTTTTTTAATATTATCCGTATCCAAATTTAACATAATGTTTAGACGATTAAATAATGTCGGTATCATAATTTCCAAATACCGTACCGGATATTTATTTTGTGATTTACCAAAATCAATTAATTTTGTTATTTTTTCTTCATCCGTTTTTAAGCCACCAACTTTAGCAAATATTTCCGCTCCATTTTCCCGTGGATACACATAATTAATAATAATTTTTAAAATTGCCGAATTTTGATTTGGTTCATTTGTATTTTCAGTTGTAATTTTCGCTAATTTCTTTACGAACGCCGGCGAACCATCAATAAATATAACATGACCCTTCATACCAAGTTCTTCTAATTGTCTTACAATTTCCAATGTTATAATTGATCCAAATGAATAACCAACCAAATAGAAAAATTCCATTTGCTCGAATGATGTTTTTACATACTGAAAAATAAAATAAAATAAATAAACGACTATATAAAAAAAGGAGAGGCTGCCATTTTAGCCATAGCATTTTTTGATGTTATAAACTATTTATTAAGAAAACAGCACGTTTTTTAACATTGTTCATCGTTAGGATATGTAGGGGAGAGGTCGTGGGAATTGAGGAATGTAGAATAATTATGAAATATCTTCTTTTCTAGTATAATTCATATCGAAAGGACTTATAGGAAATTGTGCCTTCAATTATAATACCACACAACCACAGAGTTACATAACCCAAAAAATAAAAAAATAATATACTTACATCAACTAAAGCTTCTACCATATCGGAAACATTTTTTTTGTCATAAACACTGGTCAATTGCAGTACAAATCCCGGTAAATTGATAGATGCTGCAATTTGATTCCACAATAAACCGGCGACACCTTCAATGCCGGGTACAAATATTACAGAAGAAATAAATTTATCGAAATTGTTAAGTGTTTTTAAACGAATTAAAGGTGTTGTGCTCATCTCATCGGTCCACAAATTTTTATGTAATATATTTAATCCAACAGTTTTATCTTCATTTGCTAATTTTAATTTAACATTATCGAAACCACATGCTTCACGTTCTTCTTGTAATTCTTTTAAACGCGAAAACGTAATGGATCGTAACTCTTGTGGCGATAGGAAAATTTCAAATTCTCTTTCTAAAGTTTGTTTTATTTCAACGGCAATCAGTGAATCCATGCCGACATCGGCTAATGTAGCTGTTACCGAAATTGAATTAGCATCACGTATACCAATTATATTTAATATACAATCGATAAGCTTAAGTTCATCGCCGGTGCCTTCACGTTTTGCGGCTACCACCATACTGGCCACAATTGGATCTGGAACAGTTAATAATGCATCTAATTCTTGTAAGCATGATGAAATCGGTTGTTGTAATGTGCCACCAATTTCAATATCAGCTTTATCTTCAGACATGTCAGCCACTAAACCAACATCACCAATAGCACCCCATTGTATTCCTTTACCGGGTAATCCTTCGGCAACACGTTGTTCAATAATACGTTCCATCACTGAATTTGCCATTGCATAATTTGATTGGGCGGCATTACCACGACCACACACAAAACTTGAAAATATAACAAAATATTTTAAATGTGGACATAATTTACGTGACAGTTTATCAAAATGTTTAGTTGCAACTGCCTTTGGTGCCATACACTCTGTATATTTTTGAATCGTTTGATTTTCCAATAAACCATCGCGAAGCACCATTGCCAAATTAAATATACCACCAACTTGTCCATGTTTAAGTGCTTCTTTCAACAAATCTTCACATCCTTGACGTGTTGTTATATCCGCTGTATTAATAATTACTTTGGTTCCATACGATTCCCACATTCTACAAAGAAATTGATTTGTTACATTTATGTTAAATAGCAAAACCAAAAAATTTGTTTATATTTACTTGATTCTAAATGTTTGATAGGTTTTACTGACACCCGTTCTAGAACTAAGTACTATTTTTCGTACACCTCTAATTACCATCCAATCGGCTAATTCTAAACCAAAACCGCCTAAGCCACCCGGCATTACGTACACTAAATCCGGATCAAAATATGGTCTTGGCACCACTTTAATTGGTACTGTCCATTCATCGTATGGATTTTCACGCAGTTTTATAACAACTTTGCCAACATGTTTACCGGCTCCCAAATATCGATATGCCTTTTCTAATTCATCCACTTGGAAAACGGTTGAATGTAATGGTTGTATGATACCAGCATGTAAATCTTTGGCCACCATTGTTGCTATCATAATACGTTCTTCAGCGGTAGCCTTAAACAAATTGTCTACCATTACGGTACGGAATGAAATTTCTTTTAAAAATGAACCTAATCCAATTTTTGTATCATTGGCTAAATCAAATTTTCCAATTTCTAAAAATATTCCACCAAAACCAAGGCAACGAATTGATGCATGTAATTTATCTTCGGCCAATGAATTCAATACGTAATCAACACCACGACCTTTTGTACGTAACTTAATCATTGTTTCAAACGAACAATCTCTGGAGTTACCAATGTTAATTTCTGAAAAATGTAAAAAAAAAATGTTTTTTATTCATTTTCATTTTGTTTTTGAAGTAGGACAGATGGACTAACCTCTCTTCAGAGATATAACCTCATAAGGATCTAACTTTAAGCGTTCTAAAAGCATTCAGTGTCTATAATCTCTTTTAATATAAATAAGAGATTTAGGTATGAATTTTAATCATTAAAATTGTTTAACTATGTTTTTTTAACATTGAAATTAAATACTTATGGTCTCTAATTGCAATCCTTATACACACTGAGAGCTTACATAATGTTAAGACTTTATTTACTATTAACTATTATGTATGTGAACAAATAATATAATTAAATTATACCTTTTAATTGTGGAAATGCATCCATAATAAATTTTTTCTTTTGTTGTGTCGAAACTGTTGTATAAACTTCCATTCCATAGGCTAATGCCACCCTAATTGCAGCCAATCCAACGCCACCGCTTCCCGCATGAATTAAAATTGATCTTCCTTTTGAAATCGGTTTATAAAGGAAAAATGCTGAATAAACGGTTAAATATACAATTGGACATGTAGCAGCCTCTCGTAGTGTCCACGTATCCGGTACAACCCATGTTAAATTATCAAATTGAACAACTTGATTAGCCATAGCACCCGATACAGTTGTTCCCATAATACGTTCACCTTTTTTATTGACACCAGAAAATTCCATACCCAAAACACATTCATGATCTAAACGATTTGGTCCCAATACCTCAACTCCCAATCGACCCGAAGCCAACATAATATCACGAAAATTTAACGATGCATATTGAATATTAATAATATCATTACGTCGCGTTGCATTAATTGATCCCTCCAACCAACACAATGATGTTAAATCACCGCGTTGAAGAACATTTGCATAACAATGATCACGTCTTGGTTTTTCTTCAATAATTTGTGTTAATCGAAGATGTCTATATGTACCCCATTTACCCTAAAAAATTTGGAAAGCATGTGATGTAATTATTTGATTCAAATAATCAATTATAATAAATACTTACATTTCGATATATATTAAAAGTCATACCCAAATTTAATTGATTCTTATAAAATGTATTATCTAAATTAAATGCTGGCGCCGTTTCATCATCGATGAAAACACATCGCAAACGATTACCATTCGGTTCTTTATGGATAGCGTTTACTAAACCAACAATTCCCGAATATGGTTCTTTTTCAGCCACTGCAATAGCCGGACCATTACTAATTGCTGTTTTTAATTTTTCTAACCATGTATATTCGGTGTCTGTAGACGATATATAAACGATGGCTGGTGTTGTTCCACTAGCCGTAGATTTTAAAGTAATTCGTTGGAACAATATAAAATATTCTAATTCAGTTGGTGTAACAATAATCGTTTGGAATCCATTTGGTGGAACAATATTTTTAATTGAAGTGTCCAACGGTTCACGTGATAATAAATATGCATTTTCGGTCATACTACTTTTACATTCTGCAACAAAGTCTAAACGTGACAAACAATTTCCGGCAATAATAAATGTACAATTTGTTTGTGTTGATAATTTTCCATCTTCAACATGTACCTTTACCAATGATAAATCTTGTGGTGTCAATAACATAAGTTCATATGTGATTAAAGGTAATTCAGATATAGATTCTTGGAAATATTGTATAATTGGTTCATTATTATCCACATCAATTTCAATACATTTCATTTTTAATATTGGGTTATTTTCCAATGCAATTTGAACACTTACACGTACCGCATCTAATTTACTTAAATGTGGTGTTGGTAAATTCGGTATAAATTTATAAGTTTCTAGTACTGGATAACCAGCCGGTTTACGTCTGCCCACTGAATTTGCACTCATATCGACAATTTCAATACCACCACATTTTAATATTCCCAATTCAGGACACACCTGCACTTCAAAACATTTCGTTTCCGGATCAAGTCTCATTGATTCACGCATATGTTCTTTTGTATTGATTATTATTTTTTGTATTCTTGTTGGCAATATTAACGAACGTGAATCTTTACCAATGATACTAATTTGTAATAGACAATCTAAAAATGATACCCAATTATTGTCCCATTGAACTTTACCATACAGTCCATCACCACGTGCATGATATACAGATCTGAATGCATCACTGTATTGATAACCACGCAGACGAAGTTCTTTATAGAAATCTTTTTGGTCCAACATTGGATAATCGGATTGCGTGAGAAATGGTAATTCTGTAAGTTCGGCTGTTTCTTCTAATTCCGCTATATAACCGGTAACAATCGGTACATGAGCTTCAGAAATTTCAAATCGTCCTGTACCACTATGTATCATTATTTTAAAACTAATCAGTTCTTCTTTTGACATTGTTGTTGCACGTAGAAATCGTAAATCTTCAAAATGAACGTTGGTGTCGAAGAAAAATTTACCATTAATTGTTGCTAAAGTTTCCCATACTAAATATAAATAACCAGTCGCCGGAAATAGCACTCTTCCTGTAATGTAAGATAATAAAATGGTTTTATTATATAATAATTTATATTTTATAACAAAAAAATACGAATCGGTATAATTAATAAAATGTACTTTTAATTGTACATTCCTGAAACATTGCGCGGTAGCCAGAGAATAAGTTGGTGGATCAGATTGAAAAGCTGACTGATCTTTTGGTCAATTGGTAAGCTATATGGTGAGAGAGTTCAAAATACAATTATGCAGTTATTATTGATTTTTAAAGATCAAGGACTTAAAATGTCCTTTATGCTTAAAATATTAATTCCACTCAAATTTCAATTGATTTTTTGTACATGTGATTTAATATTATTTATTAACTTACCGTCAATTGTGTGACCAGCAATAAATTCATAATCTTTATCATTTAACGCAACTTCAACCAATCGTTCGCCACTTTTACTACTACCTTTAAATTCAAAAGTTGTAACAAAATACTCTTCAGCATGATCCCATCGAACTAAATGTCCAATTTTTGGTGTACCTCTTGATACTGGAAATTCAACTGGTGGGAAAATTCGTTCAATTGGAATAGTTAATCCAGTTACAAAAAGTCTAATGCAGAAGAAAAAAGAAGATATGTATTTATTACAATACATTTCATTGTGAATGGAATTTATATGTATCTACTCACTTTCCCAATGCATTTAAGAAATATGATACATTATCTTTATTTCCACGTTGTGTTAAACCAAAGTGAATAGCTTTTGGCATTGATTTTTTTATAATTGCTTGAAGTAATCCATGCGGAGCAATTTCAATGGTAAGTGCATTTGAAGGTAAAATAGCTGCTGTCTCTTCAAATAATACAGAACTTAATAAATTATTTACATGATATTCGGCTGAACTGTATTGACTTTCTTCAAATTCCCAACGATTTTTCGGAAAACTGGAACTAAACCATTTCGGTGATCGTTTTTTAGCAACGGGAACAACTTTTTGTAATCGTTCCAATAATTTTGGTCCCATATCGGCAATATATCTTGAATGATATGCAATATTTGAGCATGGTACCGATTTAGCAAATATTCCCTGTTCCTTCAGTTCGGCAACATATTTTTCAATGTCCTCTTCGGGACCCGATATCGTTGAAGATTCCAAAGAATTATGACACGCAATGTCAATGGTGGGTGGTACCATTGTTCGTAATTTTTTAAATCCTAAGCCAACTGCAGCCATTGAACCACGTATTACATTTGTTTCAATGCTAGCCATTCCTCTTGAATACGCTGCCAATACCATTTGTTCAGCCGTAAAACATCCATCAGCATAAGCACATCCCAGTTCACCAACCGAATGTCCTATATATATTTCAGCGTCCATGTTTAATGTTCTTAATATATCAACGATGGCCACTTGAATGGATGCAATACCCACAAATGAATGTACAATATTATCAAATGTTTTTGGATCCGGTGATGTTATAATATCCATTAAATTTACACCAAATGGTTCTAAAATATTATGACATTTTTGTATGGATTCACGGAATAAAGGAATCTGTAATAATGATGTTCCCATTTCGGGCCATTGAGAACCCATACCACTAAATACCCATACAATTGGCCGTTTCAGACCGGTATAATGTTGTACCTCTTTTGTAACACATACTGCATTACCCTCCGGATTATGTGTGTACAATCCATATCCTCTGAATATATAACCGGGAATTTCTTCTGCTTGTGTATTATGTATCAGCGCTACATATTCAACGTCTAATGGACGTCTTTCCAAAGAATTAAAAAATACTTCCATTCCTTCTTCGGTACGACCCGACCAAGTTATTAAACGTGGAAGTTTATCATCGGGTGCACCATTATTTTTTTTCTCTTTTGCATTTCTTCGTAACAAACAATGTGCATTGCCACCGCCAAAACCAAATGAGCTAATGGCCACCAAATCACCTTCAAGTTTTGTCGGTTCTAAACATACTTTCAATCGATTTTCCATTAAAGATGGAATTTCTTGTCGCAATGATGTAAAATTTATGTTCGGTGGAATGAAACCTCGTTCAAATGCTAGTAAAATTTTTGTAATTGAAACAACACCTGATGCTGATTCAGAATGTCCCATATTTGATTTAACCGAACCAATTAACAATGGTGTTTTTCTATTCGTACAAAATGTTTTATCAATTGCCATACATTCAACGGGATCACCAACATTTGTACCGGTACCATGTGCTTCAATATAGGAAATATCCGTTGGTGGTATACCAACTTCATCATAAAATTCTGTAAACAATTTATTTTGCATATCAACCGATGGGAATGTTATGCCTTCTTGTTTATATCCATCACAATTAATTTTTGAATACAATAATGTTCCATAAACACGTTTAGCATTTTTTGCTTTCTGCAAGAATACGACAGAAATTGCCTCTGAACGAACATATCCTAGGGCATCTTTAGTAAATGGTTTGCAGTAACCATTCGGCGATAGTGCACCTAATCTATAGTATAATAAAAAAACACATACGAAATTAATATGCGTTTTTTGTTTCTTTTTTCAAAAAATACATAATCATTTGATCGGAAACATATATATTACCTGGCAAATTGAAGTGTAATATAAGGATGTATTATAAGATTTGCACCACCCACAATTGCACCATCACATTCACCATTACGTATGGCAGAAAATGCACAATCAAGTGCCGTCATTGAACTACTGCATGCGGTGTCAACGAGAAATGATGGACCCTGAATACCTAATGAATATGAAACACGATTGGCCAACATGGCACGGCTACATCTGAAATTCAAATAATAAAATATTATTAGCAAACAATATTATTATTATTTAGAGAAAATTATGCGTTTGTTCAATATATTATAATTACCCGGTAATACCAAAACCACCCGAAGAAATTTTTTCATAAAACCATGTTTTTTCTGATTCTGAAAAACATGCAGCCATAAAACATCCAGTTCGTGTCCCATTTAATGAACGTGGATTTATGCCAGCATCCAATACAGCCTCATACGAACTTTCAATTAACATTCGACACTGTGGATCCATTGTATGGGCCTGCTTAAAATGTACACCGAAAAATGTGGCATCAAATTTTTCTAAACCTTCAATTTTTCCCATACGTCTTGGAATTTCATAATTAAAATGACGCCAACGTTTTTCTTCTTCATCGACCATATCAATCTATGAAAATTATTTTTTAATTTAAATTGAAAATTTTGTATTTGTATTTAAGAGGTACACTTTTATTAAGAATATGTCACTCTAGATAAAATCGATTACAAATCACACTGATTCAAATTGAAATGTAATTGTTTTCGATGATAATCATCTGCAGCAAAACATTGGCTATGTGTTATGGCTCGTGATTCATACTACAGTATACGTTTAGAATCGCACAGGGTCAGCTCATTCTAATTCTTCTTTTATCGTAAATAGTTAGATGAAACGATTTTCACAACTTCCTATTACAGGTTGTGTGTACTGATGAATTCATTTTTCTTGTATATTGTAAACGAAAAGTTTCATCTGAAGTTTATTTCGGTATCCCTAATTGAAAGTATATGTAACTTACTGTAAATGCGATGGTAACTAAAGAAAATTAATGTGAAACCGAATTTGTAGACAATAAAATTCTTAATTTAGCTGTGGCATACACTTTTTGTATCACTTAACTAAATTTCAAGTATAATTGAACAATAAATAACTTTTTCGGTTCAATGGATTATTGTATTCATAGCTGCCGACATATATTACAGGCTTTTCAAATGATTTTTTAACTCTATATTAAAAGTTTATAGCTACTTAGAATATTTATAGGTTCACAATAATTCTTTTATTTCCTCAAAAATATATATCCCATCCGATAATTTATTATTAGAATTTATAAATAAAACTATTATTTTCATTTCATTCAAAAATATTTCGATAAAATATGATGAAAAAATTAAAATACAATTTATTAATCCATTTTCCAACTTACTTTATTATAAAGATTATATTCAAATACTTCAACATTTTCGGAATTTGGGTATTTCCCAGCCATTCCAGATATTACAATTTCATCGTCAGGTGATTCGGCATGTGTACGACATAATAATTTCGGTACAAATTCTATTGATGATGCATTCGGTGCTGTTGGTGGCATTTTGAAAAAGTGCGTTTTCTTTCTTTCGGTTTTTTTTTGTTGGTATTTCTATTATATCAATGAACTTTTAAAACAAAACTGAATACAAACAAAATAATTACAATCAAAGCGGCGGTCTTTATTTTATGTTTACAATTTATTGTCGATATTGTGTCTTATGTTAAATTTTCCATGTAATGAAAATTCAACAAATTAAATTAGTTTGAATATATAGAACAAAAATTATTTCACATTTAACAAAAATTATGTATTGGAAAAAAAAAAAAAAAACCAAAAACAACGAATACAATTGAATACAATTCGGATATGACTAGCAACAGCACTAAATCGGATTTAATTATTTGTCTTCCTTTTATAACCATTGGCCATATTGTTAACAGATTTACATTAATTACAATACAATTAGCTATTATATAAACGTATTTTATTATTCTAAATAATCAATTCGAATAACGCAAGAACTAAATAACATTAAAAGAAAATATGTAGCAGACGATGGCGTTAAAATGGGTTGTCGCTTATTTTTTTTTTTGCCTTATATTTTTATTTTTACTGCCCATAATAGTGACAAAATTAGGTTCAATTTTATTGCATTAATAACCCTTCGATTTTTATGGATAAAATTTAGGAAGTAATTTATCTCTGAAATAATATTATATTTCTACTAATTGTTTGCGCTTTGAAATGAATATAATATGGATTTTTGATGCGTATTTTCTTGTAAAATTTTTATATTTAGGCTAAAATGAATTGTTTTTTTTGTTATGGGATAACATTTTATGACTACAGAATAGTATTTTTTTTATTGATAGCCCGGCCAGACCAATTGACAAAAATTTATGCTCCGCTCACAAACAAACACATTGAGCAAACTTTGTATTTTGTGTGACTTTGACACATTATACACATTAATTTCTAGAGTAGGATATTCGATGGTTCATTGTAATCGACGTTCCTCTATGCGTATTTATTTAATTATATTTTTTTTTTCCGATTTGTATTTGTGTGCGTTGTGTTGTGATTGGTAGAAGGAGAATGAAAAATTTACAAAATTTTGATTTTATAGATTATAAATTATCATAAACGTATATAAGTAAAACCATTTGTTGACCTCTTAAGCATTTTTGCCAATCTATTTTACAAATATACGCGCAAACTTTTTCATATTATTATAATAAATTTTATTATTTATTTATATGTTGTTTTTCACAGAAATAAAAAAAAAACTAAAATTTATAATAAAATATAAATTGATATTTTTAGAAACTTTGAAACAAAACACATAAAATTTATGGCCAATTTAATTTTAAATTAATTTACATTTGGTTGAACTTGACAGTACTTATATTGATATATAGTTTTAAAAATAGTCGTTTATGTATCAAAAATAAAAAAAGAAATTCATTCCAATAAATGCTCATCGATCATTTGGAAGCCAAACATTTTGATTGAACATATCATTTAACAAAATTTTAATTTACACACAAATTCGAATTATTTGCTTGCGGTCAAAACATTTTCTGCATACAAAAATATATTTCTCCGTGCAGAAAGGAAAACGTGACCGCGATCTGTATATGCTTTGATAATGATGATATAATCAACACGATCATATATTTCATTAACTTGTCAATTTGGTATTGGTTGTCCATACGATAATGTTTTAAATTAGCTAGTGTTTGTTAAATTTCATGAATTGATTATGCACCACTATAAATAACAGTAGAATTAGTACCACTTCCAGTTTTTGGTTTAAACAATAACTTCATAATCTTCATCAAAAGAAATATTTATAAATAATATTTAATTAATTTTTTAACTTCGTATACATTCGAAATGTTTTTCCAACTAATTTATTTGTTAATGTTATTTGTTGACCTAAAAACAGTGAGATTTAACACCTTTCGCCGGACTATTATTAAGTTAATACATGCTAGGTTGGAGTATAGTGCATCTTTCCATTCGATTGTGATATGTTTAATGGGAATGTCAATGTACGTTGTAAAACGTTGTCCATTAACACAATAAGTGAATAAGATATAATGTACAATGGAAAGGGATATAATTGTAAAGTATCGGCTGCAATAACCGAAATTTATTTGACCAATTTTTCAATATTTTTATATTGGAATTTTTCAACTGACTTACTCTTGCGAAACGGTTTTGAACGCAATGTTCAGAGATTATATCAATAATATAATAAAATATATATACTCATTTAAAAGTTAATTCAATTGGCAGCAACAGGGAATAGTATAATCTATGCAGATATTACTTAGTATATTAATGGGTCAAACATTGTATTCCTTATGTGAGATTAAAGTGATTCGGTGGCCAGGGTTAAAAATAATAATATTAATCCCATAACATATCGTACTATGCAATAGGTCTAGGCTTTAAATAATCTCAATTCCATCATGTTGAGAACAGCTTGAGACTACATATGACTGTCTGGATTGGAAATATATAACATTCATTAATTTCTAATTTATTGTCAAATTAAAATGCATTTCTATGTACAAAAAATAAAAAAAATAATACAATTTTATTTTAAGAAGGTCACAAAAGTTTAAAAATGTTGTTTTCTGGTTTGATCTACTTCACACAAATAGGTTCATATTATTTTGTTATTGCTAAATCCAAAAAGCTTCCTTCATTATAAAAACACAAAAATGTTAAAAAGTATATTTTTTTTTTAAATATATAGAATTTTATGTAAAAATATAATTTGTGTATATGGTTTTTATTTTTCGATTTAATTAATGAAATTTAAATTTAAAATTAAAAAAATAATAGAGTTTTTTAAACTCTAAACAGAATTGGTTAAATAAATAATAATGTGTATGTAAAACATATGCAAGATTATGCTATGTTTCCACTGCGAACATGACAACAAGCGTATTTTTTGGTTAACAATACCGAATTCGGATTACGTATATGACAGTCCATTACACATACGTAACAATACGTAACTACCAAATGTACAACACAATAGATTTGGTTGGATGGTATTAATATACACAGAGGTATGCAGTTACTAGCTATAGTTGCTTTGAAATTGCTACTCAAACCAGATTGCAGTAGGGAATGATTGCCTTATGACCAATTCAAACGATATTACGTACTGTTATTTGTAGAATGAGATTAAACTGTTTATTCCTAACAAATTCTTTTTAAAATTGATAGTCTGTGGGTAGTTCTGTAAATCTTACTTTGCATTAGTCGATCATAACCTGGCAGTTTCACAGACCAATGCATAAATGATATGATTTCCTATGCTATTTTAACGAAATTGAATGTGAAATTATAGAATAAAATTATAATATTTCTAATTGAATCTAAATGGATCAATAGGAATAGAGAATTCTGTAGCATTGACTATTATATGGGGTCTAGCGTTTAGTTGATTTATTTGAATTTTTAAACTTAATTATTTTATCAGGAATTCTTACGACCTGGAGAAGGTGGAGATCTCAACGCCGTATATAGAAATAGCAAAATTCTAAAATTAAGCGAAAATGACTTGTGGTGATATATCGTATATGATTAAATTGAAACATACACCAAATTCCATATGAAAATGATGAGATTGGATGAAATTGATGAAATAATCATGTTATGCCCGTCAGGTCAGCATGCATCCATATACGCAGTGGAAACATAGCATTATCTTAATGTATATATAAATTTAAATTCATAAACATTGTAATATTTAAATTCATATATAGATATATTTGATAACCCTTTGATATTGATGGACGATGACCTCAGTCCTCATCAAATATTTATGTTTTATAATACACATTTAAAAGTATAACATTTTATTTATTTTATAATAATTAACATAAATGTTAATGTTTGCATATATTTTAAATATACTGTTTGGACTACAATCATATGTAATTCGAAATTTTAATTGGCTGATAATAATTTCAAGTAAATTAGAATTTACTTTATATTTTTGGTAATCAAACTCTTGAAACGCATCCATAATCCCAGCCAAATATACCAAAGGCATATATTTGTATGTAATGTTCTTAATATTCTACAGAAATCCATTACCTTGAAAAATATTCTAAAATCGGAATAGAAAAAGATTAGAAGTTAAAGAATTTACTATTAATTTACAGATCTTTATGTACTGTACGCAATATATACAATTTAAGATAATTAAGAAGCAACGAAATCGATTCGCCTCGCTCTGCGATCTATTATATAATATCAAATTTAACCTAAAAGTTGTATCCTAAGAATTTAGATAACATCCATTACCGAAAGTTTTTTGAATTTGATTTCATTAATAATGGTAATCGCTAAGGTAGATTCTGTTGGAAGCGGTTATTGTTAGATGGTAGTTGCACTTGTATATGGTTCCGCCGAACTGGCAAATCGCACACAACGAAAAATTTCAATTGATTTTGTGACCAAAATATTTCCAGCAGTTTTCTATAATCGTTAATTGAAATTTCATTAAAAAACGTTCACTACACATTACACTATATTCACACCTATCCCAATTGATACTTACATTCATTGTAGCTATAATCATGTAATGTTTCTGGCAACTCTCCTACAACGAAAAATTCCACTACAGCAAAAAGATTTTTCAAACAAAGTGTTTTAATTTAATTTTCTATAATTGGTCATAGAGATATGACTGCAAAATGTGAAATACAGATTGTACAACATTCACACCTATCCCATTTGATAATTAAATTTATTGGGGCTATATTCGTATTGCGTTTTTGGCCTGACTCCAACAACGAAAAATTTCACTACAGCAAAGAGATTTTTTAAACAAAGTATTTTAATTTACTTTCCCATAATTGGTCATAGAAATATCACTGAAAAATGTGAAATACAGACTGTAAAACATTCACAAAATGTTTCTGATCGCCAACCTCTAACAACGAAAAATCCCACTACGGCAAAGAGATTTTTTAAACAAAGTATTTTAATTTACTTTCATATAATTGGTCATAGAAATATCGCTAAAAAATGTGAAATATATATTGTGCCACACGCACATCTATCTCCTTGATACTAACGTTCATTGTGGCTATATATTCGTAAAACGCTTCTGGCAAGCCCGCAACAACGAAAAATTCCACTACATGAAAGAAATTTTGTGCACAAAATATTTTAATTAAGTTTCATATGATTCGTTATAGAAATATTGCTAAAAAACAAGAAATACAAATTGTGTTACATTCACACCTATCCCACTTGTTACTTAAATTCATTGAGGATATATTCGTAAAACGTTTCTGGCAAGGCTCCAACACTGCGAAAAATCCCACTGCAGTAAAGAAATTTTTTAAACAATGTACTTTAATTTACTTTCCTATAATTGGTCATAGAAATATCACTAAAAAATTTGAATACTTACATGATACATGTGGCTACATAAATTCGTAACTCGTTTCTGGCAAGCCTCCAACAACGGAAACCCCAACTTGAGCAAAGATATATTCTGAACAAAGTATTTCAACTCTATTTCCTATAAATGTTCATAGAAATATCATTAAAATCATTAAATGTTGCCTCACCTCACGCATAAGGGATGAAAGATTGACGGGTTGATATCACGTAGCTTATTCTTTGCAGATGAACACAACTTTTATGATAGTTAATTTCTTGAGCCTGCACCCAAAAATGAAGCTAGTTTTAATTAACAATAGAATTGCTGTAGCGTCATTTATCCGAAAATCGTTAATTTTTGGATTAGAATAATTATTGATAAGTTGCAAAGATTTATGAATACTGGGTGTTATGAACTGCAACTTGAACTTTATAATATACAACGATAGAAAGATGTATGGAAGTAGGACTAGGTGTTCGGGTGGCCTTTTCAATTTCCCATAAATAGAAACCAATTTATCAAAAAATCGGCAATTCCCCAAACATTTTTAACAACAAAAAATCTTTAGTATTATTTAAATAATTTTAATTTTATTTATTTGTTTCTAAACTCTAAAAAAAAAAAATAAAAATCAACATAATTTATTCCAATTTAAATAACACAAAATTTTAACATCTCTTTATATGAATAAAAAAAAATAATAATAAAATATTAAATTTATTTCCGCACTTCTAATTTTTATAATAAACTTAAATATTATTTGTTTTTAATTAATTTTGAAAGGTTTCATTAATAATTTGTGGTATTTTATCATTTTCCATAATTGTTGTATGATTTCCTTCAATGAATATAGTTTTAACTTTACCATTGGTATAACGAGTTAATTCATAGTTTTCATCAATATCGCTTACAGCCTTTTCGGTTGGTCGAATTAATGTAATCGGACTTCTAATTTTAACAATATTATCAACATCCAAATTAAACATAATTCTTATACGATAAAATAATGATGGAATTATCATTTTTAAATAGCTCTCCGCATATTCGGTTAACATTTTACCAATATCGATTAATTTTTGAAATTTCTCTTCAACAGTTGCACACGTTAATATTTTCTTATGCATTTCTACCAGATTTTCTTTAGGAAAAATATTTTTTATAATATATTCAAATATCGTATTTTCAATTATTTCATCAGTTATTGGTGTTGTAACATGGCCATGACATAATTTTTTTAAAAATGCTGGACCACCATCAATTATTATTATATTACCAGTTTTACCAAATGCCTCCAAAATTTTAGCTAATTCAAATGTTATCAGTGAACCAAATGAATATCCAACTAAATTAAAGTATTTTACATCCTGGAATGTAACTGTAACACACTGTGTAAAGAAATGGAAATATTTTGTATAATTGTATATTTTAAATATATTCTAATAAAAGTATAATAATAAATCCATTATTGTCGAAAATATGCTTTTATGATCTTCGAGAGGCTTAATCTCGATACTTACATCTAAACATTACCGAACTATGTTATGTAAAACTATATAGCGTTATATAATTGTCAAGAAATTCATGTATTTTAAAATATCTGAAAACTTGTTTTATACTAAAATGACAAAGATGCGGCTTTTGAAGAAGAGTTCTTCGGTTGCTTCTGAAATAATTGATAATCAGCACCTATCGATGAAGTGCAAACAGATTTGAATTGATAGTCAAATAAATCGCCGAAAATAATGATGGAACGGACACATTTTGAGCAGTAGTGTAGTTTACAAAGCTATAGAATCATTGGATTGGAATTCATATGAACGGATAATATATGAGTAATAAAAATAGATGACGATGTTATATTGTATTTTGATGAAAATAAAAACAAATACACTTACCGAAATCAATACACTGATAATATCGGCGATCGTAGTTTTATCAATTACATTTCCAAATTGTAACATATATGCGGGATGATTGATAGCGGACGCCAATTGATCCCATAAATGTCCGGTAATACCTTCAACACCAGGTGTTATAAGTAAACATGAATTAAATTTATCCATATTTTTTAATGTTTTCATACGTATTATATTTTTCTGTATTAAATTTTCGTTCCATAAATTTTTCGTAATAAAATTAAAACCGGTCACTTTTTTATCCACCAATTTTAGTTTTGCATCTTTACCCGAATCTCTTTCATTTGTCAATTCAATTAGCCTTGTAAATGTTAGCGCACGTAAATTTTGTGGTGTTACAAATACTTCGTATTCGCGCTCTAACGTTTGTTTAATTTCGACAGCAATTAATGAATCCATACCGACGTCCGACAGTGTTGCATTCATTGATATTGTGCTAACATCACGAATACCCAATATATTAATAATACGATCAAATAATTTTACTTCACCTTTGTCAATTATTTGTGCTTTATCGGCAATCAATGAACTACATACAATTGGATCGTTGGCTGTAAACAGAACGTCTAATTGTTCTAAACATGTTGATACACGTTGTGGCGTTGAACCGGCAATTTCTATATTATCATTTGCAATATTCGTTACAACACCAACTTCATCGACACCACCCCATTGTATCGCTTTCGCCGGTAAACCACGGACCACACGTTGTTCAATTATACGTTCCATTACCGAATTGGCCATACCATAATTAGCTTGACCAGCATTTCCACGGCCACACACACAACTTGAAAATATTACGAAATATTTTAAATTTGGACACATTTTTCTGGAATATTCATCTAAATATTTAGTGGCCATTGCTTTTGGTGCCATACATTCAATAAATTTTTCAGGTGTTTGATTTTCTAAAATACTATCTCTTAGTAACATTGCCAAATTAAATATGCCAGCAATGTCACCAAATTTAAGTGTTTCTTTTATCAAATTTTCACAACCATCTCTCGTCGCAATATCCAAAGTGCTGACCACTATTTTACATTTATATGACTCCCATATTCTGTACAAATAAAATATTAATTAATTATTTAATTTTTACATAGAAATTTTCATTTCTTTGAACAGAATTTTGTTAAATATTTTTTAATCTACTCTACACATAATCGTTTATCGAATGACCTATCAATGTCGGTATTGTTATATGAGGCAGATGCTGATATGAGGATATCTTATAAACAGATATCCAAAATCACATTATCTTTGAATCAACACTTTTAATACATTCTTTGTGTACGTGATAATGAATGGTAAATGTAACTGAATTACTTTTTTCAATCGATTCATAAATTTTAAAATAATCTACTTTTCAAAGAGGAATAGGTAGTTTGGTGCCAAATCTGTAAAATACAGTGGTTGATGAAGCAACGTAATCCATGTAATTTCGTCATGACAATTACTTATATGTGAGCATGTGGTGTGATGGTGAAACAACACTTTCAGAAATTTTTACTTTTACATGATTCACACAATAAGCAAAATATTATAATTTCTTAGATGTTTACCTTCATTATCAAGAAGCCGCCTTTGAATACTTAAATGAAAAAAAAATATAACAATTTTGCAATCTAATTTCATAAATACCTGATTCGATACGATTGATATGGTTTAGTGATGCCACGTTTTGAACTAATTACAATTTTTCTAGCGCCTCTTACTACCATCCAATCGATAAATTCTAAACCAAATCCACCTAAACCACCCGGTACAATGTACACTAAATTTGGATCAAAATAAACTCTTGGCAATACTTTCATTGGTGTAGTCCATTCATCATAGGAATTCTCACGTATTTTAATCAATACTTTACCAACATGTTTACCAGTTGCCAAATAACGATATGCTTTTTCTAATTCATTAACCTCGAATACAGTCGATTTTAATGGTTGTATAATACCATTTTGTAAATCATTAGCAACCATATTTGTAATTTTGCGTACTTCATCAGCCGGTGCTGCATATAAATTATCAACTAAAACCGATCTAAATATAATTTCTTTTAAAAATATTCCTAATCCAATTTTTGAATCATTTGCTAAATCGAATTTTCCAATTTCTAAAAATGTTCCACCTTGTCCAAGACATCGAATTGATGCTTGTAGTTTATCATCAGACAATGAATTTAACACATAATCAACACCTTTACCATTTGTTTCATATTTTATCATTGATTCAAATGAGCAATCTCTTGAATTTCCAATATAATTTTCTATTTTTAAATTATAAAAAAAAAAATAATAAGAAAAACCATTTCAAATAAAAATCGAACACACAAAATAATATACCTTTTAATTTCGGGAATGTATCCATAACAAATTTCTTCTTTTCTGCATTCGAAACCGTTGTAAAAACATCTAATCCATAGGCTAGTGCAACACGTATTGCGGCCAAACCTACACCACCGCTACCAGCATGAATTAAAATTGATTTGCCCTTTGAAATTGGATTATGTAAAAATAATGCAGAATATACTGTTAAATATACAACTGGACATGTTGCCGCTTCTTGTAATGTCCAATTTTCCGGCACTTTCCATGACAGATTGGTGTTTATTACATGACTAGCCATAGCACCTGATACTGTGGTACCCATTATTTTTTCACCTTTTTTATTTACACCTGAATATTCAAAACCTAACACACATTGTTGTGCTAAACGTGTTTTGGCATAAAATTCAATGCCCAATCGACCACTGGCCAACATAATATCACGGAAATTTAATGCAGCATATTGAATATTTATTATGTCACTTTGTGGTGTCGATCCATTTAGTGTACCCTGAATCCAATTTAATGTTGAAAAATCACCTTTTTGTAATATATTAGCAAAACAATAATCTCTACGCGATTGTTCTTCAATTGTTTGAAGTAATTGTAAATGTCGATAGCTTCCCCATTGTCCCTAAATTAAATAAATGAAATGATAATAATAAAGAACTATAATTTATGTAATTATTATATAGGCAGAGAAGTTAATTCGTACCGAAAAACCGTCTTTCTTTTAACGTGATTACAATCCTGACATACTTCTATCATACGTCGGACAACAATGAGATATAATTGTGCTGGACATCGCACCTATATTTAAGACAAAACGGCCTCCGAATTAACTTCCGTACCTCATATTTATTATATTTATACACTTACATTTCGATAAACATTCATGGCTAAGCCTAATTTCAATTGATTTTTATAGAATGGTGAATCCAAATTAAATTCGGGTGCATTTTTGTCATCAATAAAAACACATGTAACACGATTACCGTCTGGTTCCTTTCGTATACAATTTACCAAACCAATAATGCCCGATAGTTTTTCATTTTGTGCAACTAATATGGTGGCACCAATTTTTATAGCATTCCGTAATTTTTCTAACCAATCATATTTTTTATCCCGTACTGAAACATGTACAATGGATGCGGTTTTTTGAACGATTTTATTAATTCGTTGATATAAAAATAGTTTTTCTTCATTTGTCGGAATAACACATAACAATTGAAAATCAGGTAAAATATCTAAATTATCAGCATTCATAGCTGTATTTTCACGTGACAATAAATAGGCATTTTCGGCCATACATTTTTGTGCCTGTCCAACAAAATCTAAATGTCCATGACAATTAGTACTAATAATAAAATTACAATTTGTTTGAGACGATAAATTTTCGTGTAACACCGTGGTTCGTTGTAAATTTATATTTTGTGCTGTCAATAATGTTAAATCACATGTAACATATGGTAAATCGACAATGACCGAATCAAAATATTGAAGAATTGGTAATTTTTTGCCATCCGCATCGCATTCAACAATTTTCAACTTCAACACCGGATTGCTTTCGAATGACAATTGAACGCAAACACGTATTGCATCCGTCATGCTTAATTTTGGGGTTGGTAAATGTGGTATAAATTTATAAATTTCTAATACTGGACTACAATTTTCTTTTCGTCTTGATACCGGCTCCGTTGACATTTCAGTAATTTCTACGCCGCCCGATACAATGGTCGATAATTCGCTAACGGTATAAACATCAAAGTATGGATTATTCGGATCCAAATTTGCAATGGCCTCTAAATGGGCTTTTGTATTGATTTTAATTTTTTGTATGCGTGTCGGTAAATATAACGAACGTGAATCTTTACCAATAAGTCCGATTTGTAACATACAATCCAAAAATGAAACCCAATTATTTTGCCATTTTATTTTACCATATGATCCATCAAAACTTGCTTCACATACCGCTTTAAATTCACCCTTATATTGATAGCCACGTATACGTAATTCTTTATAGAAATCTTCTTCTTTTAATGTTGACAATTGTGATTGTAAGGATGCTTTTTGTGGTTTCGTAATAGCATCGTTTACCATTTCTATAATACTGCCGGTACATATAGCTGTTGTACCTTCGCTAATTTCAAATTTTCCCGTACCGATGTGTATCATAATGGTTAAATTTACGGATTGTCCTTTTGTCATTGACGTAACACGCAGAAATCGTATATCTTCAAATTCAACATTCATATTATAATAAAATAAACCTTTCATCAAAGCAAAGGTTTCCCAAACTAAATGTAAATAGGCCGTTGCCGGGAATAAACATCTTTCTGCGTAATTTTAACGAAAATACATTAATCATGCGGATATTTTAATAAATTATATCAAAAAAAATTACCATCAATTGTATGACCCTCAATATATTCATAATCCGGATCGGAAAGATTGATTTGGACTTTACGTTCACCACTTTGATTACCGCCGTCAATATCGAATTTTGTTACATACCAATCTTCACTATGTTCCCATTTAATTAATGGTGATATCATTGGTGTACCACGTGAAACAGGATATTCAATTGGTGGATATATTTGTTCAATAGGAATGTTAATACCAGCAAGGAATAATCTGAAAATATTGAGAATTTTTATTACCATTACAATAACAGAAAAAAAGAGTGCATAACTTACTTTCCTAAAGCCCTTAGGAAAAATAATAAATTATCACTATTTCGTTTTTGTGTCAATGGTATGTAAAGTGCATTTGGCATTGATTCCTTTAATATGGCCTGAAATAGACCGTGTGGTGCAATTTCTATAATTATTGCATCACGTGGTAATAAAGCTGTTGTCTCTTCAAATAGTACCGAACTTAATAAATTATTAGCATGATATTCAGCTGAATTATATTTACACAAATCTGTGTCCCACAATTCTTTTGGTACACTAGAACTTAACCATTTTGGTGAACGTAATTTAGGTGTCGGAATAATTTTATTTAATCGTGTCAAAAAATTGGGTCCCATATTTTGTATATATTTAGAATGGAATGCTATGTGTGCACAAGATATTTGTTTGGCAAATACACCGCGTTTCTTTAAATTGATAACAAATTCACCGACAATATTCTCCGGCCCACTTATAGTTGATGAATCGGCAGCATTATGACATGCTACTTGAATTTCTGGTGGAATAATATCTTTAATTTCGTTATGTCCTAAACGTACGGCAGCCATCGATCCACGTAAAGTTTCCGTTTCTAAACTGGCCATACCACGTGAATATGCCGCTAACATCATTTGTTCGGCTGTAAAACAATCATCGGCATATGCACAACCCAATTCACCAACCGAATGTCCAATAATATTATCGACAGGTACATTTAGTGCACGTAAAACATCAACTAAGCCAATTTGAATGGCTGCAATACCAACAAATGAATGTAATACATTACCGAATGTTGTTGGATCCGGTGAGGTTATTATACTTATTAAATCTAAATTCATTGGTTTCAACACTTCATGACATTTTAATATTGATTTTTTAAATATTGGCAATTGTAAAAGTGATGTACCCATTTCTGACCATTGTGAACCCATACCACTGAAAAACCATACCACTGGTCGTTTCAATCCTGTAAAATGTTGATATTCTTTCACTAAACATTCAGCATTAGATTTATACACATGACTATATATTCCATAACCTCTGTACATATATCCGGGTGTATCATCTTTATGTATATTGTTTAATAAACTTATGTATTCAATGTCCATGGGTCTAGACTGGAGCGCATTATAAAAAACGGTCATAGCCTCTTCGGTTCGACCCGCCCAATTCACAAGTCTTGGTAATTTATCACGTGGTGCTCCATTATATAATTTCTCTTTTGGATTACGTTTCAATAAAGTGTGTGCATTTGCACCACCAAATCCAAATGAATTTATTGCAATTAAAGATCCATCCAATTTCGTTGGTTCCGTACAAACATACATTCGACCATTTACAAGCGACGGAATATCTTCACGAACCTCTACTAAATTTATATTCGGTGCAACGTGTTCCGTTTCATATGCAAGAACGGCTTTTGTCAATGAACATACACCGGATGCCGGTTCTGCATGACCCATATTTGATTTAACCGAACCAATAAGTAATGGGGCTACGCGACCGTTACAAAATGTTTTATATAAACCATTACATTCGATTGGATCGCCAACTAATGTCCCAGTACCATGGGCCTCAACATATGATACACATGCCGGATTGATTCCTATTTCGTCATAAAATTCGGTAATTAATTGTTGTTGCATATCTCCCGATGGATACGTAATCCCTTCGGCTTTATAGCCATCACTATTTGTTTTCGAATATAACACCGAAGCATACACTCGTTTAGCATCTTTTGCTTTTTGTAAAAATATTACGGAGACTGCCTCCGACCGAACATATCCATTAGCATCCTGGTCAAATGGTTTTGACATTCCTTTTGCTGAAAGAGCACCCATTCTATAGGAAAAAAAAAAATAAATAAAAAAAATGAAGAAAATAGTACAAATATTTTATAATTATATAAATTTAATCCTTTCGGTATTTAAGTTTATTACAACATTATTGCAACATTTACATTAAATCTTAATTTGTATACCGAAAGGGTTACTAAATTATTCATCAATTCAATATACACATTTATACCTGGCAAATTGTAAAGTAACATATGGATGTAACAACAGATTTGATCCACCAATTAGTGCTGCATCACATTCACCATTTCTGATAGCAGTAAATGCACAATCAAGTGCAAATAAAGAACTACTACATGCCGTATCTAAAAAATATGATGGACCATGTAATCCGAAACAATAAGATATACGATTAGCTAACATGGCACGGCTACTCCTGTAACAGGTTTAGAAGAATTGAAATAATGTATGAAATATATATGTACCATATAAGATCATTACTTACCCCGTAATACCAAATGACTCAGTCGATAAATTTTCATACAACCATGTTTTTTCTGTTTCATTAATGCCAGCTGTAACATAAACACCAGTGCGTGAGCCTCTTAATGATTTTGGATTAATCCCCGCATCCAATATGGCTTCATAGGCTGTCTCAATAAGTAAACGACCCTGTGGATCCATAGTTTGGGCTTGCTTTGCATGAACGCCAAAGAATGTGGCATCAAAATTTTCAATACCAGATATTTTACCACTGCGTCTAGGTATTTCATCGTTAAAATGACGCCATCGTTTATCAGAATCATCAAGCATATCAACCTGTATAATTAATATAATTTATATTTATTAGAAATATTGTCTATATACCATTCTGGAAAAGAAAGAAAAATTATATACTTCGTTGGATTTAATAGGAGACAAATAATTTGGAATCATCCATTACTTTAAGAGCTCCTCATTAAATATTTAATATCAAAATTGTAAGAAAAACAAACTAAAAGCGATTCTTTAATTATTCGAATACGAAATGATCAGATATTTTTGAACGTGGTGACGATCCTCCCACATATCCTCATTATTCCCAATTTAATATATCTATAGCTATCGGATCATTAAATTATTGTACAGGTCTCTCGTGAAAAACACATTACAATTTATATATTTTTTGTTTAGCATTTAAGCAGGATGAAAATAATCTAGGATGAGCACCTAGTGGAATATTTGCGGAAAAACATTAATTAGAAAACTGGCTATAACTTTATATGAACGTGTCAATCGATTTTATAAATCGGTTCTATGAAATATTGGAAATTGATTGAATTGTTTAAAAAATTTTATAATATAATATTTAATTAAACCTTTATCAAGATGAATCGATGGTTCCCATATATTCTCTATAGAAATAATCTTAAGATGTAAATTCTTAAATTAATTTTAATATTTAATATTTTTATTTTTCATTTTTATTTCAGTTTGCCAAGTGAAAATGAACCTAAACTATATAAGTGAACAGTTAATCAAAGTGAATATAATATCATCATCAAAAGTTAACCAAATTATTGAAATATTATTAACGTAATTTTACGGCTTCCATTGTTTGTAGGCGATAATAATATACGTAAGTTCACTTTTTTATTATTTACATAATATTTTAATATATTGTAGTATTTTTTATATAAACAATTTTATAAGTATAAATTTAAGATTTAAATCCATTCATATTATATTAAGATAATCACTAATAAGTAGGAAGGAGCACCATATTCATATCCAACCTTATATTTTCTCATTTAACTATACAAATTAATAATACTAATAAACAAATGCGACACTAACCTTGTTATATAAATTATATTTAAATTCTTCGGTATTTTTTGCATTTGGATATTTTCCAGCAATTCCTGTTATAACAATATCATCACCAGGTGTTTTAGGATGAGTTCGTGTAAATAACTTTGGATCTACTTCGATTACGGGTGTTTCTTCAGTCGTAGTTGTTGCCAAGTTTTCGGTTGATTTTGCTGTTAACTTGAGATCACTCATTGTGACAATAAAAATTGATTATTTGAATATATGTAATTAAATTGTATTATATAAAGGATATTATTATTCCTTCGCTAACTCTCAATTATGAAATAATTAATTCACAATTATACACACCGCAGGCACTAATCTATAATTTTTCGTTCCAATAATGTTTGATTCAATGTATAGGAGAAAAATAAAGTGACACTGACTATATACTACTATAAATATTATGAGTTGATTGTTATTAACTGCACTTCACAAACTGACCATATTTAAATTAAATGTTTTCCTTTTATAGTTAATTAATTATTCCAAAATGTTAAATTTGCTTAAATTATAATTAACATTTTTAATTTATTGTATATAAGAATAAAATCATATAATTAAATATAATTTAAAATTTATATTTGATTGCCCTTTGCCTGCACAAAAATATGGTTATTTTGAATGGTGGATTAACTTAAACCTAAATTATTTATATATTTTATATATATATATATATATAGTGTGTCCGCCCTCTGTCCGAAAATTAATACCAGAATGGATTAAACACAATTATAATTATAATATAATTGTCGATGCCACTGCAAAAACTTATGTTTTTGAAAAACAATTAATCGGTAGACAAGCGCTACAAAACTCTATACACTGTCACTTAATGCGTTCCATTGTGAAGGAAATATCATGAAACTTTGATAAGTTTGGGTCACAATACATAAATCAATCAGCAGATAAATATATCGCGCTACCTATACAGCTATTGTATACATTAGAAAATCATATTGGTTACTTTTCGGACAGTGGGTGTATATATTTAAAATTGTTTTTGATTTATTTTAGTAATACTGACCGAGTCGATGGCCTATTTAGCATATTTTTGTTTTGAATTTGTTTTCGTTACGAATTTGATTTGCAATTCATGACAAGCAGATTCCTTTGTTGCTCATTTGATATTATAAAATAACGTAACTTATATATTTTTATATAGAGGACTATATTATTTTACCACTGGCAACGTAATATCTATTGTTTTTATTAAAGAAAACACGTTCACTAAATATTTGATATCATTTTTTTTTACAGGCCCATTTTTCTGATAATTTGTTTCTGCTTTGATGCATTGCATTTATTGTATCATTTTTGACGTCTTCTTTTTAACATGAATTTTCTCAGATATTTTGATTTTGGAAAATTTAGCGGCCACAGAAAACATAATTTTTCTTATTGAATTCACTGCGATAATATTAAAAAACATCCTCATCATCATCAAAACGAGCTATTCATAGTCTGAAACTTACGCGGTGGTGATGAAATTATAAAGTATGTTTTCTACACAACATTTTTTCGAACACATGTTGCAAGAGCAAAAAAATAAGCCTTAGGAAGAATTTTGTTGGACGCGAACCTCTACACACACACACACACATTAGAATAATTGAATTAATAAAGAATCTATCGAAGCATAAATTGGTGAGTTCTTATTTATACTCAGTCATATACGGAGTAATTTATCAACCTGCGTTAATTGATATTGTTTTGCATATCTAATGACACCAGATGAAGCTGTAATTAAGCGGTAAACACCGCTAAAATAATATCTATATGAAAAAAATAAATACCATAAATAATACAATACATTATCGATTATTTATTATTCAAAGAATTTATAATATTAATTTTTTTAAACGAGTACGTTAAATAAGTATATGTTAATTATGCACGTATGCGTATAATTTTATAATTGGAATTAATTAATCTTAACCCTGTGTTATTGTACAGCCATTGCTTGAAGAAAACTTTTTTTTTTTAACAATGGATAATGTTGAATTAATTAAGAAATAAAATAAAGCTTAATTGTATTGTATTGTATTGAACATATCAGTGTATTGATCGGCTGACGTGATCGTACGAAAAACAAGAAAAAAACGTTAAATTGCTGCTGCTGGTTGATCTTCAAAAATTTAGTTCAGTAACCTTTTCATTTTAACCATATCGCCTTCTATAGCAGGACGATGTTTAGATAGAAAGATGTGTAGAAATCAAAATGATTTAAATTTGTTACAATATAGAACACAACAATTAGATATATACCGAATAAAAATTGATCATCATGTCATCGATCCAAAATAGGCTAACAAGAACAAAAATAAATGTTGGAAAAACTATATTTTCATGTGAATTTTATTGCTTTATTATTATAATTAACATATATCGAAAGCAATTACACAAGCAAACATTTAACTTAAATTTAATCATTCTGTTTACCAGAAGCAACATTTTCTTTAAAGTCTCTTTCTGATTTTAAATTTGGATCAGCTTCATTAATAATTTTAGCCAACTTCGGATTTTCCAACATCGAGGTATGATCACCTTCAACATATTTTATATTAATTTTTCCTTCTGTATATCTAGACAATTCATTATCTTCCGCCATGTCGACAACAGCCACTTCACTTGGTCGAACCAATGTTATTGAACTCGTAATTTTCTCCACATTATCTGTATCAACTTCAAATACAATTTTCAATCTATTAAACATTGATTGAGTCATCATTCTCATGTAACTATCTGAATATTCTGATTGTATTTTTCCATATTCTAATATTTTATCAACTTTTTCTACCCAAGTTTGACTTTCAGTAATTTTCGCATAGAAAGCTTCTGGGTTTTCGTCGGGTAATAAATTTTCAAAAAGTATCATAAGCAATACAATTTGAATGGATTCATCTGTAATTTCTGTATTTAAATGTCCATAGCTTAATTTTTTTAAAAATACAGGAGCACCATCAATTAACAGTACATGACCTTTCATACCATTTTGTTCAAGTATTCTAGCTAATTCTAGAGTAACAAATGTACCGAATGAATAACCAACCAAATAGAAAAATTCCTTTTTAGCAAACACACCGATGACATCCTATTTTCGAAAAAATACCAAAATATAATATTAATGTTAATATTCATTTATTTTAATAAATACAAAAATTGATTTACCTGTGCTACTGAATTAGCAATATCCGGTATACTTTTGCAATCAATTGTAGCCGCCAATTGCAGATTTGTACTCAAACCAACAATTTCTATACCACCTGCTCTTAACATTCCCAATTCTGGACAACATTGTACTTCGAAACATGGATTTTCTGGATTTAACTTAGTTGTTGCATTCATATGTTCTTTAGCATTTATACGCATACTTAATACACGTGTCGGTAAAAATAGTGTACGTGTATCTTTTCCTAATATAGAAATTTGTAATAAACAATCCATAAATGCAACCCAATTTAAATCCCATTTAACTTTTCCATATAAACCATCGGAACGTGCTTCATGAACTCCACGGAATGCTCCACTATAATGATAACCACGTAATCGTAATTCTTTATAAAAATCTTTTTCCTGTAATATTGGGTATCCAGATGTCGGTAATTTTGGTAAAACAGTAAGTGGTGTTGGATTTTGTACTTCCACAATGAACCCGGTAACTACAGCTGTGTTTGCTTCTGTAATTTCAAAACGACCCGTTCCTGTATGTATCATAATTGTAAGTTCAATAATTTGTCCCTTAACAATTGATGTTGCACGTAACAATCGAATATCGGTGAATTCAATATTTATATCAAAAAAAATTAGTCCTTTCATCATGGCCAATGTTTCCCAAACCAATTGTAGATATCCAGTTGCTGGGAATAAACATATTCCTATAAAATATAGTGTTAATTAAATAAAAAGTAATCAATTTGAGAGTTTTATCAATTTAAATCAATAAATGTTAACTACAATTATAGAAAAATGCAGGCATTTTCTTGTGATGTTTTGACAGACGCTTTATATTGCAATACTTAAATTGAAATGACAAATATTTACTAATTTAAACAATTACCATCAATTATATGCCCAGATATGAAATCGTAATCTTGATCACTAAGACTGATTTTTACTTTGCGTTCAGTGCTGCAACTATTTCGTTGTAGCTCAAATTTCGTTACAAACCAATCTTCACTGTGATCCCATCGTATTAATGGTGCTATCATTGGTGTACTTCTTGAAACTGGAAATTGTGCGGGTGGATAAAGACTATCAATCCGTAAATTTAATCCAGATAAGAACAATCTAAAATTTAAATAAACAGATTAAAATTCTGACGCTATTTTATTTTGATGTCTAAATGGGAAAAACACTAATGCCCATACATTCATATATAAACTTACTTTCCTAATGCACTTAAAAAGAAACAAGTATTTTCTTTATTTCCTCTTTGAGTAAGAGGAACGTGGAGTCCACCAACCATTGATTTCTTTAAAATTGCTTGAAGTAATCCATGTGGAGCAATTTCAATTGTTAAAGAATTTGGTGGTAAGTGTGCGAACGTTTCTTCAAATAAAACCGGACTCAATAAATTGTTTGTATGATATTTGGCTGAATTAAATTGACTGTCATCGCGATCCCAACGATTTTTCGGTATACTCGAACTTAACCATTTTGGTGAACGTTTTTTTGGTACAGGAATCACTTTTGTTAAACATGCTAATAATTCTGGTCCCATATCGGCTATATATTTTGAATGAAATGCTATATGTGAACTCAAAATCTCTGTTGCAAATATCCCTTGGGCTTTTAAGCTATCCACGAATTTGCTAACTTCTACGACCGGTCCACATATTATTGCTGAATCGGTACCATTATGACATGCTATCTCAATTGCAGATGGTGGTGCACTTTTTAAACTTTTATATCCAATACCAACGGCTGCCATTAAACCACGTATTTTTTTAGTTTCCAAACTTACGATACCGCGTGAATAAGCCGATAACAACATTTGATCAGCTGTTAAACATTCATCAGCATATGCACAACCTAATTCACCAATGGAATGTCCTATATAATAATCGGCTTCGATACCCAATGCTCTTAAAACATCAACAATAGCAACTTGCATTGCAGCAATACCGACAAATGAATTTAAAATATTATCATATGTAGTTTTATCCGGTGAAGTTAATATATTCATTAAATCCAATCCGAATGGTTGTAATAAATTATGACTTTTTTGTATTGATTCACGTATTATTGGTAATTGTAAGAGTGATGAACCCATTTCAGGCCATTGTGATCCCATTCCACTAAATACCCATACTATTGGTCGTCGTAATCCCGTATAATGTGTCATTTCTTTTATTACACAAGTTGCATTATCAGTGGGATTATGATTATAAATACCATATCCCCTAAATGTATATCCGGCTATATCATCACTTGCAGCACCATGTAATAAACTAATAAATTCTGCATCTAATGGACGTGTTTCTAATACCTCAAACATAACATTCAGTGAATCTTCGGTACGACCAGCCCAATTTACTAATCTCGGTATTTTATCGTTTGGTGCACCATTATTTTTTTTCTCTTTTGAATTCTGTTTGAACAATGCGTGTGCAATTGCACCACCTGAACACAACGAACTGATTCCAATCAATGGACCATCTAATTTTGTTGGTTCTGTACATACTTTTAAGCGACCCTCTTCAAATGCTACAATACTTGGACAAGGTTTTGTAAAATTTATATTTGGTGCAATTATTTCAGTTTCACAGGCCAATATAACTTTAACAATGGAACATGTACCCGCTGATGATTCTGAATGTCCGAGATTTGATTTTATCGAACCAACAAGTAACGGTTCAGTTCTGTCCTTACAAAATATATGATCTATTGCTGAACATTCATCAGGATCACCGACAATGGTACCAGTACTATGTGCTTCCACATACGATACAGATGCTGGTGATATACCTACATCATTGTAAAATTCTGATAATAATTTTTCTTGCATTCCACCTGACGGATATGTAACTCCCTCCGATTTATAACCATCACAATTTGTTTTCGAATATAAAACATTGGCATAAATTCTTTTAGCATCTTTCGCCTTTTGTAAATACATCACACAAATAGTTTCGGTACGCCTATAACCCATTGCATGAACATCTAATGGTCGGCAATATCCATTTTTTTCTAATACGCTCGATCTGAATGAGATATTTGTTTTTTGTAATTAATAATTTTATATTTTGCAAAATAATACAATACAATACACAAAGTAAATAAAAAAACAAATAAGACCTGCCAAATTGGAATGTAACTTGTGGATGGATTAACAGATTTGTGCCACCAACTAATGCTGCTTCACATTCACCATTACGGATTGCATTATATGCAATGTCCAATGCATACATTGAACTGCTACAACCTGTATCAATAACGAATGATGGACCAACACATCCCAGTGAATATGCAATTCGATTTGATAACATCGATCGGTAACATCTATGTCTAGAAGATAATTACTGTATTAATGGATTTTATTCTGTGTTTATTTGAAAATAATTTCTGAAAAATTTAATATTAAACTTGTATCAGACTTTAGTTTTTATAATTACTGCTCCGTTAATCCTAATTTGTTTTAATAAATACGCATAATCTATGCCATTCATTAATAAAAGCATCTCATTCAAGTAGTCGTTAAATAAATTCAATCATAATTTTATAAATAATTACCCTTTTAATCCATATCCATGCGATGTTATTTTTTCATAAAGCAATGCCTTCTTTGAATCAGTGTAACATGCGGCAATAAAAACACCAGTTTTTGTACCACGTAAACTGTTCGGATTAATACCTGCATCTAAAACGGCTTCATATGCTTTTTCCAATATTATACGGCATTGGGGATCCATTGTGTGGGCCTGTTTAGAATGTATACCAAAAAATGTTGCATCAAATTTTTCTAAACCGCTAATTGTTCCCATTCGCGTTGGCATTGCTATATTAACATCTTGCCTACGTTTTTCAGAATCATCAACCATATCAATCTGTAAATTTATCAAATATCAATTAATTTTTTGAATTTTTCGATTCATCGCTTATAAATTACAATTCACGTTACATAGAATATTAAAAATTAACCAAATAATTATTTTGTGTGGAGTTAAATGGACAACAAAATATAGAATTTATAATTAACAATAAATTATGCAAATTTGGTGTGGTGTTCAAACACTTTTAAGAAAACCGAAGTTAATATAAAACTCGATCAATATACTGTAATAGGAATATTTGCGTAGTTTTATTGTAGCGGAGCGAAGAAGTTTGTTCTTTTCACATATTTCTACTAATATTTTGAACTTATCATTAAATACGTCAAATACCAATACAAATGCACTATATGATATCCTAGCAATAATCTATATAGGATTTGTATTAATATACACATTTCCCAGTTATACCTAAAGATATAGTAAATGTTTCCTTATAATTAAAATAATACTCATTTCTATTGGTTTCAATGCTTTTACAATTTCTATTTTTCGTTTGAGCCATATTAATTTACAATAATTCTTACAATTCAACATCGTTGAACATTCTGTTTACGGAAACATACCATATCTTATGCAGAATAACATCACCACTTTTATTAAATTGTCGAAACTTAAGTTTTGGTCAAGTGATACAGTAAATTTGCGTCACTATAAAACTTTAGCTCGTAAAATTTATGATATTTTTGATGTTCTTATAATTATGAAATAATAATGTTATTCAATTTCAGTGTTTATAAAATATATACGCAAAAAAATACCTTATTATATAAGTGATAAGCGAGTTCTTCGACATTATTTGAATTGGGAAATTTTCCCGATACACCTGAAATTACAATTTCATCGCTTACTGCATTCCGTTTCGTATCATTTGTAAATAATTTTGGTGTTGTCATATTTTTATCTTTTATCTTTTATTATTTTGGATAACTTTCACTTCGCACAATAATTTCTTTATATTTCAATTAAATTTATCAATTATTTTCTGTATTAAAATGTAAAATTATTTTATAACTTCTTCTAATCCAAACGATTTAAACTTTATATTATAATAATCTTATTTAATTTTTAAAAATAACTATCTGGTAATGGTCGCAAACTAAATGTTAAATATGTTTCTTTTAGTTTTATTTATAAACTTGACACGGAATTTCAATGCGCATTTAACATTATACAATTCTTTATTTATTTTATGGAAAATGAACTCATTTAAATTACAATACAAGGCTAATTGTTTGTATGCATTGTTAAGAAATTCAAATTTGTTTTTGTATATTTATAATTCGATTTTATAAATATTTCATTTAAATTATACCGTATTAATGGGGCTATTATGGACGTAGTGGCATTTCTTTTTGTTGTGATTAAAAATGATATCTAAAATATATACAGGTAGACCAGCAACTATATTGGGAATTCTGAAATTAAGTGATTCAAAAATTATGTCAGACTTTAAATTAGTTTTATGAGGATAGTCTAAAATCATACATATTAAATTGGAGATCATATCGGTCAATTCATTTCAGTAATCGCACAACCGCTTAATATTGACGTATATCATTAATTTTTTTAATACGTATTGTAATATGAAAGGCACGCTCACATATTAATCGATGTAGTCACGTATAATGATGGCGATTATGGCTGAAAACGTATTCTCTTCATATCAGTATGCATTACTATAGCTAAAAGTGTAAACAACATATTTTTTCGTTTGTTGAAAATGCGTGTATTGTACCAGAAAAACGTTATTTGCTAGAATTGTTGTTTTTGTATCATTTGAAGAAAACTATGGTTCTGAATGTCATTGAATTCTTGTCAAATCTTATTCAAAAAAATTGTCAATTATGCATTGCTATGATTCAAAAGATTGGATTTCTCAGTATTTGGTTGGACCATAAGGGAGTAGTGTATTATAACCTTTAAAATTTAACTTTACTGTCACCAACTAATCAAATTAAAGCAATTATTACAAGATAGGCAAAACTTGCCAAATCACGACAAATTGATTTTTCGTTGATTCTTTGATCAACCTCAATAATTCGACTAGTGAGAAAATTGAACGTTTCTGTTGTATGTTATATGATAAGTTTAACTGAAACATTAGAGATTCCAATACAATTTACTTAATGCCGCCAGCCACATCTTTAAACTATATACCCAATTCCGCTGAGAACGAAAAGTAAAAACATTGAATTAAATTGTTAAACTATATATTTTGTATAATAAATTTATGGCTATTTTAATTAAATCCAAAAGAAAAAAATTAAAATATCAAATATAAATATTGTGAACATTTGACTTAAATTTTATCATTCTGTTTACCAGAAGCAATATTTGCTTTAAAATCTCTATATGATTTTGAATTTGGATCAGCTTCATTTATTATATTAACCAACTTCGGGTTTTCCAACATCGACGTATGATCACCTTCAACATATTTTATATTAATTTTTCCTTCTGTATATCTAGACAATTCATAATCTTCCGCCATATCGACGACAGCCACTTCACTTGGTCGAACCAATGTTATTGAACTCGTAATTTTCTCCACATTATCTGTATCAACTTCAAATACAATTTTCAATCTATTAAACATTGATTGAGTCATCATTCTCATGTAACTATCTGAATATTCTGATTGTATTTTTCCATATTCTAATATTTTATCAACTTTTTCTACCCAAGTTTGACTTTCAGTAATTTTCGCATAGAAAGCTTCTGGATTTTCGTCGGGTAATAAATTTTCAAAAAGTATCATAAGCAATACAATTTGAATGGATTCATCTGTAATTTCTGTATTTATATGTCCATAGCTTAATTTTTTTAAAAACACAGGAGCACCATCAATTAACAGTACATGACCTTTCATACCATTTTGTTCAAGTATTCTAGCTAATTCTAGAGTAACAAATGTACCGAATGAATAACCAACCAAATAGAAAAATTCCTTATTTGCAAACACACCGATGACATCCTATTTTCGAAAAAATACCAAAATATAATATTAATGTTAATATTCATTTATTTTAATAAATATAAAAATTGATTTACCTGTGCAACGGCATTAGCAATATCCGGTATACTTTTGCAATCAATTGTACCCGCTAATTGTAAACAAAATCCGGGTAAACTAATGTTACTACTTAATCTGTGCCAGGATATACCTGCAACACCTTCAATACCCGGTATAAATAATATACAAGAATCGAATTTTTCGAAATTATTAAGTGTTCGTAAACGTAAAATAACTTCATTCGATGTTTCTTCATCACCCAAATTACGAACCATTAAATTCAAACCAACTATCTTATTCTCCGTAGCCAATTTTAATTTAACACTATCGGTTGATTCTTTATTACGTGCATCGGCCAATTCTTTAAGTTTTGTAAATGTTAGTGTTCGTAACTCTTGCGGCGTTAAAAATATATCAAATTCTCTTTCCAATGTCTGTTTAATTTCTACAGCCATCAAAGAATCCATTCCAACTTCAGATAATGTAGCTGTCATTGGTATTGCTTTTATGTCACGTATTCCCATTATATTTAGTACACATTCAATAAGATCACCACTACCGCCAGATCCAGCACGTTTTTCGGCAACAACCATACTTGCGACAATTGGATCTGGTGTTGTTAACAATACATCTAATTCTTGTAAGCATGATGATATACGCTGTTGTAATGTACCACTAATTTCCATATCAAGTTTATCTTCAGCCATATCAGCTACCAATCCAACTTCACCAATGGCACCCCATTGTATAGCTTTACCGGGAAATCCATTTGCAACTCTACGTTCAATAATACGTTCCATAACTGAATTGGCCATACCATAATTTGATTGGCCTGCATTACCACGACCACACGATACACTGGAAAATACTACAAAATATTTTAATTGTGGACATAATTTCCGTGATAATTCATCAAAATGTTTGGTTGCCATAGCTTTCGGTGCCAGACATTCTATGAATTTTTCAGATGTTTGATTTTCCAAAATGTTATCACGTAATGTCACTGCTAAATTAAATATTCCACCGATTGCTCCAAGTGTTCCGGCTTCTTTAAATAATTTTTCACAACCCTGTCTTGTTGTTATATCTGATGTATTAATAATTATTTTGCAACCATAATCTTCCCATATTCTGAAAGTAAAATAAATTATTTATATATTTGTGGTAAATAAAAATAAATCCATCGAATCCCATTCGAAAATTTTCAAAGAGGCAAACAAATACAACACACTGCATATTTTGCATATATTTAATTTACTCTGAATATTGTCCAACACCATATTTTTTAGTGTTCTGATTCAATAAACGAACAAAAGGTACATTATTTAACCAATTTTCAGTATGAAATCGTAACCTTCAGATGGAATAAATAAACAAATAGCAACAAATTAGAAATGTGTATACAAAATTACATACTTAATTCGATATGGTTGATATTGTTTTGTAATTCCACGTTTAGAACTTAAAACCAATTTTCGGGCGCCTCTGACAACCATCCAATCGGCTAATTCCAAACCGAAACCACCAATACCACCTGGGATAATGTAAACAAGTTCTGCATCAAAATAGCATCTTGGTAACACTTTTATTGGTACAGTAAATTCATCATATAGATTTTCACGAACTTTAATAACAACTTTTCCAACATGTTTTCCTGTTCCCAAAAACCGATAAGCTTTTTCCAATTCGTCCACTTGAAATAAGCTTGAGTAAAGTGGTTGAATTATTCCAGAATATAAATCTTTTGCAACCAAATCAGTAACTTGTCGTCGATCAACAGCTGTTGATGTAAATAAATTATCAACTAATACAGCACGGAATGTTATTTGCTTTAAAAATGATCCTAATCCAATTTTCGTATCATTGGATAAATCAAATTTTCCAATTTCTAAAAATGTACCGCCTGATCCTAAGCAACGTATAGATGCATGCAATTTATCATCTGATAATGAATTCAAAACATAATCCACTCCCTTGCCTTTAGTTGCAATTTTAATCATTGTTTCAAACGAACAATCTCTTGAATTTCCAATGTGACTTTCTACAGAAAATGCATTAAAATATAATAATTTTATATTCAATGAATTAATTTATATCAAAATTTGATTACCTTTTAATTGTGGAAATGTTTCCATAATAAATTGTTTTTTTCTTGGTGTCGAAACCGTTGTATAAACCTCTAAACCATATGCTAAAGCCACACGAATAGCTGCTAAACCAATACCACCGCTACCAGCATGAATTAATATTGATTTTCCTTTTGATATTGGATCATATAAGAAGAATGCTGAATACACTGTTAAATATACAACTGGACATGTTGCCGCTTCTCGAAGTGACCATTTATCTGGTACAATCCATGTTAAATGATCTGTTGGAATTACATGTGTTGCCATAGCACCAGATATTACAACACCCATTAAACGTTCGCCTTTTCGATTTACACCAGCAAATTCAAAACCAAGAATACATTCTTGATCCAAACGATTGGTGCCAAATACTTCACTATTTAATCGACCAGTGGCCAACATTATATCTCGGAAATTTATTGAACAATATTGAACAGTGACGATATCATCACGGTCACCTAAATTCAAGAATCCTTTCATCCACGTTAATGTTGATAAGTCACCTCTTTGTAATTGATTACCAAAACAATGATCATTTCTTGGTTTTTCTTCGAGAATTTGGTTCAATTGTAAATGACGATAATGACCCCATCCACCCTATATGAATAAAATTAATATACAATTATTTAGATTTGTTATGAAATTATATGACGTGTAAGATGGACAGTATCTCTGAGATCGATGAGTGTTAGAATTGTTGCTACTATATTTGTATCAATTTAGTCTTATTATATATATATTTGAAGTTTAAAACACTTTTGTTCAATCAAGTGCATCAATGACTTTTGGAACATTCTATATATAGAAATAAACATTTATTATAATTACAATAATAATAACAAAAATCACTTACATTCCGATAAACATTCATTGCTAAGCCTAATTTCAATTGATTTTTATATAATGGAGTTTCCAAATCGAATGGTGGTGCTGTTTTATCATCTATAAAAACGCATGTTGCACGTGTACCATCTGGTTCTTTACGTATGCAATTTACCAATCCCATTATTCCAGATAGTTCTTCTTTTTCAGCTACTAAAATAACTGAACTATTCTTAATAGACGTGCGTAATTTATCAATCCATTCATATTTGTGATCCCTTGACGAAATGTTTATAACAACCGGTGTACCCATAATTTTTCTTTTTGATCGTTGAAATACAATCAAAGTTTCATCTTCAATTGGTAAAATACAAATTAATTGAAAACCAGCCAATTCCGGAATATTATTTGTATTTATATTATGATTTTCACGTGATATTAAAAATGCTTTCTCAGCCATACTAGTTTGACTTTTTGCAACAAATTCTGAGCGTGTTATACAATATCTTGCAACGACAATAGCACAATTCGTTTGTGTTGATAATTTACCATCTTCAACGTGAATTTTATTTCCTAAATTTAAATCTTGTGGTGTTAATAAGATTAAATCAGCCGATACGCTCGGTAAATCGCCAAGTGCTTCTTCAAAGTATTGAATAATTGATTTTTTATTATCAACATCAACTTCAATGACTTTACCTTTTGGAATTGGATTATTTTCTAATAATAATTGAACACATACACGTATAGCATCGGAAACACCCAATTTCGATGTACACAAATATGGTATAAATTTATAACTTTCTAATATCGGTATGCCTGGTGGTTTACGTCTTGATACTGGATTTGTACTCAAACCAACAATTTCTATACCACCTGCTCTTAACATTCCCAATTCTGGACAACATTGTACTTCGAAACATGGATTTTCTGGATTTAACTTAGTTGTTGCATTCATATGTTCTTTAGCATTTATACGCATACTTAATACACGTGTCGGTAAAAATAGTGTACGTGTATCTTTTCCTAATATAGAAATTTGTAATAAACAATCCATAAATGCAACCCAATTTAAATCCCATTTAACTTTTCCATATAAACCATCGGAACGTGCTTCTTGAACACCACGGAATGCTCCACTATAATGATAACCACGTAATCGTAATTCTTTATAAAAATCTTTTTCCTGTAATATTGGGTATCCAGTTGACGGTAATTTTGGTAAAACAGTAAGTGGTGTTGTATTTTGTACTTCCACAATGAACCCGGTAACTACAGCTGTGTTTGCTTCTGTAATTTCAAAACGACCCGTTCCTGTATGTATCATAATTGTAAGTTCAACAATTTGTCCCTTAACAATGGATGTTGCACGTAACAATCGGATATCGGTGAATTCAACATTTATATCAAAGAAAATTGGTCCTTTCATCATGGCCAATGTTTCCCAAACCAATTGTAGATATCCAGTTGCTGGGAATAAACATCTGCCTGTAAAATATGAACTATTTAATTAAATAAAAGATGTTGTCTGTAAAGATTTAGCAATTTATGCAATATTTGTGAATTAGTGGAATTAATTCGACTGTGTGAATTGTAAAATTGAAACTCTAAATAATCGACATTTAAAACTATATTATATTTTAGTTGGTAAGTTCCTTCTCATAGTATATACAGATTTACCATTGGTATGAAAAACCTAATATAAAATTTACAATACAAAAAATAATGCATTACCATCAATAGCATGTCCAGCTATAAAATCATAATCTTGATCAGAAAGACTAATATTTACTTTACGTTCACTACTACGGCTAGTTCGTTGTAATTCAAATTTCGTTACAAACCAATCTTCGCTGTGATCCCATCGTATTAATGGTGCTATCATCGGTGTACCTCTTGAAACTGGGAATTCTACTGGTGGATAAAGACGATCAACTCGTAAATTTAATCCAGATAAGAATAAGCTTAAATTCAAATAATTAGATTATGTGAAAAATTAAAATATTAATGTCGTCTTATTTACCGAAAGCTGAATAACAATAATTGAATACTTACTTTCCTAATGCACTTAAGAAGAAACAAATATTATCTTTATTTCCCCTTTGTGTTAGTGGAACGTGGAGTCCACCAACCATTGATTTTTTTAAAATTGCTTGAAGTAATCCATGTGGAGCAATTTCAATTGTTAAAGAATTTGGTGGTAAGTGTTCTGTTGTTTCTTCAAATAAAACCGGACTCAATAAATTGTTTGTATGATATTTGGCTGAATTAAATTGACTTTCATCGAGATCCCACCGATTTTTCGGTATACTTGAACTTAACCATTTTGGTGAACGTTTCTTGGGTACTGGAATCACTTTTGTTAAACGTGTTAATAATTCTGGTCCCATATCGGCTATATATTTTGAATGATAGGCAATATTTGAACATGGAATCTCTTTTGCAAATATACCTTGAGCTTTCAATTCATCAACAAATTTCCCAATATCTTCTTCTGGTCCAGATATTGTTGCTGAATCGGGACTATTATGACATGCTATCTCAATTCCTAATGGTACCATACTTCTTATATTATTATAACCGATACCAACGGCTGCCATTGAACCACGTATTGTTTTAGTATCCAAACTTACAATTCCTCGTGAATAAGCTGATAACAACATTTGATCAGCTGTTAAACATCCATCAGCATATGCACAACCTAATTCACCAAAGGAATGTCCTATATAATAATCGGCTTTAATACCCAATGCTCTTAAAACATCAACAATAGCAACTTGCATTGCAGCGATACCGACAAATGAATTTAAAATATTTTCATACGTATTTTTATCCGGTGAAGTTAATATATTCATTAAATCCAATCCGAATGGTTGTAATAAATTATGACTTTTTTGTATTGATTCACGTATTATTGGTAATTGTAAGAGTGATGTACCCATTTCAGGCCATTGTGATCCCATTCCACTAAATACCCATACTGTTGGTCGTCGTAATCCTGTATAATGAGTCATTTCCTTAACTATACAAACTGCATTACCAGTCGGTTGATGATTATAAATACCATATCCCCTAAATATATAACCGACTGTATCCTCACTTGCAGCACCATGTAATAAACTAATAAATTCTGCATCTAATGGACGTGTTTCTAAAGCCTCAAACATAACCTTCAGCGAATCTTCGGTACGACCAGCCCAATTCACTAATCTCGGTATTTTATCGTTTGGTGCACCATTATTTTTTTTCTCTTTTGAATTATTTTTAAACAATGCGTGTGCATTGGCACCGCCAAAACCAAACGAATTTACACCAATCAGTGGACCCTCTAATTTTGTTGGTTCTGTACATACTTTTAAACGTCCCTCTTCAAATGCTACAATTCCTGGACGTGGCTTTGTGAAATTTATATTTGGTGCAACTAATCCAGTTTCATAAGCCAATACAACTTTAACAATGGAACATGTACCCGCTGATGATTCTGAATGTCCGAGATTTGATTTTATAGAACCAACAAGTAACGATTCAGTTCTGTCCTTACAAAATATATGATCTATTGCTGAACATTCTTCAGGATCACCGACAATTGTACCAGTACTATGTGCTTCCACATACGATACAGATGCTGGTGATATACCGACATCATTATAAAATTCTGATAATAATTTTTCTTGCAATGCACCTGACGGATAAGTAACTCCTTCCGTTTTATAACCATCACAATTTGTTTTTGAATATAAAACATTGGCATAATTTCTTTTAGCATCTTTTGCCTTTTGTAAAAATATCATACAAATAGCTTCGGCACGTGTATAACCCGTTGCATTAACATCAAATGGTCGACAATAGCCATCTTTAGATAATACTCCCAATCTATATGAGATATTAGTTATTAAATTATAATTATAAATTTATTAATCTGGCTATATATTCGAATTTTTATTAATACTCGTGCTATACCTTGCAAATTGTAATGTAACATATGGATGAATTAACAGATTTGTACCACCAACTAATGCTGCATCACATTCACCATTCCGAATTGCACTGAATGCACTGTCTAATGCATACATTGAACTGCTACAGGCTGTATCGAGAAGAAATGATGGACCAATACATCCCAGTGTATATGAAACTCGATTGGATAACATCGATCGACAACATCTATATACATTTATAAGATAATCAAACGTAAACATTATTTATTTTACCTTTCTTTGATATTTAAATTATGAATACTGTACCAAATTAAAAGGTAGCAGATTTTTTCATTAATTTTTATGTCATGTATAAACAATCTCAATTTATCAACGATAATAATCTTTATTAATGTCTTGATAGCAAATATTGAAAAGATTCGCGTATTATGTTAAAATTTATCATTTTATTTAATTACATATTTATTTCTTGTTATTTTTACTAAAAATTTCCTGCTAAATTATACAATATCCATGACATAATTGAAAGTAACAAAAATTTGAATTGTTCATAAACTAAATGATTGCGTATAGAAGCAATGGATGTGAATCCCATTTAAAAAAAAAACATGAATAACTTATCGCGAGATATTTAAAAATATGTATCAATATAAGATCATAATCAGCATTTTAAAATTTTATAAATAATTACCCTGTCAAACCAAAACCATTTGACGAAATTTTTTCATAAAACCAAGTTTTTTCAGATTCAGAAAAACAGGCACCAACAAAAACACCAGTATTGGTACCACGTAAACTTTTTGGATTAACACCAGCATCTAAAACGGCTTCATATGCTTTTTCCAATATTATACGACATTGTGGATCCATTGTATGGGCCTGCTTAAAATGTACACCAAAAAATGTTGCATCAAATTTATTTATATCGCTAATTTTACCCATTCGCCTTGGTATTTCTACATTAAAATGACGCCAACGTTTTTCTGAATCGTCCACCATATCAATCTGTAATTAAGAAGAAGTAAAATAATTTGTTACATAACGATATTCTTATAACACTACAACTGCACGGATATTTCACTAATATGTTTTACATTTGAGTGTCGTATGAATATTGTGTTGACCACTCTGGTATGTTTAATGCCAACAGTCTGTATAAATATAGATTAACCAAATTTGGTTTGAGATTAACTTCCAAAAACAATTACAAATAGATTTATTTCCCCTTCGAGATTTTGAAAATACGGTTAGTATAATTTTTTTTTTTTGTGAACATACAGAAAATTCTCTTGGTCGTCGGAATATTATGATAAAATGAGTTACATATCTTATTATTTTAAACATTGATATTTTTTGAAAATAATGTATAGAAAATGGTTATCTCCAAATGGAATTTGACAAATCTTAGATAAAGCTTTCTACAATAAAATTCTACAATTTGTAAGTTTCGTTGAACATTGTTAAACGTTCCAAGTTGAATTGTCAAAGTATACTGGAAGTTATTATTTAATTATATTAAACAGTTATTGGTTTGTTGAAATTTAAAGATTTATCAAGCTTAAACATTGGGTATTTGGTGGGATGAGAAGAGAGTGCTTTTGAAATTCAATTAAATTGTCAGCATTGAATTCTATACAGTTTTTTTTTAAATACTACACATTTTAAATTTGAATAATTTAAGAGTTGTGATTCTTTGGTTTATAGAAGCGTTTGATGTAGCCATAATAAACATTTAATTTTCGTTTCAACTTTGAGCGGCAGCACGACTCAATACCAATTTAATATGAAAATAAATTTGTTGTTTACCTTTTACGTGAGTAACAGAGGATTTACACAAATTAAACACAGATTCACATTACATTTAAATTCTTAAAAGGATAATATATAAATATACCTTATTATATAAATTATATGCAAGCTCCTCGACATTTTCTGAATTGGGAAATTTTCCAGCTATGCCTGAAATAACAATTTCATCGCCAGGCGTAAGTGCATGGGTACGTGAATAAAATTTCCTTTCGAAATTACTTGCTGGTGATGTTGTTGGAATTGGTGTCATGTTGTTCTATTCTTTATTAGTTAATTTACACTACACAACTATAATTTTTATACACTAAATCAATATTTTTAATTATCCCAATGTAAAAGTTCTCTATAACTTATTCCTCTGCTACTTATTCCTCACTAACACAAACTTTAACTTTGTTGTTTAATAAAATTTTGATATTTATTTTAGAAATAATTGCTTTGAAACCCATTGACAAGCAACATTTGTAAAACAACTAAATGTTAAATGTTTTGAGTTGGCTATTTATAAACATTGTCAAGTTATTCAAAATTTCAATTAACATATAATAAAGGGTTAGCCAAGATGTATGTTACATTGTGGAAAATTTGTGTTAATGGAATAGAATTTGATGGGATTTAATTTATTGCAAAGTCCTGCGAAAGCGCATCGGTTGCTTATATTAATTTACTACGATAAATCTTAAGCGTCTGAAATCATGGAAAACCATCAACATCAACACCAAAACGAAATGTTAAATAAATAATACATATTGTGGGATCATAAAAGAATTTGCAATTTGAAGTGATCATTTCAAGGCAAATGACCAGAATGTTCCAAAAGAATTATAAAGTGATTCTTCCAGAAAATTGTTGGAATTTCAAAAAAAAGTTATAATAATAATTAAGCTACACAACAATGTTAATTGAAAGTATTATCACACAATTATTGGATAACCCTTTATTAAAATACTTACTTTATTTTAATTTAATTAAATTTATTGCACATACAACCACAGACACCTACATATTTTTGACAAATTATAATTATTTCCTATATAAAATATAATTATTTTATTACAAACTATATACTTAATTTGGTGTGAAGTGTTAGGTTAATTATGTGCAATTCATGTGCAATATTTTAAAATCTATTTTTGCATATTCAAATTTCCAACAATTTGCAGGAAATTATAATAATTGTAAAAAAAATAACACTTTTTATTGTTATTGCTAAATGCTAATATAATTCACCCATTGATCTATGGGCTTAGAGCTTCTAATCCAAAAATGTGATTTTTAAAATGCATTGTTTATGTAATTATTACTAAATGTTATAATCAATTTGAAAATAAGAATTTAAAAATCAATAATACACTTCAAGAAGAATTCAACTAAACTTTTGCCAATGTGAGATAAGATTATAATAAATCCAAGTAAATTTTTTATAACAACCAAACAATTTCTAGTTGAAATATTGACCAGCACATGTCACTCTCTGAAGTTAAATAATCATTTTTAATTTGTATGTTTCATAAATCATTTTATTATTTCATTAAATTTATCCAAAAATAAATAACAATATCATTAAAATATTAATAGCGATAACACAAACATTTGACTTAAATTTTATCATTCTGTTTACCAGAAGCAATATTTGCTTTAAAATCTCTATCTGATTTTGAATTTGGATCAGCTTCATTTATTATTTTAGCCAACTTCGGGTTTTCCAACATCGACGTATGATCACCTTCAACATATTTTATATTAATTTTTCCTTCTGTATATCTAGACAATTCATAATCTTCCGCCATATCGACGACAGCCACTTCACTTGGTCGAACCAATGTTATTGAACTCGTAATTTTCTCCACATTATCTGTATCAACTTCAAATACAATTTTCAATCTATTAAACATTGATTGAGTCATCATTCTCATGTAACTATCTGAATATTCTGATTGTATTTTTCCATATTCTAATATTTTATCAACTTTTTCTACCCAAGTTTGACTTTCAGTAATTTTCGCATAGAAAGCTTCTGGATTTTCGTCGGGTAATAAATTTTCAAAAAGTATCATAAGCAATACAATTTGAATGGATTCATCTGTAATTTCTGTATTTATATGTCCATAGCTTAATTTTTTTAAAAACACAGGAGCACCATCAATTAACAGTACATGACCTTTCATACCATTTTGTTCAAGTATTCTAGCTAATTCTAGAGTAACAAATGTACCGAATGAATAACCAACCAAATAGAAAAATTCCTTTTTAGCAAACACACCGATGACATCCTATTTTCGAAAAAATACCAAAATATAATATTAATGTTAATATTCATTTATTTTAATAAATATAAAAATTGATTTACCTGTGCAACGGCATTAGCAATATCCGGTATACTTTTGCAATCAATTGTACCGGCTAATTGTAAACAAAATCCGGGTAAACTAATGTTACTACTTAATCTGTGCCAGGATATACCTGCAACACCTTCAATACCCGGTATAAATAATATACAAGAATCGAATTTTTCGAAATTATTAAGTGTTCGTAAACGTAAAATGACTTCATTCGATGTTTCTTCATCACCCAAATTACGAACCATTAAATTCAAACCAACTGTTTTATTTTCATTAGCCAATTTTAATTTAACACTTTCGGCTGATTCTTTATTACGTGCATCGGCCAATTCTTTAAGTTTTGTAAATGTTAGTGTTCGTAAATCTTGTGGAGTTAAGAATATTTCAAATTCTCTTTCCAATGTCTGTTTAATTTCTACAGCCATCAAAGAATCCATTCCAACTTCAGATAATGTAGCTGTCATTGGTATTGATTTTATGTCACGTATTCCCATTATATTTAGTACACATTCAATAAGATCACCACTACCGCCAGATCCAGCACGTTTTTCGGCAACAACCATACTTGCGACAATTGGATCTGGTGTTGTTAACAATACATCTAATTCTTGTAAGCATGATGATATACGCTGTTGTAATGTACCACTAATTTCCATATCAAGTTTATCTTCAGCCATATCAGCTACCAATCCAACTTCACCAATGGCACCCCATTGTATAGCTTTACCGGGAAATCCATTTGCAACTCTACGTTCAATAATACGTTCCATAACTGAATTGGCCATACCATAATTTGATTGGCCTGCATTACCACGACCACACGATACACTGGAAAATACTACAAAATATTTTAATTGTGGACATAATTTCCGTGATAATTCATCAAAATGTTTGGTTGCCATAGCTTTCGGTGCCAGACATTCTATGAATTTTTCAGATGTTTGATTTTCCAAAATGTTATCACGTAATGTCACTGCTAAATTAAATATTCCACCGATTGCTCCAAGTGTTCCGGCTTCTTTAAACAATTTTTCACAACCCTGTCTTGTTGTTATATCTGATGTATTAATAATTATTTTGCAGCCATAATCTTCCCATACTCTGGAAAAAAAATTCAAATAATTATTTATTATTATTATTATTGTGTGCAGATTAAATTCTAAAATATGTTTTTGTTGTCTGTCTCTGTTTTTAGGGAATGTGATTATCAACTTCAGCTGCTTATATGGAAAAGATATCTAAAAGAACCAGTCTAAATGAAAAATTAAATATTTCTAAAGTTTGACTATCGTCTCAATTACTGTTACGTTCCTTTGGAAATATTGTAATTACAAACTTAAATTTATGTTAAAAAATATGATAAAAATATTTCAGTAATAAATATATTATAAAGGACACAGTTTTAACACCATTTAAAATTTGATTAACTTTAGTTGAGCGTGTTAACTAATAATAAAAATGTACTTTCAAAATAACATACTTAATTCGATATGGTTGATATTGTTTTGTAATTCCACGTTTAGAACTTAAAACCAATTTTCGGGCGCCTCTGACAACCATCCAATCGGCTAATTCCAAACCGAAACCACCGATGCCACCTGGTATAATATAAACAAGTTCTGAATCAAAATAGCATCTTGGTAACACTTTTATTGGTACAGTAAATTCATCATATAGATTTTCACGAACTTTAATAACAACTTTTCCAACATGTTTTCCTGTTCCCAAAAACCGATAAGCTTTTTCCAATTCGTCCACTTGAAATAAGTTCGAATAAAGTGGTTGAATTATTCCAGAATATAAATCTTTTGCAACCAAATCAGTAACTTGTCGTCGGTCATCAGCTGTTGACGTAAATAAATTATCAACCAATACGGCGCGGAATGTTATTTCTTTTAAAAATGATCCTAATCCAATTTTCGTATCATTGGATAAATCAAATTTTCCAATTTCTAAAAATGTACCGCCTGATCCTAAACAACGTATGGATGCATGCAATTTATCATCTGATAATGAATTCAAAACATAATCCACTCCCTTGCCTTTAGTTGCAATTTTAATCATTGTTTCAAACGAACAATCTCTTGAATTTCCAATGTGACTTTCTACAGAAAATACATTAAAATATAATAATTTTATATTCAATGAATTAATTTATATCAAAATTTGATTACCTTTTAATTGTGGAAATGTTTCCATAATAAATTGTTTTTTTCTTGGTGTCGAAACCGTTGTATAAACCTCTAAACCATATGCTAAAGCCACACGAATAGCTGCTAAACCAACCCCACCGCTACCAGCATGAATTAATATTGATTTTCCTTTTGATATTGGATCATATAAGAAGAATGCTGAATACACTGTTAAATATACAACTGGACATGTTGCCGCTTCTCGAAGTGACCATTTATCTGGTACAATCCATGTTAAATGTTCCGTTGGAATTACATGTGTTGCCATAGCACCAGATATTACAACACCCATTAAACGTTCGCCTTTTCGATTTACACCAGCAAATTCAAAACCAAGAATACATTCTTGATCCAAGCGATTGGTGCCAAATACTTCACTATTTAATCGACCAGTGGCCAACATTATATCTCGGAAATTTATTGAACAATATTGAACAGTGACGATATCATCACGGGCACCTAAATTCAAGAATCCTTTCATCCAAGTTAATGTTGATAAGTCACCTCTTTGTAATTGATTACCAAAACAATGATCATTTCTTGGTTTTTCTTCGAGAATTTGGTTTAATTGTAAATGACGATAATGACCCCATCCACCCTATATAAATAAAATTAATATACAATTATTTAAATTTGCATCAATGACTTTTGGTACATGCTGAAGTTAACATATAATATGTTAAAATAATAATAATAATAACAAAAATCACTTACATTCCGATAAACATTCATTGCTAAGCCTAATTTCAATTGATTTTTATATAATGGAGTTTCCAAATCGAATGGTGGTGCTGTTTTATCATCTATAAAAACGCATGTTGCACGTGTACCATCTGGTTCTTTACGTATGCAATTTACCAATCCCATTATTCCAGATAGTTCTTCTTTTTCAGCAACCAAAATAACAGAGCTATCTTTAATGGCCGTACGTAATTTATCAATCCATTCATATTTGTGATCCCTTGACGAAATGTTTATAACAACCGGCGCGCCCATAATTTTTCTTTTTGATCGTTGAAATACAATCAAAGTTTCATCTTCAATTGGTAAAATACAAATTAATTGAAAACCAGCCAATTCCGGAATATTATTTGTATTTATATTATGATTTTCACGTGATATTAAAAATGCTTTCTCAGCCATACTAGTTTGACTTTTTTCAACAAATTCTGAGCGTGTTATACAATCACTTGCAACGACAATAGCACAATTCGTTTGTGTTGATAATTTACCATCTTCAACGTGAATTTTTTTTCCTAAATTTAAATCTTGTGGTGTTAATAACATTAAATCAGCGGTTACACTCGGTAAATCGCCAAGTGCTTCTTCAAAGTATTGAATAATTGGTTTTTTATTATCAACATCAACTTCAATGACTTTACCTTTTGGAATTGGATTATTTTCTAATAATAATTGAACACATACACGTATAGCATCGGAAACACCCAATTTCGATGTACACAAATATGGTATAAATTTATAACTTTCTAATATCGGTATGCCTGGTGGTTTACGTCTTGATACTGGATTTGTACTCAAACCAACAATTTCTATACCACCTGCTCTTAACATTCCCAATTCTGGACAACATTGTACTTCGAAACATGGATTTTCTGGATTTAACTTAGTTGTTGCATTCATATGTTCTTTAGCATTTATACGCATACTTAATACACGTGTCGGTAAAAATAGTGTACGAGTATCTTTTCCTAATATAGAAATTTGTAATAAACAATCCATAAATGCAACCCAATTTAAATCCCATTTAACTTTTCCATATAAACCATCGGAACGTGCTTCATGAACTCCACGGAATGCTCCACTATAATGATAACCACGTAATCGTAATTCTTTATAAAAATCTTTTTCCTGTAATATTGGGTATCCAGATGTCGGTAATTTTGGTAAAACAGTAAGTGGTGTTGGATTTTGTACTTCCACAATGAACCCGGTAACTACAGCTGTGTTTGCTTCTGTAATTTCAAAGCGACCCGTTCCTGTATGTATCATAATTGTAAGTTCAACAATTTGTCCCTTAACAATGGATGTTGCACGTAACAACCGGATATCGGTAAATTCAACATTTATATCAAAGAAAATTGGTCCTTTCATCATGGCCAATGTTTCCCAAACCAATTGTAGATATCCAGTTGCTGGGAATAAACATCTTCCTATAATATAAATAAAACTAAATGTAATTACTTTATATTGTTGTGTTATACATTTTATGCAATTTGTGAAATCAGACCCATATCAGAGTTAATGATCATTGTGTTGATTTAAAATTAAAACGTAATTAAAAGGAAATTTAAAATTATACTAAATTTTCAATGACTTAATGATATTATTATATTTTAGTATTGCTATAAAGAATTAAATCCACATATACATAAAAGAATTATGATTATTTTCACCATAGATTATTGGAGGATATGTGTTAGAAATATAATAATTACATATAATTATATTAATAGTTTAAAAGTTTACCATCGATAGCATGTCCAGCTATAAAATCATAATCTTGATCAGTTAGACTAATTTTTACTTTACGTTCACTACTACGGCTAGTTCGTTGTAATTCAAATTTCGTTACAAACCAATCTTCGCTGTGATCCCATCGTATTAATGGTGCTATCATCGGTGTACCTCTTGAAACTGGGAATTCTACTGGTGGATAAAGACGATCAACTCGTAAATTTAATCCAGATAAGAATAAGCTTAAATTGAAATAATTAGATTATGTGAAAAATTAAAATATTAATGTCGTCTTATTTACCGAAAGCTGAATAACGATTATTATATACTTACTTTCCTAATGCACTTAAGAAGAAACAAATATTATCTTTATTTCCCCTTTGTGTTAGTGGAACGTGGAGTCCACCAACCATTGATTTTTTTAAAATTGCTTGTAGTAATCCATGTGGAGCAATTTCAATTGTTAAAGAATTTGGTGGTAAGTGTGCTGACGTTTCTTCAAATAAAACCGGACTCAATAAATTGTTTGTATGATATTTGGCTGAATTAAATTGACTTTCATCGAGATCCCACCGATTTTTCGGTATACTTGAACTTAACCATTTTGGTGAACGTTTCTTGGGTACTGGAATCACTTTTGTTAAACGTGCTAATAATTCTGGTCCCATATCGGCTATATATTTTGAATGATAGGCAATATTTGAACATGGAACCTCTTTTGCAAATATACCTTGAGCTTTCAATTCATCAACAAATTTCCCAATATCTTCTTCTGGTCCAGATATTGTTGCTGAATCGGGACCATTATGACATGCAACCTCAATCCCAGATGGCACCATAGCTCTAATTTTTTTGTAACCGATACCAACGGCTGCCATTGAACCACGTACTTTTTTAGTTTCCAAACTTACAATTCCTCTTGAATAAGCCGATAACAACATTTGATCACCTGTAAAACATCCATCAGCATATGCACATCCTAATTCTCCAACAGAATGTCCAATATAGTAGTCAGCTTCGATACCCAATGCTCTTAAAACATCAACAATAGCAACTTGCATTGCAGCAATACCGACAAATGAATTTAAAATATTATCATATGTAGTTTTATCCGGTGAAGTTAATATATTCATTAAATCCAATCCGAATGGTTGTAATAAATTATGACTTTTTTGTATTGATTCACGTATTATTGGTAATTGTAAGAGTGATGTACCCATTTCAGGCCATTGTGATCCCATTCCACTAAATACCCATACTGTTGGTCGTCGTAATCCCGTATAATGAGTCATTTCCTTACCTATACAAACTGCATTACCAGTCGGTTGATGATTATAAATACCATATCCCCTAAATATATAACCGGCTGTATCATCACTTGCAGCACCATGTAATAAACTAATAAATTCTGCATCTAATGGACGTTTTTCTAAAGCCTCAAACATAACCTTCAGCGAATCTTCGGTACGACCAGCCCAATTCACTAATCTCGGTATTTTATCGTTTGGTGCACCATTATTTTTTTTCTCTTTTGAATTATTTTTAAACAATGCGTGTGCATTGGCACCGCCGAAACCAAACGAATTTACACCAATCAGTGGACCCTCTAATTTTGTTGGTTCTGTACATACTTTTAAACGTCCCTCTTCAAACGCTACAATTCCTGGTCGTGGCTTTGTGAAATTTATATTTGGTGCAATTAATCCAGTTTCATAAGCCAATACAACTTTAACAATGGAACATGTACCCGCTGATGATTCTGAATGTCCGAGATTTGATTTTATCGAACCAACAAGTAACGGTTCAGTTCTGTCCTTACAAAATATATGATCTATTGCTGAACATTCTTCAGGATCACCGACAAATGTCCCAGTACTATGTGCTTCTACATACGATACTGCTGATGGTGATATGCCAACATCGTTGTAAAATTCAGATAATAATTTTTCTTGCATTGCACCTGACGGATAAGTAACTCCTTCCGTTTTATAACCATCACAATTTGTTTTTGAATATAAAACATTGGCATAAATTCTTTTAGCATCTTTTGCCTTTTGTAAAAATATCATACAAATAGCTTCGGCACGTGTATAACCCGTTGCATCAACATCAAATGGTCGACAATATCCATTTGGTGCTAATACCCCCAATCTATATGAGATATTAGTTATTAATTAATAATTATAAATTTATTAATCTATCTTATCTATATCTATTCGGATTTTTATTAACACTCAATAATACTCATGCTATACCTTGCAAATTGTAATGTAACATATGGATGAATTAACAGATTTGATCCACCAACTAATGCTGCATCACATTCACCATTCCGAATTGCACTGAATGCACTGTCTAATGCATACATTGAACTGCTACAGGCTGTATCGACAAGAAATGATGGACCAATACATCCCAGTGTATATGAAACTCGATTGGATAACATCGATCGACAACACCTATAGATAATGAATTAAAAATTACCAGATTTTTCATTATTTATTTACTTTTTCTGGAATATTTTTTTGATTTTTAAAATATAAAATTGTAATTCTAAATAATTCTATGATATTAAAAGTATTTGCGGTACGCAAATACCATTGAATTAATTAATTTTACGACATATATTTTACTGTCCTGATACGTGTATACTACTGTTGTATAGTAAGACCCAGAGAATTTACATAATATATATTTAAATTGATTACATATTTAATCCGCAATTAAATTATATAACTATTGATAATTTTAAACGTCTAAAATTGAACCGAAAATTTGTTATTGTTCCAATATCAATAAATAATAATAAAATTTACCCTGTGATACCAAAACCACCTGATGAAATTTTTTCATAAAACCAAGTTTTTTCTGATTCAGAGAAGCAGGCACCAACAAAAACGCCAGTTTTTGTACCACGTAAACTCTTCGGATTAACACCAGCATCTAAAACGGCTTCATATGCTTTTTCCATTATTATACGACATTGAGGATCCATTGTATGGGCCTGTTTAAAATGTACACCAAAAAATGTTGCATCAAATTTATGTAAATCGCTAATTTTTCCCATTCGTCTTGGTATTTCTACATTAAAATGACGCCAACGTTTTTCAGAATCATCAACCATATCAATCTGTAATTGGAAAGAAAAATTATTGGTTACGTGTGTTTATCCGCATTCTATTACTTCTACAATACACTAATTTAAATAAGCAGGGACTATAAATTGGTGATGCAATGAATGCTCTTAAAATATATGAATTAGGTGTATATACAACCTGCCCTAAAGCATCTTTTACCCAAGTAAAATTCTTAGACATTGAAATCATCACGGTCAGTATTTTATGCTATAACACTTTTCAACTTCACGCACAAATTGTGGAATTTTGTTTTAAAAATCAGTCATCAATCATCAATCCAAATATTTTATGATGTATTTGGTATAAATATCCATCTGATGTTGCTTTGTTGAAGATATATTGATAAATTACGCACCACTTATTCCGACACAAGTAAAAACATAAAAACATATTGCATCGCAGAAAACATAACTGCGTAATAATCGTTTGTGTAAAATCTTTGCAGAATGTTGGGTCATTAACAATTTTGCAATTGCATTGTTTGGTTTTATAAAAATACGTTTATTCATTGACGACGGCACTGTTCATTTCTGGTTCCAGGAATCTACGTCGATAAACACAATTTCTCGTGTATAATATAGAGTGAAAATAATCCATGCATGTAATTAATACGATTCAATGTGTTGTGTATTTGCTGGTGTTATCATCGGTTTGTATTTCTTTTGGAATAATTAATATAAGAATAAGATTCATCTATGGAAAACGGTGGTCGGGTGGTTCTTACAGAATACCAATTATTCAATCAGTTTTTTTTTTGCTATTTCTGCCTGCGGAATTCATTCCATTCGGTTTAATAGTTTAAATAGTTATAGGCTTATACACAAATCGCTACCCATAAAACTATTATTAGTTTATAGGAATGAAATTTGAAAATTATTGTTATAATTCAAAATATTAATCTAAATGTTCCGGTGATGATTTTTCTATGATGAATTTTTAGTAGCAATTACAATAAATGATATTTTTTTATTTATTGGTCACTGCGCGTTTATCAGTTACGATCTGTGGATTTTTTTCCGGTAAATATTCCTATAAAATTGCTCCATAATTTTCAAATGAATAGAAATATAATATTTAGAAATGCCATAAGAAAATTTCTTAATTAATTAACCCACACAAATAGAATTTAGAATTTAAATCTATTTTTTTTGAAAAAAAATTCATAGACATTAACATTATAGTTTTTCAGTGAAAACATTAATTTTATAGTACTTAGAATAATGCGGAAGACCACAGCATACTTCGAATGAAAATAATTTTGCATATAGAATGCGTTTGGTCGTAAACAGTTAACAATGTTTTTTTTTTATTCTTTGTCAATGTGTAATGTTTTGCAAGTTATAGGGAACTTTGAAAATCACATCGCCTGCAAAATGCACGAACGTTCTATCCTTCATCCATATTATTTTGTAGCATGTAGATGTGCTATCAATATATCAACCGAATTTCGGTGTTTGTCAATTAAAAATTTATTAAAATTTTAGTGATAGTTTTAATGTACCGCATTTCATATGTTTCGGTCAACCGTATAGCCGTATAATCGAATGAATATAGTCATGTCATTGTAAAATTAGCAAACCATTCGAAACATTTTGGTAAATTAATTTACATATCGTGTCCGCCAGTCACAACACTTCATGATATTATAAGTTTATTATAAGTATTGTACGCAACACATAAACATCATATCACTACCATCAGCAGTCACATTCCCATTACATTTAAATAATATTTTGGTTAAAGAATATTATATAAATACCTTATTATATAAATTATTGGCAAGTTCTTCGACATTTTCTGAATTGGGAAATTTTCCGGCTACACCTGAAATTACAATTTCATCGCCAGGCGTTGGAGCATGTGAACGTGCGTAAAATTTCCGTTCCGGAATAGTTGGTGGTGCTTTTGGTGTTGGTGTCATATTTTTTATTTATACTAAACTTTTAAACACACACACAAATAGTTTTTACTCAGTTTATTCAAAAAACAAAACGAAATAGTTTTTTTTTTATCAAAAATTAAATTATATTACGATAGGTAACGAAATTTTAAATTCTTTTCTAATAAATAAAAACTCAAATTTAACTATTAAAAACAAAAAAAGCAAAAAAAAAAACCTTAAAACATTAAAACGTCTACAATTAAGAACTTATTTAATTTTAATTTTTTAAACAATTATAGCCGAATCAAAATGATAATCGATACACATTAAAAACCACCACGCAACTAACTTTTAAACATTTTGCTTGTACCTTTTATAAACTTGACCACACTTACTCTTACATAATCTAATTAAATTAACATAAATTACAATTATTTTTGTATTTTAATTAATATTAAAAAAAAAACTATTTTAATTACAACATAAACGAATATTTAAGAAATTCAAATTATTTTCTATTCATTTTCATTTAAATTTATATATTTTTAGTTTATATTCAAATGGTATACGTAGGTTAATAATATACAATGTATTGTAGTAATATATATATATATATAACTAACCTAACTATACATTTAACTAACTAATCTATATGTATTTATGCATATGTAATATAGTTCTGTAAAACATATATATTTTTCTATTGTCCAAACATCATAAAATAAAGGTATTTACGATAGGTTACTAGATACCTACCATTTAAGTACTTACAATTAATTGTAGTAATAATAAAAGGTTGCCCGTTTGGTGGGTCAAAAAATGCGGAAAACTATAGACGTATTTTTTTGGATTGAATTAAACAAAAAAAAAAAACAACAGCAACAAGAATTCTTCATATACTTGGACAGGACATCTTCTGTTACGGAACTGATCGATATGCGGAAAAAATTTCAACTTTATTTGGTATGTAATGTAATTATCAATTGTAATGTAACTTGTTATGGGTAGGATCATTCAACAATATAAGTTTAAAAAGTTCAGTTAAATCATTATTAATATTGGGAATATTAAGAACGCATATGATAGGGCTGCCTGCCCTTTAGAAATCAAATCAAATTTTATTTTATTAAGAAATTTCAAGTAATTCTGTTGGAAATATTTTAGTAGTCTCATCAACTTTACCATAACACTTCACTTATAACTTTATATTTCAATAAAAAAATTTAATATTGGATAAATATATGATGTTTTTTCACCTATGCTTCCACAAAACGTTAGAAGTTATCATTAAATATTTAACTTAAGTGTTGTAAAAAGATACAAGATATCCGTAAAGAGTGACAGTATTGTTATCTACTTTCACAAATTTTTTAAACGTATCACTAATAAGTTCAAAAATAGAAGACAATCTATATAGTTGGTGTATATAAGGGAGGGCAGCCGTAAGGAGTGCAGGCATACTTTCTTAATTCTTTGACACTCAACATTATATATGTGCTTAAGTTCAACAATATAAAATTATCAGATCAATATTATACTCTATGGCTATTGGGATTATTTGGATGCTATGCAATTGTTAAAGGCGGTCATCGTTTTTTCATACGGTAAAAAATAAACAAATTTTGCCTGGATTATCAATTTTTGATCGCAAATTTCATACCCATCATTTCCATCCAAAATGTTTGAAGCAATTCTTCAATTTTAAGCATTGCATACCTATAAGAATTGTCCTATACTTAATAAGAAAAATAAATGAAATTGTTCGTTAACTGCATAGGTGTCGTAGTGGAATATGGTTACCTGTATATGTTCCCAAGTTCACTCCACTAGACACCCACCACATCACCCAAAAAAATTAGCTATATCACCCACACCTTCGCTAAACATATATTTGTTTGTAGACCATTAACGTTTAATTGAATTAAAATATATAAAGTTATTTAAATCTCAATTAACTACACATATTTTTAATTCGAACATGTACAGAATAAAAATTTATTTTACCGGGATTATAGATTTTTGTTGTGTACTTGTATATCCTATACGAGCTCTTAAAACCTAACAATAAACAGATCAATTCCAATTTTCAATATAATCGAGTAGGAGTGGATTTTTAATTATTCCAATGACAATTGACGACCGTGATGGAAATTACGAAGTGTGCGATTTTTTTTTTTATCGAAAAATCACTTCTTGGCATTTTATTAAATTGCAGCATTTCCATCTTAGAATTTGGCGAATACTCACTTCTCCCATATAATATAAACATGCGCATAGTAATAATTATAGAACCATTTGTCCTATAATCTTAAAAATTTAAGAAGTTTTACATAATGATCGGTTTCATATAGTTGAGGAAGTATGTGACACCTACCTACCTACACACAACCCTTCCCAATTGAATTGCTTGTGTAATTCTCTATTAAATTAATTTAACTAATCGATGAACTTGAATAAGTTTTTGTTTTGAAAACAAGCATTTATTAGATTTTCCTTTTCTTTTGAACTTATATTAATTTCATGATAGATTTTAATATTTTATGTTTTCTAATAGATGAAACTACCACCACTCATTTCGGTTTCTCATGCATTGTACAATAGTAACCGCAAATATTCCCATTTTCATATATACTATCATTTATTCGATTATTTTGAAATTATTGCTTAAAAATAAACTACATTCCAAAAGACATGTTTAAATTTTACCAATTTTTTAAAAACCAAAAAAAATACGTACATGTATTTATTATTTATAGGTCAACAGCCGACAGTTTTCCTGTGTGTTAAATATTCCATAAATTTAATTAATTTATGTATTAAATTAGATTTTTGTTTTTGTTTGGTTTTTTTTTCTTTTTTGTGTGCACACCTTTTAGAGGAGGTTAAATAAATTAATATTTATAAACGGTTTTTATATTGTTTTGATGTATTATAAATTTCGTATAAGAATGCGCATTAGCAAAGTTTATAATATAATTTTATTTTTAATACAACAATACCAAAAAACCAACAAATATTTGGTGAAAAATAATCAAAAATACTAATAAATAGTTATACAGTGGATTAACGCTATAAGCAACAACATAACGTTCCAAATTTTGTGAAACCAATTATTAATTAAATATATTAAATTTATTTGCATACTTATCGTATTGAAACAATGTGCCTGAGAAAGTTTTAAGATTGCAAAATTATAAGTACAATTTGAAAAATTTAACATATTTGGATTGTATATAACTCAATCGATTTTATAAAATGTTGCAGTTGAAAGCAGTCAACGCTAACCAAACTGTTGTGCGATCAACATTCAACGATACAGCAAGTTCATCTTCCATTTGGTATGAATCTTGTTCGAGTATTTTCTTATTTTTCGATTGACCTGCATGTTCATTTTCAACCGTATCGATATCTCCACTTTTAAAACGTCAATACTTACATGTTTTTCAGCGATGCAGTATGTTCACAGTAAATTTGCAACAGCACTCTTAACAACTATACAGATAACATTAGTTTTTAGCTTACTTACAAAATTTCATTAAAATCGGTTGAGAGATGACCAAATTACGAGGTACCGGGACACTGTTCATAAACAGTTTGGTATGAGGTTGTAAAATGGGATTGTATACGCAGGTATTTCCTACCAATTCTCTTCAAAATTGCTTGTCAGCCAAATGCTATAGATCATGGTACAGAACTAGATGATCTCCAGATGAGTTGCAATGAAGTCAGTTATGGCGTGGTACAATGGAATTATACAGATAATGCCTGAGAAATTCCTTGAAAATTGATTCTTTTAAAATTATTTTTATCTTACAATTTTCAGAACATTTTACCTGTTTGATAAATGTTAAATTACGCAGAACTGAAATTGCTTAATTCATAACCTGGCAGGAGGGAAGAAATTTAGTTCAAAATATAGCTGGACTGCCTCTTTTTTTATTGATGCTCCCTCGTGGAGTAACAGAAATTTATGATGGTTATGTGGATGATAGATTTACATAAAATGGGTTAAGAAAATTAACCTATCGATTTTCCAGCACTTCCATAAGACTTATTCCTATATTAAAATTTAATATATGCCTTCATACAAACTTTAATTAAAATTGAATGAAAATTGACCAAATTGCCTATGAACGGTTTCTCGAAAAGTAGCTGGGTAACGAATTGCTTGAATTTCCTTTGGACGAAATTTCATCAAAATTGCATGAGCACAGTGGTGACCAATGAAACTGCCATTGGTATAGCGATATTTCCTGAATTTTCATACATATTATAAGCATTCGTACAAAATTTCATTAACATCTCAAAAAAGTGTTAATATATTCATTTTCAACTTAAAATTAAAATATTTTACCAACCACTAATTTGGGGGTGATCAAATTGCACTCGTATGCATGGTCACACAACTACAACTATACACAAAACCGAATAAAATTACCAATAATTTGTTAACAAATTAATTAATTTATTTATTTATTATAAACGCTACATATTTTACGTAATTTAATAATTAATCCAGAACAGAACAACGTAATTGTGTAATTAAAATTATTAATTTTTATTTTTTCATAACTAAATTATCAATTTGATTTATGTCTTCGATACGTATTGCATCCGTGGACAATGATTGACGTACATAAATTGCATCCTTGTATATGTGAACGCTATGCAATAGGCCTTTGTTCTTGTAATTGAATGCATGACGAAACAATAGAATATTCTCATGACTTAATGTTTGTGAAATATAAATGCGGGTGGCCAAATTAAAACCAATTTCAATTAAATATAAAGTTTTATGATTGTAGAATTTTTGTAAAAAATTTAATTGTTGTTCTTTTATTGCAAATTTTACAATAATTGGAATTATTAATTCTTTGGTTCCATTGATTATTGTTGGTGAAATTAATGTAATTGTTGCTGTTGTTGTATTTGTTGTACATGATGTTGATGACGATGATGCCGATGATGATGATGATGATGATGCTGATGTTGATGATAATAATGACGATGATGATAATGCTGATAATGTTGTTGTTGATGCGGTTGTCATTGTCGCTGTTATTGTTGGTGGTGTTGTGGAGTTTATGGTGGTCGTGGTGGTGGCCGAGTTGACGACTGCAGACGATAGACAATTATTGCTATTGCTTTTATTTCTTACCGGTATCGTTGTGAGTATTTGATTGTTTTGTAATGATATAATACGAAATATATTTATTATTATACAAGTTGAACTATCAAAGCCGATAGCTTTTGATATTTTAGTAAATAGATTTTTTAATAATTTACCATTTTCATTTTCTAATAATGGAATACCACGAATTATTATATCACTTGATTTTAATTGTTTTTCATATTTATCATTTGACATTTCTAAATGTTCAATTGTACTTGAATATCGTCGACTATCACTAAATGAATTACACATTAATTTATTGAGATGTTTATTTTCCATATTTCGGTTTTTTGTGTTTTTCTTTTGATAAAATTGAATTGATCTAAAAAATACAACGTAATTTTTACCAAAACAAATTTTAATAATTTAAAAATATTTCACTTTTTTCTTTACGATCACAAAATATCTTCTTTGAATATGTTCCATGCAAAGGCGTTGCGTAAAATAGAATGTGTACTTTATATCTCTAATAAAAGTTGGTGAAATGTGGCGTATAAAATAAACTATACTATCGTACAGATTTTAATTCTTTTATAAAATTATTATAATTAAATTCTTTATGGACGAATCGTACGTAAATATAGATAATATAATAAATTAAGTATTGTATTTTAAAATATATACTAAATAAACAATTTTACATTACATTTTATGGTTGACGTATATCGTTTTTAATTGTTTTTATACAAATCATTTATAAAAATAGAATTCAATTAGACATATTTGGTAGTAATTTTGTCTGATTTTTGTACAATATTGTTGTTGTTTTTTTTTATCTATTATTTCTTAAGTTGTAGAAAAAATAATTGCAATTTTGTGACACTAAAATTTAAATAAGATAACGTAAGAGTGAGATTTGCAGATTAAATAATCTTTTAACGGAAATATACTTAGGATGGAAAACGCACAATTACATATGAGAAGTAAAAAGTGATGTACAATAGATTTTATGGGTCACAGAAATATTAAAACCACTAAATTTAAATTTACATAACTATATTGATTTAATACCATACCAGTTAATATTAATATACATAATTTTATAATATTTATATTTTAAACATATATCTTCCACCTCTACATTTCGAATTCATAAATTGAATTAACTCATATCATCGACCTCGGTCATAATTGTTTTAGATTCTGTTTTAATTGTGTTTGTATCTTTCGTCCACGCTTTTATTTCGGCAAATGTTAATTTACGTAATTCAGGCACATGTAAACAGGTCTCAAATTCACGTTCTAAACTTTGTCTTAACTCAACGATTTCAAGTGAATCCAATCCAAATTTTGATAATGGTGCGGTTAATGAAATCGATTTAATATCTTGTATGCCAACGAAATTTAAAATATATTCAAGTACATTTTTTTTTTCAATAATTCTTTTCGGTGCAATTACCATACTTGCGACAATTGGCTCGGGACTACACAATAATTTATCTAATTCCGATAAACATGAACTAATACGTTTTGGTAAATTTCCACCAAGTTCAGCATCAATATTATTTTCGTTTAAATTAGCAATAATACCAACTTCACCAATTGGACCCCATTGTATTGCTTTTGCTGGTAGATTACAATAGACCCGTTCTTCAATAATTCTTTCCATTATTGAATTAGCCATACCATAATTTGTTTGACCCGCATTACCACGGCCGCACGATAAACTTGAAAATACCACAAAATATTTTAATTGTGGACACAGTTTACGTGACAATTCATCCAGATAAATTGTTGCAATCGCTTTTGGTGCAATGCATGCATGAAATTTCTCTTTTGTTTGATTTTCTAAAATACTATCTTTCAAACAAGCTGCTAAATTAAATATACCTCCAATAGGTCCAAGCTGTAGACTTTCTTCAAGTAATTGTTTGCATCCATTTCGTTTTGTGATGTCAGCTGTGGTTATACTAATGTCACAACCATGTGATTTCCAAACACTATAAATAAATGAAAATAAATAATGGAATCATATAATTATTAATAATATATCGTAAAAGGACTGTCAAACAATATAGAAAGTCAATTTGATATGAAAACGACATGATTTTTCAAATTCAATAGGAAATTACTCAACAGTAACTTTTTATAATTGACTATTGGAGCTATGAAATTTGTCTAGTATTGTTTTTATAATTAAACAATTACAGTCAAAATACGATTGATACTTATCGGTTGAATCTAATCTAATTTTATATTAAGTGTGTGCTACCAAAATTAATCGACCAATTAGAGAGATGTAATGGGTTTATGGTACATAGAACCATTAATTTTATTTTAACTTATCATAAACTGTTGAAATACCATATATACTCTACTGTAACTTTACAAAATGTATTACAGTTTCTCCTAAACATTCATATCATCCCTGTAAAAGTCATCACTCTAATATCACCTGAAAATTTCCATTATTATTTCTGTACAATTTTCATACAAAATCTTACCAAATACGCTTAATATTTTCTCATAAGTCTATTCGTTCCATACTCAATTATCAGGAAGATATATTTTGAGAATTCTTCTATCAAATACAACCTGTAGATTTTCTAGTATATATCGATTTACCACACTGACTATAACTATGAATTATTACGTTTTACAAAAAAATTACCTAATTCGATATTCTTGGTACCCATTTGATATTCCTCGTGATGAACTCAATACCAATTTACGAGCACCACGTAACATACACCAATCAGCTAATTCCAATCCGAATCCACCCAAACCACCGACAATAATATATACCAAATTTGAATCAAAATAAACTTCAGGATATATATTTATTGATGGTAATGGTTTCGTGGTCATTGAATCATCCCGTATTTGCACCATAATTTTACCAATATAATTACCATTAATCATATATTGAAAAGCCGTCTCAATTTCATTTATTTGAAATACCGTTGATGGTAATGGCTTTATAATACCACATTTAATGTCCCGCTGAATTAATTGACTTATGAAATTCTTATTTGTTTCGGTTCCATTTTTAATAAACTTATCCGCATGCACCGAAACAAAAGAAATGTCGTTTACAAAATGTCCTAATCCAATTTTAGTGTCTTTTTCTAAATCAAATTGTCCAATTTCTAAAAATACACCATCACGTCCCACACATCTGATCGATGGTTGTAATTTATCATCAAATAAAGAATTTAAAACAAAATCTACGCCTTTACCTTTGGTACGTAATTTAATCATTTTTTCAAATGAACAGTCTCTGGAATTTCCAATGTTACATTCTATAAGAAAAAAATAAACATAAATAAGAATTTCAATTAATAAGAAATGATTAACAAACAATGATAATTAATAATCCGAACAACAATGAAATTGACTGTCCAGTCACTATTATCTAATGGAGGAAAGGATATTCAACTCGCAATCAGTTTGTTTGAATTATTTTTGTTATTGAAACCACTCCAAAATTATCACCATCAGAAATTTTAAGCATTTCAAACCTTTACAATATTTAATGTTGGTTCTGGGTACTTTATAAAATTTTCGATCGACGCACAAGAACTACCGTCACCGTAAATGCGTTGTATTTCCATGACTCTTTGACTTACGAGGACACATATATTGGAAATTCAATGCGAACAGAGGGTCTTTATAAATTTCTGAAAATAACAGATAATTAAATATATACCTTTTAGTTCCGGATATTCGTTTAAAATAAATTCTTTTTTTTCTATCGTTGATACTGTTGTGAAAACTTCTAACCCGTAGGCTAATGCAACTCTAATTGCAGCCAGTTCAATACCACCATTACCTGCATGAATTAATATAGATTGTCCACGTTTTATTGTGCATTTTAAAAAAAATGCGATGTACACAGTTAAATAAACAAAAGGTACTGTTGCGGCTTCTCTTAATGACCAATCATCAGGAATGCACCAAGTTAAATAATTTGTTGACACCAAATGTGTAGACAATGCACCACCTTCAACCATTCCCATAACTCGTTCATCATTCGAATTAATTCCAGAATATTCAATACCGAGAACACTCTTTGTTCCCGTTCGTTTGGAATACAAATCATCAACAAATACACGTCCAGTTGCAATCATAACATCATGAAAATTGATAGAAGAATAATGTGTTCGAACAATATTTGCTGTTTTACTTATATTTAATGGTCCTTGAAACCATGTGAAGGTACTTAATTCACCAACTTGCATTGTAGCAGCATAATAATGTTCATCAGATGAAAATTCTTTTGAATATTGATTTAGTATTAAATGTTTGTAACTGCCCCACTTACCCTGCATAAATAATTAATAAATAAATAAATAAAATATAAATTTAATTAATTTAAAAGACCATATTCTCAATTTCATAAAATTAATGTGTTAATCAACTTTTTTTAAATACACAAATAAAATATTATTTTGGTGTTTAATATCTTTTGCATTGAATGGGAAGGAAATTTATTAACACTAAAGAAGCACTAAGAACACTTGTAACTATATAATTACTTGAATACCACATTAACTACACTGTTTCGGATAACTCTATGTATCCGCTAATACTTTTCGAAATAGACTTATGTAAATGACTGTGGATATTTTAACTGAATTAGGGCCAATAAGTATTTCATTTAAAATAAAATAAATTCTACATACTCACATTACGATAAACATTAAAGGCAAATCCTAATTTTAATTGATTTTTATAAAATAAGTTTTCATAATCAAAAGCCGGTGCCTTCGGATCATCAATGAATACACAAATTACCCTATCACCGTCGGGTTCTTTACGTATACAAGTTACCAATCCAAGTATTCCCGAAACACTATCATTTTCTGCTACAAGAATAATTTGTTCTAGATTTTTTACAGCCATTTGTAATTGATTTAACCAATCGTATTGTTCATCGTTGCTGGAAATTCGAATAATTGTTGGTTTTTGTGTTTTAGATAATTTTAGTTCTTTAATTATCTTTTGATACATTATAATATTTTCATCGTTATCCGTTGGTATAAAGGCATTCAATTGGAAACCGTCTGGGATACACAAACTATTTTTATCGATGTTAGATTTTGTTCTTAATAATAAATATCCTTTTGGCATTAAATATTTACTAAAATCAGTGGTCGATTTTTTAGTTGCTAGTGCACTCTCATTAATTATTATAAATGTAGAATTTGTATTTTCCGTTAATTTAATATTTTCAATTTTAATATTATTTCCCAACTGAATATTTTCTTTTGATGTTAAATATAGTAAATCTGCATAAACTAAAGGTAATCCATCAACAGCCTCTTCAAAATATTGAATAATTGGAATGTTGTTATTGTTTAACGGATCGGCCAATTCTATACATTTAATATGTAATGAGCTATTATTTTCTAATGCCAATTGAATGCATATTCGAGCAGCATTAGCAATCGTCATTTTCTCAGTTGGAAAATATGAAATAAATTTAGTATATTCAATTATTGGTACTCCAGGTGCTTTTCGTCGGTTTACTTTACTGTATTTAATATTTGTAATTTCTATACCACCGCAAACAATAGTACCATATTCTTTACATACATGAAAATCTGGATCACACTGTTCTGAATGAGCTGCGGCTGCAATTTCTGCATGTTGTATAGGATTAATTCGTATATTTTGAATACCAGTTAATAAAAGTAAAAATCTTGAATCCATTGAAATGATATTCATTTGTAAAATACATTCCATAAATGAAATCCAATTTGAATCCCATTTAATTTTTCCATATGTACCGTCAGCACTGGCTTCCATAATTGATTTGAAACACCCACTGTACTGGTAGCCACGTAAACGAAGTTCCGTATAAAAATCATTATTTTTCATAATTGTTGTTGATTTTGTTACATTTTTTGTTGGCAATGTAACGAACTCAAATTTATCAGTTATTTCTCTAATTCTTCCTGTTACAATACTTGCAGAACCTTCGCTAATTTCAAACAACCCACTAACATATTGTATTGTTACAGTTAATTGTACCGGTTGATCTTTCGTTAATGATGTTGCTCTTAAAAATTTAATATCTTCAAATTCAACACACATTTGAGTTGGTAATTTATTTTTGATAAATGCTAGTGTTTCCCAAACAAAATAAATGTAAGCAGTCGCCGGATATAAACATCTACCTACAATTTAAAATTAATTAGAATTAATTAGAACAATTTATGTCAAAAAATACAAAATATAAAAATATAAAAGAGTAAATATCCACTTCTTGATTGCTAAACTTTTGTATTCTGTCCAAGTATTGTCTAATGTCTACATAGTGATGATTCATTAAATGCACGATTATATAATTAATAGTAGTCGATTTGTTGCAAAATTATACATTTTAATATAATTGTTAACTTCTGCAAAGATTCAAAAATGATGCACGCATATGTTCTCATAATCCGTCACAGAGTTAAATTTCAAAATAAAAACTTATTGTTTATTGTGTAATAATTTAAATCTAAATATACCATCAATCGCGTGTCCAGTAAGATATTCTAAGTCTGGTAGTGATAGATTAACTGTGATTTCTCGTTCGCAAGTAATACTACCAGTTGAAATGTGTTCAGTTTCTTGCCAATCCATAGTATGATCCCATTTTATATGTGGACTGATCATTGGTGTACCACGTGAAACTGGAAAATCAATAGCTGGATACATTTTTTCAATTGGAAAAGAAACTCCATTTATAAAAAGCCTAAAATAAAATTTAATTATCACAAGATATCAACATCTCATTAAGCAATTGTAATGTATGTATACTCACTTTCCTAAGGCACTGAAAAAGTATTCTAAATTATTTTCACGTTTCCTGTTGGTTAATGAAATTGAAATTGAATTTGGCATTGATTTTTTTAAAATAGCTTGAAGTAAACCATGTGGAGCAATTTCAATACTTATATGTTGTTGTGGTAATAGCGATGTCGTTTCTTCAAATAAAACTGAATTTAAAAGATTGTTTGTATGATATTGAGCGGAACAGTATTGATGTTCTTCCTTATGCCAATCAACGATTGGAACACTTGTGCTTAACCATTTTGCAGAACGTTTTTTTGGTATGGGAATTAATTCGGTTAGACTTTTCATTAAATTCGGACCCATGTCAGCAATATATTTTGAATGATATGCAATATTCGATGTTTGAACTATTGAAGCAAATATTCCATTGTCCTTTAAATGAGCAACATATTCTTTAATATCATGTTCTGGTCCAGAAATTGTAACTGAAGTAGAACTGTTATGGCATGCAACTTCAATGGTGTTTGGTAACATTTCTACTATTTCTTTATAACCTAACCCAACAGCTGCCATTAATCCTCGACTCAATTTCGTTTCTAAACTGGCAATTCCTCGTGAATATGCAGCCAATAACATTTGTTCGGCTGTAAAACATTCATCGGCATATGCACATCCCAATTCACCAACTGAATGACCAATTAAATAATCAAATTTTATATCTAAATATTTTAAAATGTCAACTAATGCTATTTGACAAGCCGCTATTCCAACAAATGAATTCAATATATTATCAAATAGATTTGGATCTGAAGAAGTTAAAATATGTAATAGATTCACACCAAATGGTTGAAGAATTTCATGGGATTTATGTAATGATTTTTCACATATTGGTATTTTTAGTAATGACGTTCCCATTGTATTCCATTGGGATCCCATCCCGCTGAACACCCAAACAACTGGAAGTTTTACATCGGAATAATGTTTAATACACCTATCCAAACATACACTTGATTGATTATCACGCTTTGAAAATAAACCATAACCTCTGTAAGTAAATCCTGGTATTTCCTGTGATTGAATATTATGTAATAGTCCAATATATTCTGCATCTAGTGGACGTGATTGAATTTCATTTAAAATATAGTCAACCGCTTCATTTGTTCGACCCGACCAATTTACAAGTCTTGGAATATCATCAATTGGTAATCCATAATTTATTTTTTCTTTTAAATTTTGGTTCAATAATACATGACTATTCGCACCACCATATCCAAATCCACTAATTCCAATGAAAGGACCATCTAATTTTGTTTTTTCACTACAAACTTTTAATTTCCCATTTGTTAAACCGGGTACATCGGAACGTATTTTTTTAAAATGCAAATTAGGTGCTATAATTCCGGATTCATAGGCCAATATTACTTTTGCAATAGATACAATACCCGATGCTGCTTCTGCATGTCCCGTATTTGATTTTATCGAACCGATCAATAATGGTTTTGTTTGATTTTTACAAAATACACTTTCTAAAGCAGCACATTCTACTTCATCACCGACAATTGTGCCTGTACCATGTGCTTCTATAAAATTCACAGAACATGGATCCATTTTAAGATCCTCATAAAAATCACTAAATAATTGCTTTTGTAATTTTACCGATGGAAATACTATTCCTTCCGGTTTATGTCCATCACAATTTGTTTTCGAATATATAATTTTTGCATAACATCTTTTAGAATTCTTGATTTTTTGTATAAAAATTGTTACGGCTGATGATGCACGTACAAATCCAGAGGCATCCGCATCAAATGACTTACAATGTCCGTCTGAACTTATTAAACCTATTCTGCATTAAATATACAAATTCAAATAATATAAATAAACAAATATATTTCGTGTATATTCACAAACTTGTGTACACAGGAACTAATTTGAATTTAATCGTTTTCAACCTAACATATGTACATACCGAGTAAAATGTGCACTTATTACTGGCAAATTCAATAAATTAGTACCACCAACAATTGCAGCTTCACATTCTCCATTTCGAATTGCAGAAAATGCCAAATCTAATGCATATAATGAACTGCTACATGCTGTATCCACAGTCAATGATGGACCCGTCAATCCCAAACAAAATGAAATACGATTCGCCAACATATTCCGGGAGCATCTATAATAAATTAATATTATTGTAATTTGTTATTATGACTTATATTCCAGGCTTATAATATTATAATAAGAGACTCTTACCCTGTTAACGCTATACCATATTCTGATTGACTATGAAAAACGTTTACACATTCAGCTTCAGATGTGCATGATCCAATGTATACACCAACATTAGTATTACGTATTGTTTGTGGATTAATACCCGCATCCAAAACAGCTTCAAAAGCTTTTTCAATTAGTAGCCGACCTTGGGGATCGAGTGCATGTGCTTGCTTATAATGAATTCCAAAAAATGTTGCATCAAATTTATTCGAACTCATCAGTCCATGACGATCCGGAATTTCTGGATAATGACATTTCCAGTCCGTTGGAGTTTCCGAAGTCATATCAATCTGTAAGTGAATGAAAACATTAAAATAATATCATTTAATGTTAAATTTGTGAAACGAATAATTATTTAACATTCACCGTGTTATTAGTGAAAAAACTTATTGCAAAAATATAATTCATTTTTATAATTTTAAAATTAAAAGTATTGAAGAAATAAATATGTAATTTTGCCCTTAATTAACTTTTGAATATTATTATTAATTGTTCGATTTCTAAATAATTTGTAATAATGAAAATATTCTCTTCTGAACGAAACAGAAAACAAACACTACAATAAAAACTAAACCTTCCGTACATCCTTTTAAGTTAACACCGATTACTTTTTCTGTGTGTATAATTTAATTATCAGTAGTTCTGTGTCTGAATAGCATCCAACAATTAAATTAATTAATTCAGATAAGAGATATTCAGTATGAAATAAACTGAAAGGATTTACTCTTTTCATATTAATGTTTGTACCGAAAATTAATACAAATGCTGATGTGGAAATAGTATAAGTAAATTCATCTTTGGAAAACAACGAAATTTGTCCGTTTTTATGCCGCGCAAAATAGGAAGTGAAAATAAATTAATAATTGTAACTGAGAGAAATGTACTATTATTTTTTCGTTATGCACGCACAACACCACACGTTAATAGTTTAATTTTTTTTACCTTATTGTATAAATTATATTGAAGTTCTAGCATATTATCAGCTCTTGGAAATTTTCCAGATATTCCAGTTATTAAAATTTCATCGTCTGGTGTATTTGGATATATTCGATAGTATTTATTTGGTGTTATTGAATTAAAATCAATATTTGTTTGCGACGGCACAGATGACATGATGATTTATTATTTTTGAAAATAATTCCTTTAGTTAACCAATAAAAAATTATAGTACACCACCAATTAATTATATTTAAAAATGTAATAATTCCACTTAAACACGATTTTATATAAATTTACACAAATTTCCTTTTATTAAATAATTTTTTATTATCAATATTAATTCAGTAGTTAATCGTTAAACTATAAAATAATAAATAATATTAATTTAACAAAGAGCCGAGTCGAATATATATAGAAAATTTAGAATATTATAAATGCTAATATATTCTAAATATGTAAATAAGGGTTAATATGTTATTAATTCTATGCTATGGCTAATTAAAATATTGTCATTGAAATTATTTTTTTATATACATATAGTTTATGTTAATACATATCATTTTAAACTGTTTATAGTATATTAGTTACTATCATACGCAATAGTATTTTGTATATAGGGAGTAAATTACCTATAGTGAAAACGAAATTACCGGAAATCAAATATAAGACAAAACCGATAACAATAGTTCCAAAATTATAAAAATATTATATATGGCAACTGCTTTCTCTCAATTTATAGAGCAGGGGTTGTTCATAATTTCATAATTTTCTGATTTTTTTTTTATTTGATTGTTCATTTGAGAATTTTTACGATTTTTCCAAAATAAACACAAAAATCTCTTGGAATTAATACGGGAAAATTTTTCATCTGAATTTCCCTTCTTATTTATATTTAAATTGAAAATGAAATAGAATATAAGTTTTAATGAAATATAATTAAAATTTATATGCACTAAAATATACATGCAATTTTTCTCGATATAAACCACCTAGTCATTCATTCTGCTTTAGAAGAACATTGAAAATATGGTGCGATTAAATCTTTAAATTGTTACAACCCATCGACGTCGTCTCATTGAGGACCTCATTAAGTGATAGCGGTGGAACACACGTTCTCTGTAAAGTTGTAATACCTCAATATCTTAATATAAAACATGTAAAAATAATATAATAATTTTTATGTTATTTTTAAATATCAATACCCTGAATTATTTAATTATTATATAAAATATATTAATTATACAGAAACTGCACGAAATGAATATTCTTAAAAACACAAGTGTTTCGCTTGTCATTGAACACTCTTTGCATAACTATTAATTTTATTTTACTTTTATTTTCATTACTTTACCCTTTTTTTTTTGCTTGTTAATTGTGCAATTTTATAATTAAAATCAGAATTGTATTTTTTTTTACTTGTCATAATTTGCAAATTAATATTGTAATTTTCTTTATGTGCTACGAATTTCATTGTGTTTTATGTGCATTTTAAATTATCTGTAATACGACCCACTTTACAAACGCCATACGTCATGTAAAAGAGACTGCGTTAATAGAAAAAACAAAAGGGTTGAATGGATTTTTTTTGTTATCATATTTCGGGTATATTCAATGAGCCATTTCCAACTTTTCGCTTGTGAGAACTGTTGATCGGTTAAACCAAACTGCATCGATCGAAAAATAAGAGGTTTGCGGATCAGATGAATACGTCCATGTTGAGGATGCTTTCTTGGATAGCCCTTACCGTATGTGTATGAGCGTTGATATAACGTTCAGCATTTATACTTTCACATATAGCGCACGATTAAATTCGAAAATTATCATTGTAATCCATACCGGACAAAGACAATCCATGTATTATATCACATGCTGAATATGTATGGTATCGCCTTCAATAGTCAAATATTATACCCACAAAATCCTATATGGATTTAGAAACTCTTTATAACTACCGTTCTTTATGTCTCAGACTTATCATGTCTCTGGCATGTCGAACGAACGTCTTTAACACAACAGAGAATCATCTCACCGAAATGTATGGATACTATTATATTCAGAATATGATATCCCTTCTATAGCCAGATAATCACAAGATAATTGAACAGTAATACTACACAATTCTTTGTTTAATAATCTTCCACAACATGACCAAATGTGAAAATTATTCTCATAACCTTCATGGAATATCCATGAACCTGAATACCCCTTAGTTTTACTAAAATCACTGTTTAATTTTCTTTCATATGAAGTGCACACATATTGACAGACTTTTCTATACTTAAAAACTTAACTATAATCAAGATAATCAGATTATTAATTCTATTATTATTAAGTGTCCGCTCCAGCAAGTTTACGGATTATAGGATTTTACCCGTATTTTATTTTATTATATAATAAACCAAATACATTTAATACCATATCACTTAATATAACATTACATGATTTATAATTATAATATTACAATATATTCAACTATATTATCTAAACTGCATAATTTTCTTATAATATTTATATTTAAAGTTAAACATATTTTCTTGCATTCATTTCGAATTTAGAAATATTGCCCACCATTAACCTCTGCCGTAGTTGTTTTAGATTCTATTTTAATTGTGTGTGAATCTTTCGTCCACGCTTTTATTTCGGCAAATGTTAATTTACGTAATTCAGTCACATGTAAACAGATCTCAAATTCACGTTCTAAACTTTGTCTTAACTCAACGATTTCAAGTGAATCCACTCCAAATTTTGATAATGGTGCGGTTAATGAAATCGATTTAATATCTTGTATTCCAACGAAATTTAAAATATATTCAAGTACATTTTTTTTTTCAATAATTCTTTTCGGTGCAATTACCATACTTGCGACAATTGGCTCGGGACTACATAATAATGTATCTAATTCCGATAAACATGAACTAATACGTTTTGATAAATTTCCACCAATTTCAGCATCAATATTATTTCCCTTTAAATTAAAAACAATACCAACTTCACCAATTGCACCCCATTGGATTGCTTTTGCTGGTAAATTACAATAGACCCGTTCTTCAATAATTCTTTCCATTATTGAATTAGCCATACCATAATTTGATTGACCCGCATAACCACGGCCACACGATAAACTTGAAAACACTACAAAATATTTTAATTGTGGACACAGTTTACGTGACAATTCATCCAGATAAATTGTTGCAATCGCTTTTGGTGCAATGCATGCATGAAATTTCTCCTTTGTTTGATTTTCTAAAATACTATCTTTCAAACAAGCTGCTAAATTAAATATACCTCCAATAGGTCCAAGCTGTAGACTTTCTTCAAGTAATTGTTTGCATCCATTTCGTTTTGTGATGTCAGCTGTGGTTATACTAATGTCACAACCATGTGATTTCCAAACACTATAAATAAATGAAAATAAATAATGGAATCATATAATTATTAATAATATATCGTAAAAGGACTGTCAAACAATATAGAAAGTCAATTTGATATGAAAACGACATGATTTTTCAAATTCAATAGGAAATTACTCAACAGTAACTTTTTATAATTGACTATTGGGGCGATGAAATTTGTCTAGTATTGTTTTTATAATTAAACAATTACAGTCAAAATACGATTGATACTTATCGGTTGAATCTAATCTAATTTTAAGTGTGTGCTACCAAAATTAATCGACCAATTAGAGAGTTGTAATGGGTTTATGGTACATAGAACCATTAATTTTATTTTAACTTATCATAAACTGTTGAAATACCATATATACTCTACTGTAACTTTACAAAATGTATTACAGTTTCTCCTAAACATTCATATCATCCCTGTAAAAGTCATCACTCTAATATCACCTGAAAATTTCCATTATTATTTCTGTACAATTTTCATAAAAAATCTTACCAAATACGCTTAATATTTTCTCATAAGTCTATTCGTTCCATACTCAATTATCAGGAAGATATATTTTGAGAATTCTTCTATCAAATACAACCTGTAGATTTTCTAGTATATATCGATTTACCACACTGACTATAACTATGAATTATTACGTTTTACAAAAAAATTACCTAATTCGATATTCTTGGTACCCATTTGATATTCCTCGTGATGAACTCAATACCAATTTACGAGCACCACGTAACATACACCAATCAGCTAATTCCAATCCGAATCCACCCAAACCACCGACAATAATATATACCAAATTTGAATCAAAATAAACTTCAGGATATATATTTATTGATGGTAATGGTTTCGTGGTCATTGAATCATCCCGTATTTGCACCATAATTTTACCAATATAATTACCATTAATCATATATTGAAAAGCCGTCTCAATTTCATTTATTTGAAATACCGTTGATGGTAATGGCTTTATAATACCACATTTAATGTCCCGCTGAATTAATTGACTTATGAAATTCTTATTTGTTTCGGTTCCATTTTTAATAAACTTATCCGCATGCACCGAAACAAAAGAAATGTCGTTTACAAAATGTCCTAATCCAATTTTAGTGTCTTTTTCTAAATCAAATTGTCCAATTTCTAAAAATACACCATCACGTCCCACACATCTGATCGATGGTTGTAGTTTATCATCAAATAAAGAATTTAAAACAAAATCTACGCCTTTACCTTTGGTTCGTAATTTAATCATTTTTTCAAATGAACAGTCTCTGGAATTTCCAATGTTATATTCTATAAGGAAAAAATAAATATAAATCAGAATTTCAATTAATAACAAATGATTAACACACAATGATAATTAATAATCCGAACAACAATGAAATTGACTGTCCATTCACTATTATCTGATTAATCAGTTTGTTTGAATTATTTTTGTTATTTCATTTCAAACCTTTACATTCTTTAATGTTGGTTCTGGGTACTTTATAAAATTTTCGATCGACGCACAAGAACTACCGTCACCGTAAATGCGTTGTATTTCCATGACTCTTTGACTTACGAGGACACATATATTGGAAATTCAATGCGAACAGAGGGTCTTTATAAATTTCTGAAAATAACAGATAATTAAATATATACCTTTTAGTTCCGGATATTCGTTTAAAATAAATTCTTTTTTCTCTATCGTTGATACTGTTGTGAAAACTTCTAACCCGTAGGCTAATGCAACTCTAATTGCAGCCAGTTCAATACCACCATTACCAGCATGAATTAATATTGATTGTCCACGTTTTATTGTACATTTTAAAAAAAATGCGATGTACACAGTTAAATAAACAAAAGGTACTGTTGCGGCTTCTCTTAATGACCAATCATCAGGAATGCGCCAAGTTAAATAATTTGATGACACCAAATGTGTAGACAATCCACCACCATCGAGCATTCCCATAACTCGTTCACCATTCGAATCAATTCCAGAATATTCAATACCGAGAACACTCTTTGTTCCCGTTCTTTTGGAATTCAAGTCATCAACGAATACACGTCCAGTTGCAATCATAACATCATGAAAATTGATAGAAGAATAATGTGTTCGAACAATATTTGCTGTTTTACTTATATTTAATGGTCCTTGAAACCATGTGAAGGTACTTAATTCACCTACTTGCATTGTTGTAGCATAATAATGTTCATCAGATGAAAATTCTTTTGAATATTTATTTAGTATTAAATGTTTGTAACTGCCCCACTTACCCTGCATAAATAATTAATAAATAAATAATAAATATAAATAGAGTTTAGTTTTTAAATGACATTTTTCATTCGGAAATTATTTAAATTTATAATTGTTTCAAATATTATATTACTCGTATATATTGAGTCAAAATTATCGAGTCTTGAAAATGAATACAATTAATACTCCGTTTCGACTGGATTCAATTTGAATCTTCATACGGAGCTTGATAACTCAAAATTCATCTGTGGAAAAAAAACTTTAATACGCCCAATAACAAGGTATGGCGTGACACAAATTCCAGAAAAATTACTTTGGATTTTCGAACGAAGGATATTTCGTAGCCTATTTGCTCCCGTCAAAGAACGAAATGCTTGTAGACGAAGATACAACTTCGAAATAGTTAGGTTACACAAACAAAACTTTTGAATAGTAATCCAGAAGGGAGAAGAAGAGTTGGAGGACCTTCGATGATGTTAATATCCTGAAAATTCGGGATTGGACGTTGTTAGCTGCAGATAGGTTAATTTAACTATGTACCATAGAGTTGACTTCAAAACCTACCTGTGTGAATAACTGTTCGCAATTTTTCTCTCATCAAGTTCTTCAGTAACAGAATTATGGTTTCTACGAGAAATATTTGTAAATAGTCAAAATGGTACATCTTTGGCTAAATAAAGCTCATTTGAAAATATGAAAAAATGTGAATGAATATTATAAGTAAAAATAGGCGAAAATTTTTTGATCATCCAATACATAAATTTTAATCTAATTTGAGCGGACTTTATACTTGGAAATTTTAAGCATTAAATTTATTTAAATATAATTAAATAATATTTGTAACAAGTTGAAAATACAAAAAAGGAAATTCTACAATATAAATACTCACATTACGATAAACATTAAAGGCAAATCCTAATTTCAATTGATTTTTATAAAATAAGTTTTCATAATCAAAAGCCGGTGCCTTTGGATCATCAATTAATACACAAATGACTCTATCACAATCGGGTTCTTTACGTATACAAGTTACCAATCCAATTATTCCCGAGACACTATCATTTTCTGCTACAAGTATTATTTGTTCTAGATTTTTTACAGCCATTTGTAATTGATTTAACCAATCGTATTGTTCGTCGTTGCTGGAAATTTGAATAATTGTAGGTGTTTGTGGTTTAGATAATTTTAGTTCTTTAATTATCTTTTGATACATTATAATATTTTCATCGTTATCCGTTGGTATAAATGCATTCAATTGGAAACCGTCTGGAACACACAAACTACTTTTATCGATGTTAGATTTTGTTCTTAATAATAAATATCCTTTTGGCATTAAATATTTACTAAAATCAGTAGTCGATTTGTTAGTTGCTAGTTGACTCTCATTAATTATTATAAATGTAAAATTTGTATTTTCCGTTAATTTAATATTTTCAATTTTAATATTATTTCCCAACTGAACATTTTCTTTTGATGTTGAATATAATAAATCTGCATAAACTAAAGGTAATCCATCAACAGCCTCTTCAAAATATTGAATAATTGGAAAGTTGTTATTGTTTAACGGATCGTCCAATTCTATACATTTAATATGTAATGAGCTATTATTTTCTAATGCCAATTGAATGCATACTCGAGCAGCATTAACAAGCGTCATTATTTCCGTTGGCATATGTGATATAAATTTATAAAATTCAGATATTGAAATTCCAGGTGCTTTTCGTCGGTTTAGTTTACTGTATTTAATATTTGTAATTTCTATAGCACCACAAACAATAGTACCATATTCTTTGCATACATCAATATCTAGATCACACTGTTCTGAATGAGCCGCGGCTGCAATTTCTGCATGTTGTATAGGATTAATTCGTATATTTTGAATACCAGTTAATAAAAGTAAAAATCTTGAATCCATTGAAATGATATTCATTTGTAAAATACATTCCATAAATGAAATCCAATTTGAATCCCATTTAATTTTTCCATATGTACCGTCAGCACTGGCTTCCATAATTGATTTGAAACACCCACTGTACTGGTAGCCACGTAAACGAAGTTCCGTATAAAAATCATTATTTTTCATAATTGTTGTTGATTTTGTTACATTTTTTGTTGGTAATGTAACGAACTCAAATTTATCAGTAATTTCTCTAATTCTTCCTGTTACAATACTTGTAGAACCTTCGCTAATTTCAAACAACCCACTAACATATTGTATTGTTACAGTTAATTGTACCGGTTGATCTTTCGTTAATGATGTTGCTCTTAAAAATTTAATATCTTCAAATTCAACACACATTTGAGTTGGTAATTTATTTTTGATAAATGCTAGTGTTTCCCAAACAAAATAAATGTAAGCAGTCGCCGGATATAAACATCTACCTACAATTTAAAATTAATTAGAATTAATTAGAACAATTTATGTCAAAAAAATTCAAAATATAAAAAAATAAACGAGCAATTATCCACATCTTGATTGCTACACTTTTGTATTCTGTCCAAGTATTGTCTAATGTCTACATTGTGATGTCTCATCAAATGCACGAATGATTTATGATTTTGAATAATTTTCAGATTACAATATAATTAATAGCCGTCGACTTGTATAATTTATACATTTTAATATAATTGTTAACTTCTGCAAAGATTCAAAAATGCAGGCATATGTTCTCATGACCCGTCACAGAGTTAAATTTCAAAACAAAAACTTATTGTTTATTGTGTAATAATTTAAATCTAAATATACCATCAATCGTGTGTCCAGTAAGATATTCTAAGTCTGGTAGAGATAGATTAACTGTGATTTCTCGTTCGCAAGTAATACTACCAGTTGAAATGTGTTCAGTTTCTTGCCAATCCATAGTATGATCCCATTTTATATGTGGACTGATCATTGGTGTACCACGTGAAACTGGAAAATCAATAACTGTATACATTTTTTCAATTGGAAAAGAAATTCCATTTATAAAAAGCCTAAAATAAAATTTAATTATCACAAGATATCAACATCTCATTAAGCGATTGTAATGTTTGTATATTATACTTACTTTCCTAAGGCACTGAAAAAGTATTCTAAATTATTTTCATGTTTCCTGTTCGCTAATGAAATTGTAATTGAATTTGGCATTGATTTTTTTAAAATAGCTTGAAGTAAACCATGTGGAGCAATTTCAATACTTATATATTGTTGTGGTAATAGCGCTGTTGTTTCTTCAAATAAAACTGAATTTAAAAGATTATTTGTATGATATTGAGCAGAGCAGAATTGATGTTCTTCCTTATGCCAATCAGCGATTGGAACACTTGTGCTTAACCATTTTGCAGAACGTTTTTTTGGTATGGGAATTAATTCGGTTAGACTTTTCATTAAATTCGGACCCATGTCAGCAATATATTTTGAATGATATGCAATATTCGATGTTTGAACTATTGAAGCAAATATTCTATTGTCCTTTAAATGAGCAACATATTCTTTAATATCATGTTCTGGTCCGGAAATTGTAACTGAAGTAGAACTGTTATGGCATGCAACTTCAATGGTTTTTGGTAACATTTCTACTATTTCTTTATAACCTAATCCAACAGCTGCCATTAAGCCTCGACTCAATTTCGTTTCTAAACTGACCATACCACGTGAATAAGCAGCCAATAACATTTGATCGGCTGTAAAACATTCATCGGCATATGCACATCCCAATTCACCAACTGAATGACCAATTAAATAATCAAATTTTATATCTAAATATTTTAGAACATCAACTAATGCTATTTGACAAGCGGCTATTCCAACAAATGAATTCAATATATTATCAAATAGATTTGGTTCTGAAGAAGTTAAAATATGTAATAGATTCACTCCATATGGTTTAAGAATTTCATGCGATTTATGTAATGATTGTTCACATATTGGTATTTTTAGTAATGACGTTCCCATTGTATTCCATTGGGATCCCATACCACTAAATATCCAAACAACTGGAGGTTTTAGATCGGAATAATGTTTAATACATTTATCCAAACATACACTTGATTGATTATCACGCTTTGCAAATAAACCATAACCTCTGTAAGTAAATCCTGGTATTTCCTGTGATTGAATATTATGCAATAGTCCAATATATTCAGCATCCAATGGACGTGATTGAATTTCATTTAAAATATAGTCAACCGCTTCATTTGTTCGACCCGACCAATTTACAAGTCTTGGAATATCATCAATTGGTAACCCATAATTTAATTTTTCTTTTAAATGTTGGTGCAATAATACGTGACCATTGGAACCACCATATCCAAATCCACTAATCCCAATGAAAGGACCATCTAATTTTGTTTTTTCACTACAAACTTTTAATTTACCATTTGTTAAACCGGGTACATCGGTACGTGCTTTTTTGAAGTACATATTAGGTGCTATAATTCCTAATTCATAGGCCAATATAACTTTTGCAATAGATACAACCCCTGATGGTGCTTCCGAATGCCCCATATTCGATTTTATCGAGCCAATCAATAATGGTTTTGTTTGATTTTTACAAAATACACTTTCTAATGCAGCACATTCCACCACATCACCGACAATTGTGCCTGTACCATGTGCTTCTATAAAATTCACAGAAGATGGATCCATTTTAATATCCTCATAAAAATCACTAAATAATTGCTGTTGCAATTTAACCGATGGAAATGTTATTCCTTCCGGTTTATGTCCATCACAATTTGTTTTCGAGTATATAATTTTTGCATAACATCTTTTAGAATCCTTGATTTTTTGTATAAAAATTGTTACAACTGATGATGCACGTACGTATCCATCGGCATCCGCATCAAATGATTTACAATGTCCATCTGGACTCATTAAGCCTAATCTGAATTGAATAAATAGACAAATAAATAAATCAAAAATATTGAGTGCATTCACATGAACACGAATGAAAAGTTTTAGACCGTTACATACCTAACAAAATGGGCACTTATTACTGGTAAATTCAATAAATTTGTCCCACCAACAATTGCAGCTTCACATTCTCCGTTTCGAATAGCAGAAAATGCCAAATCTAATGCATATAATGAACTGCTACATGCTGTATCCACAGTCAATGATGGACCCGTCAATCCCAAACAAAATGAAATCCGATTCGCCAACATATTACGAGAAGTTCTGTAATTAATTATAATAAAAGAGTTTCATTATTTTTAACTCCCATACCTTCAATTGATGACGCATACCATATGTTCAATCCGTACTATCCAAATAAGTTTTTAATTAGATTACTTTCAAAATGAAATTTCAGTGAACATGGTATCAATAGAAATCGTCTTGGTGTTTTGCTTTGATTATTTGTAACATCAAATAGGAAAAATATTTTGGTTAGACATGAAAAATTTTCCAATTTCTGTATATTTTATATTTTAATTATAAGAAAATCTGAGTATAGAAATAATTTGATTGAAGAAATAAATAACTCGGATTAAAATGTTATGCAAATTAAAGTGCCAGAGTTCATTAATTTGTAAGCTAAGGCACTAATAATGTGAACGAATAATATGTGTGCTTAATAAAACCTGAACATAAGAATATTCCGTAGTCTTATAATATTATAATAAGAGACTCTTACCCTGTTAACGCTATACCATATTCTGATTGACTATGAAAAACGTTTACACATTCAGCTTCAGATGTACATGATCCAATGTATACACCAACATTAGTATTACGTATTGTTTGTGGATTAATACCCGCATCCAAAACAGCTTCAAAAGCTTTTTCAATTAGTAGCCGACCTTGGGGATCGAGTGCATGTGCTTGCTTATAATGAATTCCAAAAAATGTTGCATCAAATTTATTCGAACTCATCAGTCCATGACGATCCGGAATTTCTGGATAATGACATTTCCAGTCGGTTGGAGTTTCTGAAGTCATATCAATCTGTGGAAACATTAAAATAATATTATAATTTAATGTTAAATTTATTTCATATTTATCGACCTATTTTTTAGTGAAAGAATTTATTGCGAAAATATATTTATTTTCCATAATTTTAAAGTGTCAGAAATTAAGGATTAAGGTTTAAGGATTAAGGACATCACGACTTTATTTTCTTTAATTAACTTTAGAATATTATTATTAATTGTTCGATTTCTAAATAATTTGTAATAATGAAAATATTCTCTTATGAACGAAACAGAAAACAAACTATACAATAAAAACTAAAGCTTCCGTAAATCCTTTTAAGTTAACACCGATTTCTTTTTCTGTGTGTTTAAATTAATTGTCAGTAGTTCTGTGTCTGAATAGCATCCAACAATTAAATTAATTAATTCAGTTGAGAGATGAAATATACTGAAAGTTTTTACTCGATTCATATTAATGTTAGTACCGAAAATTAATGCGACTGCTGATGTGGAAATAGTATAAGTAAATTCATCTTTGGAAAACTATTTGTCCGTTTTTATGCCGCGCAAAATAGGAAGTGAAAATAAATTAATTATTGTAACTGAGAGAAATGTACTATTATTTTTTCGTTATGCACGCACAACACCACACGTTAATAGTTCAATTTTTTTTACCTTATTGTATAAATTATATTGAAGTTCTAGCATATTATCAGCTCTTGGAAATTTTCCAGATATTCCAGTTATTAAAATTTCATCGTCTGGTGTATTTGGATATATTCGATAGTATTTATTTGGTGTTATTGAATTAAAATCAATATTTGTTTGCGACGGCACAGATGACATGATGATTTATTATTTTTGAAAATAATTCCTTTAGTTAACCAATAAAAAATTATAGTACACCACCAATTAATTATATTTAAAAATGTAATAATTCCACTTAAACACGATTTTATATAAATTTAAACAATTCCCTTTTATTAAATAATTTTTTATTATCAATATTAATTCAGTAGTTAATCGTTAAACTATAAAATTATAAATAATATTAATTTAACAAAGAGCCGAGTCTTATATATATAGAAAATTTAGAATATTATAAATGCTAATATATTTTAAATATGTAAATTAGGGTTAATATGTTAATAATTCTATGCTATGGCTAATTAAAATACGTCATTGAAATTATTTTTTTATAGGCCTATAGTTTGTGTTAATACGTTATTTTAAATTGTTTATCAAAATATTGATTATTATCATATATATACAATAGAATCAAGTACTCGTACAATATTATTATAAATATACTTAAATAAAGTATACATGGAAACTATTCGAAAATAATATCCAAAGGTTAGTTCGAGTACGGCCTGTGATTCACTGACTATGATGCAGTGATGAGTTTATTTTCTGGCGTGCACTGCCAAATTTATCGCAAAAGACTACACCAATTTGGCGAAAATTAACCTAATCGTTCGGAACTATATATAACCGTCGAGAAAGATGCTATTTATTCAGTAGTCTATATTTTACCATGATGGATGATGACAATAATTCCTAGCATGTGTCTGGATTATCGAATTATTACTGTATCTGCACCCAGATTGTATATTATTACCCACGTATTACTATCTTTTTATTACTTCAGACTCAGATTAAAATTATATTGGCGGACATAATAAATCTAAATTTTATTATTTGTAAATTATTATTTTTTTCTAATTTTTTATATATTAAAATTATGCAATTCACCAATAAAATGACAATATTATAATATTTTATTTTCAATGTTAATATTTAGTATTTTTCCGTCCATAATTTTATTTCAAAATAATATATAACATTATTTGAACACATTAGATGCTTAAACGCATAGATTAAACCATATCCTTATTAACCGTAGCAGCCGCCTTCGGCAAATTTAATAATCTCCTTTTTGTGCGTAGAAATTATACAAATTATATAACTGTTTGTGTTTTCTTTCTGACTAATTTCATTAAATTAATATTTGTTATTTGGATTATAGGCCAAATGCTTGAAAAATTCATTATTTTAAATATGTACAACGTTTCAGAACAAAATCCATATATATTATATATCTATAAAATATTTACGGAACTAATTAGAATATACCACATGCAAATAACACATAATTACCTATTTCTAATTAATCTAGAGTATATAGTGTGGTTTTTTTTTGTATCCATTGAACAATATTAATTAAAAATATTAACTTTCATTATAAACTACATCAAATTATAACATCTTTTCGATATCTTCATTAATAATATCGATTAATTTATTATTTTCTAATATTGACGAATGATCACCATCGATTATTTTAATATTTACAGGACCATGTGTATAATTTGATAGGCCGAAATCGTCATCCATAACATGAACTGATTGAATAGTTGGTCGAACCAAAGTAATTGGTGAAGAAATTTTCGTAATATTATTTTCATTAATAGTACCGAATAGTTTTAGCCGCTTAATTACTCCACTAATAAATAATGTTATGAATTCGTTTGTGTACTTATTTTTATTATCATATAAATTGATGACTTTATTAATTTTATCCAATATTGTTGAACAATTGTGTGTATTGTTTTCGATTTGTTCAATTAATACATCGGGAAAAAAATGATCCATAATATGTGTAAAAATTTTAATTTCATAATTCTTTTCGTCCGTGTCATCCAAACGTTCTGCTATAGTTTTAAAAATTCTTGGTGCACCATCAATTAATACAATTCGCCCTCGCATGCCAATGTTCTCTAATATTTTTGCAAATTCCATCGTCAACAAAGTGCCAAATGAATATCCAATTAAAAAGAACGATTCAACATTTGTAAATGTATTTATGAGGATCGATTTCATTGAATCGATAATTTCATTAATTGAATTTTGTTCGGTAACATTCATATATTGACAAATATGTATTGGTAATGTAATATTTTTAGCCACATTAAACCATATTGTACCAGCAGTACCTTCAATACCGGGAAATATTAATATACATGATTTACAATTGATTAAACGTTGATCTAAACTTGGTAATCTTAACATATTATGTTTACACATATCTTCATCACCCACATTTCGAAGCCATAAATTAAATGCATTTATATCATCGACAGCGCTCGTAATTGTTTTCGGTTGTTTTATAATGTCATTTGAATGTGTTGTCAATGCTTTTATTTCGCCAATGGTTATTGCACGTAATTCATTGACATTTAAATTAATTTCAAAATCACGTTCTAACGTTTGGCGTAACTCAACGATGGCCAATGAATCTAATCCAAATTTTGATAATGGCGAATTTAATGAAATCAATTTAATATCTTGGATCCCCGCAAAATTTAAAATATATTCAAATACATTTTTTTTATCAACAACTCCTTTTGGTGCAATTACCATACTTGCGACAATTGGTTGATGGCTACATAATAATTTGTCCAATTCAGTTAGACATGAACTAATGCGTTGCGGTAAAGTTCCACAAAATTCAGCATCAGCATTATTATTGGTTAAATTTGCAATGACACCAACTTCACCAATTCCAGCCCATTGTATTGCTTTTGCCGGTAAATTACAATTGGATCGTTGCTCTACAATTCTTTCCATTATTGAGTTAGCCATACCATAATTTGATTGACCCGCATTACCACGACCACACGATAAACTTGAAAACACTACAAAATATTTTAATTGTGGACATAATGTACGTGATAATTCATCTAAATAATTTGTTGCAATCGCTTTTGGTGCAATGCATGCATGAAATTTCTCCTTTGTTTGATTTTCTAAAACACTATCTTTTAAACAAACTGCTAAATTAAATATTCCTCCAATTGGTCCTAGTCGTAAACTTTCTTCAAGTAATTGTTTGCATCCATTTCGTTGTGTAATGTCAGCTGTACTTATATTTATTTCACAACCATATGATTTCCAAACACTAAATGTTATATTGTTCATATGAAAATACATAATAAAAATATAAATATTAGATAAATTTATGTAATTTGATTGCGATGATGTAATAAAAAAATACGCAGGCAAGTCAGTCAGTTTTATTCTGACAGAAAAATGTAATTCATTTTAAATAATAAATATAATATAGTGTACAATATAGATTACCTAATTCGATAGTCCTGGAATGCAGCCGTAATTCCTCGTGATGAACTTAATACCAATTTACGAGCACCGCGTAACATTAGCCAATCAGCTAATTCCAATCCAAAACCACCCAAACCACCGACAATAATAAATACTAAATGTGGATCACAATATACCATTGGGTATACATTAATTGATGCGAATGCTTTCTTGTCCATTGGATCGTCACGTATTTTTACCAAAACTTTACCAATATGATAGCCCGTACTCATGTGACGAAAAGCCTTTTCAATTTCATTTATTTGAAATACCGTTGATGGCAATGGCTTTATTATACCATTTTTAATGTCTCGTTGTATTAATTGAATCATAAAATTCCTTTTTGTCTCGGTTTCATTTTTAATAAACTTATCCGCATGCACCGAAACAAAAGAAATGTCGTTTAGAAAATGTCCTAAACCAATTTTTGTATCTCTCTCTAAATCATATCTTCCAATTTCCAAAAATACACCACCACCTCCAACACATCTGATCGATGCTTGCAGTTTATCATCAGCTAATGAATTTAATACATAATCTACACCTTTACCGTTGGTACGCATATAAATCATTTGTTCAAATGAACAGTCTCTGGAATTACCGATGTTACATTCTAAAAAAAAAATAATAATAAATTAAAGTTTACTACAAACAAAAGTTGAAAGTTTTATATTTTTTTGTGATCGTTACACAATACATAAATAAATCAACAACCAATAGTTGGTGTTAACAGATCCATATGGTCATACCGGCTATTTTTTGGTCAGAGGGAACATATTTCAATATTTCACACTAATAAAACACACGCACATGCACTGATTATCGCACGTGACTGAATTGAAAAATTTTGTGACCTACATATACGATTGTTTTGATAATAATAGATAATTAAATATGTACCTTTTAATTCCGGATATTCTTTTAAAATAAATTCCTTTTTTTCTATAGTTGAAACTGTGGTGAAAACTTCTAAGCCATAGGACAATGCAACTCTAATAGCAGCCAGTCCAACACCTCCACTGCCAGCATGGATTAATATCGATTGGCCACGTTGTATTGTACATTTTCCGAAAAATGCAATATATATTGTTAGATAAACAACGGGCACCGTGGCTGCTTCTGTTAGCGACCAATTATCTGGAATTTGCCAAGTTAAATAATTTGATGACACCAAATATGTGGCCATTCCTCCACCATCAACCATTCCCATAACTCGTTTGCCATTCGAATCAATCCCGGAATATTCCATTCCGAGAACACATTCGCCTGCCGTTCTTCTGGGATTAAGAGCATCATCAGTTATACGTCCTGTTGCAATCATTACATCATGAAAATTTATAGATGAATAATGTATCTGAACAATATTTGCTGTTTCTTTTATATTTAATGGTCCTCTTAACCATGTAAAACTACTTAAATCGCCTAGTCGTAATGTTGTTGCATAATAATGATCATCAAACGAAAATTCTTTGCAATAGTCTCTTAGTAATAAGTGTCTGTAACTACCCCATTTACCCTGCCATAAGTATAAAAATAGAAATAATTAATAATAATATGGTATTTTTAAATGAACGTGCAAATAAGGGATATCGGCAGGCTTATATTATGGTAGACCAGGTTAAGCTATCCACGTATTTCCACATAATACAACCCAAAAGTTTCTTTCCAATTTATGCGTGTGGTATTTTTGTTTATTTTGAGTTAAAATCTAAACCCCAGTCATATATGCGTCTTCAGATTTGGTCTGCAATTTTACCTCAATGTATTTAAGGATCTTTAATTCGTATTTACCCTTTGTTGACCTATTATTTTATAATTCCCGGATGAGAGGTTAAATTATTTGTACCCTCGCAATAAATATTGGCGCTAGTCTAGGTATAACTTTTACATTTTTTGCTGAATTTAATGCAATTCTACAGCGAATTGTTCCTTCATCATTCAAAAAAAGATCCTTAAATATTCCCAGGGAATACAATGTGTGGTTCTACCCATGAATACGTGAATACCTCCTAATAGGCTGTATTTCCTTTGCTATTCTGCAGTTTGTCATCTTTTGAAGTAATAGATATAAAATGCTTCAAAATCTTTATCATTATTATATAAACATCATATAGTTTTGTCCATGGGAAATCCATTCATTGACTTACAATTACAATTAATTTAAAATATGAATATTGAATAATAATTATAATAACAAAACAAATTCTATATATACTCACATTTTGGTAAACATTAAAGGCAAATCCTAATTTCAATTGACTTTTATAAAATAGGTGTTCATAATCAAAAGCCGGTGCCTTTGGATCATCAATGAATACACAAATGACGCTGTTCGCATCGGGCTCTTTACGTATACAATTTACCAACCCAATTATTCCAGAAATACTATCATTTTCTGCCAAAAGTATAATTGATTCTCGTTTTTTTACAGCCATTTTTAATTGATTTAACCAATTGTATTGTTCGTCGTTGCTCAAAACTCGAATAATTGTAGGTAAATAATCTTTAGACAATTTCGAGTTTTTATCCATCTTTTGATACATTATAATATTTTCATCGTTATCCGTTGGTATAATGGCATTCAATTGGAAACCGTCTGGAACACACAAACTATTTTTATCGATGTTAGATTTTGTTCTTAATAATAAATATCCTTTTGGCATTAAATATTTACTAAAATCAGTGGTCGATATTTCAGTTGCTAGTGCACTCTCATTAATTATTATAAATGTAGAATTTGTATTTTCCGTTAATTTAATATTTTCAATTTTAATATTATTTCCCAACTGAACATTTTCTTTTGATATTGAATATAATAAATCTGCATAAACTAATGGTAATCCATCAACAGCCTCTTCAAAATATTGAATAATTGGAATGTTGTTATTGTTTAACGGATCGGCCAACTCTATACATTTAATATTTAACAAATTATTATTTTCTACTGCTAATTGAATGCACACTCGTGCTGCATTAACAAGTGTCATTTTTTCCGTTGGAATGTGTGAAATAAATTTATAGTATTCGACTATTGGAGTTCCAGTTGCCTTTCTGCGATTTATTGCAGTGAATTTAATCTTTGTAATTTCTATACCACCGCAAATAATAGTTCCGAATTCATGACATACATTAATGTCTAACTCACACTGTGCTGGATCCATTGCGGCTACAATTTCGGCATGATACAATGGATTAATTCGTATTTTTTGAATACCAGTTGGTAAAAGTAAAAATCTTGAATCCATTGCAATGATATTCATTTGTAAAACACAATCCATAAATGAAACCCAATTGGAATTCCATTTTAATTTTCCATATGTAGCATCAGCATTGGCTTCAGTAATTAATTTAAAACCTCCATTATAATGATAACCACGTAAACGGAGTTCTTTATAAAAATCATCATTCTTTAAAATTATTGTATTTGATGGATTTTTTGGTGGCAATGAAACAAACTCGAAATTATCAGTTATTTCTGTAATTCTTCCTGTTACAATACATGCAGAACCTTCGCTAATTTCAAACAACCCACTAACATATTGTATTGTAACAGTTAATTGAACCGGTTGTTCTTTCGTCAATGATGTTGCTCTTAAGAATTTTATATCTTCAAATTCAACACTCATTTTAGTCGGTAGATTTTTTTTCATAAATGCAAATGTTTCCCAAACAAAATAAATGTAAGCAGTCGCCGGATACACACATCTACCTATAAAATTTAAAAACATTATTAATGGGATAATTGGGGTAATGTATTAGCTATAATATAATTAATTGATAATTTGCACATAAGTTTTTGAGATGTATACTTAAAAACGTGTTTACCATAATTTTACTACGACTACTTATTCTCATCTCTGCCATATAAAATTAACGGAATAATTACTGAACCAATTTATCGATTCTCTTGAAAATTTGAACATGTATTTCATGATATGTTATACCGAATTATGGAATGACTTGATAATTCTCAGATTCCTTCCGATTGGTCACATAAGATCAAAATATTCCTTATCTTGAAAAAATTAATTATATTTAATGATATGTTCCAAAGTAAAAGTGGAAGTACATAACACTGTTCCCACTCAATCCAGATATGTGGATGCAAATATCCAAAATAGAATTGTTGCAGACGTTATGACGGTCGGTTTTCGTGTTGAAAATCAATCAATCCGGTCACAACACCGTCTCTTGTCATTTCCAGGATCTGTTTGAAGGAACATATCCTTTTCCTCAAGCAGATATAATAAATAAACAAATAAATATACAATTATACCATACCATCAATTACGTGTCCAGCAAGATATTCTAATTCTGGAAGCGATATATTAACAACGGTTTTTCGTTCACATTTAATACTGCTAGCAGTACTATGTTCAATTTCTTGCCAATCCATAGTATGATCCCATTTTATATGTGGACTAATCATTGGTGTGCCACGTGCTACAGGAAAATCAATAGCAGGATACATTTTTTCAATTGGAAAGGAAATTCCATTTATAAAAAGTCTAAGAAAAAAAATATAATAAATATAAAATTATTATAACATTCATCTCAGTATGCGATTGTAATAATTTTCACATTAAACTCACTTTCCTAACGCACTAAAAAAGAATTCCAAATTATTTTCACTTTTTCTGTCGGTTAATGAAATTGTAATTGAATTTGGCATTGATTTTCTTAATATACTTTGAAGTAAACCATGTGGAGCAATTTCAATACTTATATGTTCTTGTGGTAATAGCGCTGTCGTTTCTTCAAATAAAACTGAATTTAACAGATTGTATGTGAGATATTGAGCAGAACAGTATTGATGTTCCTCTTTCTTCCAATCATCCGCTGGAACACTTGTACTTAACCATTTTGCAGAACGTTTTTTTGGATTGGGAATTAATTCGGTGAGACGCTTCATTAAATTTGGAGCCATCGCAGAAATATATTTCGAATGATATGCAATATTTGATGATTGAACTATTGTGGCAAATATTCCATTGCCCTTTAAATGAGCAACATATTCTTTGATATCATGTTCGGGTCCAGATAATGTAACTGAAGTAGAACTGTTATGGCATGCAACTTCAATGGTGTTTGGTATAATTTTTACTATTTCTTTGTATCCTAATGCAACTGCTGCCATTAATCCTCGGTCCAATTTCGTTTCTAAAGTGGCCATTCCTCGTGAATGAGCAGCCAATAAGACTTCTTCAGCTGTAAAACATTCGTCGGCATATGCACATCCCAATTCACCGAATGAATGACCAATTAGATAATCAAATTTTATATCTAAATATGTTAGAACATCAACTAATGCTATTTGGCATGCGGCTATTCCAACAAATGAATTCAATATGTTATCAAATAGATTTGGGTCTGAAGAAGTTAAAATATCTAATAGATTTAATCCTAATGGTTTAAGAATTTCATGTGATTTAAGTAATGATTTTTCACATATTGGTATTTTCAATAATGATGTTCCCATTGTGTTCCATTGGCATCCCATACCACTGAATACCCAAACAACTGGAAGTTTTACATCGGAATAATGTTTAATACATTTATCCAAACATATACTAGATTTATTATCACATTTTGCAAATAAACCATAACCTCTGAAAATAAATCCTGGTATTTCCTGTGATTGAATATTATGCAATAGTCCAATATATTCTGCATCTAGTGGACGTGATTCAATTTCATTAAAAATTATGTCAACCGCTTCATTTGTTCGACCCGACCAATTAACCAATCTTGGCATATCATCAATTGGTAATCCATAATTTAATTTTTCTTTTAAATGTTGGTGCAATAATACATGACAATTTGCACCACCGTATCCAAATCCATTAATTCCAATGAAAGGACCATCTAATTTTGTTGGTTCACTACAAACCTTTAAATTACCATTTACTAAACTGGGTACATCGGAACGTACTTTCTTAAAGTATAAATTAGGTGCTATAATTCCGGATTCATAAGCCAATATTACTTTGGCAATGGAAACAACACCGGCAGATGTTTCTGAATGCCCCATATTCGATTTTATCGAACCGATCAATAATGGTTTTGTTTGATTTTTACAAAATACACTTTCTAAAGCAGTACATTCTACAACATCGCCAACAATTGTGCCAGTACCATGAGCTTCCATATAATTCACAGTACATGGATCCATACTAATATCTGCATAAAATTCAGTTAATAATTGTTGTTGCAATTTCATCGAGGGAAATGTTATTCCTTCAATTTTGTGTCCATCACAATTTGTTTTCGAATATATAAGTTTTGCATAACATCTTTTAGCGTCTTTCATTTTCTGTATAAAAATTGTTATGATTGCTGATGAACGGGCATATCCAGAGGCATCCTCATCAAATGGTCTACAATTTCCATCAGGGCTCAATACACCTAATCTGTATTAAATAATATTTATATATTTTATATTTTTGTATATTAGCAGATTAGTTTAGTAAATATTATCGTAATATTTTATATATGCATGGCAATATTGCACACACACACACACACACACACCCACGCACATAAATAATGGTTTTAATTAACCGTACATACCTTGTAAAATGTGAGCTCATTACTGGTAAATGACATAAATTAGTACCACCAACAATTGCACCATCACACTCTCCATTCCGAATGGCAGAAAATGCTAAATCTAATGCAAATAACGAACTACTACATCCAGTATCCACAGACATTGATGGACCGGTTAATCCCAAACAAAATGAAATACGATTTGACAACATATTACGGGAACATCTGTATAAAATATATATAAGAAATAAATAATATAGTTTAAAGATTATAGTCTTAAAAAATTTGGCCGCATTGTGCTAGAAAAATTATTATAACACCTAGATAGGATAAAGTTTATTAGTTCTATAGTATAGGTGGAACAATATCAAATTCAATTGAATCCTCAAAATTCAAATGTTGTTTGGGACGTCTAACAATGAAAAGTCATTTATTTCTATTTTTAATTAATAAAATAATAATCCATTAATAAAATTGTAATAAAATGTGTTATATTACCCTGTTAACGATATACCATATTCTGGTCGATTATGAAATAGATTCACACCTTCCGCTTCAGATGTACATGATCCAATATATACACCAATCTTGGTGTTACGTATTGTTTGTGGATTAATACCAGCATCCAAAACAGCTTCAAAAGCTCTTTCAATTAGTAGCCGTCCTTGGGGATCGATTGCATGTGCTTGCTTATAATGAATTCCAAAAAATGTTGCATCAAATTTATTCGAACTCATTAGTCCATGTCGATTCGGCAGTTCTGGATGATGCAATTTCCAATCGATTGGAGTTTCTGAAGTCATATCAACCTGTATGTGTGGACGGAAATAATAAATTACTACATATATTTTAATGAATATTTCTAAGCGATCGTACGGTTGATATATTTTATTGAATTAATATATAGATTAACTTTGAACTTTGTAGTGGATTAAAACAGAATACGCAACCTCTAACTCATAACTGTTACTGTTATTTCAATTTAATAATGAGATCCTGCTAAAACTAAATTCATAAGATTAATAATCTACATTTGTTTTCCTTATTGGGAAAGATGTTGACGTGTAGCGCGTTGTAAAATATTATGTAAGACTCCGGATAGTGTATCTCTGTCCTCATAACATTCCATTGCAATCAAGTTGATGAATCTTACTCCGTGTACGAGTATATAACAATTCAACATTTGGTCTGCATTTGTGTTTCGATAGTTGATTTATCAATTCAATTATTCTTATGTATGAATCGCTCGCATATCGTTGTGTATGGAAACATATTTTTGATCTCTGCGAGCTTCCAAAATGATTTCTCATAAACGAACAATGTAATTCATTTATAATTCAGTTAAGTAATTTTTATAGTATGAAATATATTTTTTCATGTAAACACTGCGAATGGAACCCGCAATCTATAGATTTTTTTACTCCTACTGCACTTGTTATGGCGCGCACACGTTATGAGCAATTGTTTTTTTTTTGCACATACCTTATTGTATAAATTATATTGAAGCTCTTGCATATTATTGGCTTTTGGAAATTTTCCAGATATTCCTGATATGACAATTTCATCATCTGGTGTATTTGGATATACTCGATAGTATTTATTTGGTGTCATTGAATTGAAATCTATATTTGATGACATATTGATGTATTATTTCACCGATAAAACTAACGAAAATACACCACTTTGCAACACTTTATGCACTTTATAAATTTACAAAATTTCACTAAATATACAATAGAAAATCAATAGTTGTTCGTAGAAATGAAATAATACAAAAATTTAACAAAAATCACAGAATTATATATGGCCACTTTTAACATATTACCATAATATGCAAATATTGACTGAAATTATCTGCAATTAAAATATATTTTATTTGATAATATTAGACACATATGAATAATTTATAGAGAATTATATTATTATATGGTCATTGTGTGTAGGTGTAGGTGTATTTAAAAGTTCAGTAATTTATTTGCGATTATATGTAGATATTTTATCAGTTCATAGAATTTAGACAATTAATAGACTTTTATATACTTATACGCAAACTATTTGTTCTATTAATTGTGTATATACGCACCATGTGTCATATTACTAATATAAACTTAAAGCTTACACTATTAATTTGCACAAATCAAAAATTCTAGCACCTTTCCATTGTTGACGACGAGATAGCGATTAGTAACATTGACCATTTTTTATCATTCACTATTGAAAATCACTACATTTAAAATCATAACAGTGGGTTTTTGATGATAGCGCATTTTAACCAAAAGTTTCCGAAAATCAAAATAAATAAACTTACCGAATTCCTGCCGTTAAAACGTACTAAATGGCATATGAACCCGAAAAATGGGAGGCAATGTAATCATGATGTTGTTAATGTTACGATTCTTTTTTTTTCACGGTAGTATATAAACATTTAACTAAAAATAAAATTCAATATCATCGATATACAATAGAACACATAACCAAAATACTAATAAAATATGTAAATAAATTAAGACTTACTGATACACTACAATAATATATGTGTAGTTTACAAACACACAACACACCTTATTTGCTAAGTGAACTGATGAGACTATACAACATTCGATTTAAATATAGGTAAATTAATATTTATATTTAAGACGTTATAGTTATAGCAAGTGGACTTACCAATATTTCGACTAAATGAAATTTCCAGATGCCACCTTTGGAACCGTTCGCTTTGGTAACGAACGGTAAGCAATGGTATTTTACTACTAGAATTTTAATATTGTCATGTTATAGATATCTTTTCACTTAACACACTATACAATGCCATAATACCATTGCTCCCAAATATATTGTAGCGAACAAAATGCGTAATAAATAAACTTCAATGGCATCGATATTTATTTATAAAATTGCGTAAGGTAAATCGAAATACGGTTGGTGTAAACTAAACTTATGTAAATACATATTAGTTAATTGATAAAACATATATGAGTATAAAAGCACACGCATTAATATTAATTAATTTCAATACAATTGTTACCATACGGCATTGAAATATGTTATGGTAAAAATTTTTATTATCTAAATTTGTATTTTAATTAATCCTTAAAAATGTATACGATATTTAATGTAATGTATTTTTTAAAATGCGTATATTTAATGTATAATTAAATTGAACTTTTTGACCTAAGATTTAATTACACTAATTACACTATTTATGAAAATTAAATGTTTGTAACCGCTTTTTTTGTGTACATAAAATATAAATATATACGAATCATGAGTATCATACAAATGCTATATCACATCGATATCGGGAATAATTAAATTTTCAAAATAGCAACCGCGTTAAAAGAAAGGAAAACTAAAGATATAATGCCACAGTCGCAATCAGGCTTGCCGTTTGAACACACACTAACACACAGTTATTTGCTGCTACAGTGAGAATTATCTAAAGGACTGTGTGTAAATGGGTAGTTGTAAATTATTTGGTGAAACATTACGTTCTGAGGAGAGATGAAAAAAACCGTAAGGCACATTCATTCCCATTTTTATTTCATATTTTACTATAGACATTCACTAAATTTAGTACAATGATCTTACATCGTGCATATACCGGCATTTGTTTTTAAATATTTGTATAATTTGTGTTAACTAGTCATAAACTTATTTGCTATTTCGTATACTTTTTTTTCATACTTAGATAAAGTCATTTTTATTATTTAATGTAAATTTAAGCGGATCAGTAATTTTTTTATATGAACCACCATTCCAATATCATAATTTACTATAAATACCCCATTAATCATGCGGCTGTAATTGTTGTTGTTGTCTTCAACATAGCAAATCCATAACATAAATTGTTGGTTTGTTGTTAAGTTCTTCGTTTCGATTAGAAATCATATCGTTTACCGTTCCGCAGCAGTCTTATTTCCTTAATTTTGCTGACCTTTGAACATAGTTGACTTTTCCTCAACAATCCAGAAACTTTAATTCCTCCTTAAGTTTCAAAACGATAGCTTGACTCCTTCACAAATAAAAAAAAAACAGTTTCTTTAGTGGACAATAGGGAAAAGAAGCATGCGTAAAATAAAATGCCTTTGTTGTTTTTTGAGACGATCGCAAGAGGCCTTTCCGGAACACATTCAGTAGTTAGCATATTTCCGAGGTAGCGGAAGCCTCTTCAATAAAGCTATCATCGATATTTAATCGATTTCGTAATAAATTTGTTTCGGACACTTGGATCTTAATACTCAGCAGCAGTTCTACTTTATTTTACATGACAGCCTTCGCATGTGTCAGCATTGTCAAGAAAATCGAGTCATCAAGTCGATTGAATGATCCCTAGGTAACACCACGGGAAAGTGTATTAACTGATTTTGAAAATCAATTTTAATTATAATTAAATAATATAATAATAATAATAATAATAATAACAAACGTTCCTCTTTCAAATCTTCTATTTACCAATTGTTGCAGGCCATCAAACACGAAGGATTCTTCAATAACATTAACATTTGCAAAAACTTGAGTAGGCTATATATGTTATCACAGACAGCCGTGACCCACCAAATTTTGTTTGGGTATAATAAAACAATTGTCACGATAGAATAAAAAACCTGCAATTTTGTATTAAGATTTAAGAGGCTATGTAGTTTAATTAATGTAACTCGGGCTTTTCATATTCTACTTTGATCCCTTTCCTGGATACAATAAGTAGTTAGAATGACACAGAGGTAGCCGAACTCATAACCCTCTTCAATACTGCGATCATAATTATTTTATGGATCGACACGTCTATTAGTTTTGTATGTTAATTAAAATGTTAGAAAAGAAAATCACAAAAAATAGTTAAATTTATAAATAAATAATAACATAATAATAAAATAATAATAATAATAATGAAAATAATAATAATAATAATACTAATAATAATAATAATTTAATATAATATTCGAAAATTAAGAACGAAATCAGTTTGAAAAAAAAATGAATTTTACAAAAATTATGTTTTTGTTTTTGACCTTTATTTTCAAATGCATAATTTTTGTTTTATTTTACAACAATATTTTGATTATCCCTCCACATCGTCTGTGTCGTATTTGTGCCTGTGCATGCGTATATAAAGAATGGAGGAAAAAATGAAACAGAAAGAAAGGAATTTTAACTTTGTTAACAACATATTGGTATTGGTAAATGGCAAAATACTTTTTTATTATGTATATAAGAAAAATGTTATTGTTAACTTGTTTCGATTTTTTGTTTTTTTTTATTAATAATATTTGCGCATGTAAATAGAGTAAAAAATTATTAATAATGGTTTTATTGCTGTCTTTTGCAAATTGCAATAAACATTTTTGTTTTTGCTTTTTCCTTCGTTGTCTATTTTTTCATCATTATACCGTGAACCGTGACCGTGCATCGTACGTTAATATTAGCCATTTTGATTTCTATCTGTATCAAATTTAATTTTCTTTTTGATAATTGTATAAATTAAAGTAAAACTTTATAAAATCTTAATATATTTATTATTTTACAAAGTTTACTTGTAATTATTCAATTGTAAAAGGGGTTTTCTTTTTATTAAAAGAAGAAAATGTTAGTGTTTCCTAAAATTTCATTCGTTAAGTTAATTTCGTTGTGGCTACTTTTTTGATGATGATAAGGTGAGTTTGTATTTCATTTTATTTTTATTATATTATATTTTATATTCCTTTATTTTATGAAAATATTATAAGTTTATGGTTGTTTCATGATTGATTCCATTTTAAATTATTCTTTATTAGATTACATTAATTTAAAATTTAATATAATACTATAGAAAAAGATTAGAAATACTCGTGAATTTAAGAAGTAAGGCTATGTTTCCATTAGGTATTACAAATACATTCATATGGCGTGTGATTAGTTTAAAATACATATTTTAGATAAAAACATCTAACATACTTGTGGCTACTCGACGTATGGCTCATTTAAGTCATAGGTATGTTAGATGTTTCCATCTAAAATACGTATTTTAAACTAATCATACGCGTATGAATGTGATTGTCATATCCAATGGAAATATAGCCTAATACATATGATACAATATATTAAATGATGGTAGGAGAAAAGAATAAAATAGAGTCAGATCCGATATTGATGGTATAAATAAATGAACAAGCCTTACGTCTTTATTTCTTTCTATTGTTGCTGTTGTTGTTCTTGGTGAATATTCTTTATGGTATTAATAAATAAATAGTTTTATTTGTGTGGCGCGGACATGTAATTTATTTCATCTCTTCAAATTTGCATTAAGTAATTTTTTTTTTTGTTTGAGGTTTATTTTTTTTTTTTTGCTATACTAATCTTTCAATTCCTTGCGGAATGATGCTGTTAGTTGAGCTCTTCAATATAAGGCGTTTGCTGCATATAATTTTACCAGCTGATGAAATTGTTATTGCGTTTTATGGTGCGGTTTCCATCAGATCGTGGACTGTTGTGTTGTTTCAGTTTGTGTGCGGTGATGAACCGACGTGCATACAATTACAATATATTGATAGCCTCATTTTAAAAGCAATAAAATATAATTTATTACTTAATATTGAAGAAGCTACAGTTATAGCTGTTATAATCATTAATTTAATTTAACATTAAATAATAAATGTGTTCATAATAAAAAAATAATGAATCAAAATTAACCCAAAAGATTCAAATGGAATAGAATTATTAATTATTAATTTTTAATTTGTGATAAATTATGTTGCAATTTCAATAAATGTCTGGTAAAGGTAATATGTGATGATCCTACGGCAATGTTATTGAAACTGCGACAAATGATTAAACAATAAGGTTCACAAAAACCAATAGACATTTCACCAAAATTAGTTTTAATCATTTAAAATCTTAGTATGATTCCGATTATTGAAATTTATATAGTGTTGTATATATTGAGTCATGTACAAATTTGCAAATACTAAATATATACAGATAGTTTACACATTTAATATATTATAGTAAGATTCACGATATAAGGCCATTGAAGTCGAACAATAAAAAGACAGTTGAAAAACATAATTAAGCGTGTACAAGGGAAAATTATTACATTTCCCATGTGTTACCGATACTCATCAACAGGCAATTTTATCATAGGAGAAATAAAATTAATCAATTGAAATTTCTGTCATTTAAATTAGTATTTACCGAAAATATAGCAAAATCATCCACGAATAAATTATAGTTTATTGGACAATTCCAGCCCGTGTATTTCATTTATATAAATCAAGAATAGTAGAATAAGAACACTGCCCTGTCGAACACCAATTTTTGTACCAAGAATTTAACCTTCCACACCATTGGCCCAAACATATTGTTTTCGATTAAATTACAATAATTACGTTTGCGCCACTTTCAAATCTTCTATTTACCAATTGTTTCAGGCCATCAAACACGAAGGATTCTTCAAAAACAGGCTATATACGTTATCACAACCGTGATCCACCAAATTTCGTTTGCGTATAATAGAACACTTGTTAAGATCGAATAAAAAACTTGCAAATTTTTTTTAAGATTTAAGAGACTCTGTAGCATAATAAATACAATCCGGGCTTTACATAATCTACTTTGATCCTTTTGCGGGATACAATCAGTAGTTAGCATAATACTCTATAATACTACTATCATAGGTTTTTAATGAATCTACATTTAATCCGTTTCGTAACAAATAAATTTCGGACACTTTGATCTTATAACCCAGCAATAGTTCTACTTTATTTTGCAAGTCTTCCGTCGTATTTGTTAGAATCATCCAGTAAATTCCAGGTAATAGCATAGAAAAGTGTACTGTCAGCTTTTGAATATCAATTTTAATTAGTTTGCGTCTCGTTCAAATCTCTTCTTTACCAATTGTAATAATAATAATATTAATAATAATAATTATAATAATAATAATAATAATAATAATAATAATTTAATATAATATTCAAAAATTAAGAAAGAAATCAGTTTGAAAAAAACAAATGAATTTTACAAAAATAATGTTTAATAATTTTTGTTTTTTTTTACAACACTATTTTGATTATCCAACCCCACCGTCTGCGTGGCATTTGTGTTTGTGCATGTGTATATAAAGAATGGTGAAAAAATGCAACAGAAAGAAAGGAATTTTAACTTTGTTAACAACATATTGGTATTGGTAAATGCCAAAATACTTTTTTATTATGTATATAAGAAAAATGTTATTGTTAACTTGTTTCGATGTTTTGTTTTTTTTTTATTATTAATATTTGCGCATGTAAATAGAGTAAAAAATTATTAATAATGGTTTTATTGCTGTCTTTTGCAAATTGCAATATACATTTTTGATTTTGCTTTTGCCTTCGTTGTCTATTTTTTCAGCATTATACTGTGAACCGTGGCCGTGCATCGTACGTTAATATTAGCCATTTTGATTTCTACCTGTATTAAATTTAATTTTCGTTTTGATAATTGTATAAATTAAAGTAAAACTTTATAAAATCAAAATTTATTTATTATTACACAAACTTTAACTTGTAATTATTATTATTTTATTAAATAATTTGCATTTGTAAAAGGGTTTTCTTTTTATTAAAATAAGAACATGTTAGTGTTTCCTAAAATTTCATTCGTTATATAAATTTCGTTGTGGCTATTTTTTTTGATGATGATGAGGTGAGTTTGTATTTTAAATTGTTTTTTTTTTACTATATTATATTTTATATTCCTTTATTTTATGAAAATATTATAAGTTTAAGCATATGATCATGTGATTGATTTCATTTTAAACTATTCTTTATCGGTACACATTAATTTAAAATTTAATATAATACTACAGGAAAAGAATAGATACTCGTGAATTTAAGAAGTAAGGCTATGTTTCCATTGGGTATTACAAATACATTCATATGGCGTGTGATTAGTTTAAAATACATATTTTAGATAAAAACATCTGACATACTTGTGGCTACTCGACGTATGACCCATATAAGTCATAGGTATGTTTGATGTTTCCATCAAAAATACGTATTTTAAACTAATCATACGCGTACGAATGTGATTGTCATATCCAATGGAAATATAGCCTACAACTTATAATATATTAAATAATGGTAAGAGAAAAGAATAAACTAGAGTCAGATCCGATATTGATGGTATGAATAAATGAACAAACCTTACGTTTTTATTTCTTTCTATTGTTGTTGTCGTTGTTCTTTGTGAATATTCTTTATTAATAAATAAATAGTTTTATTTTTGTGGCACGGACATGTAATTTATTTCATCTCTTCAAATTTACATGCCATTTTTTTTTAAGATTTAAGAGAATCTGTAGCATAATAAATACAATCCGGGCTTTATATTATATAATCTACTTTGATCCTTTTGCGGGATACAATCAGTAGTTAGCATAATACAGAGGTAGCCGAACTCATCAGTCTCATTAATACTGCTATCATAGTTTTTTAATGAATCTACATTTAATCCGTTTCGTAGCAAATATATTTCGGACACTTTGATCTTAAAACCAAGCAGTGGTTCTACTTTATTTTGCACGCCATCCGTCATATGTGTCAGTATCATCCAGTAAATCCCAGATAATACTATGGAAAAGGGTACTGACAGCTTTTGAATATCAATTTTAATTAGTTTGCGTCTCGTTCAAATCTTTTCTTTACCAATTGTAATAATAATAATATTAATAATTTAATATAATATTCGAAAATTAAGAACGAAATCAGTTTGAAAAATAACAAATGAATTTCACAAAAATTGTGTTTTTGTTTTTGACCATTATTTTCAAATGCATAATTTTTGTTTTTTTTTACAACACTATTTTGATTATCCAACCCCACCGTCTGCGTGGCATTTGTGTTTGTGTATGCGTATATAAAGAATGGTGAAAAAATGAAACAGAAAGAAAGGAATTTTAACTTTGTTAACAACATATTGGTATTGGTAAATGCCAAAATACTTTTTTATTATGTATATAAGAAAAATGTTATTGTTAACTTGCTTCGATGTTTTGTTTTTTTTTTATTATTAATATTTGCGCATGTAAATAGAGTAAAAAATTATTAATAATGGTTTTATTGCTGTCTTTTGCAAATTGCAATATACATTTTTGATTTTGCTTTTTCCTTCGTTGTCTTTTTTTTCATCATTATACTGTGAACCGTGGCCGTGCATCGTACGTTAATATTAGCCATTTTGATTTCTACCTGTATTAAGTTTAATTTTCTTTTTGATAATTGTATAAATTAAAGTAAAACTTTATAAAATCAAAATTTATTTATTATTACACAAACTTTAACTTGTAAATATTATTATTTTATTAAATAATTTGCATTTGTAAAAGGGTTTTCTTTTTATTAAAATAAGAACATGTTAGTGTTTCCTAAAATTTCATTCGTTATATAAATTTCGTTGTGGCTATTTTTTTTGATGATGATGAGGTGAGTTTGTATTTTAAATTGTTTTTTTTTTACTATATTATATTTTATATTCCTTTATTTTATGAAAATATTATAAGTTTAAGCATTTGATAATGTGATTGATTCCATTTTAAAATATTCTTTATCAGAACACATTTATTTAAAATTTAATATAATATTATAGAAAAAGATTAAAATTACTCGTGAATTTAAGAAGTAAGGCTATGTTTCCATTGGGTATTACAAATACATTCATATGGCGTGTGATTAGTTTAAAATACGTAGTTTAGATAAAAACATCTGACATACTTGTTGCTACTCGTCGTATGACTCATACATATTTTAAACTAATCATACGCGTATGAATGTGATTGTCAAATCCAATGGAAATATAGCCTAAAACTTATGATATATTAAATAATGGTAGGAGAAAAGGATAAACTAGAGTCAGATCCGATATTGATGGTGTGAATAAATGAACAAACCTTACGTTTTTATTTCTTTCTATTGTTGTTGTCGTTGTTCTTGGTGAATATTCTTTATTTAATAAATAGATAGTTTTATTTTTGTGGCACGGACATGTAATTTATATCATTTCTTCAAATTTACATGCCATTTTGTATACCTAATTTTTTTTAGTTTGAGGTTTATTTTATTTTTTTTTTACTATATTATTCTTTCAATTCCTTGCGGAATGATGCGGTTAGTTGAGCTCTTCAATATAAGGCGTTTGTTGCCAGCTGATGAAATTGTTTTTGAGTTCTATGGTGCGGTTTCCATCAGATCGTGGACTGTTGTGTTGTTTCAGTTTGCGTGTAGTGATGAATCGACGTACATACAATTACAATATATTGATAGCCTCATTTTAAAAGCAATAACACGTAATTTATTACTTAATATTGAAGAAGCTACAGTTATAGCTTTTATAATCATTAATTTAATTTAACATTAAATAATAAATGTGTTCATAATAAAAAAATAATGAATCAAAATTAACCCAAAAAAATTCAAATGGAATAGAATTATTAATCATTAAATTTTAATTTGTGATAAATTATGTTGCAATTTCAATAAATGTGTGGTAAAGGTAATATGTGATGATCCTACGGCAATGTTATTGAAACTGCGGCAAATCATTAAACAATATGGTTCACAAATACCAATAGACATTTGACCAAAGTTAACTTTAATCATTTATAATCCTAGTATGATTCCGATTAATGAAATTTATATGCCCAAATATATTGTTTTCGATTAAAAAGATAATCACCTTTGAGTATCTTTCAAATCTTCTATTTACCAATTGTTGCAGGCCATCAAACACGAATGATTCTTCAAAAACAGGCTATATATGTTATCACAACCGTGATCCACCAAATTTCGTTTGGGTATAATAAAACACTTGTTAAGATAGAATAAAAAACTTGCAAATTTTTTTTAAGATTTAAGAGACTCTGTAGCATAATAAATACAATCCGGGCTTTATATTATATAATCTACTTTGATCCTTTTGCGGGATACAATCAGTATTTAGCATAATACAGAGGTAGCCGAACTCATCAGCCTCTTTAATACTGCTATCATAGTTTTTTAATGAATCTACATTTAATCCGTTTCGTAGCAAATATATTTCGGACACTTTGATCTTAAAACCAAGCAGTGGTTCTACTTTATTTTGCACGCCATCCGTCATATGTGTCAGTATCATCCAGTAAATCCCAGATAATACTATGGAAAAGGGTACTGACAGCTTTTGAATATCAATTTTAATTAGTTTGCGTCTCGTTCAAATCTTTTCTTTACCAAATGTAATAATAATAATATTAATAATTTAATATAATATTCGAAAATTATGAACGAAATCAGTTTGAAAAATAACAAATGAATTTCACAAAAATTATGTTTTTGTTTTTGACCATTATTTTCAAATGCATAATTTTTGTTTTTTTTTACAACACTATTTTGATTATCCAACCCCACCGTCTGCGTGGCATTTGTGTTTGTGTATGCGTGTATAAAGAATGGTGAAAAAATGAAACAGAAAGAAAGGAATTTTAACTTTGTTAACAATATATTGGTATTGGTAAATGGCAAAATACTTTTTTATTATGTATATAAGAAAAATGTTATTGTTAACTTGTTTCGATGTTTTGTTTTTTTTTATTATTAATATTAGCGCATGTAAATAGAGTAAAAAATTATTAATAATGGTTTTATTGCTGTCTTTTGCAAATTGCAATATACATTTTTGTTTTTGCTTTTTCCTTCGTTGTCTATTTTTTCATCATTATACCGTGAACCGTGGCCGTGCATCGTACGTTAATATTAGCCATTTTGATTTCTACCTGTATTAAGTTTAATTTTCTTTTTGATAATTGTATAAATTAAAGTAAAACTTTATAAAATCAAAATTTATTTATTATTACACAAACTTTAACTTGTAATTATTATTATTTTATTAAATAAATTGCATTTGTGAAAGGGTTTTCTTTTTATTAAAAGAAGAAAATGTTAGTGTTTCATAAAATTTCATTCGTTTCATAAATTTCGTTGTGACTATTTTTTTTGATGATGATGAGGTGAGTTTGTATTTCAAATTGTTTTTTTTTACTATATTATATTTTATATTCATTTATTTTATGAAAATATTATAAGTTTAAGCATTTGATCATGTGATTGATTCCATTTTAAAATATTCTTTATCAGAACACATTAATTTAAAATTTAATATATTACTATAGAAAAAGATTAGAAATACTCGTGAATTTATAAAGTAAGGCTATGTTTCCATTGGGTATTACAAATACATTCATATGGCGTGTGATTAGTTTAAAATACGTAGTTTAGATAAAAACATCTAACATACTTGTTGCTACTCGTCGTATGACTCATACATATTTTAAACTAATCATACGCGTATGAATGTGATTGTCATATCCAATGGAAATATAGCCTAAAACTTATGATATTTAAAATAATGGTAAGAGAAAAGGATAAACTAGAGTCAGATCCGATATTGATGGTGTGAATAAATGAACAAACCTTACGTTTTTATTTCTTTCTATTGTTGTTGTCGTTGTTCTTGGTGAATATTCTTTATGGTATTAATAAATAAATAGTCTTATTTGTGTGGCGCGGACATGTAATTTATTTCATCTCTTCAAATTTGCATTCCGTTTTGTATACGTATTTTTTTTTTTGTTTGAGGTTCACTTTTTTTTTCTTTTTTTACTATATTAATCTTTCCATCCCTTGCGAAACGATGCGGTTAGTTGAGCTCTGCAATATAAGGCGTTTGTTGCATATAATTTTACCAGCTGTTGAAATAGTTTTTGCGTTCTATGGTCCGGCTTTAAATCAAATTGTGGACTGTAGTGTTGTTTATGTTTGTCTGCAGTCATGAATCGACGTACATACAATATATTGTTAATTTGTGCCTTTTGTTGGTGCTAATTGTTCGTTCATTGTACTGAAAAAAATTGAATTTTTAAAAAAATATTTAAAATATTAATTATAATTTAATTTATTGTATTAATTTAGGAATATATAGTTTGAAAAGTGAAATTAATGTTATAATTTTATATTTTCTAGATGTTGCAGTATTAATTTGTCAAGAAGAAGAAAATTTTGGTGAGTTTCTTTTTTTATTAGCATATATTTTTTCTTTCACATTTTATATTTTTGTTATTATATTCATTACAATTATTTTTGTTTAGCCTTTTGTATTTTTTTTTTTTTTATTTATCTTATTTATTTGTTATAATTTATTCAATAATAATATTTATTAAAAATAGTGATTTAGTTTAATAAGAAAAAAAAATAATAATAAGAAATAATTCATAATTAAACAAAACAAAGCAAAAGGATTTTTATGGACATTTTCTAATTTTCTAATTTTTAATACAATGAATTTATTTAATTTGAGGATTACCATATTATCAGGTTTTATGCGATCGGGTTTAAATAATTGGTGTATTTGATAACACAAAATTTTCGTATTTCGTTTACAATGTATGTAAAAATATAGGTATTAGCACATTATGGAATTGTTTTCCATTGTATTGATTACATTCGAAAAATTTACATTTTATATTCATAGTTATTATTAAATTTAACATTCGCGATCGCAGTTTATTTATAAATTTTTTAAATGAAAACGGTGGAAAATAGTATACATTTTGTATCATTATTATTTCAATTTATTTTTTGTAAATATTTTGTCAAATTTAAATTCAATATTATCCGGAGGTAGCCACAATAATTATAATTTTTACAAAAAAGTGATAAAATGTTAAAGTGTCTTTATTATAAGTAACGATTAATTTTATTTTTACATTATTATTTAGCAATTTTACATTTTCAAATTATTTTCTAAAATTATTAACTTTATGTCAAAGAATTAAAACTCTGTCCTTTATATTTATTGTAACAAAATGTAATATATAATACATTATTCCTTATAAAATCATAAATTTATGACTCCTTTCAATTTATCTTCGTTATAATAATTTCAATTAGTTGTTGTGTTGTCGCTAATATTGACGAATGATCGATGATCGAAGTTTTCAAAATTGCTGCGGTCAATTATTAATAATGTGTCCTTTCATACAAATGTTCTCTAATATTTTTTCCAAATTCTATGGCTAAAATATAATCAAATGAAACGACTAATTAGATAGAATAATTCAATATTTTTAAATGTATTCATAACTATTGATTTAATTGAATCGAGCCTTTCTTTAATCGTATTTTGTACGGTAGCATTCATAAATTAATAATTAAATGTTGATTAAATTAATATTTTTAACAGCATTAAATCCTACTTATTAACAGCAGCACCTTCAACAACGTGAAATATTAAAAATAATACATATGATTTATTATTAATTGAACTAACATCTAAGGTTGATAATCTTGATACATTATATTTATACGTTTCATCATCACCTACTTTTCCACCTTTGACAACGCTGTAATTTCGGCGAACGTCATTGCGCGTAATTCATTAGGATTTAAATAGATTTCAAAATCACGTTCTAAAGTTTGTCGTAACTCAAGGATCGCCAGCGAATCTAACCCAAATTTTGATAATGGTGCGGTTAATGAAATCGATTTAATATCTTGTATTCCAACAAAATCTAAGATATATTGAAGAACATTTTTCTTTTCAATAAATCTTTTCGTTGCAATCACCATACTTGCGACAACTGGTTCTTGAACACACAATAATTTATCTAATTCAGTTAAACATGAACTAATACGTTGTGCTAAAGTTCCACCAATTTCTGCATCAATATTATTTTCGGTTGAATTTGAAACAATACCAACTTCACCAATTGCACCCCATTGTATTGCCTTTGCTGGTAAATTACAATTGGCCCGTTGTTCTATAATTCTTTCCATTATTGAATTAGCCATACCATAATTTGATTGACCCGCATTACCACGACCACATGATAAACTTGAAAATACTACAAAATATTTTAATTGTGGACACAGTTTACGTGATAATTCATCCAGATAAGTTGTTGCAATCGCTTTTGGTGCCATGCATGCATGAAATTTTTCCTTTGTTTGATTTTCTAAAATACTATCTTTTAAACAAACTGCTAAATTAAATATTCCTCCGATTGGTCCAAGTCGTAGACTTTCTTCAAATAATTGTTGGCATCCATGTCGTTCTGTAATGTCAGCTGTACTTATATTTATATCACAACCATATGATTTCCAAACACTAAATTTGCATATTTTGTGCATATGAAAATAATTAAAAAAATAGTAATTATTATATTAATGTAACATTTATTGAATGAATTCACTATCAATAATTAGTATTTATTGTTTAAATGTTTAAACACAAAATTTAACTAATATCAATGTGGACTTATTATATTAAGAATTTAAATAATTTGGATTCATTAGGAATAGTATTGAATCTCATACAACAAGAGTCAATCGATTTGTTAGCTTTAAAAGAATTTCATATATTTATATGCAAATATACTTTATTTTGAAAAATCTAGATACTTACACTCAATTTATTAATGTGCTTATAAGAATCAAAAGTAAAATGAAATTTTATAGTGTGCTATTTAACATAATCCATAATTTATTTTCTATAATTAATTATACTTTTAAACGTAAAATTACCTGATTCGATATTTCTGGTAACCGTTCGATATTCCACGTGATGAACTTAATACAACTTTACGAGCACCACGTGATTTAAACCAATCAGCTAATTCCAATCCAACACCACCCAAACCACCAACAATAATATATACCAGATTCGGATCACAATAAACTTTTGGTTGTATACTAATTGGTGCGATTGGTTTCGTATCCATTGTATCTTCTCGTATTTGTATCATAACCTTACCAATATGACTGCCTGTGCTCATGTAACGAAAAGCCATTTCGATTTCATTTATTTGAAATACTGTTGATGGTAATGGCTTTATAATACCACATTTAATATCTCGATGAATTAATTGAGTTATAAAATTCTTATTTGTTTCGGTTGCATCGTTTAATTTATCTGCATGCACCGAAACAAAAGAAATATCATTTAAGAAATGTCTTAATCCAATTTTGGTATCTTTCTCTAAATCAAATTTTCCAATTTCTAAGAATACACCACCGCGTCCAACACATCTAATCGATGCTTGTAGTTTATCATCTGATAATGAATTTAAAACATAATCTACGCCTTTACCCTTGGTACATAATTTGATCATTTGTTCAAATGAACAGTCTCTGGAATTTCCAATGTTACATTCTGTATTAGAAGAAAAAGTAAATAATTTAGTATCTTATTTACATTAAGAACAACTTATTTACACATTGAAATCGTTCTTGCGAATATTTTTCTGTGCTACTTAAAATAATAACCTTGTAATTCCGGATATTCTCTTAAAATAAATTCCTTTTTTTCTATCGTTGAAACTGTGGTGAAAACTTCCAATCCATAGGCTAATGCAACTCTAATAGCAGCCAGTCCAATACCTCCACTACCGGCATGAATTAATACCGATTGTCCACGTTTTATTGAACATTTAAAAAAAAATGCAATATATATTGTCAAATAAACAACGGGCACTGTTGCAGCTTCTTTTAGTGACCAATCATCAGGAATTCGCCAAGATATATTATTGGATGGCACCAAATATGTGGCCATTCCACCACCATCAACCATTCCCATAACTCGTGTACCATATGAATCAATCCCAGAATATTCAATTCCAAGAACACGTTCTCTCCCGTTTCTTTCAGAATATAACTCATCATCTGATAAACGTCCTGTTGCAATCATAACATCATGGAAATTGATAGAAGAATAATGTATCCGAACAATATTTTCTGTTTTCTTTATATTTAATGGTCCTTGAAACCATGTAAAACTACTTAAATCACCTGGTCGTAATGTTGTAGCATAATAATGATCATCAAATGAAAATTCTTTTAAATACTTATTTATTAATAAATGTCTGTAATTACCCCATTTACCCTACATGAATAAAAAGAAAAAATCATTAAAATCATGTTCTGCAAATCATATTACTTAAATAAATTCAAATTGAAAATGTATATAAAAAATAATATCGTGTATATAACAAAAAAGCTAAATTGATATTTGCAAAGGCTATAATGTTCTTCTAAAATTGGTGGAGAATATCAAATAAATCAGTAATAATTTACTTTATGTGAAGTTAAATAGTCTGATACAGCAGCGATCACTATTTGAAACTCAATTTAGAAAGGTCGCTTTCGTTTAAATAAAATATAAGCTATTATTTATAACGCAGTATTTGAGGCAAAAATGAAATTCCATACTCACGTTACGATAAACATTAACAGCAAATCCTAATTTCAATTGATTTTTATAAAATAAATTTTCATAATCAAAATCCGGTGCCTCCGGATCATCAATGAATACACAAATAACTTTTCCACCATAGGGTTCTTTACGTATACAATTTACCAATCCAATTATTCCCGAGACACTATCATTTTCTGATACAATTATAGTTGATTCTCGATATTTTACAACCATTTTTAATTGATTTAACCAATTGTATTGTTTGTCGTTGCTGGAAATTTGAATAATTGTTGGTGTTTGTGGTTTAGATAATTTTAGTTCTTTAATTATCTTTTGATACATTATAATATTTTCATCGTTATCCGTTGGTATAAAGGCATTCAATTGGAAACCTTCTGGGATAAATAAATTGTTTTCATCAAAGCTACACTTTGATCTTAACAACAAATATCCTTTTTGTATTAAATATTTACTAAATTCATTGGCTGTTGCTTCATTTTCCAATGCACTCTGATTAATTATAATAAATGTAGAATTGGTATTTTCCGTTAATTTTATATTTTCAATTTTAATGTGATTTCCTAATTGGACATTTTCTTTTGATGTTAAATATAATAAATCTGCATAAACCAGAGGTAATCCATCAACAGCCTCTTCAAAATATTCAATAATTGGAATGTTGTTATCATTTAATGGATCGTCAAATTCAATACATTTAATATTTAACAAATTATTATTTTCTACTGCCAATTGAATGCACACTCGAGCAGCATTAGCAATTGTCATTTTTTCCGTTGGAATATGTGAAATAAATTTATAGCTTTCAAGTATTGGAAATCCAGGTGCTCTTCGTCGATTTACTTTATTGCATTTAATATCTGCAATTTCTACACCTCCACAAACAATAATACCATATTCATGACATACCCTAATGTCTAAATCACATTTTTCTGAATCCATTGCGCCCACAATTTCGACATGATACATTGGATTAATTCGTATTTTTTGAATACCAGTTGGTAAAAATAAAGATCTTGAATCCGTTGATATAATATTTATTTGTAACATACAATCCATAAATGCAATCCAATTTGAATCCCATTTAATTTTTCCATATGTGGCATCTGCTCTGACTTCAATAATCGATTTAAAAGCACCACTGTATTGATAACCACGTAAACGAAGTTCCGTATAAAAATCATTATTTCTCAAAATTGTTGATTCTAACGAATTTATTGATGGTATTGGAACAAATTCTAATTTATCAGTTATTTCTCTAATTATTCCCGTTGCAATACTTGCTGAACCTTCGCTAATTTCAAACAATCCACTAACATATTGTATTGTAACATTTAATTGAACCGGTTGATCTTTTGTCAATGACGTTGCTCTCAAAAATTTAATATCTTCAAATTCAACACACATTTGCGCTGGTACTCTATTTTTGATAAATGCTAGTGTTTCCCAAACAAAATAAATGTAAGCAGTCGCTGGATACAAACATCTACCTAAAATAATTATAATATAATATTTAATATTATGGTGTATGGATAATTATAATATGTAATTGCATGTAAAGTTTCAAATACAACAGCTCAAATTTATTTATTGTGATGATTATAGTATATTATGAATACCATCAATTATGTGTCCAGTAAGATATTCTAATTCTGGTAGCGATATATCCACAACAATTTCTCGTTCGCAAGTAATGCTATTAGCAGAATTATGTTCAACCTTCTGCCATTCTACGGCATGATCCCATTTTATAAGTGGACTAATCAGTGGTGTACCTCGTGAAACAGGAAAATCAATAGCTGGATACATTTTTTCAATTGGGAAGGAAATTCCATTTATAAAAAGCCTGAGAAAATATTTAATAAATAATAAATCATTATAGAATATTTATGCGATTGAAATAATTTGCATAATATACTTACTTTCCTAACGCACTAAAAAAGTATTCCAAATTATTGTCACTTTTCCTGTCGTTTAATGAAATTGAAATTGAATTCGGCATTGATTTTCTTAATATGGCTTGAAGTAAACCATGTGGAGCTATTTCAATACTGACATGTTGTTGTGGCAATAGTTCCGCCGTTTCTTCAAATAAAACTGAATTTAAAAGATTATTTGTATGATACTGTGCAGAGCAGAATTGATGTTCTTCCTTATGCCAATCAACGATTGGAACACTTGTGCTTAACCATTTTGCAGAACGTTTTTTTGGATTGGGAATTAATTCGGTGAGACGCTTCATCAAATTCGGACCCATATCAGCAATATATTTTGAATGATATGCAATATTCGATGTTTGAACTATTGAAGCAAATATTCCATTGTCCTTTAAATGAGCAACATATTCTTTGATATCATGTTCTGGTCCAGAAATTGTAACTGAAGTAGAACTGTTATGGCATGCAACTTCAATGGTAATTGGTAACATTTTTACGATCTTCTTATAACCTAATCCGACAGTTGCCATTAAACCTCGACTCAATTTCGTTTCTAAACTGGCTATTCCACGTGAATATGCAGCCAATAACATTTGATCGGCAGTAAAACATCCATCGGCATATGCACATCCCAATTCACCGAATGAATGACCAATTAAATAATCAAATTTTATATCTAAATATTTTAAAATATCTACTAATGCTATTTGACATGCGACTATTCCAACAAATGAATTCAATATATTATCAAATAGATTTGGTTCTGAAGAAGTTAAAATATGTAATAGATTCACACCAAATGGTTTAAGAATTTCATGGGATTTATGTAATGATTTTTCACATATTGGTATTTTCAGTAATGACGTTCCCATTGTATTCCATTGGGATCCCATACCACTGAATACCCAAACAATTGGAAGCTTTATATCGAAATAATGTTTAATACATTTATCCAAACATACAGTCGATTGATTATCACACTTTGCAAATAAACCATAACCTCTGTAAGTAAATCCTGGTATTTCTTGTGATTGAATATTATGTAATAGTCCAATATATTCTGCATCCAATGGACGTGATTGAATTTCATTTAAAATAGTGTCAACCGCTTCATTTGTTCGACCCGACCAATTTACAAGTCTTGGAATATCATCAATTGGTAACCCATAATTTAATTTTTCTTTTAAATGTTGATGCAATAATACATGACCATTTGCACCACCAAATCCAAAAGCATTAATTCCAATTAATGGACCATCTAATTTTGTTAGTTCACTACAAACTTTTAATTTACCATTTACTAAACCGGGTATACTAGAACGTATTTTATTGAAATGCAAATTAGGTGCTATAATTCCGGATTCATAGGCCAATATAACTTTTGCAATGGAAACAACAGCAGCCGCTCCTTCCGAATGTCCAAGATTTGACTTTATTGAACCGATTAATAATGGTTTATTTTGATTTTTACAAAATACATTTTCTAATGCAGCACATTCTACTGCATCACCGACTACCGTGGCTGTACCGTGTGTTTCTAAATAGCTGACAGATGATGGATCCATTTTAAGATCCGCATAAAAATCTGTAAATAATTGCTGTTGCAAATTAACCGATGGAAATGTTATTCCTTCCGGTTTATGACCATCACAATTTGTTTTCGAATATATAATTTTTGCATAACATCTTTTAGAATCCTTAATTTTCTGAATAAAAATTGTTACGATGGCTGCTGCACGTACATATCCAGAGGCAGCTTCGTCAAATGTTTTACAATATCCATCAGGACTCAATACACCTAATCTGCAATAAATTGTAATATAAAGGGGGCGTTTTCGTTTATTTCACTTGTGACATGACAAATGTAACATGGGCTTATGTGACTTATATGTGACTTATATGTAATTGCTCACTGTTCGAATATAATTTCTAGTTTATAACTTACAAAACTATTTAAATTTTGTAGCAATAATAACAAATAAAGCAATTTAACCATTATTATCACCGTTCATTATGTGTCTGAATGTGAACTTACAAAAAAATATATTTCTGTTTAAAGAAATCTTGAAAATACAATAAGTTGTACAATTATTTAGCAATTAGAACAATAACAATCGCACATATGGCTATGGTACTCTTACAAAATAGACGAACAAAATTATGTGAAGCACAATGGTTAAGTGAAACAATGTTTTAAAACATATGACATATGACACAAGTAAAACACAAATGCAATAAAAGAACGTGTTTTTACGTTACTTGGCGGTGTTTGTGTTTACACAAGAGAAGAGGAATTAACGAAAATTCCTTTATAGACGTTAATTATATAACATTTTGTTTGTATGCATGATATTGTTCACACACAAATACATACCTTGTAAAATGCGCACTTAATACTGGTAAATTCAATAAATTACTACCACCAACGATTGCCGATTCACATTGTCCATTACGAATAGCAGAAAATACCAAATCTAATGCATAAATTGAACTGCTACATCCTGTATCCAAAGTGAGCGATGGACCCGTTAATCCCAAACAAAATGAAATACGATTTGACAACATATTACGAGAACATCTATATTTTAATAATAATTTAATTAATAATAATTATGAATAGTATATTATACAAATTATACGCATTCAAACTAAAATAAATGTGCGTATAGACTAATTATAAGCAGATGACTTGCCTTCTTCTAACAAACGTAATTATGGTAATGGAGTCATTGAAGAACTAACAGCGTCTCGGTCTGACCGGTTATTGTGACATAATAGGAAACGTAACGACATATGAATAAACAGGCGTGAGCGTTAGAATGAATGTTCAATTGACTTTGGATCGGATTCACGTCTTTATCATACTGAACAATAATTTTATAGTGGCAGCGAGTTGTTGTACATATCATAAACGCCGTAATATTATTCTAAACTGGTCCGGAAGAAATGGCTAAAGTAACTTGATACAACACGATATCAGCCATATGGCTAAAAGTTTGGACATAGCTGCGTATACGATCTCTGCGTATTGGGAATGTATATGAATAAAGAGAAAATCAATTGTGTAAAACATTTATTGTGTCACTACCTTAAGTATTGCAAGAACGTTTCCTACTGATAAGTAATTAGTAAAGAATGTATAAAAATTATTACAATCATTAATATTCTAGATTTTAAATTAGAATAAAAATTCTCTTACCCTGTCAACGATATAGCGTAGTCTGGTCGACTATGAAAAACGTTTACACATTCAGCTTCAGATATACATGACGCAATAAATACACCAACATTAGTATTACGTAATGTTTGTGGATTAATACCAGCATCTAAAATAGCTTCATAAGCTCTTTCGATTAGTAGCCGTCCTTGGGGATCCAGTGCATGTGATTGCTTATAATGAATTCCAAAAAATGTTGCATCAAATTTATTCGAACTCATCAGTCCATGTCGATCCGGAATTTCTGGATGATGAAATTTCCAGTTACATGGAGTTTCTGAAGTCATATCAATCTGTATGCGAGTCATATCAATAAAATATTATAATTAAATTTAATAAATAAACCCGTATTAGATTGTGAATTGACGGACTCCTACTATGACAATTCAATTCTTATTTCTAGTAATAAAAAAAAAATCTCAATTCGTAATATTGTAAACGGGTGACACCCAATCGATATTTTGTTCAAGGACACTATACCATTCATGTACTTAAAAGAAAAACCACATGTGATTTACACTTGAATAGTGTTATTTGTTGAAAAAAAAACCGAACTAATCAAAAATGAAAAGATTATAAAACAAATGTTCACTTGCACGTAAGAACCACTAGTGCAAAATATCTAATAGTTTGCACACTTGATTCCGTTAATTTATTTCGTTAATACCTTATTATATAAATTATATTGAAGTTCTTGCATATTATCAGCTTTTGGAAATTTTCCAGATATTCCAGATATTACAATTTCATCGTCTGGTGTATTTGGATATATTCGATAATATTTATTTGGTGTTATTGAATGATCATTAATATTCGATTCCACATGCTGCACAGATGACATAGTTAATTATTATTCTATTTTAATAATTACTTGCTTCGAATTATTTCACTTTCCACACACTTTATTTATATAATTTACACAATTCACTTTTACTTTTATTAAATAATGTCGACCGTTTGGAACCGAAATAATGAATCATATTAATTTAACAAAATTCTGAGTCTTATATAGCCGTATCTATTTTACATATTACCACCATAAATAATTTATAGGTCGAAAATCTAATTTAAATTTAACGACCCTTAGAATTAATATTGAACGCGTATATAAATCCAAATACGCAATATATCGAAAATGCTAAAATACAAAATAAATATTTTAGAATATATTCACCAATGTAGAATAGATTCATTTTATTACGAACTGTTTATTTTGAGATTATCATAGACAATCAATAGATTATATAGTACTTTACTGGTATGATGAAAAATATATGTGTGTTTTACAGTTCAAACAATTATAGATAGAAATCTCTTTTGATTATAGATATAATTGGATAAAATGTATTAATAACTGATTTCCAGCTTTAGCGTTTAATTTATAAGTCATCGTTGAACTATTATTAATACAAAATTCTGTATGGCGGATATAATTCTTGAAAGATTTATAAATCATCAGAAACCTTTTTGTATTCCATTCGAAGGTTACACGATGTTATATCCAGCAAAACAATTACTGACTATAGAACATTTGAATAATATTTGTTTTCTCACAATATTTTGTTACTCGAATTTTTACTTGGGTTGAATTAAATCATTTAAAATATAAAACACATCGAACTTATATTGGTATTGTTATTAAAGAACTATTCAATTATTCCTTATATAACTATTGATTGTTCGGTTAAATATAGGTATACGATATGATAATAATGACCAGAAGTCACGTAAGTAAAAAAAGAATAACACTATAGCATTTACACACAGCGTTCGTATAATTAAAAATAGACCTTCTTAACGTTCCCGGTGATATATTCTACCTGCAAAACTGAACACTTTAAATAATAAATATACCAATAGATACTCGAAGAATTTTAGAAATATGTCGATATAAAACGGACCATAATCAATTTAAATATGTAATTGTTTGGGTAATTAATAGATGTAATAAATTTGTAATGAAAAATGTAATAATAGGATGTGTATTTTGATAGTAAAATAAGTAATATAAAATGTTTATCAATTTTTACAATGGCTCATGCATAATATACGAGGTGTCTATAAAATAACCAGACTGATGCTATTCATTTTAAATTTAAATATATATGTACCCCACCTGTATCATTCCAACGCTTCATACGAGTTTTCAATTGTTCAAAATAATTGCTAGAAGTCATCTCTTGTGAAGCTCCTCCATGACACGCGTACCGCTTTTTTTCCCATAGCTTTACTTATACAGATGTGTCAAATGATATTTCAGGTCCAAAAAAGGATTAAAAATTATATATTATTATGAAACAATAATTTATTTATTATTAAGCGAAGAACATTTTTTTTATTATTACTTAAAAACAATACACCAATGAAATGACAATATTATTATTTTAATTCCTTTGTAAATGTTCAGTAATTCTCCCTCTATTCAATTGCAAAATAATATAATAATAAGAAGAAATTAAAATTATAACCTTCCTTTGAAATCCACATAAAATTATAGCCTTCCTTTGAAATCCACATAAAATTATATTATTTTTTCAATAATTTCATTAATAATTTCGATTAATTTTGTATTGTCTAATATTGACGAATGATCACCATCGATTCTTTTAATATTTATAGGACCATTTGCATAATTTGATAATCTATAATCGTCTTCAATAACATTAACTGTTGAAATAACTGGTCGTATCAATGTTATCGGCGAGTGAATTTTTATAATATTATTTTCATTAATTGTTTCGTATAATTTCATTCGATTAAATACTCCAATAATAAATGATATCAAGAAATCAATTGTGTACATAGTTTTATTACCATATAAATCGACGACTTTATTGATTTTATCCAATATTGTTGGACAATTTTCTGTGCATTTTTCAATATTTGCAATTAATATTTCCGGAAATAATTGATCAATAATATAGTTAAAAACATTAATTTCAAAGGTCTTTTCGTCGCTTCCATGGAAATGTTTTGATATGATTTTTAAAAACTCTGGTGCACCATCAAGTAATAAAATTTGTCCTTTCATACCAATGTTCTCTAATATTTTTGCAAATTCTATGGCTAATACAGTACCAAATGAATAACCAATTAGATAGAAAGATTCAACATTTTTAAATGTTTTTATAACATATGATTTCATTGAATCGACCATTCCACTAATTGTCTTTTGTTCGGTAGCATTCATAAATTGACAAATATATGTTGGTAATGTAATATTTTTGGCCACATTAAACCATACTGTACCAGCAACGCCTTCAATACCGGGAAATATTAATACACATGATTTATTATTAATTTTATTATCATCTAAACTTGGTAGTCTCAGTATATTGTATTTACACATATCTTCATCACCCACATTTCGAATCCACAAGTTCAATTTATTCATATCATTGGCATTGTATCCCGTTGTAATTGTTTTAGATTTTGTTTTATTTGCTTGTGACGAATCTTTTGCCAACGCTTTTATTTCGGCGAATGTTATTGCACGTAACTCGTCAGAATTTAAATATATTTCAAAATCACGTTCTAAGCTTTGTCGTAACTCAACGATTGCCAATGAATCCAATCCAAATTTTGATAACGGTGACGTTAACGAAATCGAATTAATATCTTGTATTCCAACAAAACTAAGGATATATTCAAAAACATTATTCTTTTCAATAATTCTTTTTTTTGCAATCATCATACTTGCGACAATTGGTTCTTCACCACACAATAATTTATCTAATTCAGTTAAACATGAACTAATACGTTGTGGTAAAGTTCCACCTATTTCTGTATTAATATTACTTTCCGATAAATTTGCAACAATACCAACTTCACCTATTCCACCCCATTGTATTGCTTTTGCCGGTAAATTGCAATTAGCACGTTGTTCTATAATTCTTTCCATTATAGAATTAGCCATACCATAATTTGATTGACCCGCATATCCACGACCACACGATACACTTGAAAATACTACAAAATATTTTAATTGTGGACACAGTTTACGTGATAATTCATCCAAATAAGTTGTTGCAATCGCTTTTGGTGCCATGCATGCATGAAATTTTTCCTTTGTTTGATTTTCTAAAATACTATCTTTTAAACAAACTGCTAAATTAAATATTCCTCCGATTGGTCCAAGCCGTAGAGTTTCTTCAAGTAATTTCTGGCATCCATGTTGTTTTGTAATGTCAACTGTACTTATATTTATTTCACAACCATATGATTTCCAAATACTATATATTTGTTTTGTATACAAATGAAAATTAGATAATAAAAATATAATAATTATTATTATTATTATTAATAATATTTAGGTAGGGAGATAGCTTAAAACAGAGATCTGTATACAGACGGAGCGACATGTTGTGTCTACACGACATCGTAACAAATATTTATAACACTCAGAAGTTTAATTCCAATAGAACTACAGTTTCCGTTTTTTGAGGTTGGGGCACTGCAAATGCGAACAACAAAATTTAATATTAATATTATAATAACTGAATCAAATAACAAGTGTGCTTGTAATTATGCAGACAGTCTTCTTGCGTCTGTCAATATAGAAATTAAAGGTATTCTCATCCAGTCTCCCGGAAACTTTGTGGAAAATAATAAAGACATTATATATCTTGTAGTCTCCCGAAAACTGTGTGTAGAAAATAAAGGAAGTCTCTTGCTGAATACATTCATCACGTTGTCATTAAATAAATAAATGAAGATTTTAAACTCGTGACGTGCTAGTCCGCTAACGACTAACTTGTAGTACCTATGTTCTGTCAATAAGGTCGGCTGCTAAAATATATACATACTTGATCCCTTTCGGTTATATGACTTTTAGCTACAAATACAATTAAACAGTCTATCAAATAATTGATGAAATCTAATGACTATTAGTAAAATGTCATTAATACAATTGATTTGATAATACAATGTACAAAAGAATAAAAAATTAAAAATACTTCAATCCATTACAGTTAACCAAAAAATTACCTGATACGATATTCCTGGTACCCATTAGTTATTCCACGTGATGAACTTAATACAATTTTACGAGCACCACGTGATATAAGCCAATCAGCTAATTCCAATCCAAAACCACCTAAACCACCAACAATAATATACACCAGACTTAGATCACAATAAACTTTTGGTTGTATACTAATTGATGCGTTTGGTTTCGTATCCATTGTATCTTCTCGTATTTGTATCATAACCTTACCAATATGACTGCCTGTGCTCATGTAACGAAAAGCCATTTCGATTTCATTTATTTGAAATACTGTTGATGGTAATGGCTTTATAATACCACATTTAATATCTCGATGAATTAGTTGAGTTATAAAATTCTTATTTGTTTCGGTTGCATCGTTTAATTTATCTGCATGCACCGAAACAAAAGAAATATCATTTAAGAAATGTCTTAATCCAATTTTGGTATCTTTCTCTAAATCAAATTTTCCAATTTCTAAGAATACACCACCGCGTCCAACACATCTAATCGATGCTTGTAGTTTGTCATCTGATAATGAATTTAAAACATAATCTACGCCCTTACCCTTGGTACATAATTTGATCATTTGCTCAAATGAACAGTCTCTCGAATTTCCAATGTTACATTCTGTAAAAGAAGAAAAAAAATAAATTAGTATCTTATTTACATTAAGAACAACTGATTTATACATTGAAATCGTTCTTGCGATTATTTTTCTGTGATACTTAAAATAATAACCTTGTAATTCCGGATATTCTTTTAAAATAAATTCCTTTTTTTCTATCGTTGATACTGTAGTGAAAACTTCCAATCCATAGGCTAATGCAACTCTAATAGCAGCCAGTCCAATACCTCCACTACCGGCATGAATTAATACCGATTGTCCACGTTTTATTGAACATTTAAAAAAAAATGCAATATATATTGTCAAATAAACAACGGGCACTGTTGCAGCTTCTTTTAGTGACCAATCATCAGGAATTCGCCAGGTTAAAGAATTTGATTTAATATATGTAGCCATTGCACCACCATCACTCATTCCCATAATTCGTTCACCACTCGAATCAATTCCAGAATATTCAAATCCAATAACACTATCGATTCCAGTATTGTTGGAAAATAAAAAATCGGATATACGTCCTGTCGCAATCATAACATCACGAAAATTGAGTGAAGAATAATGTATCCTAACAATATTTTCTGCTTTCTTTATATTTAGTGGCCCTTGAAACCATGTAAAACTACTTAAATCGCCTGGTCGTAATGTTGTTGCATAATAATGTTCATCATATGAAAATTCTTTTGAATATTTATTAAGTATTAAGTGTCTGTAACTACCCCATTTACCCTGCAAAAATTATAAATAGAAATAATTAATAAATAAAGTTAAATCAATAATCGAAAAACGGTGACAGATCAACATTCGAATCAACTACCGATTTCTATGGATTGAATCAAACATTCCAAATTTAGTATATTAAAAGCTACTTTGGACAACCTACTGGAATACAGGGTGTAAATAATATAAAAAGAAAAATTAAATCTAAATATACTCACGTTACGATAAACATTAAAGGCAAATCCTAATTTCAATTGATTTTTATAAAATAAGTTTTCATAATCAAAAGCCGGTGCCTTCGGATCATCAATGAATACACAAATGACTCTATCACCTTCGGGTTCTTTACGTATACAAGTTACCAATCCAATTATTCCCGAAACACTATCATTTTCTGCTACAAGTATTATTTGATTTAGATTTTTTACAGCCATTTGTAATTGATTTAACCAATCGTATTGTTCGTCGTTGCTGGAAATTTGAATAATTGTAGGTGTTTGTGGTTTAGATAATTTTAGTTCTTTAATTATCTTTTGATACATTATAATATTTTCATCGTTATCCGTTGGTAAAAAGGCATTCAATTGAAAACCTTCTGGGATACACAAACTATTTTTATCAATGCTAGATTTCACTCTTAACAATAAATACCCCTTTTGCATTAAATATTTACTAAATTCAGTGGCCGATGTTTGATTTTTCAATGCACTCTGATTAATTATAATAAATGTAGAATTGGTATTTTCCGTTAATTTTATATTTTCAATTTTAATGTGATTTACTAATTGAACATTTTCTTTTGATGTTAAATATAATAAATCTGCATAAACCAGAGGTAACCCATCAACAGCCTCTTCAAAATATTCAATAATTGGAATGTTGTTATCATTTAATGGATCGTCAAATTCAATACATTTAATATTTAACAAATTATTATTTTCTAATGCCAATTGAATGCACACTCGAGCAGCATTAGCAATTGTCATCTTTTCCGTTGGAATATGAGAAATAAATTTGTAGCTTTCAAGTATTGGAAATCCAGGTGCTCTTCGTCGATTTACTTTATTGCATTTAATATCTGCAATTTCTACACCTCCACAAACAATAATACCATATTCATGACATACCCTAATGTCTAAATCACATTTTTCTGAATCCATTGCGGCTACAATTTCGGCATGATACAATGGATTAATTCGTATTTTTTGAATACCAGTTGGTAAAAATAAAGATCTTGAATCCGTTGATATAATATTCATTTGTAACATACAATCCATAAATGCAACCCAATTTGAATCCCATTTAATTTTTCCAAATGTGGCATCGGCATTGACTTCAATGATCGATTTGAAAGCACCATTGTAATGATAGCCACGTAAACGGAGTTCTTTATAAAAATCATCAGTTTTCATAATTGTTGTTGATTTTGATGCATTTTTTGTTGGCAATTTAACCAGCTCAAACTTATCAGTTATTTCTCTAATTGTTCCAGTTACGATACTTGCTGTACCTTCGCTAATTTCAAACGATCCACTAACATATTGGATTGTAACAGTTAACTGAACTAGTTTATCTTTCGCCATTGACGTTGCTCTTAAAAATTTAATATCTTCAAATTCAACACAAAGTTGAGTTGGTAATTTATTTTTCATAAATGCAAATGATTGCCAAACAAAATAAATGTAAGCAGTCGCCGGATACAAACATCTGCCTTAAATATTGTAAATTAAATTTATTATTTTAAATTGAAATTTATATGTAAAAATAAGTTCATGTTTCATTAAATTTTTTTGCGTTGGGTGAACAACAAATTTTACCATTTTCAAAAGATTATATTATATTATATTTGTTAATAAATTTATGGATATATAAATTTTGATTGTGGTATTACAATACATTTATAAAAATCCATAAATATGCACTTTGTTACAACCACATGGAAAAAATTTATTCTGTTAAAGAAACTATGTAAAGACCAAAGTAACTTATAAGCGAAGTCTGAAATTTTGGAAAAAACTAAAATATATAAATCTAGTATGAAAGTGACCATTCCGTTGCAACAAAAAACACTTATAAATCTGGATGGAATTCATATTGTCTTGTAAAAATATATTTTCTAATGAAAAATTTTCCGGAAAAATCGTCGTTTATAAATTGACAATTGGAATACATCTGATTTTTACTCAAAGAACGTAATTGCAAAATACATGTATATAGAAAACGTTTCTTTACATAATGACAGGATTAATATTACTTTAGCGGTTAATATTTCATGACAGATCTGATGATGAATTACCTGTATGAAGCAGGTTAAAATCTAAATTTATATGAAAGATAATATATTATTTACTGCCATAATTTATATATTATTATAAATACCATCAATTATGTGTCCAGTAAGATATTCTAATTCTGGCAGAGATAAATTAATAGTGATTTTTCGTTCGTTAGTAATGTTAACCGTAGATTTGTGTTCAATTCGTCGCCAATCTACAGTATGATCCCATTTTATATGCGGACTAATCATTGGTGTACCACGTGACACAGGAAAATCAATAGCTGGATACATTTTTTCAATTGGGAAGGAAATTCCATTTATAAAAAGCCTGAGAAAATATTTAATAAATAATAAATCATTATAGAATATTTATGCGATTGAAATAATTTGCATAATATACTTACTTTCCTAACGCACTAAAAAAGTATTCCAAATTATTGTCGCTTTTTCTGTCGGTTAATGAAATTGAATTTGAATTCGGCATTGATTTTCTTAATATGGCTTGAAGTAAACCATGTGGAGCAATTTCAATACTGACATGTTGTTGTGGCAATAGTTCCGCCGTTTGTTCAAATAAAACTGAATTTAAAAGATTATTTGTATGATATTGAGCAGAGCAGAATTGATGTTCTTCCTTATGCCAATCAACGATTGGAACACTTGTACTTAACCATTTTGCAGAACGTTTTTTTGGTTTGGGAATTAATTCGGTGAGACGCTTCATCAAATTCGGACCCATAGCAGCAATATATTTTGAATGATATGCAATATTCGATGTTTGAACTACTGAAGCAAATATTCCATTGTCCTTTAAATGAGCAACATATTCTTTGATATCATGTTCTGGTCCAGAAATTGTAACTGAAGTAGAACTGTTATGGCATGCAACTTCAATTGTACTTGGTAACATTTTTACGATCTTCTTATAACCTAATCCAACAGCTGCCATTAAACCTCGACTCAATTTCGTTTCTAAACTGGCTATTCCTCGAGAATATGCAGCCAATAACATTTGATCGGCTGTAAAACATTCATCGGCATATGCACATCCCAATTCACCAACTGAATGACCAATTAAGTAATCAAATTTTATATCTAAATATTTTAAAATGTCAACTAATGCTATTTGACATGCGGCTATTCCAACAAATGAATTCAATATATTATCAAATAGATTTGGTTCTGAAGAAGTTAAAATATATAATAGATTCACACCAAATGGTTTAAGAATTTCATGTGATTTATGTAATGATTTTTCACATATTGGTATTTTCAGTAATGACGTTCCCATTGTATTCCATTGGGATCCCATCCCGCTGAACACCCAAACAACTGGAAGTTTTACATCGGAATAATGTTTAATACACCTATCCAAACATACACTCGATTGATTATCACACTTTGCAAACAAACCATATCCTCTGTAAATAAAACCAGGTATTTCCTGTGATTGAATATTATGCAATAGTCCAATATATTCAGCATCCAGTGGATGTGTTTGAATTTCATTTAAAATTGTGTCAACCGCTTCATTTGTTCGACTCGACCAATTAACCAATCTTGGCATATCATCCATTGGTAAACCATAATTTAATTTTTCTTTTAAATGTTGATGCAATAATACATGACCATTTGCACCACCAAATCCGAAAGCATTAATTCCAACTAATGGACCATCTAATTTTGTTGGTTCTGTACAAACCTTTAATTGACCATTTACTAAACTGGGACAGTCAGCACGTGCTTTTTTAAAGTGTAAATTTGGTGAAACAATTCCGGATTCAAAAGCCAATATTACTTTGGCAATGGAAACAGCACCGGCTGATGTTTCTGAATGTCCAAGATTTGATTTTATTGAACCGACCAGTAATGGCTTTGTTCGATTTTTACAAAATACATTTTCTATTGCAGCACATTCTACTGCATCACCGACAACCGTGCCAGTACCATGTGCTTCAATATAGTGTACTTTAGATGGATCCATTTTAAGCTCCTCATAAAAATCAGTTAATAATTGTTGTTGCAATTTTATCGATGGAAATGTAATTCCTTCAGGTTTATGACCATCACAATTTATTTTCGAATATAAAATTTTTCCATAACATCTTTTAGAATCCTTAATTTTCTGAATAAAAATTGTTACGATGGCTGCTGCACGTACATATCCAGAGGCATCTTCATCAAATGTTCTACAATACCCATCCGAACTCAATACACCTAATCTGAAATTAAATAGTTATATGCATAGGCAGATTATAATAAGCATAATTAAATATAATATATTGTATACCATATTTGTGTAATATTAATAAATACCTGGTAAAATGTGAACTTGCTATAGGTAAGTTTATTAGATTAGTGCCACCTACAATTGCGGACTCACATTCTCCATTTCGAATGGCAGAAAACGCCATATCTAATGCATATATTGAACTGCTACATGCTGTATCTAGTATAAATGACGGTCCTGTTAATCCCAAACAAAATGAAATACGATTTGCCAACATATTACGACAGCATCTGGTTATAATAATTATTCAGTTGTAATAAAAATTCGCATGTAATGAAGATATAATTATCTGAATTAGTTTCTGATTGGACGATATATCAAACTTAAAAATTATATATCAGACACTATTTTATCAGACACTCACCCTGTTAACGATATACCAGATTGTGGTCGACTATTAAAAACGGTTACACCTTCAGCTTCAGATATACTTGATCCAATGTAAACACCTACATTAGTATTACGTACTGTTTGTGGGCTAATACCCGCATCTAAAATAGATTCGTAAGCACTTTCAATTAGCATCCGTCCTTGGGGATCAAGTGCATGCGCTTGCTTATAATGAATTCCAAAAAATGTTGCATCAAATTTATTCGAATTCAACACCAATCCATGTCGATTCGGAAGTTCTGGATAATGACATTTCCAGTCAGATGGAGTTTCTGACGTCATATCAATCTGTATATGCGTCGAAACAATAAATTATTATATTAATTAGAATGTTAATTATATAGTAAATAACAAAATAATTACAATAATATTACAAATTATTGTAAGAAGGGTACAGCATTTTCCAAACAAAAAATTTCCTCGCAATACTGATAAAACAAATACCAACCGCTTCGGAAAATAAATCAACAAATGATGTAATTATACAGATACTTGTGCCAAAACCATTAATAGATAAATCATTTTTGGTCATTTCTCAACAAAATTTGATGATATAAGAGCATATATATTTTTTTTTTTTTTTTTTTTGTGCGTGGGTAGGTAAAAATCTCAATAGACACCACGAGGAACGCGCGCGTTATCCTGGTGGTAGTGTGGAACTCTAATCCACTAAAAAACCTCCCAAGAGCATGAACATCCATATTTGAATGTCAATACTACTACCTATTACAATCTAGTCTAAAGACTAATAAGCAATTTTATTTTGTTGATTTGTTTAGGATACTAAAAGTTTATCCAGCGATTCATTTTAGTTTTGTTCGATTATAGTATTATGCCAATTCAAAAGGTTTTATTCTTTTGAGTCGTCTTGTTATATTTGAGTTGTCTATTAGCCTGTAAGCCTCAATATTCACATGTGCCCGTAGTCTTCTTTCGTGACCCTGTGCCATGTTTTTAATTTCGTCCACCACATTATCTATTTCTAGATCCCTATGTAGGTTTTTGTTGTTAATGTACCAAGGTGCATCTACAATATTTCTGAGCACCTTATTCTGGAATCGTTGTATTATATTTATATTACTTTGTTTGGTGCACCCCCAAAGTTGCACACCATATGTCCAAATAGGTTTTAGAATTTGCCTGTAGAGCAATAATTTATTTTCTATTGTCAAAGAAGATGTTTTTCCTATTAACCAATACATTTGTCTATAACGTATATCCAGTTCATCTCTTTTCTTCTTCACATGTGTTTTCCAACGCAATTTAGCATCTAAAGTCATGCCCAGATACTTGGCCGAATTAGAATATGGTATTTGCAGATTGCCAATAAATATAGGCCTATATACAATCCTTTTATTTGTGAAGTCTACGTGAACCGACTTTGTTTCGTTTAGTTTCATTCTCCATTTTTTGGTCCAGTTATCTATCTGTGTAATAGCCACCTGCAGTTTCGCGGTTGTTTCTTCGTTAGTGTCCCCAACAGCCAGGATGGCAGTATCATCAGCAAATGTTGCTATCAAGTTGTTTTCCATCAGTGGAAGATCACTAGTATACAATAAATAAAGTATTGGTCCAAGTACACTTCCCTGAGGTACTCCCGCCTTGATTTGTTTGATTGAAAACTTATTCTACTTTGCCTGAACTTATTAATTTGTTTGTTTGTTAAAATTGTACATACAACTGCTTCAGTTACTCCAACCAGTTTCCAACTACTTTTTATCACGTGGTATTGTAATTCATGACTATAATCATAATGACAATTTTAAAGTGCAAGAACTAATAATCAGGGTAGTTTTGCTGTTTATTTCAGAAATTATATCTTGCTCATTTCATGCATAATTTTCATTACACTTTAAATGGAGTAAAATCAGATTAATACCACGTAAAATAAAATGTTAATGGAACACAACGTAAATTCATTGAATTATTGCTTATTTATATTACTTTACTGATGAATGAAAATACATCATTTAGATAAATTAAGCTCAACTCAAAATATGAGGTTGTCAAATATCTCCCTTCCGCCTTTTTGTCTTTTTAATTTCGCGGCTATGTACAAAGCGCTACAGAGCTCGTATCTGGCAACACTGTACATAATTTGAAAGCTCTTGACATAACAAACAAAACGACGCTATGTATGATTAGTTTGGATATTGCGTTCAACAGTTATAGACGTGTAAACATGGAGTTCACTAACGCCGAAATTCGCGCTATTTTAAAGTTTTCCTTCGTTAAAGGCAAATCCGCTAGAGAAACGTTCCGTGAGATTAATGGTGTTTTGGGGGATGGTACTCTATCACTTCGAACCGCGGAGGAATGGTTTCGACGATTCAGAGCCGGTGAAAACGACACCATGGATAAGCCAGCCGGCGGAAGACCTGTGACGACAAATACCGATCAAATCATGGAATACATCGAGTTAGACCGGCATGTGGCATCTCGTGACATCGCCCAGGAGATGGGAGTTAGTCACCAAACCATTTTAAACCATCTGCAGAAGGCTGGATACAAAAAAAAGCTTGATGTTTGGGTGCCACATGAATTAACAGTGAAAAATCTAATGGACCGAATTTCCATTTGCGAAATGCTGCTGAAACGGAACGAACTAGACCCATTCTTGAAGCGGATGGTGACTGGCGACGAAAAATGGATCACATACGACAATATCAAGCGAAAACGGTCGTGGTCGCAGGCCGGTGAATCGTCCCAAACAGTGGCCAAGCCGGGATTGACGGTGTAAAGTTGATCTCAAAAGAGGCTTGTGAAAAGTGGCTGTCCGAGTTCTTCGCAAATAAGGAGGGGGGCTTCTACGAGGGAGGTATTATGAAGTTGCAGTCTAGATGGAAACAGATTATCGAACAAAACGGCGCATATTTGAACTAAATCCGATTACTGTAACACCTTTTATAAAGCATTGAATAAAGAGCAAAAAGGCGGAAGGGAGATAGTTGACAACCTAATATAAATTCAAAATAATCATTTAACGTCACAATCCAATTTTCGTTGTAGGAAGTACAAATAAATTTAAATACACGACATTTCTTCATCATCTGGTTCATCTTGAGTATTATAGGATAATATTGTCCATGGGGAAAACCTATTTTAAAAAAAAAATTTTACCTTAACTATACTTTAAAATAACATTCCAAAATTCACTGATGGTATATTTTTACACCATTGGCACAAAATGGGTTAAATATTTATTTGTTTTCTTATTTTCCAACGATAGCGTCTCAATTAAGTTTGCTTTACGGAGGATTTGACACACAAAATACTATTACTCCAAAAATTCGCAAATGTGAATTTTACATTTATTAAATTTATTATAAGTAACAGAAGAATTTTAATAAATTTTATGAATTTGAATATTTTAAATTTGTTTGGAAACAGTTTGACAATATCGTCTGTACCACATAAAATTGTTGATTGATGCATGTTGATATTATGCCTCGAACGATGTTCGTAAACATTTGAAAACGTTCACGGTTTTTTTTTAAATAAAAAAATACACTGGAAATTTCACTATAGAAACTTCTTAGGTAAAGCAAAATATTTTAAAAAATAATCCGATTATTCAAAAATTTGTATAAAATATATTAGAATTACGCACACTAAATAAATTGTTAACAATACATAATTGTTGATTGATGTGAATGAAATGACATGATGATCGATATTTATTAACAATTAAAATTAAAAACATTCGCTATGTAAAAAAAAATATAAATATTATAGTAGAAATTTATAACTTATTCACAAATTCAGCCGCTGAAAATATTTTACTTATCTGCAGAATTTCAACTTACACAATTGCCTAACATCTGCCAATACTGAAGTAATTTCTCATTTTGTATCGGAAACTTTCCTATTTAAAAATTAGAAGGCTTACACCTGTCGCAAACATTACTTTTCTCTATACGCAGATCTTCTATATTTACTCAAATTTATTTAGATATTTCTGATATTTATGAAAAAATTACTGTGATATATGTATTATATAGATTGTATCATCTTCTGCCAACACGCGCCAGATTAGGTTCTGCTTATATCTAATAATTTTTTATTGGTGGACTTTCGAACTTACATCCAATTTGAATGATCAAGTTATCTTTGAAAATATCAAGTTGGTCTGATTCGATGTCGTCCGAAATATTTATATACAAAATTGCACAACCATACCAGCATGGTTCATGGAAACCGACGATCAGATTGACTACCCTGCGAATGATTTCCCAAGAATTCGTTTAAGATGTCTAAAAAATCTAATATTAACAACTCTCAAAATAATAATTGGATACCGGCGAAGGTATAATAACTCAAGTACATTTATAATGTTTCTTCGAAAATTTCACTTGCACAAAATAGAAAATGAAAATTATTTAATTAATTTAATTTCTTAATTGTTTTTATACCTTATTATATAAATTATATTGAAGTTCGTGCATATTATCAGCCTTTGGAAATTTTCCAGATATTCCGGATATAACAATTTCGTCGTCCGGTGTATTTGGATATATTCGATAATATTTATTTGGTGTCATTGAATTGAAATCTATATTTTGTTTCGACTGGACAGATGACATGATGAATTATATTATTTTTGAAAATAATTCCTTCTGCCGATGAATTATTTAATAGAAATTTAATTAATTAATTACTTTGTTGGATTAATTAATTCACTTTATAATTTTATATATAAATTCACTTTTGTTAAATTACAATGTTTATTTTATAAAAATTGAAATTAACTAGCTTAATTTAATAATTATTCGGTAAAAGCGATAAAATAAATCTAATTAATTTAATAAGAATTCGAGCCTTTTATAACTTATTTAACATACATTTTATGCAAATATTGAAATAAATTAGAATGCAAAAATTATAGATTCATTTTATTATGAACTGGTAATTTAGATATTATAGAAAATCAATTCAAATATCACTACGGTTTGGACAAAGACCTTAAATTATATGTAGTTTAATCAAATATTAATGGGTTTGATTTTTAGATAATATTTGATAAATATGTAATCGAAACTTGTTATCAATTCATTATCAAACCATGTTATTCCAAACGGAGTATATCGTATGGCCTCTACGTCAAGTCGATAAATTACTCTGCACCGCATAATGGGAGTATTTGAACAATTATCGAAATATATATGTCTTAATATATATTAAACAGGAAAGTAATTTTGAACGATTACCAGACAATATGGAAAGCCAGTTAAACATGCAAAAATTACTGCCTATAATATTTAATAATATTTGTTTTTGTATAACTTTGCAGATATAGTTCATAAAACTTGTATCAAAAGCGTGCTTTGAATTTAACGTTATCGGAATTTAAAATTTCTAAACTTACATTCTTCAAAATTTTTATTTAATGATTGTTTTTATTGTGAAACGTATCAGACTTGGGTAGTGTTGGTAAAGAATCCCATTCAATTATTACTTCATTTGTTTGTTTATTTTCCGTTTCATTAATAAATGAGCATTTACGTATTTTCTTCATATAATATAAAATGAATTTTCTGATACATTTCCATATAAACCAAACAATAATCTATTTAAATATTTGAAATAAGCAACAGAATTTGAAAGTCATTATAATTTACATTAGTGACTTAATGAGCAACAAATTTAATTTGACTTTGAAAAAAATTTCCATTGAATAAATTAATTATGAATATAAAATCAGAATAATTTGACCATAAAACACATGACGAAATATGAATATAGACAAATATCTAACAAACATATTTCTGCATAGCCAATAAAATAAAAGTATTGTCCGCACAGAACTTTCCCTTTCACAAACTTTGTTGTAAATCAGAAATAATACTTATTCAAATATCTTCCTTCCACTGTGACACGTATGGTGTGTGGTATTTTAATTTTCGTCGTGAGGGATTTATAGTTTGCATTTTCAATATGGTTTGTCATTTCCTAGAAAAGACACATTTCGTCTATGTACAATTCTTTTATAATATTTAATTTGTTTATGTGAAATTCAGACATATAATTACGATATAAAAAATATACGATGAACGTGCATTAATTGATGTACTAGGTGTGTTGAAATTTACAGTGAACATGTTCCATCGAATACAACTTGTAATGAGACGGTTTCAATGATTTAAAAGTGGTGATTTGAATGACAAAAAACATATAGATCGACATTAATAGAGTTGTCAGGGGTATTATGTGTATGTTAGCATACGTTTCCACATAACTGAAATTATCCGAAAGCAAAGCAGTAAATTTGTTACCGCACATGAATTACCACACAAATCGAAAATTTTCATTCAATACAACATCAAGAAAATAAAAATAACATTTTCTCCATAATTCGTAGTTTTAATGCATTTCGTAGCTGGGTTACCATTTGTTCATTTATGGAATAAAGAAGCGGTTATCTTTGGAATTATGTTACTGGACTCTACTTATGGATTCACAATAATTTTCCACAACATTATGGACTAATCACTTACTAAAAATAATGGATTTAAAAAAACATCTATTTTTCTATAATTTGCAGATAAATTGAGGAAGTATTATATACTCTCATGCGGAGTAATTTACCATATTTCATTGTATTATGAATGTTTGGTAGATGCCATAAGCTCCACTTTATAGTATAGCATAACTTTCGTATCGATACAGGAGGTTTCATGACAAAGAATTAAAGCTAATCTTAGTGACTTAATTCTATGTCAATCTAAATGTAGAGATGTGAAATTATTTTGATTTTAAACCCATTTCATAAAATTAAAAAAATACAGCCTTTAGCCAAATGTAGTAAAAACAATATTAATGAAACGTAATATAAAGCTAATTTTAATAAAATTATCCGTCTCTAAACATGAGAAATATACGAGAACGATATCCCCAATATTTTTACATTCTGCGTACGTGTCTGACCATATAATAGAAGAATTGCTATTGTATTAATAGTGAATGCGTAACATAATTTAACTTTCTGTTCTGAATTTAATTCAATTTACCTTATAATTAAGCGTATGAATTTCTATTTAATTTAATTTAATCACAATTTCGGGAATCAGCACCTGCGTATAGTAAACAATTTAATAAAAAAAGAGCTTGAAATCATGAAAATTTATATAACTTTAAAACAACGAACTAAAAATAATATATTAATGTGAAACAATAATTTATTTATTATTAAGCGAATAACATTTTTTTTATTATTACTTAAAAACAATACACCAATGAAATGACAATATTATTATTTTAATTCCTTTGTAAATGTTTAGTAATTCTCCCTCTATTCAATTTCAAAATAACATAATAATAAGAAGAAATTAAAATTATTAAAATTATAACCTTCCTTTGAAAACCATATAAAATTATAACGTTTATTCCATAATTTCATTAATAATTTCGATTAATTTTGTATTGTCTAATATTGACGAATGATCACCATCGATTATTTTAATATTTACAGGATCATTTGTATAGTTTGATAATCTATAATCGTCTTCAATAACATTAGCTATTGAAATAACTGGTCGTATCAATGTTATCGGCGAGCGAATTTTTGTAAAATTATTCTCATTAATTGTATCGTATAACTTCATCCGATTAATTACTCCAAAAATAAATGTCTGCAAGAAATCAATTGAGTATTTACTTTTATTACCGTATAAATCTAGTACTTTGTTGATTTTATCGAATATTGTTGGACAATTTTCTGTGCATTTTTCAATATCTGCAATTAATATATCTGGAAATAATTGACCAATAATAATGTAGTTAAAAACATTAATTTCATAGGTTTTTTCGTCGCTGCCATAGAAATGTTTTGATAGAATTTTCAAAAACATCGGTGCACCATCAATTAATAAAATTTGTCCTTTCATACCATTGTCCTCTAATATTTTTGCAAATTCTATTGCTAACAGACTACCAAATGAGTAACCAATTAAAAAGAAAGTTTCAACATTTTTAAATGTATTCATTACTATTGATTTCATTGAATCGACCATTCCACTAATTGTCTTTTGTTCGGTAACATTCATAAATTGATAAATATACGTTGGTAATGTAATATTTTTGGCCACATTAAACCATACTGTACCAGCAACGCCCTCAATACCGGGGAATATTAATACACATGATTTATTATTAATTGAACTATCATCTAAACTTGGTAGTCTCAGTATAATATATTTACACATTTCTTCATCGCCTACATTTCGAATCAATAAATTAAATGCATTTATATTTTTTTCAGTCAGTGCTGTAATCATTTCAGATTCTGTTTTATTATGATTGGATTGTAAATCTTTTGCCAACGCTTTTATGTCGGCGAATGTCATAGCACGTAATTTATGAACGTTTAAATAAATTTCAAAATCACGTTCTAAAGTTTGTCTTAACTCAACCATTGCCAATGAATCCAATCCAAATTTTGATAATGGTGACATTAATGAAATCGAATTAATATCTTGTATTCCAACAAAATTTAAAATGTATTCAAGTACATTTTTCTTTTCAATAAATCTTTTTGTGGCAATCACCATGCTAGCGACAACTGGTTGGTGGCTGCACAATAATGTATCTAATTCAGTTAAACATGAACTAATACATTGTGGTAAAGTTCCACCAATTTCTATATCAACATTATTTCCCTTTAAATTAAAAACAATACCAACTTCACCAATTGCACCCCATTGGATTGCTTTTGCTGGTAAATTACGATTGGCCCGTTGTTCAATAATTCTTTCCATTATTGAATTAGCCATACCATAATTTGATTGGCCAGCAGTACCACGACCACACGATATACTTGAAAATATTACAAAATGTTTTAATTGTGGACATAATTTACGTGACAATTCATCCAAATGAATTGTTGCAATCGCTTTTGGTGCAACACATGCATGAAATTTCTCCTTTGTTTGATTTTCTAAAATACTATCTTTTAAACAAACTGCTAAATTAAATATTCCTCCAATTGGTCCAAGTCGTAGACTTTCTTCAAGTAATTGTTTGCATCCATCTCTTTTTGTGATATTAGCTGTACTTATATTTATTTCACAATCATATGATTTCCAAACACTTACGTTCATATGAAAATAAATAAATAAATAATTTTATTAATTGATTATAAATATAATTTAATCAAAATAACATTTCTATCGTCGGTATAATAATTATTATATATATAATTATATTATAATGTACATTTGTTCGGAGATATTTAAAAATAGGTCTATGTATATTGGAATAGATAGTCAGTGGGATGGAAATCTAAAATGTTTTAATTTATTAAATTAATTATATAATCGCCAGTCCGTCATATTGAAGGAAAATATTCAGTTAATATATGCTAGATACCCAATATCACAACACCTTATTCTATAAGTCCTGGTATTTTTGTGAATTGTGGTTTATGTTTTAAAATTATCAGCTGAGACAAACCCTGGAGAAAAGGGCTGCCAGTATAGTAGGTTAATATTACTATATGAATGCTTTTCGTATTTAAAAAGGAAATAGTCAACAGTTTTTCATCATAATTTGTTTTATGAATTTGAAATAATTTGCCACTTAGAAGTGGCGATGGCAACGGAATTCTAATGTCAATGTTACTTAGAGTTTGGTGACTGGCACCTGGTAACTGAACATAGTATCTCAATCATCGACCATACAAAATTATTTATGCTATTATTGATCTAACTAATTATATTGGAAAAGTTTTACCTGATTCGATATTCCTGGTATCCATTAGATAATCCACGTGATGAGCTTAATACCAATTTACGAGCCCCACGTAATATAAGCCAATCAGTTAATTCCAATCCAAAACCACCCAAACCACCAACAATAATATATACCAGATTTGGATCACAATAAACTTTTGGGTATATATTTATTGAGGTCAATGGTTTCATGCCCATTGAATCATCACGAATTTGTATCATAACCTTACCAATATGACTGCCTGTACTCATGTAACGAAAACCCATTTCAATTTCATTTATTTGAAATACTGTTAAAGGTAATGGTTTTATAATACCACATTTAATGTCTCGATGAATTAATTGATTTATAAAATTCTTATTTTTTTCGGTTCCATCTTTAAACTTATCCGCACACACCGTAGCAAAAGAAATATCATTTAAAAAATGTTTTAAACCAATTTTGGTATCTTTCTCTAAATCATATCTTCCAATTTCTAAGAATACACCACCGCGTCCAACACATCTAATCGATGCTTGTAGTTTGTCATCTGATAATGAATTTAAAACATAATCTACCCCCTTACCCTTGGTACATAATTTGATCATTTGTTCAAATGAACAGTCTCTGGAATTTCCAATGTTACATTCTGTATAAGAAGAAAAAGTAAATAAATTAGTATCTTATTTACATTTAGAGCAAGTGATTTACAATTGAAATCGTTCTTGCTATTATTTTTCTGTGCTACTTAAAATAATAACCTTTTAATTCCGGATATTCTTTTAAAATAAATTCCTTCTTTTCTATCGTTGAAACTGTGGTGAAAACTTCTAAACCATAAGCTAATGCAACTCTAATAGCACCAAGTCCAACACCTCCACTGCCGGCATGAATTAATATTGATTGTCCACGATGTATTGTACATTTTACGAAAAATGCAATATATATTGTCAAATAAACAACGGGTACTGTTGCAGCTTCTTTTAGTGACCAATCATCAGGAATTCGCCAGGTTAAATAATTGGATGGTACCAAATATGTGGCCATTCCACCACCATCAACCATTCCCATAATTCGCTCACCACTCGAATCAATGCCGGAATATTCCATTCCGAGAACACATTGGTTTTCCATTCTTTTGGAATTTAGTTCATCATCTGATAAACGTCCTGTTGCAATCATAACATCATGAAAATTGATAGAAGAATAATGTATCTGAACAATATTTTCTGTTTTCTTTATATTTAATGGTCCTTGAAACCATGTAAAACTATTTAAATCGCCTAGTCGTAATGTTGTTGCGTAATAGTGATCATTAAACGAAAATTCTTTTGTATAATTATTTTGTATTAAGTGTTTGTAACTACCCCATTTACCCTGTATAAATAAACAGTGATAATTAACGGTCTTTTTAAACAAATATACATATAATAGAGTTCTCCAGATGTATATGGCAGGACAGATAAAACTACTCGAAGTAAATGCCAACATCCGACCTGTCCCACATCGTGAAAAGGTTGACATCCACTCCGAAGTAAATGCAAACATCCAACCTGTCCCACATCGTGAAAAGTTTGAGATTCACTCCGATCTCCTTTCTGGGATCATCCAGTTGTCATTGAGAATTGTATGAAAAATCTCATTCAACACCCATACATCAATCAAAATTAAATTTAGAATTGGGTAGATTACCAGAACCTACTTCTGGAACCTTTCCTGGAAAGAACTTATTATATTATATTAATTTGACATAATCCCATTGTTTTACTGCAATTGCGATACATACAAAATGAATTTAAAATCAATTAGGAAGTGGGAAAATTCCATCATATTCAAAATCTATTTATAGCAATCTGCGCTTTCATCTTCTTGGTGTACAAAAACCTACATTATGTGGGTTTTCCAAATTTATATATTGTGTCATGGTATTTTTGATATAATAAAATTTCCATTTCAGCGCATTGTTCACCTTTGCTTAGGTTCATACATCGAATGACCTCTTGATACATTTGTTCAATGGACTTTTTCTTCCATTCGACAAATAAAAAATTCTTGAATCTACACCTGGAAAGCAAAATCTGTAGAATCAAATACGATGGATTTCCCCTGCTATTCAACAGTTTATACGCTGGGATATTAATTTCTTTTGTTTTTACCATAGCTTGTGTTCTTTGAAAGTTCTTATTGTTGGCGTAACATTCACATTTTGAAAGAAATATAAAACTCCACAAAAACCCAAGAAATTTATTCATAGTCTTACAATTACAATTTATCTAAAATATAAATAATAATTAAAACAAAATGAAATTCATATATACTCACGTTACGATAAACATTAAAGGCAAATCCTAATTTCAATTGATTTTTATAAAATAAGTTTTCATAATCAAAAGCCGGTGCCTTCGGATCATCAATGAATACACAAATAACTCTATCACCATCGGGTTCTTTACGTATACAATTTACCAATCCAATTATTCCCGAGACACTATCATTTTCTGCTACAAGTATTATTTGATTTACATTCTTTACAGCCATTTGTAATTGATTTAACCAATCGTATTGTTCGTCGTTGCTGGAAATTTGAATAATTGTGGGTGTTTGTGGTTTAGATAATTTTAGTTCTTTAATTATCTTTTGATACATTATAATATTTTCATCGTTATCCGTTGGTATAAACGCATTCAATTGAAAACCTTCTGGGATACACAAACTATTTTTATCAATGCTAGATTTCACTCTTAATAATAAATATCCCTTTTGCATTAAATATTTACTAAATTCAGTGGCCGATGTTTGATTTTTCAATACACTCTGATTAATTATAATAAATGTAGAATTGGTATTTTCCGTTAATTTTATATTTTCAATTTTAATGTGATTTCCTAATTGGACATTTTCTTTTGATGTTAAATATAATAAATCTGCATAAACCAGAGGTAATCCATCAACAGCCTCTTCAAAATATTGAATAATTGGAATGTTGTTATCATTTAATGGATCGTCAAATTCAATACATTTAATATTTAACAAATTATTATTTTCTAATGCCAATTGAATGCACACTCGAGCAGCATTAGCAATTGTCATCTTTTCCGTTGGAATATGAGAAATAAATTTGTAGCTTTCAAGTATTGGAAATCCAGGTGCTCTTCGTCGATTTACTTTATTGCATTTAATATTTGTAATTTCTACACCACCACAAACAATAGTACCAAATTCATGACATACCCTAATGTCTAAATCACATTGTTCTGAATCCATTGCGCCAACAATTTTGGCATGATACATTGGATTAATTCGTATTTTTTGAATACCAGTTGGTAAAAATAAAGATCTTGAATCCGTTGATATAATATTCATTTGTAACATACAATCCATAAATGCAACCCAATTTGAATCCCATTTAATTTTTCCAAATGTGGCATCGGCATTGACTTCTATGATCGATTTGAAAGCACCATTGTAATGATAGCCACGTAAACGGAGTTCTTTATAAAAATCATCAGTTTTCATAATTGTTGTTGATTTTGATGCATTTTTTGTTGGCAATTTAACCAGCTCAAACTTATCAGTTATTTCTCTAATTGTTCCAGTTACGATACTTGCTGTACCTTCGCTAATTTCAAATATTCCACCAACATATTGTATAGTAACAGTTAACTGATCTGGTTTGTCTTTCGTTAATGACGTTGCTTTTACAAATTCAATATCTTCAAATTCAACACACAGTTGTGTTGGTACTTTATTTTTCATAAATGCAAATGTTTCCCATACAAAATAAATATAAGCAGTCGCCGGATACAAACATCTACCTAAAATAAATTTAAAATAATATTTAAAATGGAAATGTTTTATGAATTAATTATATTTCCATGAACGTAAACACATTTGTCAATAATTACTTCTTATCAGTAGAAAACTGTCTTTACCTACAGCATAAGCAAGTTAGTGTAGGAAAATACGTCCTTTGACTCATTTTCAATATGGGATTAATATTATGAAATTATTAAGACAGTATTCTTAAATAAATTAAGGATGTAAACGAAACATTAGATGTTGATCAATCAACTATTTGCAGACGAATAAATGTCCTGGGAAAGATTCAGAAAAACTAAAATGGGTGGGGTAAAATAAATAACTTTGTCATACGAAAATTTTGACATTTCATTTGCTTACACATATTAAAATAAAATTTATGGAAAAGTAAAACATATATGAAATCTGGGGTATAACGTGAAATCTGATCAATTTACAAACCAAATATTTTATTAATTATAATAATCGTATTTTATAAATACCATCAACCATGTGTCCAGTAAGATATTCTAATTCAGGTAGAGATATATCCACAACTATTTCTCGTTCACAAGTAATACTACTAGCAGAAATATTTTCAAGCTGTTTCCAATCTAAAGTATGATCCCATTTTATATGCGGACTAATCATTGGTGTATCACGTGACACAGGAAAATCTATAGCTGGATACATTTTTTCAATTGGGAAAGAAATTCCATTTATAAAAAGCCTGAGAAAATATTTAATAAATAATAAATCATTATAGAATATTTATGCGATTGAAATAATTTGCATAATATACTTACTTTCCTAACGCACTAAAAAAGTATTCCAAATTATTGTCACTTTTCCTGTCGTTTAATGAAATTGAAATTGAATTCGGCATTGATTTTCTTAATATGGCTTGAAGTAAACCATGTGGAGCAATTTCAATACTGACATGTTGTTGTGGCAATAGTTCCGCCGTTTCTTCAAATAAAACTGAATTTAAAAGATTATTTGTATGATATTGAGCAGAGCAGAATTGATGTTCTTCCTTATGCCAATCAACGATTGGAACACTTGTGCTTAACCATTTTGCAGAACGTTTTTTTGGATTGGGAATTAATCCGGTGAGACGCTTCATCAAATTCGGACCCATATCAGCAATATATTTTGAATGATATGCAATATTCGATGTTTGAACTATTGAAGCAAATATTCCATTGTCCTTTAAATGAGCAACATATTCTTTGATATCATGTTCGGATCCAGAAATTGTAACTGAAGTAGAACTGTTATGGCATGCAACCTCAATAGTACTTGGTAACATTTCTTCGATCTTCTTATAACCTAATCCAACAGCTGCCATTAATCCTCGATCCAATTTCGTTTCTAAACTGGCCATACCACGTGAATATGCAGCCAATAACATTTGATCGGCTGTAAAACATCCATCGGCATATGCACATCCCAATTCACCGACTGAATGACCAATTAAATAATCAAATTTTATATCTAAATGTTTCAAAACATCAACTAATGCTATTTGACATGCAGATATTCCAACAAATGAATTCAATATATTATCAAATAGATTTGGTTCTGAAGAAGTTAAAATATTTAATAGATTAACTCCATATGGTTTTAGAATATCATGTGATTTATGTAATGATTTTTCACATATTGGTATTTTTAGTAATGACGTTCCCATTGTATTCCATTGGGATCCCATTCCGCTGAACACCCAAACAACTGGAAGTTTCACATCGGAATATTGTCTAATACACCTATCCAAACATACACTCGATTGATCATCACACTTTGCAAACAAACCATAACCTCTGTAAATAAAACCAGGTATTTCCTGTGATTGAATATTATGCAATAGACCAATATATTCAGCATCCAGTGGACGTGTTTGAATTTCATTTAAAATAGTGTCAACCGCTTCATTCGTGCGACCAGACCAATTAACCAACCTTGGCATATCATCCATTGGTAAACCATAATTTAATTTTTCTTTTAAATGTTGGTGCAATAATACATGACCATTTGCACCACCGTATCCAAATCCACTAATTCCAATTAATGGTCCATTTAATTTTGTTGGTTCTGTACAAACCTTTAATTTACCATTGACTAAACTGGGACAATCAGCACGTGCTTTTTTAAAGTGTAAATTAGGTGAAACAATTCCGGATTCATAAGCTAATATTACTTTGGCAATGGAAAGAAGGCCTGATGTTGCTTCTGAATGTCCAATATTCGATTTTACAGAACCAATCAATAATGGCTTTGTTTGATTTTTACAGAATACATTATCTAATGCAGCACATTCTACTACATCACCGACTAACGTGGCTGTACCATGTGCTTCTAAATAATTAACTGATGATGGATCCATTCTGAGATCTGCATAAAAATCATTTAATAATTGTTGTTGCAAATTAATCGAGGGAAATGTAATTCCTTCCGATTTATGACCATCACAATTTGTATTCGAATATAAAATTTTAGCATAACATCTTTTAGAATCCCTTATTTTTTGTATAAAAATTGTAACAACTGATGATGCACGTACGTATCCATTGGCATCGGCATCAAATGATTTACAATGTCCATCGGAACTCATTACCCCTAACCTGCATTAATTATATTTATAGATGTATTAATTGTAATATTGTGTTTGTATGGTCATATAATACACTTGTCAATACATACCTACAAAAATGTGCACTTACTACGGGTGAATTCACTAAATTACTACCGCCAACGATTGCTGATTCACATTGTCCATTTCGAATAGCAGAAAATGCCAAATCTAATGCATATAATGAACTGCTACATGCTGTATCCACAGTCAATGATGGACCCGTCAATCCCAAACAAAATGAAATACGATTTGACAACATATTACGCGAACATCTATATTTTAATATTAATTGAATATTTTAATAATTGTGTTGTGTTTGTATATAGTAATATTAAAAATCTTTCGCATTTTTGAAATAATTTCAATACGAAGCCGAGCATATTGTTCACAACTGGGTAAACATATTCTAGGGTTATTTTCGCAAATTCATATTTAAAATTTTCCAAAACTTCTTTTATATTGTAATATATAGTTATAATTATAACTGATAATCGAACAGAATTAAACAGTAATAATTAATTATATATTTAGCATTTTTTAGATAGTAAAAATTGTATAAAAATTACACAATCATTAATATTCCGTAGGTTTCAAATTATAATAAAATGCTCTTACCCTGTTAACGCCATACCATATTTCGGTCGACTATGGAAAATGTTTATGCATTCAGCTTCAGAAATACATGACCCAATGAATACACCAACCTTAGAATTACGTATAGTTTGTGGATTAATACCCGCATCCAAAACGGCTTCATAAGCTCTTTCAATCAGTAACCGTCCTTGGGGATCAAGTGTATGTGCATTCTTATAATGTATACCAAAAAATATTGCATCAAATTTATTTGAACTCATCAGTCCATGACGATTTGGAAGTTCTGGATGATGCAATTTCCAGTCAGATGGAGTTTCTGACGTCATATCAATCTGTATATGAGTGGAAACAATATTTAATAGGATTTTAATTATAGATTTATATATTGTTATTAATTATAGTAAATAAAAAAATGTTTCCAATAGTATTGTAAGAAAAGGTACGACATGTTCCAAATAAAAAAATTTCCTTGCGATACTGATAAAACAAATATCAACCGCATCGACAAATAAATCAATCAATGATGTGCATTCAATACTATATTAGTATGGCTACAATTGGTAAGATAAATTGTCAAGTACCAAATAATAACAGAATATTCCAAATCCTTTTAATAATCTAATGACACAACATCTGAAACTTGTACAATGGAATGCCAAGACCAACCTGCATAGAACAGTTTATATAGCTGAATGCAATAAATACAAATATTAATGACAATTTAATTATAAATAAATTGGGCAACGGACCTACATATACTGAACTGATTTGTTACTTCGAATAACGAAAAATCAAATGATTACTGAGTCATTGGATTTGAAATTGGATTAATCACATATTCTCAAGTCGTCTGCAAACATGGAACCCTTGCTGGTTACAAACAAACAAATTGAAATCATTTTATGGATTTACTATATGGCTATTTTTCTCTAGAAAGTTCCTCAAGAAGTCAAAACATAATCCTATAAATATTCTATAAAAATACACTCAAGCTAATTCCAATCTGCCGAATGAAACCATAAGGCATAATTTCACTATGTCGCAATGTTACGACAATTGGCACGTGGTATTGTAATTTATGACTATAGTAACAGTTTTAAAGTACAAGAACTCATAATCAAGGCAGTTTTACTGTTTATTGCACAAATTATATCTTGCTCATTTCATGCACAATCTTCATTAAATTTTGATTGTTATACGTTTAATGGAGTAAAACTATCAGATTAATATATAAATGCATTGGTTTATTGTTTATTTATATTACTTTACTTACTCGTTGTATTATTATTTATCATTTATATAAATAAAGGTCAACTCAAAATAATATAAATTCAAAAAAATCATTAAACTTCAGTACAAACAAATTTAATAAACAAAACACACATTTTCGTCATTCAACATTTTTTCACTGTCTGGTTCTTCAAATTCGTTTGGAAACAGTTTGACAATATCGTCTGTACCACACAAAATTGTTGATAGTTGCATGTTGATGTTATGCCTCGAACGATGTTCGTAAACATTTGAAAACGTTCACGGTTTTTTTTTTAAATAAAAAAATACACTGGAAATTTCACAATAGAAACTTCTTAGGTAAAGCAAAATATTTTAAAAAATAATCCGATTATTCAAAAATTTGTATAAAATATATTAGAATTACGCACACTAAACAAATTGTTAACAATACATAATTGTTGATTGATGTGGATGAAATGACATGATGATCGATATTTATTAACAACTAAAATTCAAAACAATCGCTATGTAAAAAAAACTATAAATATTATAGTAGAAATTTATAACTTATTCACAAATTCAGCCGCTGAAAATATTTTACTTATCTGCAGAATTCCAACTTACACAATTGCCTAACATCTGCCAATACTGAAGTAATTTCTCATTTTGTAGCGGAAACTTTACTATTTAAAAATTAGAAGGCTTACACCTGTCGCAAACATTACTTTGCTCTATACGCAGATCTTCTATATTTACTCAAAGTTATTTAGATATTTCTGATATTTATGAAAAAATTACTGCGATATATGTATTATATGGATTGTATCTTCTTCTGTTAACACGCGCCAGATTAGGTTCTGCTTATATCTAATAATTTTTTATTGGTGGACTTTCGAACTTACAACAAATTTGAATGACCAAGTTATCTTTGAAAATATCAAGTTGGTCAGATTCGATGTCGTCCGAAATATTTATATACAAAATTGCACAACCAAGGTACATGGAAACCGACGATCAGACTATCCTGGTGAATGATTTCCCAAGAATTCGTTTAAGATGTCTAAAAAATCTAATATTAACAACTCTCAAAATAATAATTGAATACCGGCGAAGGCATAATAACTCAAGTACATTTATAATGTTTCTTCGAAAATTTCACTTACACAAAATAGAAAATGAAAATTATTTAATTAATTTAATTTCTTAATTGTTTTTATACCTTATTATATAAATTATATTGAAGTTCGTGCATATTATCAGCCTTTGGAAATTTTCCAGATATTCCGGATATAACAATTTCGTCGTCCGGTGTATTTGGATATATTCGATAATATTTATTTGGTGTCATTGAATTGAAATCTATATTTTGTTTCGACTGGACAGATGACATGATGAATTATATTATTTTTGAAAATAATTCCTTCTGCCGATGAATTATTTAATAGAAATTTAATTAATTAATTACTTTGTTGGATTAATTAATTCACTTTATAATTTTATATATAAATTCACTTTTGTTAAATTACAATGTTTATTTTATAAAAATTGAAATTAACTAGCTTAATTTAATAATTATTCGGTAAAAGCGATAAAATAAATCTAATTAATTTAATAAGAATTCGAGCCTTTTATAACTTATTTAACATACATTTTATGCAAATATTGAAATAAATTAGAATGCAAAAATTATAGATTCATTTTATTATGAACTGGTAATTTAGATATTATAGAAAATCAATTCAAATATCACTACGGTTTGGACAAAGACCTTAAATTATATGTAGTTTAATCAAATATTAATGGGTTTGATTTTTAGATAATATTTGATAAATATGTAATCGAAACTTGTTATCAATTCATTATCAAACCATGTTATTCCAAACGGAGTATATCGTATGGCCTCTACGTCAAGTCGGTAAATTACTCTGCACCGCATAATGGGAGTATTTGAACAATTATCGAAATATATATGTCTTAATATATATTAAACAGGAAAGTAATTTTGAACGATTACCAGACAATATGGAAAGCCAGTTAAACATGCAAAAATTACTGCCTATAATATTTAATAATATTTGTTTTTGTATAACTGCAGATATAGTTCATAAAACTTGTATCAAAAGCGTGCTTTGAATTTAACGTTATCGGAATTTTAAATTTCTAAACTTACATTCTTCAAAATTTTTATTTAATGATTGCTTTTATTGCGAAACGTATCAGACTTGGGTAGTGTTGGTAAAGAATCCCATTCAATTATTGCTTCATTTGTTTGTTTATTTTCCGTTTCGTTAATAAATGAGCATTTACGTAAATTTTTCATATTATATCAAATGAATTTTCTGATACATTTCCATATAAACCAAACAATAATCTATTTAAATATTTGAAATAAGCAACAGAATTTGAAAGTCATTATAATTTACATTAGTGACTTAATGAGCAACACATTTAATTTGACTTTGAAAAAAATTTCCATTGAATAAATTAATTATGCATATAAAATCAGAATAATTTGACCATAAAACACATGACGAAATATGAATATAGACAAATATCTAACAAACATATTTCTGCATAGCCAATAAATTGAAAGTATTGTCCGCACAGAACTTTCCCTTTCACAAACTTTGTTGTAAATCAGAAATAATACTTATTCAAATATCTTCCTTCCACTGTGACACGTATGGTGTGTGGTATTTTAATTTTCGTCGTGAGGGATTTATCGTTTTCATTTTCAATATGGTTTCTCATTTCCTAGAAAAGACACATTTCGTCTATGTACAATTCTTTTATAATATTTAATTTGTATATGTGAAATTCAGACATATAATTACGATATAAAAATTATACGATGAACGTGCATTAATTGATGTACTAGGTGTGTTGAAATTTACAGTGAACATGTTCCATCAAATACAACTTGTAATGAGACGGTTTCAATGATTTAAAAGTGGTGATTTGAAAGACAAAAAACATACAGGTCAACATTAAAAGAATTGTCAGTGGTATTATGTGTATGTTAGCATACGTTTCCATATAACTGAAATGATCCAAAAGCAAGTAAATTTGTTACCACACATGAATTACCGAAAGACACAAGGAAAATGTGAATTGCTGTTTGCTAGGCAAATAAGAAATGATTCTTTTTCAAAACGTAACATTTATGGACGTTAGATTATGTTGTGTATTTACTGGGGCCAGAAAGGTATGGTATAATATGTTACTGCTGAGATCGAATAATGCCATCACAGGTGATCGTTATAAATAACAGTTAAACAATTTGAAGCAAACATTAAAAGGAAAGGTGTTCTGAAATACTCCACCCACTTCACCAGATATTGCTCCATCAGACTAACATCAGCTCTATAATACCAACACTTCAGTTCATATACGAACATATCAAAATACCGTATTTCGAGATAAACACCCACAGAATAATTCCATTATCGTATTAGAAATAACAAAAACCAGTTGTGAATTGTTCAGTATTACTATATTCGATAATGAAGTGGTTATCGAATACGCATGTCACTCGATCTGCTCAAGTGAGTTAGGTTATTATTGTGATTGAAATGTTGTGTGTTGACTAAAGTCTAATGAATTATTATTTCTTTGTTTATGGAATAAAGACGAGAATATTTCTTTTAAAATAAAGCCTTTAATTGCTGCAAATTCCATAGTAACTGTGTTCGAAATTTTCAATATTTAAATTGATCCACTTCCACTGGAAGTTTTTAAGTTACGTAAATCTAAAAGTATATATAGAAACACCATACCAAAATACAATATTATTTTGATTTGAAGTTTCTTTCACAAAATACAGCGATCAAGTTCATGTCACTTTCAAAAATAAGAAATCATTTCCAAATTTGATTGAATAACATCTTTTTCTTGATTCCTTTTTTGTTTTAGGTATGTTACGGAAATTTTAAATGATAATTCGGGATTATAAAAAGGTTATAAATAATAATAAAACTATAAGTAATTGATTTTATGGCGATTATTATTATTTGTTATTCTAATATTAATTAAAATGAGTGCACCCTGCACTAATAAAATAAATTATCTTATGACAAAATCATTAAAACTATTTTATATTATTATTTAAAATTTATATGTCAAACTAAAAAATAAATGACGTTGCGTTAAAAAATAATGAAATTATAAAATTTTTTCAATAATTTCATTAATAATTTCAACTAATTTTGCATTGTCTAATATTGACGAATGGTCACCATCGATTATTTTAATATTTACAGGACCATTTGTATAGTTTGATAATCTATAATCGTCTTCAGTTACATTAACTGTTGCAATAACTGGTCGTACCAATGTTATTGGCGAGCGAATTTTTGTAATATTATTTTCATTAATTTTATCGAATAGTTTCGTTCGATTAATTACACCAATAATAAATGATTTCAAGAAATCATTTGAGTACATACTTTTATTACCATATAAATATAGGACTTTATTGATTTTATCCAATATTGTTGGACAATTTTGTGTGCATTTTTCAATATCTTCAAATGATACGTCTCGAAAATGATGACCCATAATATAGTTAATAATTTTAGTTTCAAAATTATCTTCACTGGTCTCGTGGAAATTCACTGAAATTGTTTTCATAACCACAGGTGCGCCATCAATTAATAAAATTTGTCCTTTCATACCATTGTCCTCTAATATTTTTGCAAATTCTATTGCTAACAGACTACCAAATGAATAACCAATTAAAAAGAAAGTTTCAACATTTTTAAATGTATTCATTACTATTGATTTCATTGAATCGACCATTCCACTAATTGTCTTTTGTTCGGTAACATTCATAAATTGATAAATATACGTTGGCAATGTAATATTTTTGGCCACATTAAACCATACTGTACCAGCAACGCCCTCAATACCGGGAAATATTAATACACATGATTTATTATTAATTGAACTATCATCTAAACTTGGTAGTCTCAATATATTATATTTACACATTTCTTCATCGCCTACATTTCGAATCAATAAATTAAATGCATTTATATTATTTACAGTCGGTGCCGTATTCATTTCAGATTCTGTTTTATTAAGATTGGATTGTGAATCTTTTGCCAACGCTTTTATTTCGGCGAATGTAATTGCACGTAATTCATCCACATTTATATAGATCTCAAAATCACGTTCTAAAGTTTGTTTGAGTTCAACGATTGCCAGTGAATCTAACCCAAATTTTGATAATGGTGACGTTAATGAAATCGAATTAATATCTTGTATTCCAACAAAACTAAGGATATATTCAAGAATATTTTTCTTTTCAATAATTCTTTTCGTGGCAATCACCATGCTAGCGACAACTGGTTGGTGACTGCACAATAATGTATCTAATTCAGTTAAACATGAACTAATACGTTGTGCTAAAGTTCCACCAATTTCTGTATCAACATTATTTTCGGCTAAATTTGCAACAATACCAACTTCACCAATTGCACCCCATTGTATTGCTTTTGCCGGTAAATTACAATAGGCTCGTTGTTCTATAATTCTTTCCATTATTGAATTAGCCATACCATAATTTGATTGACCCGCATTACCACGACCACACGATACACTTGAAAATATTACAAAATGTTTTAATTGTGGACATAATTGACGGGACAATTCATCCAAATGAATTGTTGCAATCGCTTTTGGTGCAAGACATGCATGAAATTTCTCCTTTGTTTGATTTTCTAAAATACTATCTTTTAAACAAACTGCTAAATTAAATATTCCTCCAATTGATCCAAGCCGTAGACTTTCTTCAAGTAATTGCTGGCATCCATGTTGTTTTGTGATGTCAGCTGTACTTATATTTATATCACAACCATATGATTTCCAAATACTATACATTTGTTTTGTACAAATAAAAATTAGATAATAAATATATAAAAAAAATAATATAATTGCTTTTAAATATGTTTATGTAGTGAAATGTCATAAAACAGAGACTTGTAGACATACAGACGTTATTCTATGGATATATTATTTATGATATACTTTGAGATAGTAAAAAGGTGGCGTTGGTAAACATTGAATAAAAATAATACTAATAAGAAGGTAAAAATTGGCTAAACAGTGAACATAATAATTTAGTTATGGAACAAAATCCTAAGTACAATGACTTAATTTAAATCTTGTGAGACCTACAAGACTAACCTTTGATCTTATATGCGAATTTATATAAAAATTTTTGTGGCCGTGGGGTGAATGACAAAATATCTGATAACATCGATTTGATAAAACAATTTACAAAATAATAAAAAAATAAAAATGCTTCAATTACTGATAATAAAAAAATTACCTGATTCGATATTCCTGGTACCCGTTCGATATTCCACGTGATGAACTTAATACAACTTTACGAGCACCACGTGATATAAGCCAATCAGCTAATTCCAATCCAAAGCCACCCAAACCACCAACAATAATATATACCAGATTCGGATCACAATAAACTTTTAGTTGTATACTAATTGATGCGTTTGGTTTCGTATCCATTGTATCTTCTCGTATTTGTATCATAACCTTACCAATATGACTACCTGTACTCATGTAACGAAAAGCCATTTCGATTTCATTTATTTGAAATACTGTTGATGGTAATGGCTTTATAATACCACATTTAATATCTCGATGAATTAATTGAGTTATAAAATTCTTATTTGTTTCGGTTGCATCATTTAATTTATCTGCATGCACCGAAACAAAAGAAATATCATTTAAGAAATGTCTTAATCCAATTTTGGTATCTTTCTCTAAATCAAATTTTCCAATTTCTAAGAATACACCACCGCGTCCAACACATCTAATCGATGCTTGTAGTTTGTCATCTGATAATGAATTTAAAACATAATCTACGCCCTTACCCTTGGTACATAATTTGATCATTTGTTCAAATGAACAGTCTCTGGAATTTCCAATGTTACATTCTGTAAAAGAAGAAAAAAAATAAATTAGTATCTTATTTACATTAAGAACAACTGATTTATACATTGAAATCGTTCTTGCGATTATTTTTCTGTGATACTTAAAATAATAACCTTTTAATTCCGGATATTCTTTTAAAATAAATTCCTTTTTTTCTATCGTTGATACTGTGGTGAAAACTTCCAATCCATAGGCTAATGCAACTCTAATAGCAGCCAGTCCAATACCTCCACTACCGGCATGAATTAATACCGATTGTCCACGTTTTATTGAACATTTAAAAAAAAATGCAATATATATTGTCAAATAAACAACGGGCACTGTTGCAGCTTCTTTTAGTGACCAATCATCAGGAATTCGCCAGGTTAAAGAATTTGATTTAATATATGTAGCCATTGCACCACCATCAACCATTCCCATAATTCGCTCACCACTCGAATTAATTCCAGAATATTCAAATCCAATAACACTATCGATTCCAGTATTATTGGAAAATAAAAAATCGGATATACGTCCTGTCGCAATCATAACATCACGAAAATTGAGTGAAGAATAATGTATCCGAACAATATTTTCTGTTTTATTTATATTTAATGGTCCTTGAAACCATGTAAAACTACTTAAATCGCCTAGTCGTAATGTTGTTGCATAATAATGATCATCATACGAAAATTCTTTTGAATATTTATTAAGTATTAAGTGTCTGTAACTACCCCATTTACCCTGCAAAAATTATAAATAGAAATAATTAATAAACAAAGTTAAATCAATAATCGAAAAACGGTGACAGATCAACATACGAATCAACTACCGATTTCTATGGTTCGAATCAAACGTTCACAATTTGGTATATTAAGAGCTACTTTGGACAACCTATTGGAACACCGTCTCGACGCAATCTATTTAAGGTGCACTTATCAACATTATTGAATTAATTAAGCATCTATTGAAACATATAATTACAAACCAAAATATAAATAGGCCAAAATCTTTATAATGTACATAAATTTAGGTTTGATTCAATCCAAAAAACTGCTAAAGTTTTTCAACCCAAAAAGTGCAACACTTTACCCAAAATGGGTGTAAATAATATAAAAAGAAAAATTAAATCTAAATATACTCACGTTACGATAAACATTAAAGGTAAATCCTAATTTCAATTGATTTTTATAAAATAAGTTTTCATAATCAAAAGCCGGTGCCTTCGGATCATCAATGAATACACAAATAACTCTATCACCATCGGGTTCTTTACGTATACAATTTACCAATCCAATTATTCCCGAGACACTATCATTTTCTGCAACAAGTATTATTTGATTTAGATTTTTTTCAGCCATTTGTAATTGATTTAACCAATTGTATTGTTCGTCATTGCTGGAAATTTGAATAATTTTAGGTGTTTGTGGTTTAGATAATTTTACTTCTTTATTTATCTTTTGATACATTATAATATTTTCATCGTTATCCGTTGGTATAAAGGCATTTAATTGTAAACCTTCTGGGATACACAAACTATTTTTATCAATGCTAGATTTCACTCTTAATAATAAATATCCTTTTTGCATTAAATATTTACTAAATTCAGTGGCCGATGTTTGATTTTTCAATGCACTCTGATTAATTATAATAAATGTAGAATTTGCATTTTCCGATAATTTAATATTTTCAATTTTAATGTGATTTCCTAATTGGACATTTTCTTTTGATGTTAAATATAATAAATCTGCATAAACCAGAGGTAATCCATCAACAGCCTCTTCAAAATATTGAATAATTGGAATGTTGTTATCATTTAATGGGTCGTCAAATTCAATACATTTAATATTTAACAAATTATTATTTTCTAATGCCAATTGAATGCACACTCGAGCAGCATTAGCAATTGTCATCTTTTCCGTTGGAATATGAGAAATAAATTTGTAGCTTTCAAGTATTGGAAATCCAGGTGCTCTTCGTCGATTTACTTTATTGCATTTAATATTTGTAATTTCTATACCTCCACATATAACAGTACCAAATTCATGACATACCTTAATGTCTATCGCACGCACTTCTGAATCCATTGCGGCTACAATTTCGGCATGATACAATGGATTAATTCGTATTTTTTGAATACCAGTAGGTAAAAGTAAAGATCTTGAATCCGTTGATATAATATTCATTTGTAACATACAATCCATAAATGCAACCCAATTTGAATCCCATTTAATTTTTCCAAATGTGGCATCGGCATTGACTTCTATGATCGATTTGAAAGCACCATTGTAATGATAGCCACGTAAACGAAGTTCTTTATAAAAATCATCAGTTTTCATAATTGTTGTTGATTTTAATGCATTTTTTGTTGGCAGTTTAACCATCTCAAATTTATCAGTTATTTCTCTAATTGTTCCTGTTACGATACTTGCTGTGCCTTCGCTAATTTCAAATATTCCACCAACATATTGAATTGTAACAGTTAACTGAACCGGTTGATCTTTCGGCAATGACGTTGCTCTTAAAAATTTAATATCTTCAAATTCAACACACAGTTGTGTTGGTAATTTATTTTTCATAAATGCAAATGTTTGCCAAACAAAATAAATGTAAGCAGTCGCCGGATACAAACATCTGCCTTAAATATTGTAAATTAAATTTATTATTTTATATTGAAATGTATATGTAAAAATAAGTTCATGTTTCATTAAATTTTTTTGCGTTGGTTGAACAACAAATTTTACCATTTTGTTAATAAATTTATGGATATATAAATTTTGATTGTGGTATTACATTTATTAAAAGCCAGAAGCATACACTTTGTTACAACCATATGGAGAAATTTTATTCTGTGGAAAAAACTACTGGTATTTGCATTATCAAAAGTAACTTATAAACGAAACGAAAGACTTAATTTGATGTCTGCAGTCCGAAATTTTCAAAATAAATAAAATAAATATTAGAGAATAAAAGTAGCATACCCATTCCAATAATTGTTGCGAAATAATTATAAATCTGGAAGGAAGCATGTAGTTATGCCAGAGGCGGTTGTTTGAAAAAGATTAAGTTTAAAAGAAAATTTTCTGGTTTTTACTCACAGAACATAATTTGTAAAATATATGTTCATAAAATGCCAACATTAGCATTAACGTTTATCATAAATTGGTATAGATTTTAGTGATAAGCCGTTGTAGATCGGTAAGCAGGTCACGTAATACACAGGATGTTACTAATATTTCACCACAGATCTGATGATGAAATGCCTGTATGAAGCAGGTTAAAATCTGAATTTAAATGAAACATAATATATTATTTACTGCCATAATTTATATTATAAATACCATCAATTATGTGTCCAGTAAGATATTCTAATTCTGGCAGAGATATATTAATAGTGATTTTTCGTTCGCTAGTAATGTTAACCGTAGATTTGTGTTCAATCCGTCGCCAATCTACAGTATGATCCCATTTTATATGTGGACTAATCATTGGTGTACCACGTGACACAGGAAAATCAATGGCTGGATACATTTTTTCAATTGGGAAAGAAATTCCATTTATAAATATTCTAAAATAAAATATAACAAATGAAAAATCATTACAAGGAACAATAACTCGTCTCATTAAGTGATTACAAAAATTTGCATAATATACTTACTTTCCTAACGCACTAAAAAAGTATTCCAAATTATTGTCACTTTTTCTGTCGGTTAATGAAATTGAAATTGAATTCGGCATTGATTTTCTTAATATGGCTTGAAGTAAACCATGTGGAGCAATTTCAATACTGACATGTTGTTGTGGCAATAGTTCCGCCGTTTCTTCAAATAAAACTGAATTTAAAAGATTATTTGTGTGATATTGAGCAGAGCAGAATTGATGTTCTTCCTTATGCCAATCAACGATTGGAACACTTGTGCTTAACCATTTTGCAGAACGTTTTTTTGGTTTGGGAATTAATTCGGTGAGACGCTTCATCAAATTCGGACCCATATCAGCAATATATTTCGAATGATATGCAATATTTGATGTTTGAACTATTGAAGCAAATATTCCATTGTTCTTTAAATGAGCAACATATTCTTTGATATCATGTTCGGATCCAGAAATTGTAACTGAAGTAGAACTGTTATGGCATGCAACTTCAATTGTGGTTGGTAAAGTTTTTACTATTTCTATATAACCTAATCCAACAGCTGCCATTAACCCTTGATTCAATTTCGTTTCTAAACTGGCTATTCCTCGTGAATATGCAGCCAATAACATTTGTTCGGCTGTAAAACATTCATCAGCATATGCACATCCCAATTCACCAAATGAATGACCAATTAAATAATCAAATTTTATATCTAAATATTTCAAAACATCAACTAATGCTATTTGACATGCAGCTATTCCAACAAATGAATTCAATATATTATCAAATAGATTTGGTTCTGAAGAAGTTAAAATATGTAATAGATTCACACCAAATGGTTTTAGAATATCATGTGATTTATGTAATGATTTTTCACATATTGGTAGTTTTAGTAATGACGTTCCCATTGTATTCCATTGGGATCCCATCCCGCTGAACACCCAAACAACTGGAAGTTTTACATCGGAATAATGTTTAATACACCTATCCAAACATACACTCGATTGATTATCACGTTTTGCAAATAAACCATATCCTCTGTAAGTAAAACCAGGTATTTCCTGTGATTGAATATTATGCAATAGTCCAATATATTCAGCATCCAATGGATGTGTTTGAATTTCATTTAAAATAGTGTCAACCGCTTCATTCGTGCGACCAGACCAATTAACCAATCTTGGCATATCATCCATTGGTAAACCATAATTTAATTTTTCTTTTAAATGTTGATGCATTAATACATGACCATTTGCACCACCAAATCCAAACGCATTAATTCCAACTAATGGACCATCTAATTTTGTTGGTTCTGTACAAACCTTTAATTTACCATTTACTAAACTGGGACAATCAGCACGTGCTTTTCTAAAGTGTAAATTAGGTGCAACAATCCCGGATTCATAAGCCAATATTACTTTGGCAATAGATACAACTGCTGCCGATGCTTCAGAATGTCCAAGATTTGATTTTACCGAACCAATTAATAATGGCTTTGTTTGATTTTTACAAAATACATTATCTAATGCAGCACATTCTACTACATCACCGACTACTGTTGCTGTACCGTGTGTTTCTAAGTAATTCACAGAAGATGGATCCATTTTAAGATCCTCATAAAAATCAGTTAATAATTGTTGTTGCAATTTCATCGATGGAAATGTAATTCCTTCAGGTTTATGTCCATCACAATTTATTTTAGAATATATAATTTTTGCATAACATCTTTTAGAATCCTTAATTTTCTGAATAAAAATTGTTACGATGGCTGCTGCACGTACATAACCAGAGGCATCCGCATCAAATGATTTACAATATCCGTCTGCACTCAGTACCTTTAATCTGCATTAAATATGTTATAAACATGATACATGAACATAATATATGGTATAATATAATAATTTGTATGTGTACTACGCTCTGGTGTAAAAACGTATTTGAATTTATTCTTTATATTTGGTCTTAGAAAAACATGGAATTATTAATAAATTTTAGAAATGATACATTAATTTTTTATAACTCAGTTTTTGCTAAAAAATACTTATAAGATTTGAAAAATTAAGATTTTTAAATACCTTTAAAAATGAAATTATGTTCACATTGACACATTGTATTATATATGTTTAGTACAGCGTTTAGTTAAAGGTCAAAGGCATACCACTCACTTAAGTCGGAGAATCAACAAGTTGAATTTTTGTGTTCGGTCAACGTCAGTCATGTTATAAATAAATTTAAAAGTGATTAAAATATCGAATACATAAAAATGGATACAGAAATATTAATAAATTCAAAATCAACAAATAATCCATATTTTTAATGTCATCTCGTGCCAACATAATATTAATGACAATGCAGCAGCTCGCATATGACTAACTACTATGGCAAATTATACGGATTGCTTCCATTTCTCCAGATTTGTCATCAAACGACTTTTTTCTAAACATGATAGCTATATGGGTGAAAAGGCATTTTTATTAAATTCGGTGTTCATTAACTAGCAAACCCGTATTTTCGATTTAGAGATTGTAATTACTAATTAGTGTATTAAGTATTAAAGATAAATCTATGTAATATAAAATATAAAAAAAATCCTTTTTTAAACTACAAAAAACATTGACGGTTTGGAGAGATACCAATGATTTGTTGCTGATATCTTCTCATCTATCGTATTGTAATAATTTTCATTCATATTCTGACACATATAATTTTACATTTAATTAACAGAACGTTAGCAATGTTAGACAGTTAATATAAATAATAAATTCAAAAATTTTGTTCACACCAATTATGCAAATTATTGCACACATACACACACACAAACAAATTCATACATACCTATTAAAATGTGATGTTGTTACTGGTAAATTCAATAAATTCGTTCCACCTACAATTGCAGAATCACATTCTCCATTTCGTATTGCACAAAATGCTAAATCTAATGCATACATTGAACTGCTACATCCTGTATCCAAAGTGAGCGATGGACCCGTTAATCCCAAACAAAATGAAACACGATTTGACAACATATTACGAGAGCATCTATATTGAATTAATTAATTGATTAAGTGGTTTTATACATTAAATTTAAAAATCACATTTATTCAAAGATGATGGTTAAAAAGGGATATGTTTATTTAAAATATTTTTTTACATTTTTTTGGCTTTTAACAACCTTACTCTTTGTGTTCCATTTAATGGACTTTACAATTATCCATGATTTGGTGCATCGGCTTTATCCAATAAGTCTTGATATTCATCATTATTTTCATACTGAACCTTTTGTGGTTGATCTAGATTATTTCTATCGTCCGCTTTAAAATCACCACCTAAATCATTGAAACCAATTTTCGTATATGTTTTAACGTTTTATGGTGAAATTTCCATAAATATTGTCAAAACAATAAAAATCGAAAGACTAAGATGACTTGATTATATATCACGTATGGAAAAAACTTTTGAATGGTAACCCGGATGGGAGAAGAAGATAGCCGGAAGACATAAGGTTATAGATATGGTTAATAAATTGTGATATTAGGATCCTTAAAATTGGTTTAATAATAAAATAAAATACTCTTACCCAGTTAACGATATTCCATATTCTGGTCGACTATTAAAAATGTTTACACCTTCAGCTTCAGATGTACATGTTCCAATATATACGCCAACATTAGTATTACGTATTGTCTGTGGATTAATACCCGCATCCAAAACAGCTTCAAATGATCTTTCAATTAGTATCCGACATTGGGGATCGAGTGCATGTGATTGTTTATAATGAATTCCAAAAAATGTTGCATCAAATTTATTTGAACTCATCAGAGCATGTCGATCCGGAATATCTGGATAATGACATTTCCAGTCGGAAGGAGTTTCTGTCGTCATATCAATCTGTATTTGCGTGGAAACAATAAATAATTAAATTAATTAGGATGTTTAGTATTATATCCTGGAAACCGACATCAGGATAACTAATCTGGCGAATGATTGTCCAAGAATTGGTAAATGATGCATAAATAATCTAATATTAAGTAGTAATAATTGGATACCGTCGACAGTATAATAATATAACTCAATTATATTTATAATGTTTTATGAAATTCTATAAATAAATATTCAGCGAAATTTTCACTTGCACAAAATAGAAAATGTATTTCTTAATTGTTTTTATACCTTATTATATAAATTATATTGAAGTTCTTGCATATTATCAGCTTTTGGAAATTTTCCAGATATTCCGGATATAACAATTTCGTCGTCCGGTGTATTTGGATATATTCGATAATATTTATTTGGTGTCATTGAATTGAAATCTATATTTTGTTTCGACTGGACAGATGACATGATGAATTATATTATTTTTAAAAATAATTCCTTTCGCCGATCAATTATTTAATAGAATTTTAATTAATTAATTACTTTTTTGGAAAAGCAATTATTTCACTTTATATTTTTATATATAAATTCACTTTTATTAAATTACAATATGTTTATTTTTAAGAATATAGAAATTAACTATTTATAGTAATTATTCGGTAAAAGCAATTAAATAAATCTGATTAATTTAATAAGAATTCGAACCTTTTATAACTTATTTAACATATATTTTATGCAAATATTGAAATAAATTTGAACGCAAAAATTAAAGATTCATTTTATTATGAACTGGTAATTTAGATATTATAAACAATCAATTCACATATCACTGCCAGTTTGGTCAAAAGCCTTAAATTATATGTAGTTTAATCAATTATTAATGGGTTTAATTTTTAGATAATATTTGATAAATATGTAACCGAAACTTGTTATCAATTCATTATAAATTCATATCGTTTGCCAAACATACATATTACATTTAAGTCGGTAAATTACTCTGCACTGCATCATGGGAGTATTTAAACAACAATTATTGGAATGTAATATTAAACAGAATATTTATTGAAATTTGTTTTAGTATAACTTTGCTGATATAGTTTACATTTTGTTGAAACTTGATAGTATCAACAGCGTGCTTTAAATTTAACGTTATCTATGGTTGAAAATTCCTAAACATACATTCTTCAAAATTTTTATTTAATCAATATCTTTGAATTTATAGTGAAACATATCAGACTTGGATATTGTTAATAAAGAACCCCATTCAATTTATTGTTGCATTTGTTTGTTTTCCGTTTGACTAATTTATACTTTTTACAATATATCAAATATATTTTGTTGATACATTTCAAAACAAAACGAACGATAGTATAAATTTAAATATTTTTAATAAACAATTAAAATAATACAAAATTTGAAAGTCATTATACTTTACATTAGTGACTTAATGAATACAAATTTTATTTGTTTTTATAAAAAAATTTAATTAATTGTATGAATTATGCGTATAAAATCAGAATTGCCGAATATACGTGGTGTGACTATAAAATAATGAGATTCATTTGATTAATTTAAAAAAATTTGTGATACTCTATAAAGCGTAAGCCTAAACGGCACAAAAACTTTATGCAGTACATAATTATTTCATACAAAATTTCACAGCGAATTCTCGATATTCCTTAAACAAAACACAAAATTTCTAAGTAAAATGGTGTTATTTTGTTAATGTTTCGATTATACAAACAGATTCGACGATTGATTTAGGAGGTAATTCCATAAAGTTAATTGAAACAGTCATTCGAACCACTATATATTCAATCTATGTGTGACAAACTGTATTGAAGTTGTAGGATTTTATTTTGAATAAAAAATTAAAGCTAAATTAATTTAATTTAATCATTTTTATTCAATTTAAAGTTCTTTTTATAAAAAACAACCTTCATAGGTGGAATTGAAAGTTCATGCCACTTCAAGAACAAAAACTTACCTAATTTGATTGAATAACATCTTTTTCTTGATTCCTTTTTTGTTTTAGGTATTTTACGGAAATTTTAAATGATAATTCGGGATTATAAAAAGGTTATAAATAATAATAAAACTATAAGTAATTGATTTTATGGCGATTATTATTATTTGTTATTCTTATATTAATTAAAATGAGTGCACCCTGCACCAATAAAATGATAATATTATTTCATTTTCTTTCTACTTAAATGTTTATAAATATTTTGAATTTCCATTTTCAATTCATTTTCATATAACAATAAATTATCATATGACAAAATCATTAAAACTATTTTATATTATTATTTAAAATTTATATGCCGCACTAAAAAATATATAACGTTGCGTTAAAAAATAATGAAATTATAAAATTTTTTCAATATCTTTATTAATAATTTCGACTAATTTTGTATTGTCTAATATTGACGAATGATCACCATCGATTATTTTAATATTTACAGGACCATTTGTATAGTTTGATAATCTATAATCGTCTTCAATGTCATTTCCAACTGTTGAAATAACTGGTCGCACTAATGTTATTGGTGAATACATTTTTGTAATATTATTTTCATTAATTGCATCAATTACTTTCATTCGATTGAGTACGCCAATAATGCATGACTTAAAGAAATCAATTGAGTATATACTTTTATTACCATATAAATCTAGGACTTTATTAATTTTATCCAATATTGTTGGACAATTTTGTGTGCATTTTTCAATATCTTCAAATGATACGTCTCGAAAATGATGACCCATAATATAGTTAATAATTTTAGTTTCAAAATTATCTTCACTGGTGTCGTGGAAATTTGCTGAAAATGTTTTCATAACCACTGGTGCACCATCAATTATTAAAATTTGTCCTTTCATACCATTGCCCTCTAATATTTTAGCAAATTCTATGGCTAACAAACTACCAAATGAATACCCAATTAAAAAGAAAGTTTCAACATTTTTAAATGTATTCATTACTATTGATTTCATTGAATCGACCATTCCACTAATTGTCTTTTGTTCGGTAACATTCATAAATTGATAAATATACGTTGGTAATGTAATATTTTTGGCCACATTAAACCATACTGTACCAGCAACGCCCTCAATACCGGGAAATATTAATACACATGATTTATTATTAATCGAACTATCATCTAAACTTGGTAGTCTCAGTATATTATATTTACACATTTCTTCATCGCCTACATTTCGAATCAATAAATTAAATGCATTTATATTTTTTTCAGTCAATGCCGTAATCATTTCAGATTCTGTTTTATTAAGATTGGATTGTGAATCTTTTGCCAACGCTTTTATTTCGGCGAATGTAATTGCACGTAATTCATCCACATTTATATAGACCTCAAAATCACGTTCTAAAGTTTGTTTGAGCTCAACGATTGCCAGTGAATCTAAACCAAATTTTGATAATGGTGACGTTAATGAAATCGAATTAATATCTTGTATTCCAACAAAACTAAGGATATATTCAAGAATATTTTTCTTTTCAATAATTCTTTTCGTGGCAATCACCATGCTAGCGACAACTGGTTGGTGACTGCACAATAATGTATCTAATTCAGTTAAACATGAACTAATACGTTGTGCTAAAGTTCCACCAATTTCTATATCAACATTATTTTCGGCTAAATTTGCAACAATACCAACTTCACCAATTGCACCCCATTGTATTGCTTTTGCCGGTAAATTACAATAGGCTCGTTGTTCTATAATTCTTTCCATTATTGAATTAGCCATACCATAATTTGATTGACCCGCATTACCACGACCACACGATACACTTGAAAATATTACAAAATGTTTTAATTGTGGACATAATTTACGTGACAATTCATCCAAATGAATTGTTGCAATCGCTTTTGGTGCAACACATGCATGAAATTTTTCCTTTGTTTGATTTTCTAAAATACTATCTTTTAAACAAACTGCTAAATTAAATATTCCTCCAATTGGTCCAAGCCGTAGACTTACTTCAAGTAATTTCTGGCATCCATGTTGTTTTGTAATGTCAGCTGTACTTATATTTATATCACAACCATATGATTTCCAAATACTATACATTTGTTTTGTACAAATAAAAATTAGATAATAAATATATAAAAAAAATAATATAATTGCTTTTAAATATGTTTTTGTAGTGAAATGGTATAAAACTGAGACCTGTTGTCAATGGAAATTTTATTAATTCAATGATTACCAACTCAAAGTAGAGCGAGTTGGTAGACAAATCTTTGGTCTTATATTCAAATTTATATAAAAAAATTTGTGGTCGCGGAGTGACTGACAAAATGTCCTTGATAAAATCGATTTGATAAAACAATTTACAAAATAATAAAATAATAAAAATGCTTCAATTACTGATAACGAAAAAATTACCTGATTCGATATTCCTGGTACCCGTTCGATATTCCACGTGATGAACTTAATACAACTTTACGAGCACCACGTGATATAAGCCAATCAGCTAATTCCAATCCAAAGCCACCCAAACCACCAACAATAATATATACCAGATTTGGATCACAATAAACTTTTGGTTGTATACTAATTGGTGCGATTGGTTTCGTATCCATTGTATCTTCTCGTATTTGTATCATAACCTTACCAATATGACTGCCTGTGCTCATGTAACGAAAAGCCATTTCGATTTCATTTATTTGAAATACTGTTGATGGTAATGGCTTTATAATACCACATTTAATATCTCGATGAATTAGTTGAGTTATAAAATTCTTATTTGTTTCGGTTGCATCATTTAATTTATCTGCATGCACCGAAACAAAAGAAATATCATTTAAGAAATGTCTTAATCCAATTTTGGTATCTTTCTCTAAATCAAATTTTCCAATTTCTAAGAATACACCACCGCGTCCAACACATCTAATCGATGCTTGTAGTTTGTCATCTGATAATGAATTTAAAACATAATCTACGCCCTTACCCTTGGTACATAATTTGATCATTTGTTCAAATGAACAGTCTCTGGAATTTCCAATGTTACATTCTGTAAAAGAAGAAAAAAAATAAATTAGTATCTTATTTACATTAAGAACAACTGATTTATACATTGAAATCGTTCTTGCGATTATTTTTCTGTGGTACTTAAAATAATAACCTTTTAATTCCGGATATTCTTTTAAAATAAATTCCTTTTTTTCTATCGTTGATACTGTGGTGAAAACTTCCAATCCATAGGCTAATGCAACTCTAATAGCAGCCAGTCCAATACCTCCACTACCGGCATGAATTAATACCGATTGTCCACGTTTTATTGAACATTTAAAAAAAAATGCAATATATATTGTCAAATAAACAACGGGCACTGTTGCAGCTTCTTTTAGTGACCAATCATCAGGAATTCGCCAGGTTAAAGAATTTGATTTAATATATGTAGCCATTGCACCACCATCACTCATCCCCATAATTCGTTCACCACTCGAATCAATTCCAGAATATTCAAATCCAATAACACTATCGATTCCAGTATTGTTGGAAAATAAAAAATCGGATATACGTCCTGTTGCAATCATAACATCACGAAAATTGAGTGAAGAATAATGTATCCGAACAATATTTTCTGTTTTCTTTATATTTAATGGTCCTTGAAACCATGTAAAACTACTTAAATCGCCTAGTCGTAATGTTGTTGCATAATAATGATCATCATACGAAAATTCTTTTGAATATTTATTAAGTATTAAGTGTCTGTAACTACCCCATTTACCCTGCAAAAATTATAAATAGAAATAATTAATAAATAAAGTTAAATCAATAATCGAAAAACGGTGACAGATCAACATTCGAATCAACTACCGATTTCTATGGATTGAATCAAACATTCCAAATTTAGTATATTAAAAGCTACTTTGGACAACCTACTGGAATACAGGGTGTAAATAATATAAAAAGAAAAATTAAATCTAAATATACTCACGTTACGATAAACATTAAAGGCAAATCCTAATTTCAATTGATTTTTATAAAATAAGTTTTCATAATCAAAAGCCGGTGCCTTCGGATCATCAATGAATACACAAATGACTCTATCACCTTCGGGTTCTTTACGTATACAATTTACCAATCCAATTATTCCCGAAATACTATCATTTTCTGCTACAAGTATTATTTGATTTAGATTTTTTACAGCCATTTGTAATTGATTTAACCAATCGTATTGTTCGTCGTTGCTGGAAATTTGAATAATTGTAGGTGTTTGTGGTTTAGATAATTTTACTTCTTTATTTATCTTTTGATACATTATAATATTTTCATCGTTATCCGTTGGTAAAAAGGCATTCAATTGAAAACCTTCTGGGATACACAAACTATTTTTATCAATGCTAGATTTCACTCTTAACAATAAATACCCCTTTTGCATTAAATATTTACTAAATTCAGTGGCCGATGTTTGATTTTTCAATGCACTCTGATTAATTATAATAAATGTAGAATTTGCATTTTCCGATAATTTAATATTTTCAATTTTAATGTGATTTCCTAATTGGACATTTTCTTTTGATGTTAAATATAATAAATCTGCATAAACCAGAGGTAATCCATCAACAGCCTCTTCAAAATATTGAATAATTGGAATATTGTTATCATTTAATGGGTCGTCAAATTCAATACATTTAATATTTAACAAATTATTATTTTCTAATGCCAATTGAATGCACACTCGAGCAGCATTAGCAATTGTCATCTTTTCCGTTGGAATATGTGAAATAAATTTATAACTTTCAAGTATTGGAAATCCAGGTGCTCTTCGTCGATTTACTTTATTGCATTTAATATTTGTAATTTCTATACCTCCACATATAACAGTACCAAGTTCATGACATACCTTAATGTCTAACGCACGCACTTCTGGATCCATTGCGGCAACAATTTCGGCATGATACAATGGATTAATTCGTATTTTTTGAATACCAGTAGGTAAAAGTAAAGATCTTGAATCCGTTGATATAATATTCATTTGTAACATGCAATCCATGAATGCAACCCAATTTGAATCCCATTTAATTTTTCCAAATGTGGCATCGGCATTGACTTCAATGATTGATTTGAATGCACCATTGTAATGATAGCCACGTAAACGGAGTTCTTTATAAAAATCATCAGTTTTCATAATTGTTGTTGATTTTGATGCATTTTTTGTTGGCAGTGTAACCAGCTCAAATTTATCAGTTATTTCTCTAATTGTTCCAGTTACGATACTTGCTGTACCTTCGCTAATTTCAAATATTCCACCAACATATTGAATTGTAACAGTTAACTGAACCGGTTGATCTTTCGGCAATGACGTTGCTCTTAAAAATTTAATATTATCAAATTCAACACACAGTTGAGTTGGTAATTTATTTTTCATAAATGCAAATGTTTGCCAAACAAAATAAATGTAAGCAGTCGCCGGATACAAACATCTGCCTTAAATATTGTAAATTAAATTTATTATTTTAAATTGAAATGTATAAGTAAATTAAGTTCGTGTTTCATTAAAATTTTTTGGGTTGGGTGAACAACAAATTTTACCATTTTGAGAAGATTATATTTGTTAATAAATTTATGGATATATAAATTTTGATTGTGGTATTACATTTATTAAAAACCAGAAGTATACACTTTGTTACGACCATATGGAGCAATTTTATTCTGTGGAAGAAACTACTGGTATTTGAATGATCAAAAGTAAATTATAAACGAAACGAAAGACTTAATTTGATGTCTGCATTCTGAAATTTTCTGAAAGGAAGTATGTAGTTTTGTTAGGGGCGGGTCGTGAATAAGATTTAAGTTTACAGGAAAATTTTCTGGTTTTTACTCACAGAACATAATTTGTAAAATATATGTTCATAAAATGCCAACATTAGTTTTAACGTTTATCATAAATTGGTATATATTTTAGTGATAAGCCGTTGTAGATCGCTAAGCAGGTCACGTAATACACAGAATGTTACCAATATTTCACGACAGATCTGATGATGAAATACCTGTATGAAGCAGGTTAAAATCTGAATTTATATGAAACATAATATATTATTTACTGCCATAATTTATATTATAAATACCATCAATTATGTGTCCAGTAAGATATTCTAATTCTGGCAGAGATATATTAATAGTGATTTTTCGTTCGCTAGTAATGTTAACCGTAGATTTGTGTTCAATCCGTCGCCAATCTACAGTATGATCCCATTTTATATGTGGACTAATCATTGGTGTACCACGTGACACAGGAAAATCAATAGCTGGATACATTTTTTCAATTGGGAAGGAAATTCCATTTATAAATATTCTAAAATAAAATATAACAAATGAAAAATCATTACAAGGAACAATAACTCATCTCATTAAGTGATTACAAAAATTTGCATAATATACTTACTTTCCTAACGCACTAAAAAAGTACTCCAAATTATTGTCACTTTTTCTGTCGGTTAATGAAATTGAAATTGAATTCGGCATTGATTTTCTTAATATGGCTTGAAGTAAACCATGCGGAGCAATTTCAATACTGACATGTTGTTGTGGCAACAGTTCCGCCGTTTCTTCAAATAAAACTGAATTTAAAAGATTATTTGTATGATATTGAGCAGAGCAGAATTGATGTTCTTCCTTATGCCAATCAACGATTGGAACACTTGTGCTTAACCATTTTGCAGAACGTTTTTTTGGTTTGGGAATTAATTCGGTGAGACGTTTCATCAAATTCGGACCCATTGCAGCAATATATTTTGAATGATATGCAATATTCGATGTTTGAACTATTGAAGCAAATATTCCATTGTCCTTTAAATGAGCAACATATTCTTTGATATCATGTTCGGGTCCAGAAATTGTAACTGAAGTAGAACTGTTATGGCATGCAACTTCAATGGTACTTGGTAACATTTTTACGATTTTCTTATAACCTAATCCAACAGCTGCCATTAATCCTCGATTCAATTTCGTTTCTAAACTGGCTATTCCTCGTGAATATGCAGCCAATAACATTTGTTCGGCTGTAAAACATTCATCGGCATATGCACATCCCAATTCACCGACTGAATGACCAATTAAATAATCAAATTTTATATCTAAATATTTTAAAATGTCAACTAATGCTATTTGACATGCGGCTATTCCAACAAATGAATTCAATATATTATCAAATAGATTTGGTTCTGAAGAATTTAAAATATGTAATAGATTCACACCAAATGGTTTTAGAATATCATGGGATTTATGTAATGATTTTTCACATATTGGTATTTTTAGTAATGACGTTCCCATTGTATTCCATTGGGATCCCATCCCGCTGAACACCCAAACAACTGGAAGTTTTACATCGGAATAATGTTTAATACACCTATCCAAACATACACTCGATTGATTATCACGCTTTGCAAATAACCCATAACCTCTGTAAATAAAACCTGGTATTTCCTGTGATTGAATATTATGCAATAGTCCAATATATTCAGCATCCAATGGACGTGTTTGAATTTCATTTAAAATAGTGTCAACCGCTTCATTTGTACGACCAGACCAATTAACCAATCTTGGCATATCATCCATTGGTAAACCATAATTTAATTTCTCCTTTAAATGTTGATGCATTAATACATGACCATTTGCACCACCAAATCCAAACGCATTAATTCCAACTAATGGACCATCTAATTTTGTTGGTTCTGTACAAACCTTTAATTTACCATTTACTAAACTGGGACAATCAGCACGTGCTTTTTTAAAGTGTAAATTAGGTGCAACAATTCCAGATTCAAAAGCCAATATTACCTTGGCAATGGAAACAGCACCAGCTGATGTTTCTGAATGTCCAAGATTTGATTTTATTGAACCAATTAATAATGGCTTTGTTTGATTTTTACAAAATACATTTTCTATTGCAGCACATTCTACTACATCTCCGACAACCGTGCCAGTACCATGTGCTTCAATATAGTGTACGGTAGATGGATCCATTTTAAGCTCCGCATAAAAATCTGTTAATAATTGTTGTTGCAATTTTATCGAGGGATATGTTATTCCTTCCGGTTTATGTCCATCACAATTTATTTTCGAATATAAAATTTTTCCATAACATCTTTTAGAATCCTTAATTTTCTGAATAAAAATTGTTACGATGGCTGCTGCACGTACGTATCCAGAGGCATCTTCATCAAATGTTTTACAATATCCATCAGGACTCAATACACCTAATCTGAAATTAAATAGTTATGGATAGGTGGATTATAATAAGCATAATTATATATAATATTTTGTATATTTGTGTAATATTATTAAATACCTGGTAAAATGAGAACTTGCTATTGGTAAGTTCATTAGATTAGTGCCACCTACAATTGCGGACTCACATTCTCCATTTCGAATGGCAGAAAACGCCATATCTAATGCATATATTGAACTGCTACATGCTGTATCCAGTATAAATGACGGTCCTGTTAATCCCAAACAAAATGAAATACGATTTGCCAACATATTACGAGAGCATCTGGTTATAATAATTGTTCAGTTGTAATAAAAGTTCGCATGTAATGAAAATATAATTATCTGAATTAGTTTCTAATTGGACGATATATTAAACTTAAAACTTAAAACATTACAGAACTTTATTTATATCATTGTTGTTTTCGATTTGTATTTGCCCATGGTGAAATAAACGAATAAAGGGCTATCGCAGGTCAGTAGGTGAGACTACGCGCATTTCAGAATTTAATATTAAACTTTTAACTATTTTTTTTTCATAATTGCGTGCTTAGGCGATGTCCTGTGATGAGGCTAATTTGGAATTGTTACTATCGATTCACGATAAAATTAGTTAAGTGTAGTTGGTATATGTGTAATATAGTTTAATTCTCAATACAATTTTAAAAGTATTTTGATAGAGACTGGAATATATTAAATGCGGAATAATAATAATTGACACGTTATAAGTTTAACGGCACCATATTATATTTATATTATATAGTAATAATATCTGGGCACTCACCCTGTTAAAGCTATACCATATTGTGGTCGACTATTAAAAACGGTTACACCTTCAGCTTCAGATGTACTTGACCCAATGTATACACCTACATTAGTATTACGTACTGTTTGTGGGCTAATACCCGCATCCAAAATAGATTCGTAAGCACTTTCAATTAGCATCCGTCCCTGGGGATCAAGTGCATGTGCTTGTTTATAATGAATACCAAAAAATGTTGCATCAAATTTATTTGAATTCAACACCAATCCATGTCGATCCGGAATTTCTGGATAATGACATTTCCAATCGGTTGAAGTTTCTGAAGTCATGTCAATCTGTGTTTATTCGAAAACAATAAATTATTATAATAATTACAATATTAAAAGTGTTAGTATAATAATCATTAATTATGTGGAATTGTGAACAAATTGATCTTAATAATTATTATATACACCTATTTATGGCCGCACATTTAATAATGATGATATCAGTTGTAAAACATATGTAATGATATTTATGTTAGAGTGGTCCCACCAATCTTTATCAATCAGTAATGAAAAATTTATTTATTTTGATATTCTTAAACGTATTAAACATTAGACTAATCCAGATGAATCAGCCAAATTTGCACCAAAACCCAATATCCATTATTCTATGGGAACAGAAGAGTGTGGTGTATTATAAGTTGTTGATACCTGTTCGATCAGACCACATATTGCACTACCAGTGCAGAAAATATTGAAAGCTCATCGTCATGCTATCGCACCCATACCCATCAATTAAATAAATGGATGAACTAGGAAATGGCGTATACAAAGTTATAAATGAGAATAAGTCAGATGTGTTAACCAACAGAACAATTGGATCCTCTCCCGATTATCATGATATTACAGATAATTCCTTGTGAAAATAACGCCAAATATGGTGGCGTGCACATTAATAATAAAAATAGAAAAAAAAGAAGGGCAAACACTCTGATCTGTTAACACATAATAAACTTGTGTATAAAATAAAGATTAAAATCAATATAGGGTCCTATAGCTTTGGAAATGTACCAATAAGGAAAGCAATATATAAATAGTTCAAACATTCCAGAACAAATTTCTAAAATGCATATACATAGTTAATGGACCATATCCATTGTGATTTAAAAATTCAAATGGTAGTCCACGACCCCATTCATTGCTTCGCTAATAAGCACAAACACAAACCATTACAAAATCAACTGATGGTACAATTAAACAAGAGTTTAAGAAGGTTAAATAATGAATTGAAATACAATTAAAATTAATAAAATCATATGAATTAAGTGGAATTTATATTTATGAGGTTCATCAATGGCGGCATGAATGATAGAATTAATTTTATTGTTTATTGTTATGACACACTGCACCACCGCATTCTTATAGTCATTCACATTTTTAAACTATCAATACATACCTTATTATATAAATTATATTGAAGTTCTAACATATTGTCCGATTTTGGAAATTTTCCAGATATTCCTGAAATTACAATTTCATCGTCGGGTGTATTTGGATATAGTCGATAATATTTATTTGGTGCAGTTGAATTAAAATCAACATTTGGTGGTTGTGGCCGCACATATGACATGATGTTCTATTTATATTATATCAAAATAATTTCTTTCGTCACCAAATAAAAATTAAAGAAACACAGTAACACAATTACAACACTTTTATGCACTTTAGAAATTTTCACAATTCACTTAATGTTTTTTTTTTTTATTTGTTTTTATAAAAAGAATGCAATTGTAGCGTTGCAATAAAATAAATCATATTAATTTAATAAATATTCCCAGTCTTATATATAACAAAGCTAAACTTATTATTATGCTAATTTATGTATACACAGCAAATATGCTAATAATGGCTAATTAAAATATGTGTTATAATGCCAGAGCAATACATAGGTTGATTTTATTATAAACTGTTAAATAAATAATATTGTAATTATAATATAGTCAATCACAGTAATATAGGTGCATGAAAACCACGTACACTGGAATCGTTTTCAAATAATACGCAGGCTTATTTTTACGGTCCAAATGCGAAATAATAGTTTTTCTATATTAATATAATTGAGTGCGGGAACAAAGGTAAAGTGTAAACTGTAAAGTGGCTAATTTGTGGAAGTGTATAACGATCATTGGAAAACCGCTATCGATTTATGATAAAATTTTAACCATAGTTCCTATAATACGCTAGCAATTGGAAATATTTGGTTCGTATGTGAATCACGCGCAGCGAAATGCATTTTTGATATGTGGTTTGTTTTCTTACTTCCGAGCAAAGGAAAATATGCATCGAAGACCAAAACACAAATTATTTGGTATGTTTTGTGCTGCAAAAATTTGTTTGCTAATAAAGTTCTTTCTCATGATTTTTCAATCCAAGACGCGAACAACGTTCAGGTCGCGTCCAGAGTTAAAGACGATCAAATCAAACTGATAATTGCGATGTGGATTGTCATAGCACAACACTCGTATCATTTCAAAGAAACTCAATATATTACATACATGAGTATATTGAAAATGATCGACTTTTGAAAAACATTCAAATCTTATATTCATCAAAAAAGGTAATGTTCACGTAAAGGTCTATTTATATATATATATATATTAACGAGTACATATAGACGCTACACTTGCCACTACACAAACAATTCAACATACATTCCTTTATTTTTATCTTGATAAAAATATAAATTCGACAATACAGGCGTTAAATTTGTTTATCCCATTAGGATTATCGAATTATCACCGCCGTATTTGAAATACTAATAAGAATTCTACTTATTTAATATAATGCCATATTATATGTATAGTACTAAAAATTTTAATTATATCAATAGCTTCGTCGTGGTATAGAACGATAAATTTTTCGGAGGGATTTGTTTATGTAAATATGTGTGGACACTAAATTTAAATGCAATTTCAAGACAACGCTTATTATTAGAACTTGTACCTATACCTATAACCTATATATATATATATGTTCTTGTATAGCCCATGTCGTCCAACATCATCTGGACCATATGTTATCTTTGCATCGGTATAATGTATTATAAACATTTCAGTTTTTATGATTTCATAATAATTTCATATAACAATTTATTCGTCGTCAATGGAATATAGTTTATAGTTTTTCATACACATTTGCATAAATATATAAAATAAGGAATTTATAATTGTTTGGTTATAACCTCTAAGTAAAATATGTAAATTAATAAAATGGAATACAATGGTTATTGTATCATATTATAAAAACAATAATTTAAAATGATCCGATCAATTGCATATTACAATACATATCTATATATTTATATATTGTATGTACTTGCACACAACACACAGGACACATACTTATATTTATAAGTAAATGTATAATAAATAATAGTATTATAATATTATGTCATGCTTTATTTTCTTGCGAAACTACATAAAATTTGATAAGTGAAGCTAGTTTTCGTTACGTTGCGAAACAGAAAATATACTTGCTGTATGCAAAATCTGATTGAATTTCGACCAAAACAATCATGGACTGATTGCTACTAAACACCTTTTGCCTTTCGGTTAATCTACTATGAAATTACAATGTCCACTCTAAGTTTCGTTGTTGTGAATTTCGGACACGCTTTTGACTGCGAATAAACATGAATTGTCTTTAAAATGTTTTGACCATATATCGATAAAGTTATTGAACATCATTAAAAAACTTTATTTCCAACGCTACACTTAGTGAGGTCCAGTGATTAGTGTTCATGTGAATATTACACAAGAAACAGATTCCATTCCCTAATTACCAATTGATTGTCAAGTATTTGGTAGGTTTAGTCGATCAGGTTCCACGTGCCAACCATTAAAATGATATTCAAACTTGAAAATTTTATACCACCCTAATTGCAAGTATTTGAAATGTGAAAAACTCGTATGAAATATACTCAACCGATTCATTTTCCTTCATAACATGCTCAGCATATGTTGGTGGGTTCATTGTATCGTCACAATTTTGATGAAGTGTCCTTTTAAAGTTGCAACACCCAGACCGCCTGCAGTCAACAAAGGTATTTTGCGTTCTTTTAGTTTGGTTCAAAATGCCTGTTCTCATTTCATTATTTTTCATATAATTGTGCAGGTCGTCTACATGTATAGAATGTTTTTCCTCGAAATCTAAGAGATTCTACGCTTAAAAGGGATAGTGTTCGTACCAGAACAAAACCCACAAAAGCTATAATAAAAGAAAAAACTTTTAAAAATGATTTAAAACTTTGAATAATTAATTAATTTTGTATTTAATTTAAACATGAAATAGAAACAATTTTGAAAATTAATTAAATTTTTAAATAAAATATACATTATTTTTTATACTGGTATGGTGGCGGTGGTGGTGGTGGTGTCATTTGTTTTCCTGTTGATGCATATTGTTTTTCAGCATTGCTCGGACCACCATCACAATCATCTGCAGTTTCACCATTTTCAATTCGCCGAATAAAATCTTCACCTTTTGCAATTTGTTCTTTTAATTTCGGTATTGCTTTTGATAGTAAACATTTTTCAAAATCAATCATATTCGGTACACAAAGTATTTCCTTTACACCGTGTTTACATAAAGTTATGGGCGAACAAAAATATTTTGCATCCGATACATCACAACGAATATAGGATGTAACCTGTGGATTGCTATCAGTCTGCACCAATGCCGTACATAAACAATTTATAAATCGTGCACCAGCCCATGCCATTGCTAACGTAGTTAAACCGTTACCATTTTTGGCTGCAATAATTTCATCACCACCATAATTACGAATACGATTTACAAGTCCTTCATACATTTCCATCGGTATTTTTACATTACATTTTGACAATATTGGGACACATGTATTCTTTGAATGTCCACCAATTATTGGTAATTCAATGTCTCTTGGATTTATATTTAACTGTTGACCGATAAATGTACGAGCACGAACTGTGGCCAATGTTGATACTCCAAATAATTTTCTCGGATTAAATACACCGCACTAAATAGACAATTTATTTATATTTATTATTTTGAATTGAAATTATATGTATAGTAAACTTTATAGAAATACTAAACTTACAGCACGTAAAACTTCAGCAGCAATTGGAACACATATATTTACTGGATTTGTCATAATTGCAACTAGTGCTTCTGGACAAAAATGTGCAATGCCACATGAAATATCACGTATTATATTTGCATTTGCACAAAATAAATCATCTGATTTCATATTCAAAGTTTGTGGTACACCAGCGACAACAGCAACAATGTCAGAACCTTTAAAAAAAAAACGTATATATTGATAAATAAATTAAAATATTAATCGCTGTTCATTGATGCGTTCTCAACGTACGCATATCAACACATATGTCCAACACCGCATATTCGCTTTCTGATTCCATAAACAAATGGTAATCAATTGATTAATTTTCCCTATGGAAAATACTGACAAATTATTCTCAATGTACAATACCAGAATTAAACTTGCTCAACCGCCGAATGGATTGGCATGTGCCTCTACTACCACTGTACCACAACAGAATTACTATACAAAATACCTACCCATTAATATTAAAATGTGAATTTATGTGATCCGAAATCTAGTGAATATATGTCTTATAAAACCTAAAAAGAGTTTACTTACACAGAAACCAGTAGATGGTGATTGGATCAGGTCTTCACATGGTTTTGAACAAAATTACTACATTGATTTATTCACAAATGTTTTGCATCAAATAACAAAGCTGTATAGTTCTTTGCCCATATAGACTGTCGCATTGTGTTACTAATTATTTAACTTACGTATCGATGCTTCCACAAGATGCTCATGCAGAATTTTGTTTTCGATATCATTTATATGTAGATAATATTGTAGATTATGGAAAATTGATGGTGTGACTAAAAAAAAGCAGTAGGTTCACATATACAATAATAATAAATACAATTGATAAGTTAAAACTTAACTTTTATTATATATTTGGATAATAGTTTAATAAACAATTACACAATTTCGTTTTTTCTCTGAATTTATATGTTAATAATTAAAATAATATAATAACATTTATTATTAAGTAAAATTTTAACTATTTTTATGAAAAATTCTGTTGATTCTTTTTTTTTTTTGTAAGAGGGCAAGGGTTTTTTTTTTGTAGGATTTATTTGGATTGGATTGCGGCGATGGCTACACAAAATTTAAAATTAAAAAAAAAAAAAATACAAATTATTTATCCAATCGATGAACTGCAAATTTTTTTTATATACACATTTTTAAGTTTCTTTTTTTTCTTTGTTTTTTTTTTGATTATTCTTTTGTCTTAATTCTTTTTGGCAAATTCTTCACCAACTTGAATATTTTTCTTCAGTTCTGGTAATGCAGCGTCCAACAATGATTTTTCAAAAGCATTTAATTTTGGTAAACCAAGATTTTGTTCAATGCCATTTTTACCAAGTTTTAATGGGGTTGAAAAATAAGTAGCTTCTGTAACATCCGAACGTACATAGGCACATTCGATAACATTACGATCACCTTTAATTGCACGTACCAATGACAATGCAAACCGTGCACCAGCATAGGCCATCGATAATGTTGCTGAACCAGCACCGGCTTTAGCCTTAACAACTTCAGTGCCCGCCTCTTGAATACGTTCCGTTAATTGTTTAATTTGATTGTCTGGATAATTAACGGATGGTTTACATTGTGATAATAATGGAATGATTGTAACGCCTGAATGACCACCAATAACGGGTATTGAAACTTCTTGTGGATTAACATTTGATGCATCACCGATAAAAGTACATGCACGAACAATGTCCAATGTGGATACACCAAATATACGATTTGGATCATAACAACCAGCCTTTTTTTTTTTAATTGCGTTTCGTTAAAAAAATAAAGAGAAAAAAAAATACAAATAAAAAAAAAATATTCTAAAAAAATATATGCACACGATATTTAGGACAGAGTAAGGGTGGATGGGGGGAAATGTGGCGGTTGGGGCGGAACAAACATACCTTTTTTAAAACTTCTGAAGCAATTGGTACACATGAATTAACTGGATTTGTTATTATCCCTACTAATGCCTTTGGACATGCTTTTGATATGGCTATGGCTAAATCACGTACAACACCAGCATTTGTATTAAACAAATCGTCACGAGTCATTCCCGGTTTACGGGGTACACCAGCCGGAATTATAACAACTTCAGCTCCTAATAATAATAATTTAATGCACATTATTTTTAATTCGTATAATTTATTTTTCATACACACACACACACACCCATAAAAACACATTCAATTTAAAAATAAATATTACACTTTTATCGCAGCAAGGAAAACGAATAGAATGAAGATGCATTTAATTTTAATCTTTTAAATATTTTATAAATTATTCATATCACAAATCACACGCATCGCATAGAAAAATATATATTATTATTATTATTTATACAAAAATGTTGTTTTAAACGAGATTGTGATATAATTCAGCTATAATTTATTCTTAAATAAAGAATGTAGATTTTTAAGTTGTAATTAGAAGTCGATAATTATTCTGATAACATTTTTAATAGCAATTCTTATTTCTAACTAAATAATACAAATGGGTGAACAAGTGAAAATACTCAATGAAATTATAATCAGAATGGCGTAGTCTACTACACCTTATACCATTTTATTTAAATCATGGCATATCTTCCCTTGTAAGTCTCTACTATTCCTATATTGTGTAGTCCATTAGGTTAAATAGTTAGATGGTTGAACTTTTATTACTACTTCACACAATTGAATATGCTCTATATGTATAGTCAAAATAAGTAAACTTTATCAATCGTCTGAGTCTCATGAATAGATAGATAAAATACCGTATCATTAAGTATATTTAAAATATAATAAAATATAGTAGTGAAATAATCATTATCAACAATAATTAGTTTGTGATTATATACACATACAGTACTAGTACTTGTATTAGCTATAAATTTTATGTATTAAGAAAATGCCATTGGACTACCAACCCGCGCGTTCTAGTCCAATTCAACGCTTATAAATTTTATTATTTTTTAATTAACAAATTATCATCACATCACCACACAAATTAACACATCAATTTCAACATCGAATCATTTATGATCATTTATTATGTCACTATAAAATACGTCCGAAATGATTTTATCTACACAATCACGTCGTTCTGTCGCATCCATAGGTTATTGTTCTTGTTGATTTAATTCATTTCATTTCAGTCAGCAAACAAAGCATGCTATTATATTATAATCGAAACTTTATTTTTTTTAATAACATCTTATCAGAAAAAAAAAATCTAAACTCGTGACCCTATTTTTTTTTTCAATTAATCTTCTAAACCGAGTCTCAGTTTAAATAATATTTTATTTACAATATCATTATATCATTATCATATTGTTAATGTGAAGAACAAATAAAACCGAACCATCAAATTTTATTACCTTTTAGAGCTTGTTCTAAATTTTCGGCTCCATTGAATCCTGTAACTTTAGCGGGTGTATCAATATGTGATAAATCAGCGGCAACTCCAAGTGTATGAACAATATCATAAAGATTAAGTTGTGTTACAAGTGGACTTTGTTTTAATAATAATGATAATGGTTGACCAATTCCGCCAGATGCGCCGCATACGGCTACTTTAACATTATTCTATAGAAAAAAAATTAATACAATTCATGAAATGAAATTAGAAAAAAAAAAATTGATAATAAATTATCAATTTTTACATACACAAAAATTTATCAGAAAAAGTTACGTAAACATTTTCAATAGTTTATTTTATTTATTTTTTTTTTTTCTTAATCAAATTATTTTTTTTTTATTATTATTTTACCTGAGATGTTGTTGAAAAATTTTTGCCAGCTTGTTTGGCTACAATTACTGTGAAACGTGAAAACATTTTTTTTAACTATTATTTGTAATTAAATTTTATTTAAATTTAAAAAAAATCACAGAACACAGCGGATTACAAACGAACTCACACAAGAAAATGCAAAGCAAAGGCAACCAACAAATATTTTTAATCAAAGAAAAAGTTATTTTCAAAAAGAGAGACGATTGATATGCACGACCTTGTGAGGTTAAATTTATTTTTGCAATTTTTTTTTTTTTTTTCTGACGTTTTCATTATTATTTTGTATTTTGTTTTTGTGACGATTTTTTTTCTTATAGTAGGCTTTGTATGTCAAATTATCGAAATTTAAGCCGCTCTTAGAGTATATGTTTCTTGCATGTTGTAAAAATTCAAAGTTTTTCTTTGACTTCATGGTAGGAATTTATAACTAGTGTATTTTTAACAGTTTTTATAATTAACACTCAATATTGCCAATTCACCAATTGGTCTGCAATTATCTATAGATATCTATTAGACTATTTTCCTTAATTCCATTATTTTTATATGAGTGGGATGGGTTAGTCAAAGGTGTCGTTTATAAAATCGTGATGAAATCATTGCATTTTCGTATCAACATATAAAAATAAGTCGTGCAGATAAACATTGTGTTTTTTTAAACGTAACTAATTTTAAAACTTACGTACGTACTGCTATGGTTCCGGCTTTATACTTTCCATCTATCTGTCAAGTTAAATTTTCAAAATGGCCAACTAAGGATTTTGACATTAACATTATTTTGCATAGTTTGAAATGAAAAGTGCAAGATTAGATTTAATCAATTAAATAAATTCTATAAAAATATATATAAAATATAAAAATAAATAATTAATATTAAATGAAAAAATTAACTGGTTTTCGTTATGCTGCTTTTGTAGGTGCCGGTATTGGTGCTGTACTTCTAGTCATGTATCCAATTGCAATTCAACCAATGATGAATCCAGAATATTACAGTTTAGTAAACGATAGAAACTAATAAAACAATAAAAATATGTTAATTTATATATAATTAATAATAGCTAAAAGTTCTTTTCTTTTATAGAAAATATTCAAAAGCACACAAGAGCTAATATTAAACAGGATGAAATTCAACCAGGCAGTTAGTTAGATTTATTTATTTTTATTCAAATGAAGCTGAAAAAAAAACAAATTACAATTTTCTTTTTTCTCTTCACAGATATGAAAGTATGGACAGATCCCTTCGATAGAAAAAAGGATTAATTTATAAAGTAAATGTAAATAAAATAACATAGAAAAAAAAAATTTAAAACTAAATTTAATTTTTCCAAAAATAATATTGTTTTTCCTTTCTACACCTTTAGTTATATAATCAAATGTTAATAAGAATGTGACAATTAAATCAAAATCACAAGTATTAACTGCAACCAGTGAATGCATTAATTATAAATTAAGCAGGTAGGAGTAAAATAATGTAAATAATAAATATAGTATAGAATGGACACATAGTATATGTTTTCATATATATTCACATTAATTTAAGTAAAATTTGTGATTTGTTGGTCCAATACTTAGTCGCACTATACTATAATAGGATATTTTATAAATTCCTTCCACAAAGAATTTGTGTTTTTAAATACGATGATATCAACAAATTTTTTTCGTAGTGTAATTGAAATGAATGTATATTTGCCGTTCAACGAAACAAGTGATAACCTGATAAATACTAATCGACCACCGTAAAAGGTAATATTGTTGTTATTGATGTTTTTATTCAGTTATAATAATTGACACTGATAATAAGACCAACTGAAATAAATTTGATTTGGTTTCAATGAACGAATCCATAATACAAGTAGAATTCAATCATTCCTCAGGCTTCGAGTGCGATTGTTTGTGTAATTGTTCGTTTATAAGCTATACAGACACAAAACGCTATAATGTAGGATAACTTATGGATACAGTTGCGGTTATAAATGGATTTAATTTTTCATGACCTAAGATCAGTGTTCTATCAGCTGACTTTTACTTATGTTGTCCCTTTACTAGCGATAATTTTCATTTTGGTATAGAAAAACAATCGTATAATAAAAAGCATAGATACAAACCTGCACTGCTATATATATATTCATGAATATTAAATCTAGTACAATTTGTGTAAACTGTCAAAAGAAGAAAAACGCATGTTACATAAAAAATTGACAATATCGTTGACCGCATAAGTTAACATTTTATTATTTATTTTTATTTTAATCCAAACAATAAAATTATTGCTAATATAATTATAATTATATATAATTATAAATTTTTAATATGTTTCATAAATTAAAACAATTAAATATTATAAAATATATAAATATACAAACAAATATACGTAATTATGTGCGTAAATCAAATCGCAAGCAACCAAATCCTGGTATGCAAAGACAAATTATGGCCGCAGAAGAAACTGAAGGAGGTGCAGCTGCAACAACAGCAGAAGCCGAAGATGTAGAAGCATTTGGTGATTATGAAAGTGATTTTTTTGAAATAAATAAATCCCATAAACAATATGAAAAAGAATTGAAATTCCATAAAGAAAAAATTAAACATCATATGATTGAAAATAAATATTTTAAAATAAAGCAATATAATTTTTTGACATGGTCAGAGAAACAACAAATTCGGTATCTAAATGAAAATGATCCTGATGAGTGGACAATTGAACGTTTAGCCGAAAGTTTTCCGGCTACATCAGATATTATAGTAAAAATATTAAAAGCTAAATGGTATCCGGATGATGTGCAACGGGTTATTAAACATGATGAACTTGTACGAAAAAATTGGGAACTATTTCGTAATAAAAAATTACCAAACCTTAATAAATCAATAACAGAACATTTACAAAAATTTTCGGAACGTGAATGGAACAACACCGAAGAAAGATCACAATTAAATCAATTAACAATTAATAAACGTATTACCTTACCATTACCAAAATCAACAGAGTTTGTAAATATAATAACAAGTTGTGATAAATATAAAGAAGACAAATTGGATAATGACGACTTCACAGATACTGTAAGTGATTCATCAATCGAACAAGTACGATCTCTGACAACCCGAAATAATATTGATCGAAGTACTACTGCATTTAATGATACCACTACAGTTAATAAAATATCTGAAAAATTGAAAAATAAACAAATGTTTTTATTAGATAATGTAAAAGAAAATAAAAAATCAATAACATTTAAAGATTTACAATTTACAAATGAAGAGATGAAAGGAATTCAATCATCAAACGATAGAAATTCATATCAACGAAGAGATAATTCTATAAGTGACTTTACCAGTGCCGCCACGGATCAACAAAAAGTGGGCAATTCAAATGAAGTTCTAGAAGATGTGAAAATGAAAAATAAAAATTCTAGTCATCCATCAAATAAATTTATAAAAATGCAAAATCATTTAGTAAAAAATCCAAATGGAACCGGAATTGTAAAAGAACATACTGGCGACGACAACATTATTGACAGCAATGAAAATATGGTAAAAAAATTCGAAAATTTTGAAATACAATTAGATCGTGATGATTTCATGAAAATAACAATGCCATCACTTTGTGAACATATTAAAATTTCCAAAAAATTATATAAAAAAGGTGCTACTTATAAATTAGAAGATTGCTATTATGATGATGATGGTACATTTTTATATCGTACTCCTGGAATGGTCAAGTAATTTTTATAAAATATTTTATTTAAAAAAAGTAGAAAAAAACAAATACACATAATAGAATATTAAGAGTGTGTTCTCCTACATAAATTATATATGTTTCATACTCATTGCTACCTTAAATTTTTCCAAGTAGTTCTTAAACCTTTGATCACCTCAACCAATTATCCTTAACCATTTGTGAATGTCATCCATCCGACTTTCAAGTAATTGATTGCCCAGCAAGTTTTTTTCTGTACCGTTGGCCACATTTGAATATTATAATCACGTGTTAACAAATCAATTGTTGCGTGCATAAAGTTTGTTTGTATACTTTTGTGCTGTCAACATTATCATAATCCTTTTAGTAATCTTAACATTGAATGACTCACATTACACGTCCACTGTCTGGTTCTGTTTTCTTTTTCGGTTTTATGTTCGATTATTTGAGAAGTTCCATATCAGTCGCATGCTTATTACTTTTACTGAACCTGTGCATAAATTAAAATTACGATAATGATTAATCTGCAATAAACATATCATAAAAGTAAGTTTAATTTATATAAGTATTTACCCTTTTCGGTCTTCATCCATTAATTCTATTTAAGTTAGTATGAATGGGATTCGTTAATGGTTTGTATAATATAACAGTTATTATATTAAAAATTTTCCACTGATCGGTTTAGGAAAATCTAGCATCAAAATAACACTCTGCTCTAATTGTACTGTGTATGTATTACGTAAATACTGTTTTACATTATTTATGGTTGCTAAAGTGAGCTGCTGAAAAACTGTTCCATAAACTAAAGCGACTCTACCCTTCGTTGATGTACGCGTAATACCATGTAATAATATACATCAATCGCTTGTTCCCATAATGCTGAACAATCTGGTACTGCGGCATCACCATTCGATCGATCCGTAAACGAAATATTTCTGATGTTTGTGTGTGTTATGTAAAGCATACATTGATTGAAGTAAATCGTTGTTCAATAGTTTCATAATGTAATGTTATTTCTGCTGCTGTTTTACAATGTAGAATTAATTATCTGCTGTTTTATTGTTAATTTACGATATTTTACCTGTCGTTTAACGGTTACATTGATTGATGCTCTATTGATCCACACAACCGAACAATCCATTAATTATCGCAAATTTGGTTGAATGTTGACCTAATTTACATGAAACGACTTATTATAATTACTGTGTTATTAAATACTATTTAAATTGGTGTCCGATGGATGGATGGATGGTCCCCAGAGAAAATTGACAAAACAAGTTTTGTTTAGAAAAAATATTAAAATGTCAATTCTAGTAGATTCTAACAGATGTCGTGTGTGGGCAGTGTAAATTCAAAATGGTTGCTTGCATATTTTCCAATATAATTCCAATATATATATTTTTTTCCCGAATTTTGACGTTTTCTTTATATGTCAGTTTTTGTTTATTTTTATAATTATTTTCAATTTTGTTATTGTTTTGAATGGATTTTAATTGATCTAATTAAAATTATCGTAAATAAACATATGATAACTAAAAATATTAATATTATGCAATGTTAAATTAAATGAAATAATATGTCCTATTATATTTAACTAGCAGTGATGGTGATAGAATAGCAATAACATGGAATTGTGGCATATTTAGCCTGTTTCTCATACATGATTGGAATTTTGAATTTACGAAAAACATATTTAATACAACAGAAAGATCTATTACAAGGAATACAGGAAAATTCAAGAAACTGTATAAAATTGTGAGTATATAATTAATAAGTTTACGATATATAGCAAAACGTAAATCTTCTAATATAGTTTTATCAACTAACGTATAAACATTGTTTTTTATATTCAGATTTTGATGCCAATCTACAAATACCAATCATAATCTTCATTTCGAACTAAAAACATCAATCATTAGTTCTTATGATTAAAAGAATTTTAAAATATGTAACTACATTCACAAATTCAATTGAACATCTAGAAAATAGTTGATATTATCCGATCAATATATAAATAATCGAAATTATTGTCATCTCCATTTGGTTGTAATTAATGATTGCCTCACATCGAATAACAATGGAATAACATGAAGTGATCATAATGGTTACACCAGTTTAACCAAATATGCTGACGATGTTGATCATAACATTTTCTTTATGATTTTTTTTAAAGTGTGTTTATCACAAATTTGTTGGTTGTTTACGTACGACATTTAAAAAGGTATTTAGTATTTTGTTTATTTATAAAATTTTTAATTATAAAGTGGAAACGCTATAATCACCACACACCACCGAATATATTTATGATTTAAGTTTAAAGTTATTGTGCGTGGTAATTCCGAAAAATTAAGTTTAATTATTTACTTACCAATTTTTTAAGTTTTATTCTTTTCGATTTCCATTCTACTCTTTTTTTGAAGCAAAGGAAAGTATAGTTTTGTTTGGCAAATTAATAATTAATTAATTAATAGCATTTTGTTTAATCAATTTTAATATTAATTATGCATTTTTTTTTTGTTTTTTGTTATGGATTTACGTGCTTATTTTGTTGAGCATTAATTATTCAGCAGTTCAAATAAATTCCATTTTTGTTACACTTGTCATTGGTATAATAATTTTGTGTATTTTTAGAGTTATTTATTTATTTTATTTATTTATTTATTTATTTTATGTATTTATTTTATTTATCTATTTTTTTTTATTTTATTTATTTATTTTATTTATTTATTTATTTATTTATTTATTTATTTATTTATTTATTGTATTTTAAAAACGTTGATTTTTTTTTTTTTTGGCTGAGAAAACTTATGTCTGCATTATCGTTTCGTTGAAAAACCATAAATTGAAATAGACTGTTTATTTGAGAAAACTATTATTAATATTCACATTAAAATTATTCTTATTTAAATATATAATATCAATATTTGTATAATAACAATCTAAAAAGAGTACCTAAAATCATCGACTCAGCGCGTTCGCCGTTTTCGCTGTCAGCTGTTCTGTTCCAAAATAACCTCTTCATATAATCGCACGTGTATTCTCTTTAAAAATAAAAATACGACAAACAACAATACAATAAATAAAAGAAGAAGAAGAAGATAATAACAAACAACAGCATACGCGACCTACCTCAACGTACACACCAGTGTTATTATTGTTGTTGTATTTGATTGTATTGTTGTTTATAGTATTTGAAAAGGAAAAGAAATTATTGAATAAAAACAAATCACTTGTATTTTTTGTTTTGGTGTATGAATTTAATTTTCAAAGAAGTTATACACTAAAATTATCATTTAATTTTACTCTTCCATTAAAAATTTTCTTCTGTATTTTTCACAAATACACAATTATTTTTATTTGTGTATTTTTCCTTCGACTTGGAAAATTTCAAATCATAATTCTGGGAAAACCATGAAAATTTCGGTGTTCACTAGTAGTAAAAAAAAAAGAAATTAGTTGAAAAAAATTATGGTATAGTTGAACCACTGTAAACATTCTAGCTCAGGCATTTGAAGTGGTAGGGGGATGGGGTAGGTTTTTAATGATAGGCAATTAAACTACCTAACTTTTGGTAAAAAAAAATCTTGGGTTTTTCACCATGACTATGAAACCGTTATGTGAAAATTCCGGGAAAACGTGTAAATAGATTCGGGTCCACTAGTGGTAAAAAATGTTTCTAATATTCTAACGAAGACATCTGGAAGTTTTCGGGAAAATCCGGAAAATTTTAATTTTGATCGGGAAATTCCGGGAAAACTGTAATAGTTAGAAAACATTTTCAGTACCACTCCCTCAGTACATTTACCATCTAAATCCATTTATGGCTATAAGAAATCTGTAAGTCATCAACTTTGGGCTGGAGAAATTTCCCGGAATTTCTGAAAACCAGGTTTTGGATGGTTTCGAAAAAAATTTATGTGTTAACCAATTTTTGTTACAGCCAACTTGTAGAGGATCTTAGGGCGCACAACAAAGCTTCTGGACTTTTTCCGTGAAAAATCTGTTGGTCGACTTATGACCAATTTAAGATTTTGAAATTTTCGTGTAAGCCTAACTTTGGGCGGTCATTGTGGGAAAACGGTTAGACTTAAAGAGTTGGGGTTGGGCTTGAAAGACGTAGCATATAGTCTACTATCTGTGATAAATAGGGCACCGGGAAATTCCATTGGGAAAGTTGGAAAATTTCCATTTGAAAACATAAAAAAATCGATGTTTTTCGATGTTCCTGGAAAATCCACATTTTCCATTGGAAAATTCCAAAAAAAATCTGATGATAAACTTTGGACTTTCCTCTACATTTCTGCATCATTAGATTTTTGGAAAAGTGAGTCTTTCCCGATTTTCCAGTACTCGGAACATTGGTCTGCAAACGATTTTCCGAACTTTGGGCACCCCTAGTTGGAAAACCCTTAAAGATAGGAAGTCACCCCCATAATATAATTTGTAGCCCTTGAGGAGGACTATCACTGGTGAGAGGTTCGTCGCGAAATATTGAGTATTTCCGGAGTTGTAGGGGTCCAAAAGTGACCCATTTGGTACTTTCGACGGTCCATAGCTCCGCCCCCCGAGGGAAATCCGGCAAAGGGGTCGACAGATCCTGTTTTTTTTCCGAGCTCTACAATTCCTGAAAATCTGAAGGTCCTACGGGCAAAAAAATTTTTTCGGCATGAGGTTATAACCCACACTTTTGGGGGTCAAAAAAGTCCAAAAAAATAGGGCTGGAAATAGGCTTAAAAGACGCGGGGTCATCGTCCGAACACGAATCCGTTGAGATAACTCGAAAATTCCGCCTCTAAGTCGGTCAAATTGGCAAAACAAAAAACATGTGAAAAACAGGTCAAAAATAAACTATGGCTTAAACGACGCGGGGTCATCGTCCGAACAAGAATCCGTTGGAATTTCTCCAAAATTCCGCCTCTAAGTCGGTCAAATTGGCAAAACAAAATTTGGCTAAATTCACAATAAATCACAAATCAGGGCAAAAAGTCTGGAGAAAAATCATGAGAAATTTTTATTTCTTTCCAGGTCATTAAAGATATTAATTAAGACTAAAAAGATCATTTGCTTTTTTCTTTTCAGATTCCATATGGACTTTCTTCAGGAGATAAATAAAAAGACGACAATTGTTGATTTACTAAAATGAAATTTTTTTGTTTTTTTTATATTTATTTGTATATTTTATTTTATTATTGTTTTATTATTTATTAAGTTATAACTAATTTTATAAATGTACAATCAAATTTTCATAAAATTAAAATAAAAAATTTTATAAAAAGTACTATTTTTGATTACCATTTTATTATTTAGTATATCCAATACTTCTTATCCACAATAAATTTTATCGTTTGCAATTGATAAAATATATCTTCAATCATTAAGTATTTTAATTTTTTTATCCTTATATTTGATCATTCCTTTCTACAAAAATTATACATTTTATCTTAATTAATTAGATAGTATTTTAATATATTTTTAGCTGTTTATGTTTATTTTTTATAAATTAATGATGAAATGAAATAAAAATATATAAACACTTGTTTTTTTATTAGAAATATTATTTATATTTGTAAAGAGAGTTAATATTTTAAAGGTTATCATAACAATATTAAAATGCTTTGTCCACCTAATGCACATCATATCATTAGACTAAATAGATTAATATTAATATTATGATATAATTTAATGTGTTCCAATACTAGAAAGATATGCCCATTTTCAGGGTTCATCAAAAATATCTTCTTTTTTTTTTCAATCAAATTTTACTAATATCTTTCTTTAGAACATTGAATTTAATATTAAAATTTTAAGAATCGCTTTATGTAAAAAAATTAAATTTTCTAATTTAATATCTTTAATTTATGGTATATTGGCTATCAGAAATTTTACAGCTAAAATAAATAGCATATTTCTGTATTGGGACACATTAAATTATATCTTAATATTATTTATATTATTATTGCAATATCACCACCAATTAAATAATTATCACAAATACATTCGCATATGCTTCAAAGGTTATGTTTAAAAACCACTAACTTTGTTAATTAAATTAATTATCCTACATTTAAAATGGTGATTTTTATAATTATTCATAAATTAATACAATTTAAAACTAAAAAAGAAAATGTAAATTCCATTTTTTTTTTGTCACAAAATAAATTTTGTTTCCTCAACTATCCAGAACGCTTGTATTTTATTATTATTTGAAAATTGATTTTCAAATTTTTTCATAAGTTTAATAAAAACAAATATTAAATATTATTAATAGATGTTGACAATAAAACACAAACGTCTGGTTTGATCGAAACCAAATTATTAAACAATACAAATTTTAATCTTAATTATAATTTAAAACTTATATAATATAGTAAAAAATTAAGTTAAGTTAAAAATATTTATAATTAATAAGACACAAAATATACAATAGAGGCCGAGATGGTTAGAGTTAATAGATATTCTTCCACAACGTACCGATTTATGTAAGTTATTAATTTTCCAGAATGCGACTCACCAGATCAATCTCAGCACATGCTTGAGAGATTACACCAATATTAGGTAAGTAAACAATTAAAAATCAACTGTTTTAAGCCATTTTGTCAATTACAAATAAATGATATTAGTGCGTCTTTTTCCAATAAATCCTACCCACCAGGTACAACCAAAATGAAATTCTAAAAAAAAAACGCACTCCACTCATTGTACATGGAAAATACCAGCGTTTGAAGAAAAAACTTGTAATTGAATACACAATAAAATATTGAACCAGTGTATCAAATAATATTCGACCGATTTTGAGGTATTCATACGATGCATGTGTGTTTATCAATTCAAAGAAAACATTATAATAATTCAACATCAACTTAGGCGGGTACTACATGAGATGTTTGCGAAGATTTATGCTAAGCCGCCATGTCATAACAGTATTCCCTGTTGTACAACATCTAACAAATATTACATAAATTTCTACTTTTACCATTCGCTATGTAGAATACCTATCCATGTCAGTAAATTTAGAGTTTCTTATACATTTCGATTGTGTCTTATTAATTTAAATGACTGAATTAAACTAATTATTAATTAAATGAAAATTAATTAATTAATTAGTGTAATTTATCCAATTTAATAAATTGTTTAATAGCTAAACTTAAACTATAACTTAAATATAAATAAATAACTTATAAATTAAAACTAAAACTATATTCAGATCTGCACTTCATTGATATTATTTTCTTCTCCAGCAAATATGTTCGTTTTTCCTTATTGTTTGACTCTGTAAATTTCAACGAATTTTCGTTTGTTTCAACTTCTTAAGGAAAAAATTAAAAATTACTAAAATAAAAAATAAAGTAAAGCAATAATAAATTAATAAAATAAATCTTATAAGTAAATTTTTATTTTTAATATGTTTAGCAAAGAGACGATAATTTTACATTCGTTACAGTAACGTTGGTACAATACTACCGAATGAAAGTGTATAACAAATCAACAATTGGTACACAATTATTGAATTATAGTCTTCTTCATATCATTATTTTTATGTGAGTGATTAGACATCATTATACTATTTCATATATAGTGATCAGAAATCTCGTAACAAAAGGGCGTCCTATTAAGTTTGACTTAAAATAATTAAAAAAAATTATATGCATAGCAACCAAACAAAGAGCGATCGGCACAATCGTTGTACAAAAATGAGGCATTACAGAATTTCTCGATACCAAATTTGTTGACAATAAGATTATATCTACTGTTTAACATTATCGGAATTAATAAGTTTGTAATTAAAAATTTTACCAGAAACCCATATTTTGTTAATACTTTCAAAATAAAATGTTTCATGAAAAAAATTAATACAGAGATCGTACGAAGTGATGTCCAATTTCTGGTCATAGCACAGTAGTAGACTTTTTGTTTTCTCCCAGTTCAGCCAAAGACACATTCGACGATATATCACGCAACCATTTTGTATTCGTTGAACTACTGTGTTAAAATTTCCTCTTGACCACCAGTTAATTATATATTTATATTGATTGAAGTGTCTAGTCACCTTCTCGTTGCCAGCCTCACTTCAATGATAGAAAACCCAGCATCATATTACCATATATTGATGGATGACTCCAACTAACATTAATAAATAAACAATCCGGTACACATAAATCAATATAATCTTGCGAATACGGCCATTTACATTTCTAATTTGGATTTATCCAGAGAACATTTGTTTGCAAGATGTTCTTTAATGACCGTTTAGTCTCTTGCACAGTTTTTTTTGCTAACAAAATTTGTGATAGGCTGATAACTTAATAATCCGTAGCATTGAAGTGCGATTGCATTTTAGTAACCTTGCGAATAAAGGTACGTGCATTTTTTGTTGGGTTTGTATGGAAGTTGGCAATTAATCTCGCTTGCGAACATTGTCAATACAACTTTGTACTACAAAATTTAATGTAATTACCCGAAATTTTATAAACTATAAAAAAAAAATATCATACCTTTTGGTAAAAAAAAATTTGTTAACGTACGCTGGTGTTAAAGTTTTCTACATATTTCAATATTGCGTAAATATAATTATAATCCAGTGCAATCCAATAAATAATAATAATAATGAAATAATGTATATAAATATCTATTTCTTAATTAGCGCACATTACTTAGTTGTTAATTAATTCATATTATGCTTACAATATTTATATTTATTTTTATTATCAGCAACATTTTTGAAACATTGTAATATAGCCAGACACAACTTTTCCTTAAAAGCATCGTTAGCCTTAAATCTAGTCAGTTGTAGTTACTGTATTATTATTATTATCTTTTTCTTTATCTTCTTGACTATTTTTTTTGTCGTCCTCCACCATGTAATGATAAATATAATTCATAATTGAATAACAATGAAACGATCATGTCATAATGACAATAAATTGTTAGCATTACGTCACGCACGGTATAGATATCCGGTAATGCATATGATAAACTTATTCTATGTATAAATTATTGCATATGTGGTATTCAGATAACCCATTTTATATTCTTGAACTATTAAATGTATTTTATTTCATTTTATTGTCATCGGTTCGTTCGTAGAATGTAGAATGCAAAATAAAATGTAACATTCAGTAAGAACAATTTTCGTGCGGGGCATAATAAAATTGGAATTCCTTTCTTATTTTATAAGTTTCTTCATTCGATGTGCATTGGATTGTAATTAAAACTAAAATGGTAAATTTAATATAACTTTATATTTATAGTAATGTGAATAATATAATAATAATCATAATTTAACTTACAATTTTTGATCAAACGCAAGACCTGAATCAAATTCTGTCCCTCCTAGTTAAAGTCCAATTAACATCAGCTCCACTCAGCAAGAAAATTAAACGAAATTGTAAACAAATCATTCAGTTGTATACAGCACGTAATTGCGTAGTAATTCATGATCTGGCGTTACGCATGGTATTGGTAATCAGCCAGAATACAGTAAACCAATTGATTCAATCAATATATGATTGAATGTATGGTATTTAGATAACCCATTTTATAATGTTGAACAATTAAATGTACTTCATTTCATTTCATTCTCATCGTTTAGTTCGTTGAATGTAGAATGCAAAATAAAATGTAACATCCAATAAGAACAATTTTCATACGGTGCATAATAAAATTGCAATTCCTTTTTTATTTTATAAATTTCTTCATTCGGTTTTTGAATTAAATTGTAATTAAAACTAAAACAATAAAATTAATAAAAATTTATAATTAAAGTTATGTGTATAAAACATAATAATATTTATTACATTAATATTAAATAGTTTAACTTACAATATTTTCTGAAGCTTCAATACTGAATCCATAGTCTGTCGTTCCGAGGTCAAGTCTAAGGAACGTCACGCCGCCAATCGTGTCATTATATAACAGTTACTATTTATAATGCTCTGGTGTTTCGCATGGTATTGGTAATCAGCCAGAATACAGTAAACCAATTGATTATATCAATACATAATTGAATATATGGTATTTAGATAACCCATTTTATAATCGAACAATTAAGTGTACTTCATATTATTTCATCCTCATCGGAACGATGTACATGGTCATCCATAATTTATTATGTATTTAGATAACATATTTTATAATCTTGATCAATTAAATATACCTCATTTTATTTTATCTTCTTCGATTCGTTCGTATAATGTAGAATGCAAAATAAAATGTAACATTTCATAAGAATATTTTTCGTGTGGTGCATTAAAAAATTGTAATTTCTTTTTTATTATAAATTTTTTCTTTCGATATGTATTAGATTGTAATTAAAACTAAAAAAGTAAAATTATAGTTATGTGAATAATATAATAATAGTCATAATTTAACTTACGATTTTTAATCAAACGCGAGACCTGAATCAAAGTATGTCGGTCCTAGTTAAAGTCCAACGAACATCATCTCCATCCAGCAAAAAAAAAAATAAAACAAAAGAAACGAAATTGCAAAACAAATAACTTCACTGTATACAGCACCCAATTGCGTAGTTATTTATAATGCGCTGGTGTTACGCATTTTATTGGTAATCAGTCAGAATACAATAAACCAATTGATTCTATCAAAACAGGATTGAATGTATGTTATTTAGATAATCCATTTTATAAAGTTGAACAATTAAATGTACTTCATTTCATTTCATCCTCATCGTATCGATTGTTGAATGTAGAATTAAAAATAAAATGTGAGATTCCATAAAAATATTTTCCGTGCGGTGTATTATAAAATTGCACTTTTTGTTTTTTATAAATTTCTTCATTCGGTTTTTGCATTAGATTGTAATTAAAACTAAAACAATAAAATTAATAAAAATTTATAATTATAGTTATGTGAATAATATAATAATAATCATAATTTAACTTACGATTTTTAATCAAACGCGAGACCTGAATCAAAGTATGTCGGTCCTAGTTAAAGTCAAACGAACATCATCTCCATCCAGAAAAAAAAAAAATAAAACAAAAGAAACGAAATTGCAAAACAAATAATTTCACTGTATACAGCACCCAATTGCGTAGTTGTTTATAATGCGCTGGTGTTACGCATTTTATTGGTAATCAGTCAGAATACAATAAACATATTGATTCTATCAAAACAGGAATGAATGTATGTTATTTAGATAATCCATTTTATAAAGTTGAACAATTAAATGTACTGCATTTCATTTCTTCCTCATAGTATCGATTGTTGAATGTAGAATTAAAAATAAAATGTGAGATTCCATAAAAATATTTTTCTTGCGGTGCATTATAAAATTGCACTTTTTGTTTTTTATAAATTTCTTCATTCGGTTTTTGCATTAGATTTTAATTAAAACTAAAACAATAAAATTAATAAAAATGTAATGCGTATAAAATAATAATAATATTAATGCTATAAACAATATATAATTTAACTTACAATATTTCCTCCAGCTCCAATCCTGAACCAAAATCTGATGTTACCAATTCAACTTTAAAGTGCAATACTGCAATGGAGGACCACGTTGACCACCTCCACATAAAATCAGTGCAATGAGAAAGAAAGAAAATCGAAATTAATGAAATGACAAATAAAATAAAATAATATAGTGAAATGTCAAAAATTAAAAAGAGTATTCAGCGCATATTCAACTTTCTCGATTTTAATCTACTACTGCATTCAATGACTGTCACACAATACACATATTTTATTTTGAATACTCCATTAGAATATAGATGGCGAAATTATAAATATATGTGATATTTTAAATATTTTGATTTCATTATTCTTTTCAATTTTTATTATTTAATTAATTAATTTATTATTAATTATTATTTTTTTTTAAAATATATTTAAAATTAAAGTACAAAATAAATTCTTTGTTTTTTGTTTGTTTGTTTTTTCTTTTCTATTCAATTTTTTTTTAAAGTTAAATTTAATTTTTAAACTATAAAAAATTTCACACACAAATAAATTAAAAATATCATTTCACTTTTCACGCAGTTCTATTATTTTCAAGTTAAATTAATAATAACAGAAAAATAAAACAAATCTCTATCTTTTTAAAATTGTTTTGTTTTCTTTACTTTTTTTTTTGTTTTGCTTTATCAGATCGCAAATGTAAAAAAAAAAATTAAAAATTAAATAAAAAACTTAAGATAGCAATTATTTTCTAAAGAAAGTATTGTAGCGCCAGCAAACTAAACAAAAATGCATGTGTATTTTCTAATTTTTGTAATATTTTTAACTTATTAAAACTTAATTCAATACTTAATTTAATTTCGTTTTGTTTCTTTTGATTCGATTAACAAAAATACGAAGAAAATCGAATCAAAATATTGTGTTTTATTTTTTATAGTTACAGTACAACAATTAAAAATAAAAGGCGCGCAAATATTTATTTACATTTAATTTTAAAATTCCTATAATTTTTAGTTTGTATTTTGTTTTTCTTAGCTAAATGACTTAATGACTTTCAACGAACTCATTTAAATGTCTCGGTATATGATTTTCATATGGAATTCTATATTTTTGAATAACCCTTGATGCTAAACACGTTAACCGAGTGTAATGTAATGGATTAACTAATTCATGTAAATGTTGATCTTGTAGCAATGATTCAAATGTATCACCATCTAAATTTTTGGTGTCCTGTAAATTATAAACAAAAATGAAAATTATATTAATATTTTAAATTTTCTCAAGTATTAGGTCCAACAAATCAGATTGTGAATGATGAACTTGGCTAGTAGCTAACGCAACATGGCATAATTTTGTACATGCGCTAGATTCTACTAACATAAGGATTAAGTTTCGCATATGTGCTATCTGTTGTAAGAGCAATGTCTACACTAGACAAAAATTTTGCGGGATAAGAATGGTTTTAACTGTGCAAATTGGTATATAAATATACGGATGAAATTTTTCAAAGAGTTTGAATGGTGTATCTCAATCCAGCAAATTAAATAATAAAATAAAATAAAAATGAATTCACTATGGATCTATGTTTACATTATGCAACATCCTGGAGAGGTGTCAGGGTTATGTTCATATCTATACCCGGACGCCAATCATACACAGAGACACCGTCTTTCCGACCTATAAGTCTCACGAGTTTTATGCTTAAAATTCGAGACAGATATATAGAAATATCTATTAGAAATAAAGTACAACTGCATAATCTGCAATTTGCTTATCAAAGGGGTAAAATAACCGAGACTGCTCTACATCAATTGGTAAATCGAATTGAAGCACGTTAGGGTTAAGGTGTGTTAGATAATGTATCGTGTGGTGCTAGGACACTGAGAACAAGGGCAGTGAAAATTCTCTCATAAATTGGATTAACAACATCCTTCGGACAAAGAATCATTATACTACTGATAATGGGGTTTGTATTACAGCGGTTAGATGTTACCTGCGGGGAGGGGGGAGGGTACTATCACCGTTTTTATCATTGTTTCTAGCAGATGAACTTATTTCGCAGCTAAAAAAATATGGTTTATACACGCAGGCCTGTGCAGATGATTTTGCTACGGTCTTGGTGGGTAAGCATACTATTGTCATGCTTGGGAATCGACTAACTACGGCTACAGAAATTACTGGTTGGTGCAATGGGGTGGGTCACAAATAGAATGAAAATAGATACAAATCGGTGAAGTTCCATCAAATTTAAAAAAATTGTACCAAGAAATCAAGTTAAATGTCTTGGGATTACTTTAGACAGCTTACCTGGAGGACTCACCTGGACAATAGAATTCGTAAGGCAGTGTAGTCATAGAACCTTTGGTAATGAGGTTTATTTCCTAGATCGATACATTCTGGTTGTACACGGTTATTAGAACATATGATGGTATATGTGATCGCATCTATTATTCATATAGACAAAATTCTCACGCATAATTGAAGACACCCATTGGTGAAATGTAGTTCAATCGATGATTTGAGAGTACTTGTTATGGTACTTGGCACATGGTGGATGTTGTAATGTCTGGTATTAAGCGGGATTTATTGCATAATAATGGTGTTGATATAAAATGTTAAAGTGGTTCGAAAGCTTGTGTACTCTTCATTTCGAATTGGAATGGTGCCATTCATTTGCAAGGATAAAATTCCAAAACAAATGGCCAATGTCTTTTTTTTATGGTAAATGGTCACATAGCTTTTCTGAACCTACGAACAGTTTCATATTAATGATTTAAATTTCCACTGGTTATTGAACTAGGATAAATTACAATCCACAAAAAAATAAAAGTGTCTGATATATAGATTTAGTTCGCAAAATTTTTAGTAGTAAAAACCATTCTCGCATAAGTAAAACAATTCCCGCACAATATTCACAAACTCTACTTGCACACCAAGACGACTAGGGTCATGGTTGGTACTGGGATCTATGTATCAACTACATATAGTAGTAGTGAAGTGGCTGTGAGGCTCCTATAAAAATTGTAATACTTTAAATTCCAAACTAATTCTCGAGTATCATAGAAACCCTAAACGAACTGGCTAAGGATAGTGACGTAAAGTTAGTTTGGATGCCGGCACATAAGGATGAGAGAACTGAAGAGTTGGTAAAATAAAGCAAAATAAGGTACAGAGTATGGAGTTAGAGTGTTGGCCAATTCCTTAGGCAAGCGAACATATTTTAGGAAACACAATAGATCTTCTTTTGAGTTGCCGTGAGAAAAGAAACAATCGGTTATGTATACCATTTCTTATCTTATATCTTTAATCTTAATTGTAAATATATAAATTACCAAATGTGCACCAAATTTTAATAATATTTGTGCTAAACTAGCCGGACACGGTCTAGCTAAGGCTGCTAAATGTAATGGTGTATTACCGGCTTCATCTTTTAAATTTGGATCGGCACCAACTGTTAATAATGCTTTGGCTAATTGTGGTGATGGAAATTGACATGCTGGATAACGACCGACTAATGCTGCTTCTCGATAACAAGCCAAATGTAAAGCTGTTCGACCTGACCTTAAAACTATCTACAAAAAAAAAAAAAACAGAGAAAGAATTATTCAATATTCAATATTAATACATTAAATAATTATTAAGTTATGCTTATATTATTATAATCCATCAAACCAACACAAATATAAACTTACTTTTAAATTAACTAATTCATATAAAGCTTTTAATACATCTTTTCTAATGTTTGGACAACAATCTTCTTCGTCTACTATGCGTGCGAGTAGACATGCTAAATGTAAAGCTGTCACCAAAGCTCGACATAATTCTAATGGATCTTTTTCAGATTCTGGCATTTTATTGAGCATTTTTTGTCCTAATTCAACTTCACGCACGGCCTTACAAAACACAAATAGCATATCTTTGGTTTCTATGGGTGGAACAACACGACCGCGTGTCGTAGGTCGTCCCGCCTCACCGAACATATAACTAAATAATTCAGCAAATGATAACAATGATGATTGTGTTAATGAACTTAATGGTTCTAAAATACTTTGTTGCATTGTCAATGCATATGTCCATAAATCAATGCAACGATCAAAACGACCAGCATCGGCATAAATAGCACCACGATAACGTATATAATAACTTGTGTCTGGATGTGCTGGTCCTAATATACGTTCACGCATTACTAATGCTTGCATTCGCATTGCATCCGGATCCATTAATAGCTCATCTAATGTATTAATTTCGATGACTTCTTCAGCATCATCATATGCACGAACGGTTCGTTCTAGTCTAGGTTTTGGTATGTGTGGATAAACATTATATCGGTCATACATTGCACGTCGCCAAAACACTAAAGCATTTACCATATCACGTTTTTTATCAACATATGTAGCACCTAATAATTCGAGTGCTGCTATTCGATCGGCTCTGGACACTATCGGTAAACTTATTAAATGTTCTACAATTTGTAAATGACCTGTTACACTGGCTGCCAATAATGGTGTCATACCATACGAATCTACATCCATTGTGGCACCATGTTCTAATAATAATTTCAGTATTTCTAATGAACCGGATTCAGCACAATCATGTAACGCTGTATTACCTTTAACACTGCGTCGATTAACACGTGCCTTTAACGATAATAAATATTGTGCTATTTGATAATGTCTTTTGTAACAAGCAATCATTAAACATGTATGGCCGTGTCGGTTTGCTACTTCAAAGTCTGAAATAAAAAGAAAAAAAAAGTTGTATCAATGATTTAATTGTTCTCACATATGGAAATAGTCCACCACACAAGCACAAATAAGAGTCGTTCCAACTAGCACTTTCTTTAAATCTAAATGATGTTTTAAATGTTTTACACATTTTAGCAGTGATGTGGGAAATGAAAACTTTCATAAATTGATGAATCGTTATAAATATTGGTTTAGTGGTGGTGGATCAATGAGTCAAAGGGATTTTTGTACATATTTCGTACATATTTGACGGAGACGTAACTGCTCAATCGTATAACTTCGTTCCAACTGCTTAAATTCATATAGAAAAATGAACGTTAATTTTAAATGAGCATCCACTGAAAAATTGTATCACTCTTTAATTTTTGTGTTCCAGCTAAGGACACGATTAAAAATTTACGTTACTTTATTTAATCAGAAAAACGTCTTGTACTGCAAGGTTCAGTTGAGCTACTTGAAATTTTGTAACAAAAGTATTATATGAGTAATTCATGGAAGGTGTGGATGACCGAATTGAAGGAACCTCTCTTTGAGAGGGCAATTTCTGTGTTATCTTTTGATGAGATTTCCATCTGTATCAAATGCTATCGGAAACCATTTCCACAAACTTACTAATTTGAGTATTAATAATGTAATCAAGAAATTGCTGAATTACGGGCATTTCAACAGACCATACATGTAAATTTTTTTAAATTGTACATGCAATACCTCAGATGAAATAGGAATCAAGTTGAATTGATGTTTCACAAAGTTTAAGGACATTCCAAGGACCTCACAAGGGTATTGTTTTAAATTATACATCCAACACCGCATGTGAAACAGAATTATACAAGGATTCAAGTACCATTGGTGTTTCAATGACCAAGGACATTTCAAGGACCTTACAAGGATATATACAATAACTCATATACAAGAAAATTGAACAAGAAATTAAGTTCAATATTTGCATTATGGTTCAAGAAAATTTCAAGGATGAAATGAAATGATGAAGTAGTATTAAGGGTAAAGAACAATTCGTAATGATGTTATAGGGATAATTTTTACATTAGACATACGACACCTCATTTACAAAATGGAATCAAACACAGATTTAATAAGAACTTCCATGTTTGAAGTAAATCAATAACAAAAAAAAAAAAAGAACTTACCGGCTCCATTATGAATTAAATGTTTAACAATGTCAAAATGACCATCAAAACAAGCTGCTCGTAACGGTGTTGAACTTGTTTTTGTTGAACTATTAACATTAGCACCACTTTTAACTAACAACTTAACAATACCTAGGTGGCCGGCTGCAGCTGCACACCATAATGGTGGTGCACCATCGATTGTTTCACCATCAAAATTAACTGCAAGTAATTTTATATGTAAACATTAGGAAATATTTTTATATAACTATTCAATATTTTCATATACAAATTTTAATCTATAGTCTACATTCTACTATTTTATTTAGCGTACACGCAAATACGATCGGTCTTGCTTGAATCATGTGAATATTGTCAATTGCAGAAATACAATTAGTTTCACACATTTTCTTTTATAAATTATATCAAAAAAACTTATATGTCCTGAAATTTCAAAACGGTTTTGGTCAATTGTTAGCAAATGCACCACCCATCATCCTGCACAAAACTTTTTCATGTATAATTCTTCATATAAAATATATCCAACTCGTTCTTTTGTGATACCTGTGACCTTGCACCTATTTCAAGCTTTCACTGGTCGATCATCTAACACCATATCATGGTGATATCATGTTAAATAATATGTGATATTACAACAGTTTTTGGACGAACTTTGCGTCGATCATCTGTGCAAGGTGATGGATTTAAAAAGAGTAGCACATTTTTTCACACCGTGGAAAATTATGGTGATGCATCCTAATAGACTTTTAACAATTTTTGATGAATTTCTGTATCCAAAACAAAGAATTCAATGCAAGATATTCAAATTTCAAACAAAATCAATAATGCGTCAATATAAAGAGCAGTTGCTATTGTTATTGGAATGAATGGGCAGACAAAAATAACCTGTGTTCATATAAAAGATGGAATGGCACTTACCAAATAATTATTGTTTCACAGATTCTAATGTGATTAGGTGGTTAGGAGAGAACTATTCAGACAATCTTAATACGTAATTATACTAAAAATTGTTGAATTTGTTAAATATATTAATTGATAGAAATTCATTGTAATTAATTTACGTGCGTAAAAAATAGTAGAATCGACAAAATTTTTTATTTCCGTATACGAATAACAATTACCACAACATTTTTATTACCTGAACCGGATTGTTCATAATCGACATGTGTTTTGTGTAATAGATAATGAACAATGTCAGAATGTCCATTTCGACATGCAATTATTAATGGTGTTGCACCACCTGTTTTTGAAGATACTAATAAATCTATTTCGGCTTGAGGTCGTCCATTTAAATATCTCTGCAAATACAAAATTAAAGAGAAAATATATAATAAAATATTTTTAATATTAATGTAATTAAAAAAATGCATAAATAATTATCTGTTTTCAATTATAAATGAAAAATTAGAATACGATAAAATACAATTCATGGCACACTGTACCATTTAAATATGGCTCAGGCCTATAAATAAAATACATTTAAATTTTAAACACAAAATAATTAATAATTGGTTAATGTTTTGTTTTCGTAAATGCAAATGTTTTTAATTGTTTATAAATTAAGTCAAGCATTAAATTTGCGTGGAAATGAAAATGTTATTACGCATGTTTTTATTGCATAAGGAATGTGTAATACTCGTACCTTAACGACCACCTCGTTTGTAAACGAGCCTATAAGGAATGTGATGTAGTGGCAAATTGCCAATATATAGTTGTTCGAGGTGACGTCAATATCAACGGGATAGGATGGCAATCGCGTACACCATGAGCTACTGTCGCCTATAGCTAAATCGATTGTTTCCGATCTGTACTATATATGTGAACAATTATTAATGCATCCACCACCGTATAATTCAAAACTTATACCGTCGCAGATCACCGCATTTACTCCGATCTTTACAGAACTACAAAAAATTGACTTCAAAAAATGTCTGTAAATATTAGGCGTCGTATTTTGAAGAGGGACAGGATATACTCAGCCGTGAAAAATCGAAAATGTCATGATTTTAAAAAATCATATTACGCATTTATTAATCTAACCTGTGATGTCGAATAGTCAATGTTTCGTTTGGTAATTAGATGCATAGTCCATATATGATTTTCCACATTAATACATTCGCCACGGAAAACTTCTCATACCATATTGTAGCTTTTAATGATATTTCTCCAATAATTGCATTTTCTACGATAAAGTACAAATCGCTGACATCTTTTATCAATTTTTTATAATTATTCATGAATTTCGTAAAGTAATACATGGATTCCAAATTCTAATTATGGTTAAGCTTAGTTACTCAAATGTGACCAAATTTGAAATTAATAGATATGAGTGAGAAATGGCTGTACACATGTATTTCCTATATAACAAATTCTGGCATCTGTATACTCGCAAGGCAGAACCGCACCGACTAGAATGCAGATTTGAATGAATCTCCTATGGAAGTTTAAAATACAATTATATATATGGATATTTCTATAAAATATATTAAGACTTGCTTATAAACTAGAGGTAAAAAGTCGTGGGCAAGCCAATTTCGCCTTTGATGGTATACGCGGAAGTAAGAAATTTGGTGCAAGAGTTTTTCCATATATGTAGTTCACTAGTGAAGGAAAATTTTTATTATTATACCAACAACAAATTGACGTGTACGGTGGTGTAAAAAGTTAAAGTTACTTTAACTGCGAATAAAAAAGTCGTGAATAAATTTCCTGTATTGTATTTGCAGAATGTATGTAATGTTCGCACCATTGGCCCGCCTCGTTTACAAAACGAGCATTCATTGTCATTATATGACTAGTTCTTATAAATTTAATGTGAATTGAATATCAGTACACACAGTTCTGTAATCGAATTGGTAGGAGAGCGGCGTTAGATACCAGTTTTAAAGAAACTAACTATAGGAAGAATTATTATAATCACAAAGCGAAACAATATATACGAAGCAAAAACTTAGAACTCCTAGAAAAATGTTTAAATACATCCTTGATTGAACACTTGTCACAATTTTTTCGCTGCGCGGACACCACAGAAGTTTTTCAGTGAAGAAATTATAATGTAATACCGGGAAAAAATGGCAAAATGTCATGTCATCGTCGATCGATGGTACATATTTGGTTTAATAGATTTTATTTAAAAATTAACAGTATGAATTTTGCGTGAAAAATCGACGAAAACATTTTAGGACCATCCAAAACTATCTCTCTTTTTGTCGGCGGTTATAAGAATTAACAATTTTAAAAATACACAACTAATACTTTTGTGTTTGGCAACTGTCCAAATAAATAATAGAAACTTTTAAAAGTAAAAAATGTTTTATATTACAATTTGATAAGTAAAACATTTAGTGTTTTACGTATATAACGTGAATACGTACGTTGTGCATAGCATACACATGCATAAGTACGTACGTACATATAAAATATAATTTGTTTATAAATGCGGGACCGGCGAATTTGTACTATGATGCCCCACAAATATAAAAAATAAACTAAAACATAACGATTATTTGGCACTAAACATAAACTTTATGCTAATTGTATTTATTTCGTCCGTATAGATATATGTTTTTTGCTTTTAGTTAATATTATAATGTAAAATTCAAAGAAAATGCAATCATTACGTAATATAGTAAAGAGCAGATGAATAAATTTATTTGTTTATTTGTTCTGATCGCAAATCGGTTCAAATATATATTTATATCATAAATTTGTACACATATCCCAAACACAGTACATGTGCGCGGTGAGATTTGTTGTTTATGTGCTGTATTTAAATTTACTGGTGACAGTCCAATTATAAATTCATCTGTTTCACAAGTGTTTCACTAATGTTAGAATTTTGTTTGATTAAATAGCTTATTTGTTGATCCATCCATATATTTACTTTCTTCATGAATAATTATTAATTTCATACAAATTCATATACGACAAACAAATTACACGTTTTTAGTATTGCAAAAATCGTTTAACTTATCTGTACAAAATTGAAACGTGCACAAGTTGTGGCATTTGCACATATGATGATTTTTTAACGACGTGACAATATTTCAATCACTTAGACCATATAAAAAATCCGTCCATTTAGCTATATTCCTACGAGTTATTCTTTGAAGCATTTCATTTCTGAAAAATAACCATCATATTCCATTCATTCATTCAAAAGCAAAAATTTTTCGGGTTCTAGCATCCTTCTCCGATGCTATATTGCTTCAAAATGACCTGTCCATTATTCAGTCCTGGTGCGCTCTAAATGATATGTACCTAAACGTGGATAAATGCAATTGTGTTTCTTTACATCGAAAGTCAATACCGATAATCTTTAATTACAAGATTTGTAATTCGTCCCTAAAACGGATTGACGAAATACATGATCTTGACGTTATTTTCGATCGTAAATTGTTTTTTAAACCCCACATTAATTACATAACTTCTAGAGCTTCTATGATGTTGGGATTTATTAAAAGGAGTTGTCGGGAATTTTCTAATCCATATACGTGTCGAAGAGATTATACTGTGCTTTTGTCAGATCTCAATTGGAATATGCTTCGGTAGTATGGAATCCATACAACGATGAACACTGTAATTCCATTGAATCTGTGCAAAAACCGTCTTGTTTTATATGCTCTAAGGAAACTGGGATAGACGCATGTCTTTCGGCTTCCACCTTATTTGCATAGATGTCAATTGATAAATTTGGAATCTTTAAAACGTGAAATGGCTGGTGTTTTATATATTTTTGGTCGCTTGTCAAATAGGATTGATGCGCCAAATTTGCTATCATTTATTGATTTTAGCGTATCTAATGGGCGTCTTCGTAATCCATGCTTCTTGCGAACAAACTATGGAAAATATGGTCCATTAAACAATATGTCACGATTATTTAATTATTATTCGAGTGTGTTTGATTTTGGTTTATCCCGCCATAAGCGCATTTACACGATTAAGAGATCGCAACAACATTTTGCCATTACACAAATAAGTTACCCATTGCATAATTACTGATCGATATAGGAATTAGAGTATATGTCCATTCGATAGGACATAACTACAAAACTAAATATCTGTATACAACTGTGCATCAGCAGAGTGGTCATATTTATTATTTCAGAAATTTAGAAAAATCATCAAACAAGGGAGTAAAGTAAAACAGTTCGTTTTTTAGGGGTGGATCGAAATGAATGCACAACTCTATAATATAAATTTTTTTAATACTACCACTATCGTGAGTTTACAAAAAATTAAAAACTTAACCTCTTAACACCCCAATGCCATACAAAGAATATAATTTACTATGGCTACGGTTATAACTCTTTGAATTTCTACTTTTAAACGTGTGCAGCATAAAAAAAAAAACCGAATACAATTCCTTCAACTATTATTCGCGTACGCACACTAGCGCAACTAATTATAGCGGCGAAATTCAAATGGATTCGTGCGGGAATTAATGCAAAACACATAATACAGACGAAAAGAAAAAAACAGAAACGAACATAAAGGTTAAATCATAAATAAAAGTGAAAAACCAGGAAAAATTATATTAACATCAATTAAATTATACATTTTGGAGATGTTCCAAAATAAAATGAAAAAATGAAAAAAACATTCAAACTTTTTGTAAATATTTTTTCGCCTCTGTATCAGTCGAAGAGTAAGCACTCGTGTGTGGGTGTTTTTATTTTTGACCAATTGATATTTGACGTATAAATTATATAAATTATTATAAATATTATATTCTAATATTAGCCCAGTCAAACAGTTAATGTTTTGTGAGTGCGTGTGTGTCTGCCTGTATTATTACTTAATAATATGGCAAAATCTCTATATGTGTATTTTTAAATACATATATGAAATTAATCTGGAAAATTCATACTTTGGTCATTTATCTGGACCAGTTTCATGTATTAAAATGATGAATTTGGTCATTTCTCAACCAAATTTTATTGCTAGGTTTAAAATAGAATTATAGAAAAGAAGTTACTGAGAAAATTCTGGAGAATCGATACTCAGATAAGTTATTCCGATCAATTTAATCTTTAAATTCAGTATGGTAACTCATAAGCTAGTTTACGAACACAATACCCACAAGCCATGTCAGTTTTACTGCCAAATTCAATTACAATTAATAGTTTAACTATATACTAACTATTAAAGTATACTATTAACAATAGACTATTGCATTTATATTAATATGTTTTTCATATACTATCATTAAATTATATGGAATTGATTTGACTTCAATGCATTCAAAAAGAAGTGAATTGTCCTTTTAAATATGAGCAATATCATTATTCGTGCAATATAGATAATAAATCTGACCATAAGCAATAGTGCTATAAAACGTTAGCTTCTGAATTACCATACTGAATTTAAAGAACACTAAAGATTTTACAGAATTTTCTTATGAATTATAATCCACATACAAAATTTGATGAAATTTGATTGAGAAATGACCTGAGTATAACGACTGCCAAAATTATTCTTACAAACTATTTATAGAAACCTAATTTTAAGCTACATTAAAAATTTCATCAAAATTGGTGGAATTATGAAAAAAACGCCACAATAAGCAAAACAACCGCTTCTTTATTGAAGCAATTTCATTGAAATTTGTTTATATAGTAGGGAATTGACTATATTTATTTATATTATTGGGTCTATAACTATATATAAGTCCTGGGGATAATCTGATAGGTATCACAAGTAATATTGCTTGTACGCAGTGTGAAATGGCAATACTTCGCTTTCATATTCAGTATATGACATTCAGTTGAAGTGTAAACAAGTAATTTTTATAGTTAATTAAAAATGGAAAATTTTGTACCAATAAAACAGCCGTTATGGAAAGTTATGTTAAGTAATTTTATTCAGAAGAAAGCAGCAGCAGAAACTTAATTTTGCTTCAAAGACATTCAATATTGTATCGAATTGTGAGTGGTGATAAAAAGTTGATGCATTACGATAATCCAAAACGTCGGAAAGCATGGCTATGCTGACAGGTGAACCAGATCCATCGAAACCAGAACACAACATATTCATGGTTCTAAGGTTATGCTGTGTATCCGGTGGCACCAGCTTGGTGTAGTGTACTATGAACTGCTTAAACCGGGACAAACCTTGATCACTGCCTAACGTTACCGAGAGCAATTAATCCAATTGAGCCGAGCATTGCATCAAATGTGACCAGAATATGCCAACAGACATGACCGTGTGATTCTGCAGCATGATAATGCTAGACCAAACGTTGCAAGACCGGTCAAAGAAACGTTAGAAGCCCTTGGCTGGGTAGTCCTACTCTATCCGCCATATTCACCAGGCATTGCTCCATCAGGCTACCATTTGTTCCGGTCGCTGCAGTCAGTCCTTTCTGCACAGCGGTTCAATTCATACGAAGATATGGCGAAAATGACTGGATTCATGGATTGCTTCAAAACCTAAGAAGTTCTTCGACGAGGAAATCTATAATTTGCCACAGAGATGGTCAAAAGTTGCAGCTTCAGATGGCAATTACTTTGAATAAAATATACTGTATCGTTACTTTCAAATAAATGTGTTTTTCTTACCAAAATATCCCCATTTAGGCCCATTTAGTGAGAAGTCAAATTTAGCGGTGTATTTAAGAGAGCAACCTTTGAGAGTATACATAAATATATATATTTTCCTAAATCGGTTTGAAATCATTTCAATTGTCTGGTAAATTAATTGGTTTGGTAAACACCTCGACGCACATTTTCCTTATATAAATATTCATTGGCAAAATAAACAAAATAATTCAATTTATTCTATTTTTATAATATTATTTGAGACTCTAACGATATCATAACAAATGTTCAAACAAACAATATCCAATCCAAATTAATTTTATTATTTATTGTATAATAATCACACACGATCATTGTTTGTTTCTTTTAACACTCAATAAATACACAATATATTAGATACTAGGAAGAAACATATTATATATTTAGAAGATATAGATAAACACGAATTTTGTTTCCATAAAAGGTTTCGTTCAACTTCAAAATACAATAAAAAGGTGTTTTTAAAATGTTAATTTATAAATAAAATAAAATAATAATTTAAATTACCATACAATTTTAGAAGAAAAATGTTTAAATAAATAAATAAATAAATAAATAAATAAATAAAATTTGATATTATCATTTGATTTTATTATTAACTATATACTCGCGATCACATTAAAAGGCTATCGTTGTCATATAACCTTTAAATTTTATTATTATTATTATTATTAAAATAAATTTTATGTACATTTCAATTATAATCATAATAATAATAATAATAATAATAATAATAATAATAATAATAGTAATAACACTTTCACATTTATATAATATTATGTTCAACGTCTTAGGCAATAAGACAACAACAAGTACATGAAGAAAAAAAAATATAGTAATAATAAAAAAAAATCAATGTAAATTAATAATAAAATATTATATTTCCTGTATTGAAAAACCGGTTGAAGTTCACCACTCACAGACATCTATTACGGACTGATAAAATAAACCCATGGTACGAATATAGATTTAATATAAAAAAATATGTTTGAATTCAATCCAATTCAATTCATATAGGAATTTATAGAGTGATGTGCGTCAAAATGGTGTAGGTGTGAACTGAACTATGATCTTAAAATAATAATAGCTCTGAAAAGATTTTAAGCTACTCATTCATATCAGGCGATATGAATTACACCAATATTATTATTTTTCCTAATTAAAAGTTCTTATTCTTATCTTATTATAGTCTGATTACAGGCTATGTGAACATTTTAATTCCAATTAATTTAAAACAGAAAAAGGAAAACCATCACCATCACATCATTTTTCATTTACACAGTTTCCACCTTTGGAAATGCTCTGGTAAATACGTAGGATGAAAATTGTAAACCGTCCTAAAGCTTCGCCATAGATATAGATCCTTCGAACAGAAACTTTAAAATAGTTAACATATAAATAGGCATTAATTATGGCACATCTGCGGATTCAAAAATCGTATCGGATTATGATTTAATTAACGTTCGTATCCTGAACTTAACTATCTGTGGTGGTGGGACATATATTAACAAAGAAATATTTTACTAATATACCAAAATCGGGTAAACCATGCGAAGAAGCTTTGTTATAATACATACAATAAGCGATGAGTCTGTTACACACTGTTCTTGCGAATATTCAGGTATATATCCGGCGATCACCCAGAAGTAGTGGTGACACAATATTTCCTTCATCAGCCAAACGTTAGAATTTATGTACTAAATTTGTAAAACAAAAAAATTGAGAAAATGATTTTCTAATAATTTTATTGGGAATATTCAGATACGTAAAGAAGTGGTGAGAACTGGAGGGTTTTGGAAAATTTTAGAAAACCCGTTTCAAGATATACATTTCATAAGGTGAAGTTCATATTTTCAACCCAAAATTTCATAACGATAGTTGAACTCCTTCGACAAAATTACTGACACTATGAAATATGCACAGTATATTGCGTGCAGTTAATGCGAAACTAATAATAAAGACTAGCACAAACCTTTTTGGTTGTTTAACTTATACGCATAGTACAATGTCCCTTTATCTTGCATCTATAACTTCAACAAGCCACCTCTACTAGAACATCCCTAGAAACCTTATATGTCTCACCTTTAGCACCTCCATCAACTTTACGTTTTACCTCCCGCTACACATTGTCCAGCAACCTTACCACTACCACTTCCTAGTTCCTTGCCCAACTTCCACTTACACCTTCCCAGTTACTAATACCTTTTTTTCTACAATCCAACGGACCTACGTCTTATAGGACATAAGAATAACATAAAGCATCACAGACTTTTAACCATTTAGTATGAGAAGTGGTTCGAATCCGTGCTAATATTAATACATTGCGAAAATTCCCTAACAGCAAACATACTCCTAAATCTCTAATCAAAAAAATCAAGAATATTGGCTTAACAATTTTTAAATTAATGCCTTATTTTTATTTTACAGTAAAAAGTTGTATACAGTTGTTGGTTCGTCTATACGGGAAGGATTAGATATAGATCGATGGTAATTTTCCAGGATAGATAAAACAAACATTTATATGTATATCGAAATATATTCAATTAGATTAAATTTTAAATAATAGTAATTTTATTCTGATTGCTTCTCCTTGCCATATTTTTGTATACTACGAAATAAATTATAGCGTCTTAGAGTATGTTTCGTTTGTATTCCCTAGTAACAATTTGTCCGTACTTGAGGAAAATGTCTGTGGAAAAATCCACATATATTCCATAGAAAAAATATATTGAAATTTGTCCAACGAATTTCCATAGATTTTCCTCTTATTATATTAATAGTATTTTATTTAGGTCAATTGAAATCTTTGGAATGGCTGGGAAATATGCCCAACATGTATCTGCGCGGTATTGTATTCATAATTTATTTCACCAATTATCCAAGACAATGGTTCAAATTTTGTATATTTCGCTTATCTATAGATATAATCCTCACTCTTCGTAATTTATTTTCATAATTTTAAAAAACAACCAGCAACTCAAATCGATATATTGTATTTCCGAGGAATACTGTAAAACTCTTCATGGATTTTATTCGCGGGTTTTTTGTTCTTGTTTATTACAATAAAAAAAATGCACAATCGATGAATTTTTGCCATCGTTCAGCGCATCTTCATTCCGCGCTCATAGAACTTCTGGTCTATCGGTAAAATAAACTGAATCAAACCACGATTTGGCATCATTGTCATAAGAAAATTTATTCTGCTAATACGGACACAATTCACGGGTATTATTTGCCAAAATACAAGGACGATCCTAAGATATTTTTGTCTAAACCCGTGGCTTTGCTCCCCAAATAAAATGTCAATATAAATTCTTTGGGTATTCTGTAGAATATAGATAATAGCAACGAGAAATAATTCTAAAGAGAATCCGTAGAAATTATCCTCGGAAATATGTGGATAATCCAAGGACATTTTTTTTTATAAAAATCCATAGACAGGGTTGCACTCATCATATAAAATTCCAGCGGACATCCGTAAGAAATCCATAGATATTTCCTCGGATTGAAACTACGAACTACTACAATATAATGCGGAAATTTTGCGGACAAACTACGGACAGTGTTACAAAGGGTTATTCTATGCGGGTAAGTTTATATTACGAATGACGCAACAATTATTGCACACGTTTTTATTGTCACAACACAATATAAATTTTAAATATAATTACGTTAAATAATTTAATAAATAATGATAAATTAATAATAATAAGAATAATAAAACATATCGTATCGTATACAGATCGTACGTATTTAACCTGTAATTTGTGCGCAATATTTTCAAGGTTGTATTAAGTTTTTCAGAAAAAATAATAAACATTTCCCATATAATAAATTATTTATAATTTTATTTTATAGAGGGACAAACAGACAGAAAATATTATAAGAAGAAAATTTTAAAATTATATTTGTTTATTTTCTTTTGTCGTTTTGTGTCGCGATCGCGCGATTATTGTGTTTTTCTTACAAGAAAAGAGCAATGAAAATTCTATTAAAATTCTATAAATAACGAAACAAATACAAATCAAATCATTAAAAAAAAGTTATTAACAATTTATATACTTTTACACATACATAAAAATAAAAAAAGCAATAATAACGAGACATAAAAATAAAGTAGTTTAAAAAAATTTCAATAAAATTCAAAAGATCATTTCTACAAAAAATTTTCTTAATTTATTTTGCAAGATCTTTTTAATGTGATATTAAATACTAATAATATACATTAACAGATATTCATAAATTGAATGAAATTTAAAATGGACATGTGAGAAGGAAAGCCATTGATAAGCACCTTCCCACCTATCTGCTTGAAACGTCTAAAATAATTTAGTATTTCTTAAATTTGACAACTAACGTTGAAATCTAGTAGGAAGATCAACAAATGGCACACTTCGCTTCAGTATTCTATCAGTTTTTTTTTGTATCACGTAACACATTATTTATTTGTATATTTTGATGTATAACCAATCTGTTAACGTATCTACAATTCGTACTAGTGGAGGCATCCACTTCTTTTGTAACAAATCATATCTGTAAGTCGTTTGGCAGAAGAATTTACACATACCATGGTGAGTAAATAGTTTCATTTAACACCTTTGATTGAAAGTATGTCGATATTCGATTTACATCCCACAGCTAAAGACCACCTTAGACCTTTTGACTTCATATATTACTTTTTAGAGCAGAATTTCATGTGGGTCCTTAAATGTGGTCCTTGTAATTTTAGCTACCTCATTTTCTTTTAAGGATTTTTAATTTGTATTTATATATTTTGATGAACTATTATTTTGTAATTCCTGTGTGAGAGATTATTTTAACCCCTCCAAATAAATATTGGCCGTGGTGTAGGCAGTATTTGTGTTGTATCTTCTTCAACGATTTCTGCTATAAAAATCTTGCTCCAAACAATCGAATCTGATCTGTAGCAGTAAAATTTAGTTTATTCTATAAGGTTAAAAGGCGGTTCTAACATGAACTAATTAAGAAGTTGCAGAAATACAATAGAACCAAATTAACTAATTGCTGAGGTGTTATTATTTTTAATTTTTCTTTTCCTATTATGTTAAAGTTCACAAAAATACCATTTCGATTACGTATGTCAATATAAAATTTAATTCATGACCGAACGGATTAAAATTTAATTATTGTTAATACTATAACTAAACACACAACAAAGGAAATAAAACTGGACGGCATTGATTAAATTGTATAATTATTTATTTATTTATTTTAAAAATACGCATATATCGGGAAATTAACACATATTGACAATATAAAATAAATATAAATCAGGCAAAAATGCATTAATATTTTATTTATAATTGTCATTTGCACTATAATTGTATGTAATATAAAAAAAAAGACAGATGAAAGAGGTCACTCACGTTTTTCTATTATTATAGGAACGTAGTAATAATGTTATTATTATTATTATAATGCTTTGTATAATATACATGATCTTATAATAACACAGACAGATGCGAGATGATCATGTTAAATACTCGTATTTTGAGTGATGCCTAACCAGTACAACCCACAAGATTCTAGAAAAACTGTAAGTCTATGCGCAGAAGAAGCGGTTGGAATGGATACCACGTGGGATGGAATTAGAACATAGAAATTAAATTTAACTATACGCATGCATTAATATCCAAAGACCAACTTCAAAAGAGAAGCAGAAAAATTTTCCGATATCTATAACAGAAAACGTCATGGTAAAACACACAATAGAAATTAATATTATCCCAAAATAAGGCCACGATAAAAATGGCAACATTTAAGATCATCAGACAATAAATGCGTTAAATAAACTAATGTCAATGATTAAATACCAGCTTTGCAAGAAATAAAATAAGAGAAGACTGTACGCCAGTAAGTAACTATCTGTGGAGCATTTAGATATAAAAACATAAACCCATGGAAAGCCACCAAATATTAAAAGAGAACCATTAAACAAGATGGCACAGGACCGGCAAATAATAACAAAAAGTTGAGTTGTTTGCTAAAAACATATGACCAATACCGCATTCAGCCACATCCAAGACAAACGACAAAGGAATATGAATTGAATCTATTAAAAATAAAACAGATAATACTAAAAATTAAATTGATATCGAGGAAATTGAACATAACATCAACTCGATTAGATCACTGGAAATAGGCTACTCAAAAAGGGAAGCGTAATGTTAGCAAACTTAAGCAACGCAGCAATAACAATTGGTGTATGTACCCGAACGCAGTATCAGAGGTCATCATAATTCCTAAGCCGCACTACTAAACCGCACTAAATCAAAAAGACATCCGATCGCCCAAATTTCATTATTTAAGAAAATAATTTCGAAAATATCATTACAGAAGCAAATAGGCCTGGGTTAATCTGTTTGGATTTCGAAATAAATACTCCACAATGGACACAAGTTCACGATTGTATCTATTGTCTGTATCAATACAATTATATTGCAGATTACAGAAGTTCATGGTATCATAAATATGTATTTTATAGTGTGAAAAAAAAAAGCTTCCACATGTAAATAAATACACGCGCATACATCGACAGTTCCTCATCAGCTTACATCAGAAATTCAATTAGCACTATGCATTACCCATTTGCTTATGAAACGTAATGGATATCATCCGTATGTTGAAAAAAAGTGATAAATGTTGATGAAAAATTGATCGTTTACAAACAAATGTTAATCGAAAAAGATTGTCATGCGTCCAGCACATAAGAAGAAGTGCATACTTCCAAATAATATCCAATGCTGATATTTATCAAAACAAATTATTATGGTTGTCTGCAATATAGTGAAATTACAAAGAAATTCAATTTGTTGTACATTCAACCGCTGGCCAAATTGCCCAATACATTTCAAGAAAATCCACTAGAAAATTTGGAAATCGTTCAACTCAAACTCACATACGAGATGCGAAAGACTTCTTCATATAATTTATGAACACAATTTGAAATGGAAATCGGTTGACTGCGGGATTGTGGTCACGCAGTTAGACGCAGTATGCACAAACAAATATATGGAATAATATTCTCAAAATTTGTTAAACCTTTTATAAATACATTTTTTATCAACCGCCTGTAAAGTGTAAAAACAAAATAATAATAATAATAAATAAATTTTATAGTCTGTCGAACGTATTACTAATTGTTGATTTAACTTTTTCTATATGTTTATTTTTAAATTACATTTTGTTATCGTTAACTCAAGAAATAATATTATTAATATTATTATTATTATGAAGGACACCGTAATATTTAAAAAATTTTAAAGTTTTTGAACTCACAATTTTGTCGTACATACAGCAAAGATAGCAGAATGAGTTAAACTAACGAATAATCTATAAGCAAATAACATTCAAATTCGAATGGCAAGCAACAAGTTCTATGGAATCCTTTCCATAACCCACATAATACTAAATGCAAAAGTGTGTACGAATATTGTATTCAAGAGTATTTTCCAAAAACTCTAAACTTGTATTTTCCATATGTAGGACATTTACATAAATAGTGTCATGTCAAGATTCTTCCGTCAAATAACATTTAGTAGAAACGGAATTTGTGACCAAAAATCGGTTTTCTGAAGGTAATAGTTTATCATGCAGTGCTTCATAAACAAGCCAATAATCTTAATCTTAATTGTATTTATGGACAACCGCAGCAGCCTCCTTATTGGGACCACAACCCATCTTATTTTTTGCACAGTTGTCGCCCAGTCTCCATACATGACCAAATTCTGCACATTTGTCAGCAATGTATCACATTAGCCAATTATTGGTAGGCAAGACTCAGGATCAATTAAGGCCGCAGATTATACACACAAAAGTACGACATCTTTTATCATACATATTTTATTTAATATAGCATTACATTCGTTTAGCAAGTTGATTGCCATCAGTGTACAGTCTTACTGTAGCAGCATAAATGTTAATATTCTCACCGCAGAAACGCCCTATTCCATAATTTCAATAAAATATTTTACAATCGCCATGGCAAACAATTCGCAAAATCACACATCCATAGGTACGGCTAAGTCAGACATACATATCCGCACCTGATACAAATACAAATGCCGGACAACACCCTCAACAAGGAACCGTCTGTATACCAACAGCGAGGTAAGCAGTGTTTTTTTCACATCGATCCAATCTTCACCGCGGAAGTGATATAAGGATTTTAAATTGTTTATTAATAATAATTCTAAATCTGTCGAAATCCGATATAATGTCTACTTCTACAACAGTCGTCTCCACAAATAATATGTCCGAAATCACCTTGATTTGTGGTATTCTCTAAAATCTAAGTTTTTTTAACAATAATATTTCGAAATAATAAAAATATGCAAATTTTTTTTTAAAATTAATAAATAAAATTTCAATTGAATAAAAAATATATATTTATTTTCTATTTATTTATTTTTTCTCACATATTCATTTTTTTTTTACTCTAATGAAAGTCAATGCCAAAGATTAGCGTATTTTTAATTTTGGCAATGACAAATTAAATCTTAACTTTTATATATATATTTTTTCTTTTCGTCTTCTCAGATTTATTTTTAGATTAGATAATAATCGAATTTAAATTAAAACACAACGAAAAAACAAGTAAATAATAATAATAATCAAAATCAAAATCAAAATAGATAAATACCTACAATAAAATAAAATGTAACGGAATGAAAATACTCGATACTATTAGAAAATATTTAAAAAGAAAATTAGAAATTCAATTATAGATAATTATTTATTTAAAAAGTAAATATTCTGAAAAAATCTGGTAAACTTTTCTTATAATTTGATTTTTAAATGCATGTGATGGCTAATGTCTCTGCCATAACTCGGCCGGCATTAAGCTAAGTTGGTTAGACGATATATAGAAGAAGCTTTCTATTATAATGTGAGAATAATAAACCAAACATAATTGTCCACAAATGATTAACTGGGTATTTGGACTATATTTAGCGGCAGAAGTACAAATAGTTGAATATAAGAATGACGTACATTGCGTAAACAGAGAAATTTCACCCTATTATAATAGAATCTGTGAACTAATCAACAAAATGGTATCCGAATCGGACTGCCAACCATAATACTGGACACTCCAAATATAATTGGAAACTTAAAGCAGATAATGTAAAAGAAATTAAATGCATTTTATACGCACGCAAAAGCAGGCTTTCGGTAATAAATGGGGTACTGAGGAAGCGTATATGGCATGTAACATAACCGATTTTAAGAATTGCATTTGTTTGGAAGCAATTGCAATTAAATCCAACATGAAGATGGTAAATAAGATGCGTAACTGAATACTATGGAGTAAAAATTAAGCGAATGCTTTATATGCAACCGCACCTGAATTTTATTACTCAACATCATTTGAATTTTGTTTGGATAAAGAATGTAGGCTACAGTTTAATCACGAAAGCAAAATTTTCAACATTTTAATTATTTAAAATACTTTAATCACAGAAGTGTTGTTGCTTCAACTATTAGACTTTGACAAATCCTTAAACGTCCTTACACCGAAAAGGTGAAATAATTGTAACACATTTTCAAATTGCTGGTCAATCTTTGCTCATAGAACACTCCGAAGATTTACACTTTACATTCTTTCAGGCTGCTGAAATCTATATGCAAATAAAACAGTTGATCCACACAATGAATTTCATCACTATATAAATATTATTAATAATTAACGTGGACAATCAACCTGCACTGAACTCCAATCTAATGAATTCGAATGGTGTACGAGATGGCATAAAGAAACAATATAGGAGACATCTGTAACACTCTGGTATGGATTGGCGATGGTCAACGACAAACTGGAAGGAAACAAACAGAAAGGATGGTCGTAGATTTTAGTTTAGACTCTAATTGGTGAAAACGAAAAATCTATATAGTGAACTTTAACCAAAAAACAGATTCGTATAGTTAGTCAATGTTATGTAATTACAACGTCGCACTGTACTGTTACTATAAAATATTAGGTATTTGTACTCCTGAAGACTTTTTTATACTCTCCTGAAGAAGAAATCAAGTCTACTAAGCATTTTTGTGTCTTCTGTCTGCAACATTGCAAAAACGATGGCCGCTCATAGTCATACTATATGATGGGAAGTAGTTAATTTGACCAATGAGAAATATGACCAGAAATTCATTAACAGCAATTAAAACAATAAGTTTATAAAGCTATTGATTTGGTACGCATGAGTTATAGTAAGCAACGTGAATTATAATTGTATTCGTGTGTATTTTGAATGTAATTCAATTGTATCCAATTCCTAATTATGTGCCTTACGAGTGCATTGGTAGTTTTTATCATGGTTAGATTCGAAAATTCTTTTCATTTCCCGTATATTCTTCCCTTTCAAAGTATCTAAATTTGTTATACAAATTCTAGAACATAAACCGTCCTCTGTCCAAATTATAACCAAAATGGATTAAGAAAAGGTTAAACCAATAATTTATTTTTATAATAATATTGAAATGTTATGGCGGTTATGTTTCGGATATTGAAGTAACCGATTGGGTTTATGGTCTCTGCCATAAAAGCAACATCGAATCACGTTAATGCCACTCAAAAAACTTGTGTTTTGGATAAACGAAAGCATTTCAAGCCTTTCTGTTACAATATTTTCATCGGTTCTTTGTTCACTTTATTTCCGCATTTATTAATTTTAAAATAAAAAACAATTATTTTAGTGTTGAAAATTTATAGGCTTTTTGTTCTAGATTTTAATTGTTTTTTAACCTATAATACACTTCAATGCCGCGCACACAATATATTTATTTATTTTCATAATAATTAAAGGTTTTTGTTATCATATTATCTCTTGTTTGTTAATTAATTGAATTTGATTTATTATTTTAATATTTTAATAAATACCAAAACTACACCACACAAGACACAAGACACGTAATTATAGTAATTTTAAAAAATACCAGATGCATTTAACTTTTTTGTTATTGCTGCTTTTTTCACGTATATTTATTTGTAGTCGTCGTTCAAACAAAAAAAAAATGTAAATAAACATTGCGTTATAAATAAAAAGGCAAAGTACTTTTTATAATTTTTAAGGTCACATAAATTATGTATATTTTGTTGTCATTGTTGTTGGTATATATGTTTTTATTATATACTGTCTGTTTTCAGTGTCACTGTACTGTCTGTATTTTTAATTATAATTTAATAAAAATAAAAACGTTCATCTTTTTATAAGACTATAAGAATGAACTGTTGTGGTTACTCACTCGCGCAATAGTCACTTACTAAATACTAATATAAAATTTATAATTTAGAAACAAAGAATAAGTTTATAACACTGAAATGTGATTCATCAACATCATCATCCACATACAAATTATTACACGTTGTGGGTTGAGTACTAATTACTAACTACTACTAAGTAATTACAAATTTCATTGATAGTTTAATACTTTTAGTTTGATTTTTACGTATTCGGCCAAAAAAATGTCAAACCAATATTATTATTTTTATAGTTAATGCGGTATTTCAATTCTAATTTAGTAAAAATGCGCCATCCAAGAACGCACAGTCATTTTGCAACGTTTCCGATACATAGTTCAAACATTTCTTGTACCGCATCGATCTTAACAACTGGCGTTAACCTTATGGAGCAACATCCGTTGAATACACCGGTATTGGTATAACACATCTTGCAAACCATAATGTTGCTTTCAATGTTTCTTGTGCATTATGGGCTTTGCCATATATGTGCGTAGTCACTGTACGCGTATCTTCTACCTGTTCCATATTAGTTTAGCCTGTAACATTTATTGTACACGTTTCAATTCCATCTATTGTTGTGCGGCTATAGCAATAACAGCAGTGATAGTTCAAACAACAAAAATCGTGATACACCTACACGCTAAAGCGGCATCAAATTGCACAACAAAATCTTCTTTCCATGTGGGTAATTGAATTGTTGATTAACTTGATTTTACATTTAGCAGTTGACCCGTGTTCCATATGTTCAGATCGTTTAAGATTATGATGAAAAACTTATTTTTCGCTTTTCTTTGCCTCACTCATTCAATTCTTATGTACGGAACACATTTCTATTTTCAATTTTAAATAATTTACATTGTTCCTACATATATACGCAGAAGACAGAAGTTTCTTTAATTATTTTTATCTATACCACTAAGCGTATATTATCAAATTACTTTTTTAAGTCGATGATTGGAATGGTGTTTAATATGTCTTCAATTGATGCAAACCTCATTTTCGTTTCATAGATACCGAAATGAAGTTTAGCGAATAAAAAGTAGTGAATATGTTCAATTTTTTCAGTTAAAATCTACATTTTTAGATTTCATTAAGTTCCATTTCCATGGATTTCAGATTAATATTTCTTACTACTTGTTTTCTTCCATGCACGAAATCACATGCACTTTTTGTATATTTTCTAAGGTAATCGTTTCGCAAAAACCTTCAATTTTCTCAAAATAAAATTTACTAATGTATTAGTTTCGATCTGTAGATTTCAGCTTCCTTTTACGTGGGGCTCTTGACAAAATTGACTTTTTCTGTGCAGCAATTTACAATTAAATTAATTTTGATATTAATTATTCTTAAATGTTTGGTGTTTATATTTTTTTCTCTTAAATAGATTATAATTTTATAATTATTAATTATTAATACATAAGAAACAATATAAAAAAAATCGTGTCAGATTAATTTATTTCCGCATTTAAAACTTTACCTTATTTGAATATGATTTTACAATAATTATTTATTCTTAATTGTATACAATACAAAATATACTCGTACATTAATAAAATATTTAAGAAAAAATATTAATAATAAAATAACAAAGAAGAAATTATTAGATTTGAGATTTTGTACCATTTTTTTGTCTGTGAGTAAAATAATATTGAAATATTGCATCGTTTCCGTATCGTATAAATTTTGTTTTATCTTTTATTGTTTATCATTTTTTGGTCTAGTGCCAAAAATATACCATTCCGTGTGTGCGTGTGCGACAGTAGAATAATAATAATTTCAAGTAATTTAATTTAAATAAATATTATCATTTTAATCCATCATTTCTGATGCTATTTATTTTATTAATTCATTGTGTTTGAGTATTTTTGAGTAATTTGTGCGAGACATTTTGCATATACATTTTATTATTCTATTGTTTATAAGATATGGCAATGGCACATACCACGCAGTGTTAATAACCATATAATATTTATTTATTCATTATCACATCAGATCAATAGTATTTGGGTTCATCCACCGAGTGGTGAGTATTTATTCGGGTTGGTTATCGTGATGGAAATTCATAATTTATCCTTCCACAACAATTTCTCTGGTCATTTGCAGCATAAATTTGGAGGTGAACCACGAAACATATTCCTTTCTTTGTGCAGTTGAATTTTAGTTACACCATCACAATTTTGATTGTCATAGTGTCGTCTATCATGCATAATCTACATATGTGTCTTTCGATACGGTGCCAATGCGTCTGAGACGATTGCCGAAATAACAACAATAACTATTGCCACTAACTTCTTATGGACTTCTCGCTCTATGTTTTGATCATTTTTATAAAGAGGAAACGGTCTTGGCACATAGACCATAGAAGGCCCATTTTATACTGTGCCTATGAGTTAAATTTCAGAAATGAATAATTCGTTTATTATGGAAGCGGATCTATTGTGTGCCATACTGTTTATTCCGCCAAGGTAGATTTAACACAAATTTGTGATCAAAAACGTATTTTGTAAAGGTGATAATTTAGCGCGTAAATTTCGACCAAAAGTTTATTTTAAAACAACTATTCACTGAACTCATTAACACCCATTAATCAATACCTGCTATATTATGTCTTCCAACCCCAGTATTTAGTATTGGATATTGATCGGAAAAAAAATGGCCATGTGATGATGAGTGTTCGGGTCTTCGCAGGCTATCTATAAATATGAGTGACCTTTTTTTATATAAATTTGTCTTTCATTCTTTTAAATTTTAATATATTGTCGAGGCGAACGGTGATTGATTGAGATTAATTTGTTTGTTGTCATTGTTTCGACCTTTCAATAATTTACTGGCCAAAAGATGTACAATGTGTGTAAATTTATATAAATACAAAATCGGTCATGAATATTGAAAAATCTGTCTTGTGTGTTGAGATAATTTATGAAAATAAATTTGTTATTGTTTTGTGATCTACATTATTATTTTTTTTTCTGGTATTATCTTAATGTCATTTTTTTTTATTTTACGTTATAGCATTAAATATTGTATTTCGATGAAATTTACTTCTTAATAATACGAGTAATAATAATAAGGACGACATATATAATTGTATTATTGTTGACCTAAAAGTATATTTATATAATTTGTAATATTGAATCGGAACACTTTTACGTACGTTGGACTACATATAAGTATATAGAACAGCACCAATTAAGTACATCTTTATAGTAAAATGTGCGTGTCCTATATAGAAGTTTAGTTTTTATCAAAAATATATGTAACTGTGTCCGAAAAATAACCGGAATGACTTTATAATATTAATAATATATGAATATGGATATGGTAAGGCAATGTTTGTGTAAGCAATTCGTACAGAACGTGATTTGTCTCACATCAATATCAAAATCACGACTTTTGAATCTTCTGAACCATTCTTTACGCATGATGAGTGATGGTAGTGGAATTGACAAAGAAAATTAAGCGAATATACGAGACAAAACGTTAAACTCCAATATATGCAGCAAATACAATTAATAATAGTCAAAATCAAAAGGACCTTGTTGCGATATGAAGAAAAATAGCAGACTAATATGTAGACTATAATTAGAGCAGCATTTGTAGTTACGAAGTAATACATAACATAGTACAACATCCGGCGATCAGGTGGTAATTAGATATACTATACCACGAAAATGGGTATCCTTGGTCATAACGAACGTTTTATCTATAAAAGTGTATACAATTAAAAGAATGTACGAATGTTTATTATTAGCGTTGGTCCCAATTTACTTATAGTACTGAATGAAGTGATCTTACATACAGTGTTAAAATTCAGCAGGCAACGCATTGGAGAAAGAATCGTGTAATGTACTCACTATTTGGTGTACCTAAAAAGGTGACATGCTGACAGTAGTTAAGTAACACACGGTATAGTATATATAGAAAGATGAATACGCGCAGACTAACCCACATTTAGAAAAATGCTCCAAGTGATATGGTACGACATTGAATTGGGAATATTTGTTGATCTAACCAAATACTCAGAGGTTGCCTATATGGACCAGAAGATGTTCGCATCAACACCTTTAAAATGGTTAGAAAACCTTGTGCGGAATAAGAAATGACACTATTTGTGATTGGTTGAAACTGAAAACGGACAAACTTCGGAAAATTGTTCCAAGATACAGTGTTTAGGTTTACCACAAACAAACCTCTAAAGGAAGTATGAAAATCTGCCTAAATATAGGTAGAAATAAATTCGGACTATACTAAAAAAAAAAAAAACAGAATGTTCGAACAGCGGGTCTATGTACAAAAGGTTAAAGAAACACATATCTTAAAATGTAGTGCTGAACTGGCGACTGACGACGCAGTTTTTGTTGGATCATCACAGCAGCCTCTTCCCGTCACATCTTCAAAAATTGTACTAATCTTCATAATATAGTAGTTAGTTTATGCGTGGTCATATATGCGCTTAAATGATGTTCATCCGCGTAACATCATTGAAGGGGGACAGGATATTTGAAATTTTAGTATTTTTTATTTTTAGCAATATTTAGCAATAAGTCAACTATAGCGAATACATTAGTAAACGCATTACACTAGCACTAGCAGTGATTTATCCTAGTTATTTATCGTTGCCCAGTGCCATTTTAAATGCGGTAATATATGCGGAAGACAGTAAATAATAATAAAACGATTTTGTTACAATTTTCATTTATGTAGCAATTGATTGATGCACCAGATTTATAAAATTTGAACCCATTGCGTCAATCTAATTAAATTCGATGTGTTTAAACATATAACAAACCTAGCCTGGGGGGTCCGTTTAAGCCAATAGTTGTTATTTTTTTCTTCTTACCTCATTAAACACCGCAACAAATAAACAAATAATAATTTTTAAACACCATTTAGTTTTTATCTATGCCAATGATGGATACTTTTAAAATCAGTTTTTAATTATTAACCCATTAAACGACCATTTAAAGAAAGAGTTTATATAAAAACGACGCCTTTTTACATCTATTTTCAATTTTTTTTATATAATATATTATTTACGTAAATTTCTTCTAACTTGTGCGGCACTTTTTTGTCCATCAATTGAATTGTTATTCTATATATATTTTTAACTTTTTACAAACAAATCAACAAACTATAAAAATCCAACAAAAGTGAAAATTAGGCCAAGGTTTTTGTGTTTTTAAATGGTATAATAACAACGGCTATTTATTTTTATATTTAAACGAGTATATTTGTTAGTTACCATTTATTTATTTACAATAGAAATTAAAGAAATTATGTAAGAAAAAATAAAATACAATTTAGTCGATAATTTTCAAATATCTTTTTCTATATGGATATTTGTTTGGATAAATAGTCTTTGGCTGCCGCCCGCTATCGTATTCATTCATTTTTAAAGAGTGTGTACATTACGTGAAATTAATATTGTTTCACGCCGAATTTTTCTTGACAATTTTCTAATGTTATTGTAATTGTTTCTTTAACATTAACATATGAACTGTCTGTTTGTCAACGAAAATAGTTGTAGCCTATTGTAGTAAGATTTTTTTGCCTTATTTTAAATGGTATTTATTACTGAATAATTTGCATAGGTGTGAATTAAAAAATGAAAACCAATTAGTTACTATTTTTTCCTTTGGTTTTACTATTATGCGTACTCATGTGGGTGCCAACATCTTTTAATTTATAGTATTTCATAGTATTCATTTGGTATAAAAATGAAGTGGTAGTCATTTCTTCCACTGTATACTTATTTATGTGATTTAAGTTAATTAAATAATAGAAAATTTAATGTGTAAATAAATTTGATTGGTTTATTTACTTTTTACAATGTATTTAATGAAATTAATAAAATAATATGTACCACATATATTGAAATTGTAAATTAACCGATTGAGGAAGAAGTTTTGAGTCTGTGTTCGACATCGAGATGTATTTTCTCGTGTATTTGATGTGCGAACGTGCATATATTTATAATATGGGTGTGTTTTATGTGCTTTTTTGTGTACAATTAGTACAAATACATTTTGTAACATATTAATATATTTGAAAAAATTATTATAATACGATAATTTAAGTAATATTTATATGCAATTAATTGTTAAACAGCTGTGTTTCAAGGTGAACGAAACTTATGGTATAATATTTATGTTTTTTGTTATAATAATGAAACTAGTAAATATTTTGTGTAATATTTTTTTAGGAAAAACATTATATTGTATAATAAAGATTTAACAAATTCAATAACACATGTATTTGATTAACTTTTTGTATTCGTTAATTCGAAATACATATAACGGAGACGCCGTAACACGTACAGAGGTTTGTTTTTGGATATTCTATCTTATCATAACTATCTGTGATAAGTATCTGATCACCTAACCACAGATTGTCTGCACCGTTCCATCTGTCCAGTTATTCTGAATCATACTTTATAAATTCATGAAATTCACGCTGACCGCGAATATAAATTAATACACAAATACTTATTTGTTTACTGGAATGGTATGGTTAAACCCACAATAAACTGCTGTGATAAATTTAATCAAAATTTAATGAGAATTGACCAAATTTCTATGATTTCTAGAAAAGTGAATTGGAAAATTGCTGCAGGTATTGATTTTACAGAAATTCATTAGCAACTATTTATAAATAATCATATTGTAACCGTTCGCATTAATGTGTAATCAATATTGAATGAGAATTGACCAATTTTCAGTTCGGTTTCTATAGCAATGTGAATTGGAAAGCTGATGCAGGTATTGATTTTCCAGAGAATTTTCTCAAGGATTGTTCAGTGCATATGGTATATATATTTGGTTATAATCTTTCGTATCAAATACCATCTATCATGAGCGAATTGCACCATTAAAAAAAATCGATTATTATAATAACTGGAGTAGTGTTAAAAAATTATAACGACTTGAAAATTTTCTAGTAAACCTTTAGAATAAAATTCCTACACCTTCTAATTCCCATGTAACCATGAACATTCAATATAAAATGTTTAAAGAATCATTCATTCAATTTTCTTGAAAATTTAGTATGAAGTGTTGATAAATTATAAACGATTGGTTTTGTAGGATTAATAGACACTACTAGCACTACATTTCATTCGGATGATCCTGTATAGGACTCTAAATATTCCCAATAGAATCCGTATATTTATTATAAAACATTTCATTTGTAGACCAATCAATTAAAAGTACTGAATACTTGTCGGTGTGAAAATAGATGCCACTAACTGCGTACTTCTGCCGGATGTGCTCCCGCACAACGTGTAATGATGAGTTCTAAACATTTGGGGTGACAGTATAGATGACACAACAGTCCAATTTTAAGGTGATCTTATGGGAGCCGTAAATTCTCAATTAGTATTGCTTAAGTATTACTTTTCCATATGATTGTAATCTTGAAATATCAAATACCCATTACATAACAATGAATAAATACAATATTTTTTTAAATTCGACGCCTATAGTCAAATAATTTTTTTGATTGTATAAATAACAATTTATTATTAAATCAATTTATTAATTTCGCAACAGAATTCAAAAAATAAAAAAAATACGGGCCAAGTGTTCGTCGCGATCGAAAAGAAATAAAATCAATGAACTTTTTTTTATTATTATTATTATTATTATCTAAAAATAGTTTTTCCATGTGAAAACATTTATTGGAAACCGCATGATAAACAATAAAATATTTTTTTTACTATTGATTAATGTCTTATTATTACCATTCTGTGTCAATATTATTATTATTTTAATAAATATGTTGTTGCTATAGCAATTAATAATACTCCATGTATATATTTTAATATTTTCCTATATTTACAATTGTGATGCGATCGATTTTAATAAATATAAATTGGTGATGGGTGATTCCTAACATACAAAAAATACAGGAATGTATCTAAATTAGCTATGGTATTTAGTAACAAGGTGAGGGTGAACTTCACATTCGAGCTGTAACACTATATGTACGTATTGACAGTTCATGCAACGTATGGTCGAACATTGTTGTACAAAAAGATGATTTTTTATGCTTGTTACTCGCTGATTTGTTTCGCAACGATATTTCCTGCAATCGAATCAATTGACGTTGGAATATGTTAGCCGTAACACTTTTTATATTGTACATCTGACTGGTACAACCATTTGTATTCTAACCGTTTTGGCAGTAATGTTTGTGGTTCTACCAATTTTGCGTTCAGAAATATAAAAGCACTTGAGTGCGATGTTAGGAAAATTAAAAATAGCTACACAAGAATATAGAAGAACATGCTATGCCATTTTATAAGCTGTATAATTATTGTTCAGTAATAAGTGTTAATGCTCGCTCGTCAGTATAATACGATCGACGCTCGGTATTTACATTTAAAATTATTTAAGGATCATATATTTCATACTAAAAATTACTCAATTGAATTATCATTTGTATATTTGTGCGATCAAAAAAAGCTAATTTATCAATTTGAGGGCAATAATAGATGGATGCGCTGGTGGTATAGTATAGTGCGGGGATGACTTGCCGTTTCGTAAAAGTGTGACAAATGAAGAAACATATACGATATAGGAACTATAAATAAAAATAATTAAAAGACACTGTGTAATTATTATTTCTTATGATATGGCAATGAACCATCTACTGCTATTAGAGTCTATGGGGAGGGCATTATTTATACTTTCTTATCGCGTTTACTGATAGTACCATTATTGCACCAAAATCGTGTTTTTAATGTTATTAAAATTATTTTATAATTTTATACAAAATATATTTGATGATAATAATTACTCAAACAAACAATATTACAATTAGTTTTTTTCCTATTATATATGAACCTATCAGTTTTCCTAATACTAAACTACTCGTCTGAAACGTATAATTGGGATTATACTGACCACAACAAAACAATAAATAAGTTAATTTTAAATATTTTATTTTATTTTTATCATTTAATGTTTTACCGACCAGTTTATCCAGCAATCCATAGATGTGTGCAATGTTAATTAACCCGGTTAATCTCGAGATTACTTACGCATATTTCATTTCATTAGTAAAACAAATTTATAATAATTTTTTTTTTCTTTGAAATTACCTGAAACGAAAAACAAAAAAAAAAAGGAAAGGTTAAATAATTGATTAGATTTTCAAATTTTTTTATATTGGTTAAATTTTTATAATTTATTTATATTAAAACTCTACTCAAATTAATATATTTTATTTAATAACACCAGCAATTTTTGTGTATAGAAAGTTGAAATAAGCATTATAAATTACAATGTGTATTTAATTATTTAAATATTTATAGTACAATGAAATTGCGATTCAAGCACGCCTATACTGCAGGATATATGAAGAATCAGAATAGATACCATAGAATGGAACAAAGTTTAAAGGAAGGTATACTTTAATTTTAATAATTGGAAAAACATGATGTTATTAAAACTTCTGGAACAATTGTATACAATCAGTGCATATTGAATTCGTTTTATAAAATTGAATAAAACTTTACTGTATAAATACTAAATACTCAATATTATAGGCGTCTTTTGAGTTAAGTTGTGCGAATATTTTGAAAATAAGTATAAAATAATAAGACACAATTTCTCTATACCGCAGTCGATATCAACCTACGTTCGAAATTTAATCAAAATGAGATGAAAAATAACTAAATTGTATCCAATTTTCTACTATTCGGTTTTTTAAAACATGTTCAGAGTATTACTTTATATGTGATCCACATAAAAACCGCTGACATAGCCTAAATGAGAAATTGAACAAAATTGGATATGAGAAATTATTAAATTGTCTAGGTTTTCAGCATCTATTCCGAATATGAATTTCAAATAGATATATTTTGTTAAATTTTCTACAATATTGACGAATATTTTTGAAATATTTGAATTTTTAATTAACAGATACAGAAAATTTTATCAAGATTTCAAATAAAAACAGAGAAATTTCCATATTATTTTATGATTGAAAGAAAAATATTTTCGATTTTCCAATGTAAGTGCAAAATTATGAATACGAAAAATTTTTGATATTATTTTGTTATTATATATATCTATTGTCCTGTCCCTTTTTCGTCCTTTTTCTCTCACCTTTGTGTGCTTTTAGAATCCCATTTTTCTGCACACACAAAACTCCAGCCACCCGATGAAAAGTACACGTAAAATACATTAGTTTTAAATGTCAATAAATCGACGGAACTGAATTAGTAGAGATATTGTATTGGGAATATTATTTCTTAATTCAATTAAACACCATTTAAACTATAAAAACCATCAGATGTTACACATTTAGATTGCCATTTAAGTACTGACTATTCCGCATTTAAACCTAATAACTCGTGATACGTGGTGTGAAAAAATGTTAGGAAAAATTCAAAAATTTTAATTTCTATTCTAATGGTGTCTAACTGCTCACATCTGACTTCAGTATTTATTTTGATAGTAGTGCATGTGTTTGCAAGAATTCTCTTTGAAATTTTCGAAACTTATGTTATTATGAATAATTATTAACTCCGAAAGATGAAGCGATACAAGATATAAAGGGACATTGAATCAATACGCTAAATGTATATGAGAAGATAAGGCGTTTAATGGAGGATCACTCAAGTACTTCAACTTCCCAGTGTATCCTCATTACAGTTTATATAATATATTAGGCATTGAAGATACATTCATAAAATAAACGGTGATTGAATGTTCGAATTCAGTTGTTTAAATTTTTAATAATTCTTCATTTTTTTCAATGAGATATATTGACGAAAATTCTCCGGGAATAATATAAATATAAAAATACAGTAAATTAAGTAGAACTCTTAAAATATATAGTAATTTCCTGGCCTAACATAAAATTAAAGTAAATGTGAAAATTTTCTAAATTGGATGAAAACCGCCTGTCATTATAAAATTTTCTTTTTCCGCATTATTTATGTGTCATAGAAACCTCGTTGTGTTGAACTATGCCATGAATTTCTGACCACGTCGTAGACAAAACAACGTTTTATATATGGAGCCCATTACTCTGTGTATTATAATAACATTCAATGCTACCACATGTATGAACAACAAACCAAAATTAGTAAAAGTTTCTGATAGTTAAATAAAATTGTAAGACAGACTTTATTACCTCTACGACTTCGTATACGATCTGAAAACAATGTCCATGTTATCGAATTACTACTGTACATAGTAAGTTGCAAAATTTTCTGTTCAAACTGTTACTATTTAAATAATCTAATATAGGAGGAGGATTAATATAATATTTCAAAATGAGTTTACTTTCAGCAGTAAAATAAAATTTTTATCAGTAAGTAAATTGTAAATTAGCAAATATATGGAAACAAAATCACGTTTTATTTTAAGACAAATTATATAATTAAAAATAAAATATAAGACAAAATAAGCACTGGTGTGTGTAATGCTAATTTTGCAGTCATTTTTCTTTGGAAATGGTATACCTGAAGATGAGGTAAATTGAATCGAATATGGAAAGGCGTTTTTTTTCTTATACAATGAGCGTTTGCAAACGTTTACAACGCCTTCGCATTTGTGGAAATTTTACTTATTGTAGTATTGTATTATTTTAAGTAACATTGTTGAGGGCTAACAACGTATGTGGAAACCCAATTTGTTAACGAGATGAACATTTTATCTCCCACCTTCTCCGTCCATTGTTATATAACTATTTTTTTATATTATTTTGAAACTACTCAATTCAGTTTAATAGTAATATATACTAATAAGTAATCAGATTATATGATTATCATCATGAATTAACTCGCACTGAATAAACACAAAATATTACATATGCCAATTATATAATATGATATACGATGCAAAACATGTAATTTCATGGTTTATAAATTGCATATATTTGCGTTAACAAAATAAAAAACAAGACATTATTCAATTTAATAATTATTTAGGAGATAGTTGGTTTACGACGGCAATCAAATTATATATATAAAATGGGAGATGATGATCTGGTAGGATAATCTGCCGAGTTAAAATATTGTTATTTCAGCTATTTAACCATATCAACGGGGGGGCTATTTGAAAAGAATTTTATCCAATGACGCAAAGCTGTTGAATTGAAGAAAGGTTGTAATTTTAATGTGGTCCAACAAAAAAAATACGATGAGCTCGTGCACTAAGACAATAAACATACGAAAAAAGCGGTGCTTTAAAAAGTGTATTTTTAAAGTTAAAGCGGTGCTTTACAAAGGGAATTTTTAATACAGAAAAATAATGATTCGGTGCTCAGAATTCCAAAAGGATATAGAACATGTCCTGCAGTACTATATGGAAAACCGAAGGATTTATCTAGGTGATTACTGCACTAGTTAAACCAGCACTTCTCGTAAAGAGTGTTTGCCCAATTCTTTAATAGAAATATCTTTTTTTAGAAAGATCGTTTACCAATAACTCGGTAAGAACAATTTCGCACGATATATTCATGATCGAAGAAGTGTGGTATCAGCCAAGAATGGAGCATTATGAGATGTTGAAATTAAATCTATACAGAAACTAATCAAATTGAAGTTATCTTATTGCAAGAAAAATCACAAGAATTTTAAACCGCAGGCAATGACACATGTTGTAAAACCGCAGCGCAATGTTATGCTAGAAGCATTTGGCTGAGAAATCTTCTCCTATCCATCGTATTCATCAGATTTTGGTTCATCAATTTATATTAGTTCGGGTGACTCGATACAGTCCGCCGTTTCTGAGCAACACATTAGTTAATACGACGATATCAAGAAGTGGCTTGATGCTATGGATTGCTTAAAATAAAACATACATCTTGCTATAAACAATCCGGTTTAATGGCCGAAGGATGGACAACGATTGTTTGTATAAAAATGGGCAATACTTTCATAATAATATATAGTCCACCGGTCTGAATGACCACCATCCTCCTTTACTATACACAAAATTAAGCGCACATATAAGTACATGTGATTAAAATTTCAATTCAATTACATCTGGTTTTGATTATAAATCAAAAAACAATTATATATATTTGCACGCAAAGATAAATATTTAAATATTTCAAAAAAGGTTTTATATTTCTAAAATATATATGAGACCTTCACTTCACAATTTCCGAGATGTTCATATAATCATAAAATTTTCTTATCAATTATAAATTGCATAATAAATTTAAAAATATATAATGCCATGGTTATAATTCAGTTAAAATTGCTGACGATCATTATTATGCGTATAAGCATTGGAATCTAAAAACTACGGGAGCGAGTTATTAGCAGCCACCTATAAATGGAAGTATTGGCTTTCAAGTAAGTACATATTCTTTCCCTTTCTCATATCTGTTACGGATCTTATTATAAGACACATGGCATAACTAAAGGAAACAAAACGAAATTAACTACTGCCAGAGATAAATACATAGAGATTATTCAACCATATGCGAAAGAAAAAACCAATTTTTAAATTTTATATTTTTCAATAAAGTACATTTTGTGACCTATCTCTTATATATTAAATAAATTCTCTCAATATCTCTCATATATATACGACCAGTCGACTCATTTTAACTATGCATGCATATGCCTCTACTACACACATCGTCGTTCATCATATTCGTAATTTATTTATATTTTATTTTTATATTTATATACCGATCCACGAAAGAAGGGACATCTGGGATATTAGTGCCACTATTGAATGCTATACACTGGCTAAAATTTATTAAGGAAGCGATACTGAATAAAAATAATTTTAAACAATAAAAGTTTTTGTTGTTTTGTAACAGAATTTATTAAAAAAGCATAGAAACATTACCTTCTTATATTTATACAATACATTATATTTTCACTGCTTAAAAATTTTTAGCTTGTTGTTTTGTGTGATCACAGCACTTTTATTATTTCTCCATGAACAATTCTTACGTAATAAAATAAGTAACAATATGTCTAATGCCTTTTGTCGATGTGCTAGACAAGTTGAAGGTGTGAACAAATTTTTGAATACATCATCATTGTTCGTTGCTTCGACGCATATTTGTTTGATTTTTTCTTTAATATTGCATGCTTCAGGATGTTTCGCAAAAAAATTTGAAAATATTTCAATGTGTATTGTGCATATTTTGAAAAACATATCCGTTGGTGCAGCCAGGCTTCCAAAATCAGAATTTACATAATAATTTTTGTGGAATATCAATAGCTTAGAAGATTCGTCCATAATTTCATGTTTTTTCTTCATAACATTCAAACATTCTATACAATCTATGATTTTGAAAAGTTTGTAGATAACGTAACCGCTAAAGTATCGAATAGAAGCTGCCTGAATTGGTTTATCTATTTCAACAAGATTGTCTATGACTGCAGTTTCATCTTGATTTTTTTTATTATAAAAATCATCTACATGATATTTATCGTGTGATTCATTTAAATTATCCTCATAGTGCTTATTAAATTCTTGCAAATCATGCAAGGCACTATCAATATGCTCTTCATCATCTTGTTCGCAATTAGTAGAAAGATTATATCCATTTATTAATTTCATTGACATGATTCTACCCATTAAGAAGTTTATTTCTTTCAATGATGGATTTCTGTTGAATCCACCACGAGCTCTTATTGTCGCGAACATATTTTCAATCGGGTCTTGATTAAATTTCGAGGTTAGAAGAAAATCTGTATTTAAATTGCTGCTGAAAATTTCCTCAGCTAGGCTTAAAATACCATTTATTGTCTGTCGAATGCCATCTAAACAAAATACAGTGACAGGTGTTTGAATTTCACTAATATATTTGTTGATAGAAATCAAATATTTGTGCACATTATTGTCTTTTTTTAGTGCCGATCGATATGGTTTTTTATTATCGTAAATCTGCTTACTATTCATACAATCAAACATTTTATCCATTTTATCAAAAAATATTGCAGTCGAAAGAGATTTATTAGCGTAATTTTCAAATTTTGTAAAGAATGACTGAGTACCTGTGTGGCAAATCGCACCTTCTGTTTGTCGAAATCATTTGTATTAACGTGGCGATCACTTAACTTAGGACACATTCTGGTAGTTTTATTCTTTTTTATATAAAATGTTCTTAATACTCCCCAACTAACAACACCATCCGGCGTTTGAATATCGTGTTTCATTATTGTGTTGCGAACATTTTTTATTAGATGGCACGGATCAAATAGCATGTAAATTTTTTGTCCTCTGTATATAGTATAAGGCTTATCAATAGTTACACCAAATTTATTGTAGGCACTCCTATTTGGGCTTCCTTGATCAGCTATGATAGCTCGAACTTTAAATCCAATGGTAATCAATATATCAATATTTTTGATTATCAGATCATAAAGTGTCTTACCATTAATGGAATTTTTGGAAGCAAAATAACTTAAATTATATTTCCATTTACCAAATAAACTTCTGATCATAAACAATGTTACCTCAGTTGCCACTAAAGGTTTTCTCGATTCACCGAAATCGGCGAATCCCTCCACCCTATCATGAAAATCACTGTACGCAAGTTCTTTCCTAATGTGGATAGCGTCAAAAATTATCACTATTTCCTTTGAACGTTCATCCATATTAGTACCAGATGCTTTTAAAGCATTTATGGAAACTTCATTAAAACCTGGAGATAAGTTTTTAATTGGAGTCCAGCGATATATCGACGATGCTGAAGGTAGGTTGAATTTTAAAGTTTTAGAAAAATAGTTATAAGTCATTGCAGATTTATAATGTATATTAAGAGCTAGCATTCTTTGTGCATTTGACCATTGTGTAGATTTACTTCTTTTTTCCAACAGCATATTGCAAAATGTTTTAACATTGTTATCTACATCTAGTTTATTAATTTGGGAAGTAATGGCTATGTTTTCATTAGAATATTTTTTTTTGTACAATTGAAGAGTTTGCTTTTGCTTTTTATTCATTAAAACCAGTTGCGATATTCTTCTTTTAGCACCCTGCAATAATTTATAAAATTTAAGGCTTTTCCGACGATATATTCCAATAAATCTTTCCTTTCGCAAGCAATAATCACAAGCCCAGACAGGGGCTGAGCATTTATCTTTTTTAGGTGGTGTTCGGATTACAATAACATCTTCAGCGTGTTCTTTCTTTTTATCATAACAGGGATACGAATTTTTTTGTAAATTAGGAGAATTAATTAAATCATTTGTGGAATCATCGAAAACATATATATCTGGGACTTGTACATTGGACACGAAGTTTGTGTTTACACCAGTATCATCTTCAATATTTGAAATAAGCTCAATATCCTCATTAATTGTATTGGAAATATTTCTAACAATTTCTTTATTGCCATCATCCTCATTACAATTTTCTATTTCTACATCAGTTAAGCTAGAAGTTGAATTACTTCCGACACCATTATATAAAAATATGGTTGGATGTGAATTCGGTAATAGATTTTTCTTACCAATACAATCCTTACTAAAATGTTCATTACATAAGTACTTTACTTTTTTGTGTTGCAGTTCTAGCGATAAATTACATTTATTTAACCAAATTTTATATAAATTTGGTTTATGGATAGGGAACTTAAATAATTTAACCGTTTTGTCTATCACTCTGGAATTCTTGCAATGTGGTAAAATACATCTATTACGCGATTTTGACTTTTTTGTTTCTAAAGACATATGTTTATTATGAATTGGTAAATTTTTGGTGGGTAATGTGTCTTTCTTAAGAAATTTTGAACCTATACAATTCGGATCGAAATGTAAATCACACAATACAGCATTTTTTACAATAAATTTATCATTTAACGAACACGCTTGCACCCAGCGTTTATATAATTCCGATGACGGTTTCGGAAATTTAAATAAACGTCTGGATACATGCGATATTGTGGATGATCGACAATGTTTTAAAAAACACTTCCTCCTCGATATCATTTTTTCACCCAACTTTAGATTTATTTTTATTATTAATCAATTTAAAAAATATTAAAAAAGAAAAAAAAGTAAGTCACATAAAAAAAATATAAAATTCAAAACAAGAAAAATATTTAACTGCAACAATGAATAAAAAATATTGATCATAAATATATTAATTCATAACAAAAGCCAGAATTTAAATAAATGAAATCCAAATATCAAATAAATGTAAAAATAAATATAAAAATAAAATATAAATAAATTACGAATATGATGAACGACGATGTGTGTAGTAGAGGCATATGCATGCATAGTTAAAATGAGTCGACTGGTCGTATATATATGAGAGATATTGAGAGAATTTATTTAATATATAAGAGATAGGTCACAAAATGTACTTTATTGAAAAATATAAAATTTAAAAATTGGTTTTTTCTTTCGCATATGGTTGAATAATCTCTATGTATTTATCTCTGCTACTGCGTAAATTTTTATAGTTGAATTACCCTCACATTTTATATTCGTTAAAAATTAATAACACTTCAGATCAAAATAAAGTATACAGAAGGTGTAGTATATTTTTTGACACACACACCGTAAGTTAATCCGAACGCCAGCTAATAAATTTTATAATCACACTAAAATTCCTTACATATTTTCTAATTTTAAAAGAATTGCATGAAATAAAATGTATATTCTTCTTGTTCAAGGAAAAATGAATTATATTAATAGTTCTTCGAGATCATAATTATAGTTATACCTTTTTATATAATAATATTAAAATTAATTAAATAAAGCGCAATCATTTTGAGTTATATCTATAAAATAATATTTGAGCTTTAGCTCCTCTCTACAAATAAATTTAGATAAATAAATAGCATTGTTTGCTATGGAAATTTGTAATTTGGTTATTTCTCAACGGATTTCGATGAAACGCACCGGCCACAGTGCTTTAACAACTGGATCGAAACTTGGCGATAATCCGTGTTTGCATAAAAATGCAGCAGTAGCGTTCCAACGATTGGTGCGTTGTCTATTTATTGACCGCGTAATATTATGTTTAATATTAGATTACACATATAATTTTGTGTGATAATAATTAGGACAATTAAAATAAATATTTAAATAGTGTGTGTTTAAATATTTAAGATTTTTCAAAAATAGATTCCAAATAAACTAATATAAATATTTACATTTGATTTTAAAAAAAAAAACGTACAGTATTTTAATTGTACAATGTTGCGGATCAACTGCTAAATAAATAATAGCACATCATTCAAAAACTTGTGTATAATATAATATTTTGCTAAATTTATTGCATTTTTAAAAAGCAAATAAATATCTTATATAGAAAAAAAAATGGATTAGACTCGGCTAAATATTTATTATTGGAGGATTTGCTACTATAGTAAGACGCCACCGAGAAGAGATATCTTTTAAATTAAGTGGCGAACTAAATTGGTTATTAAGAAGGTAAATTATCATAATCATAGCGTAGCACAATATAGCATCGTAAATCTTGCGCCAACCATTAAGTAAAAAACGGATTTCAAAATAGCATCGTAAATAAATTGCTACTCTGATCTAATCTGATTGTAATCGGATTACAAGTTTTTTGAAAGAAAAATACGTTTATTTTGGACAAAGTTAAAGGGAACATAATTACCATCGTAAGCTTAGTATAGCTACAACCTTTCCCAAAAAATTTGTTGCCAATATTTATGAAGACTATAAAAAACAAATTCTTCTACTTTGATGTGATGTAAAAATAGAAAGATTTTGAGACGTTTTCGTAATTCTGTTAAGCGCTGTTCAAATAGTTCTTGTGCCATCGATCTGATGGAACAATGACTATAGCTACTGCGGCATATAATACCAATTATAAGATTCAAATGTTTTCTGCACACTATATGGTTTCACAACAACATGTGTTCTGGTGTTGTGCTGACGTCAAAAAATGCTTCATATAAATAATACACCGCACACAACTCTTCAAATACTATACATCAAATACACATCCTAATTTCTATAAATATTGCGTTTTGCGGAGTCGGTTAATCTCCTTGTGGAATTTTATATAAGGTTATTAGCGGCTACATATTACTTAAAAACATCACAATTATGGAATCTATATATGGATGAGATACGAGTGTATACTATCGAAAGAGGAAGACAATAAGTCTCTTCTACTAAATATGAATTTATATTTATTATACATGAGTTTGTTTATATTGTTTAATACATCAAATTGTAAATATTTAAATTTTCAATTATCTGCAAATACAATGACCTTGTGTATGATTAAAATTACACGCATGTGGTATTTAATAATAAAATGAATAATTTATATACTTGAAAACCAACAAAAATATGATGTTTACTAAGAAAAAAACTATACATAAGATTTATATACTTTTTTGAAAATGTGATTAGTTAAGAAGAAGAAGATCAAAAAAATTATTTGCATTGAACAGAAAGAATAGGGTGTTTCGATTTTTGGTGATTGATGTGACGCATTTTCTTTGTCGACAATTTTCATGAGAATACACAGAATTTTGTATATATATTCTCATATATATGAGGCAAATGCTCAACGAAATTTATAATAGTTTGCATTGCCACACCCTTTTCCTCTTCGATTACCAGACGATGAGTTGTTCGGCGGGAAACTAAGATATTTAACCAGAAACCAGATCGTCGTTGTCACTGCAAATAAAATGGTTCGCTAAAAATGGGGAACAATGAAAAAACACTTATTTTTAAAATAAACTTGAATTTGTGAAGTGCAGCTAACGTTCCATATGTTTTCAAAGCGTATACAATTGTAAACAAAAAATTAAGTAATGATTCGATGAGCATAAAATGTATACAGCAAAAAAATGTGTTATCCATTTTAAAAAAAAAATCCTGTGACAAAGATATTGGACCACGCTGTTTTATAATAAATATAGAGGCAAAGATATAGATATAGAGTAAAATAAGCTAATAATAAATATAGAATAGATCAAAAATTATATTTAAAAAAACATATCATTTCTAAGAATAGGTATTTTATAGAGATTTAAAATATATATTGCTCTTGCATGGTTCATACGTATTATTTAATTACTCTGCAAAGAAATTCAATATATACAATATGAATTTAATTTAAATTAAAGACCACCACATCAGTTCAGTTTGTGGTGATATTTGTAAATTCATATGTTTGCGATTTGATTATAAAGATTATTGAAAATTTTTGTCTATTCGGGAACTTTTCACATCTATATGCAGATGAGGTTGATTGAGTAACCGACACATTAATCCCTGCCATACAAAATTTACAAAAAATATCACAATATTAATACACAATTATTTTCTTAATTAAAACACACTCAGGACACACTCTGGTCGTTAATCTGCTTTCTAATGTTATATCTGAGATTTTAATCCAAATAACATTTATTACCTAATCGCTTTTTTTTACATACAATCCACAAATGTTAATTAACTAATCAATGAAAATAAAAACATAATTCAAAAGTCAACATAATTGGATTTGTTGGTTTCACAAAAAAAAAAGGTTTACAAACACACTTATACAAACCATAGCATAATATTGGGTCTATAACTAAGTCCTGATGGGATAATCTGATATGTGTCGTAAGTAGTATTGCTTGTACGCAGTGTGAAGTGGCAATACTTCGCTATTGTAGTAGTTGAATCCACCTTTCATATTCAATTTTGCTTCAAAGACATTCAATTTTGCATCGAATTGTGACTGGTGATGAAAAGTGGATGCATTACGATAATCCAAAACGTCTGAAAGCATGGCTGTGAAGGCAGGTGAACCAGGTCCATCGACACCAAAACACAACATATTCATGGTTCTAAGGTTATGCTGTGTGTCTGGTGGCACCAGCTTGGTGTAGTGTATTATGAACTGCTTAAACCGGTACAAACCATCACTGCTGAACGTTACCAAGAGCAATTAATCCAATTGAGGCGAACATTGAATCAAAAACGACCAGAATATGCCAACAGACATGACCGTGTGATTCTGCAGCATGATAATGCTAGACCAAACGTTGCAAGACCGGTCAAAGAAACGTTAGAAGCTCATGACTGGGAAGTCCTACTCCACCCGCCATATTCACCAGACATTGTTCCATCAGACTACCATTTGTTCCGGTCGATGCAGTCCGTCCTTTCTGCACAGAGGTTCAATTTATACGAAGATATGAAAAAATGACTGGATTCATGGATTGCTTCAAAACCTAAGATGGTCTTCTATGCGGGAATCCATAGTTTGTCACAATAAATGTGTTTTTCTTAACAAAACTTAGTTATAGACCCAATATTATATAAATATCTAGTTCTTATATTGAAACGTACGCGTGTACACTACTATCGCGTATATATATATACAAATATGGCAAACAGAGAATTAATTAATTAAATATGTATATACTTAATTTAAATTTGAATGTCAATTATACATATTGACGCACAGCGACATTGATACCGGGTCACGGTAACGCAAAACATTGTTAAGAATTTTTCTAATTACAACCGCACCGTCCGAAAAAAAAACCGTAACTATGAGATTAAGAAAATAGTAAGCAATTAATTAACAACTAATTCAATAAACAAAAAAGATAATTTCGATTTCATTCATTTCGAACCAGTGGTTCAACTCAAATATATTGTCATACTGTTGAATAAACGCCATAAACGCATTTCACGAGTTTCGTTATCATTTTTATCAATTTTAAAATTGTTCTAGGTATACATCGACACACAAAAACTATTCTCACTTAATGCATTTTATTTTGGTTTACACTGCGAAAGAAATATCATTTGAAACTTTAACAATCAATCGGCAACAAATGAATGATGTTACGAAATCCATTTATTTATATACACGGTTATTTTTCGGACAGACGTTACAATTTGTATTTTTCTTTTTAATGGAATTTAAATTGATTTAAATAAACAAAAAAATATGTATTTGTAACAGTTTTTCCTATATTCGTAAATTAGTAAATATAAATAATAAGAACATATTTGTTCCGAGGTTAAATATCGTTAATTCAAATATACGTTTCATTCATTTTATATTGTGACAAATACAACGTACGTATAAATTATAATATATTGATATTTACAATAGAATTAGCATATTGCCAGCAATCATTTAAGATATTCTGGTAAACAATGAAAAACCATCAAAATATGTAAGTTATTATGTCGCACTATTTCCACAATTTATTTCCCCAAGTTAAATATTGATGGTTAGTACAAAATTCTGTATAAGAAACTAACACGAATGAAAGAAGCAATCCTCTGCATATTAGATTTCATGCTGTTTTTGATGTTTATAATTACTATAGATGGAAACGAACCAACAAACTTTGTTACGAAAGTTAGTCTTTGTTCTTTCCGAACAGTTTCAAGAATTGCCTTATTAAAAATCATTTAACTGTATCTGAACAGCTCCTGACAAATTAATTATAAATTAATATCCAGGTCAGGGATGTCGTAACGATATGCCAGAACTATGTCATATATTGTATTATTTTTTCTTATACGTATGCGGTATTAAATAATAATTTATTTTTATCCTCAATTCATTATATTTGGAGCTGGGATGGGATATAACCAATCGAATAATTCAAATCATCTAATGCCGCAGACACTTGTGTAACATTTTCATTATATTACTTTCTCCTTATGAAATATCATCGCAAAATTTTGCATTCGCATTGATTGAATAATGAAAATAAAACAGCTGACAAACAAAACAATACAAATCTATATTTTAATAATATTTTAAATTAGATAAAAATATTAATCCATTCATAAAAAATTTTACATTTATTTTTTCAATTCAAATTTCCGATAAAATTATGTCATCGCACTTTCATTTTTTGTATTATACCAAAAGAAAAAATAAACGCGGCTTATAAAACTCTAATTAATTTGCAGAGAATAATATTTAGTATCAAATTACGTTTTTTTTTGTTTTCTGAAAATTTAACGTGTCCCATATCCAAATAAAATTATACACGTAACACCCTTTGATTGCTAACTTTCGTGTATGTCGATATTCGATTTAGTTGTTATAATATCGCAAAGCTCAATACCATACGTCCATATTAGCTTCTCCAAAATTGATTCTGATTGAAGGTCAATATAAGCCAGTACATTTTATATTGAGTTTTAACATCAGCTACTTGCTGTAGAATGTAGGTCCAGCAGTTATTTGTTGATACACTTTTTAATGTTGTGAGTTTTAGTTACAATATAATCTATATCTTTTAATTCATCAGTGATTTGCTTAATTTATTGTTGAACGTTGTATTCCATGTAGTACAAAACCTAAAGTCTCTTGTCAAATTAGGTGTATACAGATGGTAATCTTTTTCAATTTTCAATTAAAATCTGAACCGCAGTCCTATATGAGTCTGCAGATATGATTTGGCTCATAAGATTTTAAGAATCTTTAATTTGTATTTACATTTTGTTGAACTATTATTTTGTAATTCCTGTATGAGAGGTTTAATAATTTGTACGCGAACAAATAAATATTGGCGGTAGTTTACTTTTCCATTTTTTGTTGTAACTTCTTCAACGACTTCTGCGAAAGATTGCTCCAAACAATCGTATCTGTTGATCACAGTAATTTCCTAACCATTTCCAAGCCAACGGTGTTTCTGGTAAGTCTATTAGTTTTAGGTTTAATTTCTACATTTGCATTTTTCTTTTATTTGTTGCGACGTTCCGGACAGAATCAGTGGAGCAGGTATCGCTGGGACCAAAGTGTTTGTTTATTTTTCAAAAGAGTTTTTTAACCCATGGTGCTGGATATTGTTCCAATGGTGGTATTTGTTGTAACATCAATTGTATTAGCTGTTGCGGAATTGAATTGGTAGTTGTTAGGATATTTTATGTTTATATAGATGCTGATGGTTAAATATAACCGGATGTAATTGTTGGGAATCAATTGGTTGTTGTTGTTGTTGTTGTTGTTGACCATATACTCGGCTGGTTGAGATAGTATATTAATTTATTTATTTATTTATTTGTTCTTACAATTTGTCAAAAGAGGAATTTTTGCTTGAACTTACGCACAATTTGCTGGATCCGCATAAGTCAGAATGAATAAGAAGAATTTGTCCACAAATTTCGAGAATTGCTAAATGACAATGCGATGACGTCGAACACAACAATTAATTTTTCATTTTATTATAGAGAAAAAATGAATAAATTAACATCGCGCACATTATTATTTTATTATTCAATCAAACCCATGATGATTCATTGATATTAAAGTTCATCTTTCTTATAATCTGTGTATGCGTTCATGATGATAAGTGGTATTATATTTGTGTGTCTATCAATTGTATTATTTAAAAAAACACGTTATCTTATGACTAAAATATACCATCATCGCACAACACCGCTCGACAATTCGAGTGGTGTGACCACAAAAAAAAATGTAAACAAATCGAAAATATTGTTTGTATATTTTATATTTTTGTATGGAATACAAACATCGTTCCAAACTTAACCAAAAAAACAAACTTTGGAGTTGTGTTTGTGTATGGATCATATTATAATGGGACAACAAAAAAAATCTTAATTAATCTAAATTAAATTCAAGGTTACGACGTTACATTCAATTGCATGCCTGCTGTACGAAAAATAACCGGTACGCTTTTCTAATATAACTATATGGCTCTGATAATGTTCATCTATTGAATGCTGCACTGAATAATTTCTGTATTGTATCTAAACCGAATCCATTAACAAACTGTCGAACAGTTTCATGACATTTAGTCACATAGTGTGAACCAAAATACACCAAATATGCATTAGTTGATAGTAGTTTTATGCGTCTATTTAAAAATATTTAAAGAACAAAGAATCAATATTACATTTGTTATTTTAAAAATGCTACCGAAACGCTTATGATGATAATCTTTAATATTTAAAATAAAAGTTTTGAGTGCGGCATTGACGATTCTGACGGGCATCAATTAAAAACATTGAACACAGTCATCGACGGCAACCATATGCGCAACTATATTTCAATCAACCACATAAATTGAACACCGTAGCCGTTGCAAATCGATGTTGATATCAGTTGAGTTATAAAAATAAATTAATTACATATTTTTTAATCAATTCCGCGGTTATTTTTCGAACAGAGGCTATACATATTTATGAGATCTTGTTTGTAATTACGAGTTTTGGTGGAAAAAAAAATAAAAATAAATATTAATACAATTTTTTGTACTACACCAAATACAAATAAATAAATGATTGATATTATTATAATAATAATTTCCTATAAATATGCTAATACCATATATTGTATATTATTAGAGAGAGATAATTAAGGCGGGTTACATAAATTGACACCATTATATTAGTTCATCGTATAAGGAAATGTATATTATTGAATACATTTTAATACATTGCCACAAATTTTTCGTTTTTGGAATTGAAGACAACAAACAAAATACAATAATTTATACGATTGTATAGACAACTGATCTTCAATACGCACGGTATATCATCTGGCAACTAGGAAACAATTGGAAAAATTAGATATTTGTTAACGTATAGTTCTTGTAAAATAATAGTTATATGCTGCATTTAATATATGCGTCCTGTGAAGGGAATAATTTGGAAGTGAATCATTTTGAACGAACATTTTTTTTTAGATAACATTAAATATAAAAAATGTTTTATATTAAAATATTTAATTTCAAAATTCAAGCAACTAAACACGGGTTCTATGTGGATCTATTAAATTACGGGAATATTATGAATATATCGGTGTGGTGGATGTAGCTTGACTTCTATTAGAGATCCACCAAATTGTGGTGTAGGTAGTCTCTCACCGGCTTTCACTAATAAAAAAACTACAATTTATCACTAAATAATTCAGTTTTTTTTTTAATTTTTACTATAATCGGATAAATATGTGGGGTATTTTAATAATTTTTGGCAGCCCACAAAATGTTAGACATTTTCATTAAATGTTTTTTTGAGGTTGACAATATACACACGCAGTATAAAGGAGTGCACGAGTACCGTAATCGATATTCACAAAACTTTTGAAACTTCTCATTAATTATTTAAGACATAATATACGAAATAAATGGATAAATGATATTCGGCGAACAATCCTATTCGGAATATTTGACTTCTATTGTAGCAGCGCCCGTTACATAAGAACAGACTAATCTTAAGAGAATCGGATAAAAGAATGTCGAATAATTCTAGGGGGCATAATCATTGGTTAGTATGGGTGAGCCCGGCGGATTGAAATTATTTTCACTTCCACAAAACTTTAGAATTTATCATTAAATGACAAAAATTCAAATTTTCAAATAATTCCTTCAGATTATAGAAAAGGGGAAAATTTTCTTTCAATACTAGATCCCAGAAGCATAGTTCTACAATTTCATAACGATAGTTAATGTAAAGAATTCTATACCTGGAGCGATAGCCAAATTGAACTCTTACATAATTATTTATATCCGTATCTATTATTATAACAACACAATTCAGAAACTATTTATATTCGATATAAGTATTTATAGATAAAGTTAAAAAATTAAATAACATCGCAACAAACTACGACTGGTTCAAAATACTATTAACAATTTCGAAATTATATAAAAAAAACATTAAATATTACAGTAATGATTGTTTTCTTTTTAATTTTAATGAAACCAAGTCAAGCCAAAAAAAAACCTTGGTTTTATTCTCCAAATAATTTATAAGTTATAAAATTTGGTGGTGTCAATAAACCTATTTTTTCTGCGTTGTATAATTTTATATTAAATTTATCTTAATTTTACTTTACATGTACAGTCGTATATGTATTTGTAAATTTACTATATATAACTGTCTTTATATGATCCGATGATCATAGTTTAGTTGTGAATGCGGGGGCGATGACAGTAATGTTATTATACAATGTTTACCAAAAGCAAAAAAAAATTTCAAAATTACCAAAAATGAAGCTATGACAATGTCATACAAATATTTATTATTACGTATAAGTAAACAATGTGTATGAATACAGTCAAAACAGGGTGTCCGGCGATGAGCTTGTCCATCATTCAATGGACGGATTAAGGACATCATTATGGATAACAAAATGTTATTACATTTGCAATGAGTGTATGAAATGAATCAGCTATCTCTATCTATTTTGAGTCTGGTCTTCGTTTTCGGTAATAAGATATGTAACAATGATACATAAATTAGCTACAAATATGTTTTGACTTTTCTTGAATGTTCTTGATGTAACATGATAACAAATAAACTCAGCAGAAGTAAGTTTTGACGGTTTCTAGACGGTAAAAAAATACCTTTTTTACTTTAATTCAGTCGTTAATATAGCTCCACCATAGAGAACTTGGTTGGCCCACCTTCCATGTATCCTTTGAAATACATTAACAGCAATTTCCTTGTAATATCCTTCACACTCCTGATCAAGATTTAACCAATTCTTTCGCCCTTAATTTTTACTATCAATTCTTGTTTGTTTACACTTCCTCATTGTTTCAAAATCCATCGAACACAAAGGCACTTATTTACAGCGATTCTTGTAGGCAAGATATGATTACAGATGTGACCCGTTCCAATAAATAAGACCCGTTTGATGTTCAAATCAAAAATTCTCAACTTGATAATTGTAAGGGTTACTTTAAACGACCCATGAATACGTGTTGAATATAACACAAACTTTGCATATCCATCAATCGTCAATCGCATTCCACACCACCATCATCAGTTATTATCATATTATTAGAAAAGTGCTGTCGCTTACTTCTAGAAATTACGGTAAACATATTGTTCATCAATTATAGCAGCTCTAGAATCAGCAGCTCCGCAGCAACGTCTAAAAAGAAATATTTAAGGTCATACGAACTTATTTTGTATATGCATACGATGGTATCAGCAAGGGGGTTGTGTATGAAATCCAATCAAATTGTCAGTGGGTCTAACTCTATACTGTCAACGAATATATAATCAATTTAAAAAATTATCATTGCAAGAAAAATAACCGAAATATACTTATAAAACACACTTAAAGTAGTGCTTCAGCACAGCAATCGGACCTCTTACGTTACCAGAGGCTTGCCCGAAAGATGGGTATATGTTATGGCAAACGTTGGACTTAAAATACCACAGCGACATAAATTTGTTTATATAAACTTTGGAAAACATTTAAAAATGAAAGCATATAGTCTTCCTCCTCCATGCAGACACAAGACACAACCACACAAGATCGATCAACACAACAATAACAAACAATTAAAATAATGACGGAACAAAATAAAAAAACGATGTAATTAACCCATAATTGAAAAACAGAAATTAATTTTTAGATTTTTATTTCGTTATGACACAACAATAAAGACAAAAAAATTAAAAACAAAACAAAATTACGTAAAGGTAAAAAAAAAGTCTATTTCTTTTTTTGGAATTATTGAAAGACAAGAGAAAAATTAAAATTAATACGTATTTTTTTTTTTAACCAAAAACTTAACAAATTTGGTAATTGTTTTTTATTTTTATTATTATTATTTTTAAATACCAAATTTTAATTACACATTTGATTATTTCAATTTCAATTTCAACATCGTTTTGTTATGCATTAAATTTTATTATAATATTTACGTAGAAATAGAAATCAGAAAATAAATATACATTTTAGTTCAATAACAACAATTTCAAGCGCAATATAAAATACGAAATGTACAAATGATGCAGATATTGTGTAAATGCGTAAATTTGCGTAAATAATACAGTGAATGCGCGGGCACTATACACTCGCTACGCGTAACGCATTTCAACAGAACGTAAAAACGGAAATCTAAGAATTTTCACAAACTTTTGTAAAATGTTTCTATGTGCTATTTTATTATTTTTCTATAGAAAAGTTCGTGTAGCGGATTTTCATGGACGATGTTGTTACTTGTTGGTAACGCAGAGAAGTCGACAGTATATAGTTTCCATAGATCAATTTTCAGAAAAAATAGAATTCCACTTTAAATTTCAATTTAAATCAAATTTGTTTGCACAAATTTGCCGATATAAAAAAATTTGCGACGCAAGCTGAGCTATGAATTAACAATTTAGATTATGATGTTCCTTATAGTTGGATTCTTTATCTTAACTGAATGCAACTGGTAATGAAAAAAATTCTAAACAAGACATAAACTCAAAAAAATGAAAGCCTTGGAAAAAATAATACAAAATACTTAAGCAATGATGCAGTTCTGGTAATTGTTTTACTGCTGGCCATATAAATTGAAAAGATCGACTATGCAGAATCGGTTACGACAATAACGACCCTACAATTTTGAATCAGTGCGGTTTAATTTGAAAATTTCTACAATGAACAACGGGCGAACATATGCAGGTTTATTGCAGAGCAACTCTGAAGATTTATGTGCGACACATCAAAATGAAAGACTGTTTTATTTATGGAGTGGCAGAGAGATGAAGCTGCGGTGGATGACTTTAATAATGACAACAATTTCAAAGAACATAAGGTACAGACGGTATACGTTGTCGAAATTCTCATGGAAGGGGCACATTTTTCCTTAAACAATTGGGAGACAATATAGAGAAACGCAGGCGATAAGTTTTCTTAAATATTTTTTAAAAAAGTGTTCGATTTGTTAACATTTACAAAATCTATTTGAATAGTGTGCCGTCGTGTGGTGAATATCTACCTTCACCTTATCAAATACATAGCCAAATAAATCTTTAACATATTATTAATGTAAAAAATAAATAGTCATACGTCGTCATACACTTATAAATTTTACACTTTCCGCATCACGTAACACAACAAATAAAAATTGGTACACCAACAAAATTTCTACGTGAACCGTATATGTTATACAAAAAAATATAACAAAATAAAACGTAATGACGATAATTTATCTGTGGATGTTATGTAAAACCATATATTTAACATTTAATTCAAACGGACTATTTATTAATTGGTAATGGTCTGAGTATTCCAAAAATTTTAATAAACCGAGAATTAATATTGTATAATATAATACAAATAGTATAAAAATAAGAATGTTAAAATAATTGACTTGATGTAACTTGTTCGTACGTAGGAGGAAAGTACACATAGCCCGCAAACTATATAGATTGGAGAATACTATAAATAATAATACATCATTGGGCATGATAGTTGAATTTTGGAATGAAGTTACTGGCGACTAATTGTGTTATAATGAGGTAATACTTACATGGTATATATGATTATTTATTTAAATGTTTCGTGGGATACCGAATCAGACGAACAATTGCAACCCTTTTCGACCCCCTACCGACAGAATATAAAACATTTTTGCAAAGTTGTTCACCTCTTCATTTCCATCGATTCGCATGCGTCCTCTTACCCAAAGCAAAGGTGAACTCATTTTGTGTCGCAATCCCCTTTTGTCATTTGGACAAATTATAATAAATCCTAAGATATGCTCATCTTTTTCCTCTTCCCAATTCCAAGTAATGAAAAGCATGTATTATATCCCACATCTCAGCCTGACGTGTATTTTGGCAGTCTTATATGACTATTATAACATTCAGGATCCTTCTATACCCATATAGATGTTTCAGTTCGATGTACCGCATCCTGAGCGCAACAGTTACCGCCGTTTTTGTTGCATATTTATACGATTGATATTTTTGTAACTATTATTATTTTTTAGGATACGTTAGGAGTCAAAGTGTGCTTAGAAAGAAACTAATTTTAATAGTACATTTTCTAGTTATTAACACAGATTCAATTTGTCAATATTAATGAAGGAATATTTAGTTTACAAGGAATAGCATTGCACATGTGATATCATCTTTTTTCGCATTAAATTTATTATCATAAATTATTTAAATGCGTAAAATTTAACAGATTTTTAAGAAAATCGTAAAAGAATTGTTTACTGCTTATTAGGCGCTGTACAAATAGAGAAGAAAATCGCAATTTAACAGTGTTTTTGTGTGTTTGGTTGTTGTTGAAAAAGTCAACATTTAAAGAATAATTTGAAAATGTGTCATCATAAAATACACATGATAATAAGAATTACAAATGACCTTGTCACAAAAAACAATAACAAAAATAGAATAAATAATAAGATAAGAGATAAGTGCAGAAAAACATATATAGGAAAAGTAGAGTAAGTAAATATTTGTTTATAAGCAGTTGTTTTATAACTCGTAAGGCGCAAACTGACTACTAACTAGAGACCATAAACCATAAAATCATAATATTTTGTTAATTATACTGAAGAACAAACAATAACCAAACCAATGAAATTTAAAATTATTAATTATATGCAGAAAAATAAACGGAAATGAATTTATACATAACATTTTTGTTCAATAAATTAGGAATTTTCAATAACAAATAAAAAAATTACGTACAGAATTTTTGTAATAAATTCAAATTCAAAGAAACATATTAAATAAAATATTATGAAAACACATTTAAATTTAAAAAATTATATAAAAATAGACTATAAAATTTTATAAATTCAACTTCTTCTCTACAAACAATTTACGTGTGTATGTGTGCCTGTCTACGTACAGATTAGAAAAAAAAATCATATTCCACATCCCACCCATAGAATGAATTTAAAATATGTTATTTAATTTTTGTTGTATGTATCCATCCATACAATATTTAGTTTAATTTAAATCAGTGCCAAACTTCAACATAAACATATGGTGCGACTACGATTTATAAAAAAAAAACCATTCTCTCAGCTACGGATTCGCATTTCCTTGCTGAACCGTGAGTTTAATATTGGCACATTCATTGTAGCAAAATAATTCTCAAATATAGACTATTTCTTCTTTTGTTCCTATCCCACGTAATCTTTGGACATACGTATGACTTCTCTGATGTCTGCCAAATCTACATTCGTTATACATCTTCATTTATGAATGCATTAGATTGGTTTCAGTAATCAGCAGTGCAGCAGCACTTCACTAATTGATAATAATATATTTTTAGTTGCATAAAATCAATTCGAAATGGGGTTAAGAAGGGTGGACATATGATTGAGCTGTTTGGAAAAAATACTAGAAGCCTATAGGTTGACAAAAAATCAAGCACACGAAATATAGTTTCAAGCATATGCAATAGGAATTTGTGTGTAAGAGCAATCAGAAAAGTAATGTAAGATTTGAGTATATGGCTAAATTAAGGTCTGACATCATTTGCCGATTACTATATAGTACCCAAACACTGCCAATTTAATACATGATTTTTTAAAACTTTCTTCTTCGTGGTAGTTTTTTCCTGTATTTATTCCATTTGCAACAGATCAAACATTTGCAGATTTTTCGTCCATGGATATTTTATAGATAAAATCTTTATCCACTTGCATTAATTTGATCACTTAAGATCACTTACACCATATACACTAAATATTATACACATCTATTGTAGCGAATATAGTTTTTCGTCGAGAGTACTACAATCTGGTAAAATTTGATTGAATTCGTTGTGGTATATCTCATAAGATTCCTTCGAATTCCTACCTAATTTTAATTAGCATTTCGGTCGTCTTGGTTTGAAAACCCGCGCAGAATTTCTTTGCATTGTCTTTTATTTTTGAATTGCGGCTGCATATATTGAAATATTTTCGTTTTCAGACGAACCCGAATAATGCTATACAATTTTTTGGACCAGAAAACATATTTGACCTATGGCGAAACAGAGTATTTTAATCATGGAGTTAAATTTACCCATTCCTGTGTGTTTCTATCTGATATTCAAAACATCCGTTTACGATTCGATGGAACATTTTTTCTTAATGTTATAGTCTTTTTGGCCTTGATGCGATCTATCAAATGAAATGGATGACCTATTTTAAAATAGATTTTCCATAGAAAATTAAGATGAGAAAGCAGAATGTTCTACACCGTATCAGCTTCCTGAAACTGGTGATAATGTGATCACTTCTCAAAACGATTTTAATGAAATTAAAGTAAAAAGCGATATTTTTTCTTTTTTATTAACAGTTTCTGTCAAGCGATTCTGGAAAATCGAAATCCAAATGACAGTTTTTTTCATTAGTTTCCCGCAACTTATGATTGTTTCTTTTATTTTTTTTATGTTAGGTTAAATGTGGGACTATAATACTATGAACAGAGTCTCTAATAAAGTTCTGGAAAATCGATACTTACAATTAGTTTTGTTTTGCTCACAGATTTCTTGAAACTTATGTTAATTTGGTTATATTGCTCAAACGGCATTTATTCAAAATAGTTAAAATAAACAATTTAATTAATTAATTTAGTCGTATTTCTCACCCCATAATGATAAAAATATTTATATGTAAGCTCCAAATAAAGTTCTGAAAAATATATACCCATGATAAAATCTCTTCAATAACTTTCTGAAACTTTTGGTAGTTTAGTTATTTTTCTACTCTACTATTGAAGAAATTTCTTTATGTAAATTAAAATTGGGATTCTATAAGAGCAGGAAATCGATAGCCAGGACAATTTATCTGACTAGTCACTTAAAAGTTATGGTAATTTGTTCACTTCTCACCCGATCATGAAAAAAATATGTTCAAAATAGGATTATATGAATAGATTCAAGTGAAATTCTAGATGGTAAATATTCATTAAGAATTTATTGAAACTAATGGTAAAATTATAGGTAACTTCTCAACCGCTTTGTGAAAAAATGGATTTACGTTTATATATTAAAAGCATGACAGTACTGAAAAATCAAGTGAGCGTACAAAAATACTTGTAATAATATTGAATTACACCTCTAAACAATTAGTATGCTTTTCCAATATTCTTCTGTGTCAAAAAATACTTTAAAGTGCACATAGACTAAACTTGTGTTTGTACACATAAGTGCAGCAGCACCAGCACTGATTACGATTATAATTATTATTGTATTATATTATTTATAAATTAAATTAGTGCGTACATAAATTATGAAATCCACAATATATAAATAATGTACATTAAAAATAGATCTGTAAAATGTTTGAAAATTAAGCAACACATTTTTCATAGGAAACATTTTAAGTGCAGTATAATTTTATAATAGAAAAAAAAATGTTAATATTTATTTGTTATTTTTAATATTTAATAAAACTGGGTCAAGTTAATATTAATTGTAAAAAATATGGTTTATGAAATAGTCCATATTGTTAAAAATACATATAATCAATAAGGTAGAACCGAATACGAATTTAAACAATGATCCGGCAGCAAGGCGTCGAATCATCCCACTGGAAAAATCAAAAAGCAGTTCCATTTATTTCTTTTTCTCATAATATCTGCGGTACATTTGATAACCGTTGCTAATAGATCTTGGTATGGCTAGTTTTATGGATTTTAACTATATAGCTCCTGTTTTACACCACCTATATATATGTGCTCGATATTTTTCCACGAAACTGTCGGCAATTGTTTGATCTATATATATTATATAGGTTCTAACGATCATCTATCTATCTGCCCTTAAGGATTTCATGAATTGTGTCTCCCTTCACACATAGATGCCACACTATATGTTCAGCCAGAAAACTAAATTAAGGTCCTATAACTAAATGCCATGTACTAAATATATAAAATATTAAATAAAATACAAAGCACACTCTAAACATATTGCATTAAAACACATCGATAACAAAATGACGTTATTTTTGTTGTATTTATGAGGAAGTAGTACATAAAAAATATGGGAAAAAAAATAGGATTGATAACAAATACTTTTATCGCATAAGATAACTTATTTTATGTTTATAAAAATTAATTAAAATAATAACTAATAAACATTATGGCCTTTTTATTTATATTGTATATTTAATTTCAATTATAAATAAAATGTTAATGAATTGTTTGTGTGTGTATACGACATTGTACGAAATTTAATTAAATACACCAAACTCACAATCTGCTGTAATAATATATTTTTGACTGACATTGTTATACAGAATTTTAAAATAAAAGCCTATGCAAGTACATTTTAAATGAATTTCGCTGAGTGTTATGTATTTATATATTAATATTTTCTTAATAAAACCAAAACAAAGACTAACACCAGCACTTATATTTCTACTGAATTTAAAAAAAAAAAAAAACCAGAACTGGTTTATATCTTTAGACTTGGCATCTCAACGTTTTTTTTTTTTTTTTTGATTTTATTGCCATCATCTCGTTAACCTCCTCAACTATAAATACACATATTGCAATAAAACCACATATTATCATCGAGCAGTAGTTGTATTTTGTTTTACGATGAACATAATAATTCTTTCATACATTTGAAATGCTATGCAAATACAAAATTATGATTATAATTATTGTATGACAATAATTAGTTAACGTACCGATCAGCAATCAGCAAAGGGATTGCGGTTTGATTCATATATATAACATCGAACTAAACCAAGTATACACATGGCAGCCTGTTAAATGTATTCCATCAACTCAGTCATATTATTATTGAAAACAAAGAAACTAACAAATACTTGTGACATTGTTTATTGGTTCGTTGACCTATATTAAAGTGTTTCCTTTCGCATATTGAAACATTGAACTTGTTTCGATTGAGGTAAATTTTTGATACATAATTTATTTATTTGAGCCAATATGATCTGAAATATTTAATCATAAACATATTAATGAATATTTATTTGTCCCACTGTGTGTCGTCGTCATGTTGCACATTTTCTCAATGTTATTGAAAAACATCGTGTGGTAATATATAATGGGAAAAAAGAAATTTAGATTTTTGATTAATTGTTGAAGAGAAGTTAATCGAAAATTAATATTGCTTTTTGTTAGTATGCAAAATTGCACGTACTCGTTCGTGATCTCGAGGAAAACCCGGTTATTGAGGTAGACGTTGTGTTTAACGGTCACCGCATTGACCGTCAGTTTGTGCTGATAACAAATAAATAAACATTTTACGATCTCAACCAGCCAGTATATTGATCAACAACAGCCATTAAAATGCATTAAGGAATAGCGAAATTCTCATCGCCTTGTCTGCCGGTGTATTTGTTGTTCCAGAAATTGTATGAACATGTTTTGCATAATCTTATATTGTTCCTGTCCGCTTAATATCAACGAGACAGATCAGGAAATACAAATAATATTAACATTTATTTATCTAATTTTGTGAAAATTTTCAATTTAACAAGACCTTTTTCCATAACTTCCATGTAATACCTGGTTTTTCGAAATATTAACAATAACTTGTCATTTAAACATATCTCTGATATGGCAATCTATTCTGAATCCTGAGAAATTTACAGTTGAGAACATTAACAATCGTTTTATGTATAATTTCTATTTTCCAAAATCGAACCATAAAGTTGAATCGGTTGAATCGAAATATTAATGTATCTTTAAAAATATATAATCCTAATCATGTCTTTCATTTTGTTATTCATGTTCAATTGTTTATTACGAAATATTCATCTATTTTATTAATTCTATTAATATTTGTTTACCATTACCACGGCATAAATACATAAAATGTTATGCAATGAAATTACAGTACAACGATTTTCAATAGTTTCTACTGTCTTTTATATTTTAAGTGTGACGGCATCACCTAACAAATTCTATTGTATTTAATATAAGAAATTAATAGAAAATTGTCATATTCATATTAAAAATTATAAGTTAAATTTAGAATTAATATAAAATTGAAAGAAATAAAATAATCGATAACAATTACGTATTTTATTTGTTTGTTGTTTATTTATGATTTATCAAAATGTTGGATTAAGTTTTAATTTGTGTTCGTTTTTCTAACTACACATCGACACTTTGATGATCCCATGTCATTTCGTAAAGTTTATTTGACAATTTAATGAATGATAAGCTTCACGTGGAGTAACATAACTTGATGATGAAATTGTGCAAACAAAAAAACACTATATAAAAAGATTTTCTAAATTCAGATTTGAAACAGTTCAACATAAAAAGCGTTATCATTCTACTTTTCTCCATTGATAACTTTTGTTTTAATCAATACCAAAACATGGGACAGTGATTAATACCCAACGATGTACAAAATGTTTTAATTTATCAGTTTTTTGTTTATTATTTAAATTTGTTGTTTTTGTATTTTAAAGTAGAGGTAGTTTTAAGTTTATAATAATTTTGTGTTGTGTGGTGATTAATATAAAAAAAAAAAATGAAAGAATAAAATAGCACACACAGCGACAACATATTCCGTATTCAGATTAGAGAAATCATGGGAAATAGTATCAAACATAACGTAAACAAATACACGCATACTCATTAAAATTACATATAGAAATGATTCATCATATCATTTTCTTTATAAATTAAAAACGAATTGACATTCTTTCAGTTTTTTTTTTTTTTTTAATTGTAGGTTTCTGTCTTTTTTTCAAAATATTTTTTTTTATTATTATTAATAATTCTTTGGAAATTGTAAAATATTCGCTTACCTTTAAAGCCACCAAGTTATTATCACGGGCTGCCGTAAATACACTAACTTTATAATCCACCATGGTCAAGTAAAGCATTTATTTTATTTTTTTTTATTTGTCTTAACACTACACAGCGCAAAAATGTTGCGAATTAGATTTGATTTTAGGCAGGAAAAAAAAAAAACCAACAAAGAATATACCACTTTTATTTATTTATTTTTTTTTTTTAATACTTTTCTTTCTCACTTATTTTATTTCAATCAAAAAAATGATAAGAAAGAATAACAAAAAAAAAACACTAATATTATTGATAACCCTTTGATTTGATCAAATAAAAAAAAACTAATAAAATACAACAAACATTTTTTGTTGTTTTCTTTTTAATTATTAATATTATTTTTTTAATATTGTCTTTTTATTAGCCTACTATTTTCGTGGATAATTATTTGAAGAGCGATCATTTAAAATTCAATGATTTTATATTTATTGCATTTTGCTGGGCACAGAAAAAAATAAAAACAAAAGAAAACTTGCACTTTTTTTTATTTTAATTTTTATTTCATTAAAACAAAAAACAAAAGAACCACTTATATTTTATTTATTTAACTGAATTGAGAAATAACTAAATTATAATAAGTTTTTTTTGCTATTTAAATTTATTTAAAATAAATTTTAGCTATTTATAAAAATAAGCACTTATTTTTTCTTTTTTTTTTTTTCCACAAAAATTCAATTGATTATCCTATCCGTACAACAGTTTCTGAGAGACTAACCATTTATATTTTAATAAAAACAATTTTTCTTCTACTAAATAACAATAAAATTATTATTATTTATAATATAAATCTATTTTTTTGCATTTAAAATAAAATAAATAAAAAAATTAAACTTGTTTTTGTATGAGAAAATCAGAAACTTCAATTGACACAATTGACAATTGACAATGGATGAGAAGAATGAGAATGAAAGATTTCGTCGTTTTGTTTTGACTTTGACATTTCGATTGGTTTGACATTAAAAAAGTAAAGCCGTCGTTTTTGTGTCGGCTTATTACCTACGATTTATAATAGTTGAACCAAATAGTTGAATGTAAAATTGTACGAAAAAAATTTTGTTCGTTTTCGGTCCAAATAATCGCCTCTCCTGTTTGGTAAATTATTTCAATTGTCAGTTTCTATATCAAATATGAGTGGGTTTTTTACGAACGGATCTATGAATTGACGTTTCTTTCGTTGTCATATAATTTGTGTATGATTGAGTACACTCTTATTCCATATCAAAGAGACTTTTTCCCACTTTTTTCATTTTATTTCTTTTTTCTGAAGAAATGTGATTGACTGCTGGTTGGTGTATGGTGTTCTGACATTTTTTGGTCAGATTAAAATTATACAGCTTTATTTAATAAATTTTATTCGTGTTTTATTTATAAATACATATGTTTTATCAGTTTAATAATAATAAAAAAAGTGCTAATTAATAAAATAAATAAAGAAATTGTTGAAGATAAAAAAAATACGGTGAAAATAAAATTATCTTACAATTTTAAGTTTTATTTTTTATTGTTCGCATTTCATTGTGGCTTTCTTTTTCCTTTTTTTTTTTTTTCTAATTTTGTGTCGGTGCTCCGCTCGGCGGCCCCGCCAACAATTTTATTTAAATGAATTAAACATTAATATAAGAAAAATGAAAACTACTAAAAAGTTATACAGTATTTTTGAGAATGAATTATTTAACAACTACGATTAAATATTTATTATTAAATTATCAGCTTCAAATTATACATAATATATTAATATAAAATTATCAACATCATCATAATCATCTTTATCATCATCATCATCATCATCATCATCATCATTATTATTGATCAGCATCATCATTCAAAAACAAATGTAATGAGATGTGACCGATGTGACATTTTACTTTTATTTTTTTGTAATTTTTTGTGTGTTCTTAAATTTATTTTTATTTGGTTTTCTCTTTCAAACACATTTATTTTGTAATTTATTATTTATTTTGCATATGTACCACGCACGCACGCACGCACGCACTCAAGCTAGCAAATAAATACATATAAAGAACACATGCGATACCCTACACAGCCACAGAAACCGATTACCAGCATCAACATCAATACTTTTTAGTAATAATAAATATTATTAGGAAAATAATCAGTGGCGTGCGGTCCATTGATACAACGAATGCATTGCAATTGCATTACTAATTGTTATCATTTAAAAACGTTTTTAAAAATTATTGAGTCAACAATATTTTGGTTTATTTTTTGTACATTATTTAATAGATTATTTTACTATCTGGCATTTTTGTTGTCACAGAAAAAAATATGAATACTGAGAGTTGTAATTGTATCATTGAGATTTTGTTAAAGCAACCATTTGGTTTACATAGCCTTGAAAGTAAAGAAAATATCATTACTGATGGTAGACCAACGCCACCCCGTTTAAGCATAACTACTGTCGCACAGAAATGTGTACGCCATTTGGCTATAAAATTGTATGATGAAGTACCATGGCTTACCGGTTGCAGGTTATTTGAAACATTATTTTGTTGGCCATGTTTATTATTTTCTGCAGGCACAAATGTTTGGACAACCACAGGTTTTTCTGATTGGAATAATATGAATAAATCAATAGTAAAGCATGGTAAGCAATCACACGATCATTTAACTTGTGTTCTGATGCTTGCAAAATTTGGTTCGGGTGAACAAATTGAAACCTTATTTGATAGCCAATATAATATCAACATATCAAAGCACAATGAAATGGTAAAGAAAAATCGTCAAATAATGAAAATTTTGATTGATGTTGTATGCTATTTGGGAACACAAGAGCTGCCTTGTTGTAGTCATTTCGAAGATCCTGGTTCATGCAACAGAGGCAATTATGTTGAATTAATTCAAATGCTTGTGAAACATAATACTGAATTGAAGGACCATTTGGAAACATCATCAGAGAATTTTTCCGTGTTATCAAATAATATTCAAAATGATTTAATTGAATCCATAAATTCTATATTTTCAAATAAAATAAAATTGGAAATAAGCGAGGCAACATTTGTTGCATTGGTATGTGATGAATTAACTGATTCTACCAATAAGTCACAGATGTCCCAATTATTACGTTATGTCGATGTGAAAGGAAATGTGCAAGAAAGATTTATACGATTTCAGGACGTATCTGAAAATCGATGCGCTAAATTCCTGTATGATAACATTTTCCAAATAATCAATGCATTTAATTGTAGTCATAAATTGATATGTCAAAGTTATAATGCGGCTGTAATGTCAGGCGAAATAAATGATTTACAAAAACAGGTAAAAGTAGTTTTTCCCGAAGCTATTTATATCCACTGTTTTGGCCACAGACTCAATCTTGTTTTATCCAACTCATGTAGCCGAATTGCAGAGTGTAGAATTTTTTTTGAATCATTAACAGGATTTCCTAGCTATTTTTCCCATTCTATAAAACGAGCCAATGCTTTTGACGCGCTCATTAATGAAAAGCTACAAAGAGTTTTTCCAACACGATGGAACCATAATGGTATACTTTTGCTTACAATTTTCGATCATCGGGAAGAATTAATACAATTTTTTAACAATATAATATATATCGATGCCAGCAAGTGGGATCGAGATAGTGTACTTAGTGCTAGAGGTTTGATTCATTTATTGAATGACTTTGATTTTGTTTTTCTGTTGACCGTATTTTCAAGAATATTTCCGGAAACTGACGTCTTGCATAATATATTGCAAACAAAACATATGGATATTATTTATTGTTTAACCAAAATAGAAGATTTTATAAATTCACTGAAATTACTTAGAAATAATTTTGATTCTGTTTGGCGGAAAGGAAATTCGGAATGTAATCCGTCACCGAAACGTAAAATAAGATGTACTATGGAGGATGGTGGTGAACACGATATTAGATCATATTATAAGCGTTTATATATCGAAATAATTGATAATATTATAGAGGAAATTACTCGTAGATTTGAGTCATTAAATTCCATTAAATTTTTACAATTAGTTAATTCTTCAAAATTCGTAATTTTTTCCAATACTTTTCCATTACAACTCGTGAATAATTTAAAAAATGTTTATCCCACAATTTTTAATATTAATTATTTAAAAACCGAGCTATTAACTATTTATAAGGACACGGAATTTAAAAACAAAAGTGTCAAAGAAATTCTTGATTATATTTTAAAATATAATTTAGAAAAACATTTTGTAGAATTTACGAAATTATTGAAACTAATTTTAACCATTCCAGTGACAATCGCATCAGTCGATCAAAATTTGTCTACACTAAAACGCATAAAATCTTATGTAATAAATACACGTGCATCGGATAGATTCAATGAGTTAGCAATTATATCAATTGAAAGCCAAAAGTTGAAATCAATGTTAACAAATCCGGAAATTTATGAAGATATTATTGACGAATTTGCTAAACAAAATCGACAAATTGAATTAAATTATAAAATGTATAATTAAAAAAATTAACATAGCAAATAATAAATAAGTGGATGTCTCAAGCTAAAATAAATGTATAAAAATTTTAAATAATATATAAAAAAATAATAAATCATAATGTTTGTTAAGAAAAAAAGTGCGCTTCACTTGAAATAGTATTCATCGCACGCCATTGAAAACAAGAATTAAGAACAGAAATCATTCAAAAGCAAACAAATATAAAAATTTGTACTTTTGTGTTAAGTGTTTGTGAAGACATCGGTTTTTTTTTATTTCTTTCTTTCTACTTCTTCTTCTTCTTCTTCTTTTTATTCTTCTTCTTCTTCTTTGTCATCTTAATCTTCATTTCGTGTGTGATGTGTAGCAAAATGCAAACATAAAAATAAATTTTTCGGTTTGATACATTTTTTCTCAGCATCTTTTTTTTTTTAATTTTTTTTTTCTGCATACAAAACATTAGTGTAAAAAAACAAATATTGTATAGTGAAGTGAAGTGAAGTGCGATGATGTTGAGGAGAGCTCGGTTTTAAATAATAATAATAATAATAATAGAAAAAAACAATATTACAATAGTGAATTTTTATTCGAATGATGAGAGTCTAATCTAAATATTATTTTTATAATTAACTTAAAATTGGTGTGTAACAAAAAAATTTATGTTTCTAAATACATTGTTTTAATGTGAATAATAATAATAATAATAATAATAATAATAATAATAATAATATAAATATAAAAGAAAAGTGTGTAAGTGTAAAACGTAATAATATTGGATATATTATCCATTGTTTGGAAAGAATTTACGAAAGAATTTCAAGAAATATCTGCAGAACAACAAAAAACATCTACAGAACAACAAAAAAACAATATGTATCCTTCACCTGTAAGACATCCGCCGGCTTCGGTAAGTAAAACAATTTGTTTGTTTAGTAAATTGAAACGAAAACCTGTTTTTTTGCTTTTTTGTCTATTTATTATTTATTTTGTGTCTTATTATAAAAAATTATCAACACAAAATCATTGCTTCTTTCTGAATTTTATGTCTTGTGTCTTAAAAATAATAAAAATATACAATACAATGCAAAATTTATTCCTTCAACGAGATACAATTTGAACAAAAGACAAAAAATCAAAAATTCTATCAAGGCTCTGTGTTAAAATTTGTTAATTGATACAAGAAAATCGCGAATAATAGTGCGTTTCACCATAAAACCATCCAAAAAAATACTACTGTATTAATTTTTTGATGATCCATCATGTGCAATGGCAGATTGCAAAACAAGATGAAATCGATTTTATGTTTATTTAACTTGAATAAATAAATAAACCGCAATAATATTTACATTTTTGTAGGCACCACACATCAAAATATGAATATCTCTCTTGAAAAGTTTTACGTGTCGCACTAATTCAAAACAGCATAATTCGAAGGAACGTTTAAAAACAGACTGGCATAGTATTATGTTAAATATCTATTGAACCATATCAGATAGAAATGTCTGTGTCAAAGCTTAAGTCCCGTGGCAGCAAAATTGGAGCACAATGTAGCTTTAACAAATAGTAAATTATTAAAAAATTAATATATATTCATTCATTTTTTTTGTTCTTTATATTGCCCGATTGTCGCTCCAATTGGATCTCTCATATTAGAAATTGCTTCTTGACACTGTCATTTATCTGATTATCTTGTATTTTTAATAATATCCATTTGCGTAGATAAGAATATTCGAAAGTTTTATGCGGAAATTGATAAAACTTACTTACTTACTCCGTGCCATTAATACCCAGGTGCGGTTTTAGTCATCTCCAACATGCTTCTCCAACCTAACTTATCATTACAGCTAACGTCTTCCAATCCTAAATTTTAAGAATCTTAATGTAACTGTTCACTGCATCTACCTGTAATGCTAGTTTTAAATCGTTGCCATTTATTTGAGTTCATCTCGATTCGAGACCGTGTTGTACAGCACTTAACCGGTTGTTTTTCCAAAGTTGATAGTCCCATCTACTTAATCATTCTGTAAATTCGCTGGGCCATTTACAGGGGTATAGTTCACCTCTTCCGAAAACAGTTATAATGGCACTGTTGACTCGTCGTTACTGTGTAATCACTAAATCATTAACTAAGTTTTAATCGGATACTGATTTCATACAATATCTCATAGTAATTCTATTACACAGCTGCCAGATTGTCTGCGGCTACTTATTTATTATTCGTAACTAATCCATTACAGGTTGTTACGCTATCCGCAGAACCTGTGGACGCGTTGGGTCGCAACTCGCTTTACAAGTATGCTATTCCCAATATACTATCCGAAAATAATAGAAACTATGCCTCCATAATTCTTTCGGCCCACGTCCTGAAAGGCTAAAATATCACCAAATAGAATTGTTTTGTTGAATATTTTCATATTTTCATATGAAATTGTTAACTTAATTTGTTGTAAATCTTTTGAGATTTAAAACATTCTATGAGCGATTCTTACGATTTGCAGATGATATGGATGTGGCCATAAACATTTATTCTAAACATTTGGTGAATTAGAATTAGTTTCGTTTTCCCAAAAATCATAATACTTTCAAATTACAGCATATTTCCAGTTTATCGCACAATTAAGAAGAAACATCAGATGTAATCGTTTCACCAAATCAATTAAACACATTTATTAACCTGTGCCATGCCGCATAATATAAATACTGAATGAAAATATAATTACGTGTATTAGAAAAACAATTATAAAACAATAATCTCGAATATTAATTATTTTTCAAAATGCATATATTACAACAATTATTAAAACGGATAACAAATCTAATTATAACTTTCAACTAATATTATATAAATCTCTGTTGATTTTTCAATAAAAATACATAATTATTATTATTATTATTATTTAAATATCAATTCACACAACTCATTCGAATTATACACAATTTTAATTTGATATTATTGATATATTTTATAATTACATATTTATACAAATGTGTATGTGTGTGTGTGTGTGTGTGTGTGTTATGTTATAATAAAAGAGGCTTAGTTCGCCTTTCTTCTACATTCATTTTTTATTTACCAACAACAACAACAATTTTTTATTGATAAATCCATTAAAAGATGTATTTTATATGGAATAATAAAATAAATGTATATATTTAGCCTCCAACAAAATGTTTCACCCTACAAATCATTCCATACACAGCCCGCATTCATTGTATACATACAAAACCATCGGTTGGAAAAATAACCGAATTGATATTTCTAACGTCATCTATTTGTTGCCCAGATTGTACATTTATGTATTGTTAACCGTGGACAAACTGTTAAAGTTTCACTTCCTTCATTGTACATTCATTAATTGCAATAGCGCAAAACAAAAATATTGTTAAGAACAAATAACCCAAATTTAGTGAAAACGTTAACGAAACACTTTTGAAATCTTTGTTTTTTTTCCCTTATACCCGTCCAATTATTTTTCCGGACACAGTGTACACTTAACTTATATATTTATTTATATAAAAAAATATATACATACAATAGAAATCAATACTTATATGTGTCTGTATAATTAAGAAGTTCTCTTAATAGCATCAAATAAATTTTACTATACCCTTTAGCGGTTGATTTGAGAATCGTTATATAAATATGGTTTTTTTTTTCTTCCTTAACCTTATTCTACATTATTCATTCCACTTCAATAGCCATATAAATTATATAGAAGAAGGAAAAAAAAAAAAAACATCCCCATTACGACCCATTGACTGCTATGACTGTGTGTGTTGTGTTGTGTTGTGTACAAATTTGTAAATAAATGTATATTATAAAATAAATAGAGAAACATCGTCGCGGTGTATTACCAATTTCTCATTCCAATTCAATGGCGCTACTCACTCAACTCAATGTATGTATAAATAAGTAAAAACCACACCATACTTACGATAGAACATTATATTTTCCTACTATTATGTGAGTATTATAAAAAAAAATCATTTCATTCCTAGACGAGGGGTGGCTGTAAAATAACGAGACTAATACTATTTTAAATTGTTGACATATTTAATTATTATATTATCACATACCTCCTCCAATCGCTACCATACGAATTTACCATTGTTCAAAACAGTTCTTTAAGGTCTTCTACTGTTTGCTCCTTCATAAAGCATCAACACAATCTGAAGTCTTGTTTCTTTTAATACAGATTTAAGCTTTAAGTCATATGGGATCAGATTAGGTTGTCATATAATGAAGAACCTAGAACTCTTTCACAATTCAAGTTTTATTACTTATTTTATCACAGCGTTGAGCAATAAACCCTCAACGTAGTAATATTGATTAATATAGTTTGATGTTCAGTGATGCATATTGAAAAACGCAATCATAATCGCTTTGAATTATTGATTTGCCTATTCGAGCTTTGTCAATTACTACAGTTTTAGCAATCACACAAATAATTAACCGACGACGTTCAGATTGGATCAGATTACCTTTTTTTTTTTATTTTTATCTGTTTCCGCAAAAGGCTAATGCGGGCGTGTATCATCTTCATTGTTTTATTGGTCATCTTAGAAACGTGTAAATCAAGTACGTCTTTTAATCTTAAAGATAAGTTCCATTAACCGATATTTCCAAGTTTCATATGAAATTTGACGACAATTTGGTGGTCTATTAAAACACAACATTATTAATATATAGTTGCTAATAGATCTGGTACAAAAGAAGATCACGACCAGATTCATATGTCTACAACGTAGATACGGAAGGGCCGGAAAACGAAAGAGAAGCATTCACGCTACACGGTTGTCGTTCGTACGGCTCATTAATGTAAAGTCACATATTATAATAAACCATAATACCATAAAATTGTATAAAATACATTAAATTAATAAATATAGGAGACACATCTTTGAGAATTGAATCGGAGTATGTGTACGATGGTTACAAAATAATGCCTATAGGCAACAATTCGAATGTTCTAAAAATTGATGTCAGAAGAAAAGTGTGTTCTCAAAAAGGGTACATATTTTCTAATAAATATAATAAAATTTAGGAAATACTATACATTTTCGATGGTCGACTTTAGCCGGAGGAATATTACATTGACTTATGGTGCAACAATTATTATTTGTAATTTTCGATGCTCTTTTGTGAATCTCTTTGCTGATTTACTTTTCATTTGGGTTATATATTATGATTCAAATTTGTGGTACATTTTAGTTTACCAAAATATTTTGTACAGACTCATATTCAGATCGAAATATCTGGGATGGGATACGACTGTACCAAAACAATATTACATATACGTGTACGTATACATTGACATCCATTGAAATAATAAATGAGAAATAATGAAATGAAATCAACAACTGAACAAAATTATTTTCTTGTTTGTTGAATATTTTATGACAGAAAAAAAAGGTTTATTTTGTATATGAACTCTGTGACTGTGTAGTGTAAACACAAATACACACAGGGCGCACACCGCACACACAACGTACACAAAAAATTCTAAAAGGATTTTATTTAATTCAAATTAATTGTAAGGTGTCTGGAAAATTTTACCCAACACCTATCAAAACACAACCGCAGTATCAACACCACCTCCACCACCACCACCACCAACCAAATGACTGTGTCTCCCCCATTGCTTTTGTTTGGTTCACAATAAAATAGATGGTTTTTTCTTAGGTTTGTCGTTTTTATAAGTAATTATCTCATAAAAGAACAAAACCAAAAATATTATTTTATTTCAGTTAGCTTTTATTATTGCCATTGTTGTAATTGTTATTGTTGGTGGTGGTGATGGCGGTGGTGATGGTGTTGGTGGTGGCTGGTTTCGTTACGGTACGTTACGTGATAGTGGTTTTTTTTTCGTTTTCCTCTTTCTTAACCGTTTGCAAATGTCGTAAAGAAGTTAATTAATGGGGGTTGTAATAGTATTTTTATAATTTTTATGGTGGTTTTTGTTTTTGCAAAACTTTCTGGAAAAATTCAATTTTTCATTTAGTGAAAATTGTTTTTGAAATGGCTAAGTTATTTTTACAGATGTAGTGACAAAATTGTTTTTTTTCTTTTATTGTTCATCGCTTCATTTAAAATTGAAATTATATAGAACAATCTGGGCAAGATTATTATCTGAAACACGAATTTATAATCATCACCACGAGATGAATAAATATTTTATTGTATAATTTTTTATATTTATTATTTTTAATTATATTGGCTAATGTGATTGTTAGGAGAAAGTATAGAATATTTAGGTTAGACGCATAGTTTTTTTATTTAATTGCTCTGAAATATTGTGGTGGTACCCTGAGATTTAGTTATCTATATATTACGAAACACAATTCCTATACATTTAATTTGCCTTTTTCTTCATAAATATTGACGGAATTTATTATCTGATTATTTTCCTAGCATTTAAAATGTTTTATTTTCGTTCATATGTGGTACTACAGTATTACTAAATGTAAATATTGTCATTATGTGATCATTAAAATGTCCATGAACTCAATTCTATTATTTGTCATATGACATACAGCACTAGTAATTGTGAATATCAAAGTTCATATGCGATGCTTGGCCCTTAAAACAATCGTACTATCCAATTCCCAATTTCATTCTGTTTCATATGTGTGGTACAATACTTCTGATGAATGGTAAAACTATCCCTATATTATCGTTAATATAGAAATAACATTACTATATACAATTCCTAGTGATATTCTCATCCATTTGAGGTGCAGTAGAACTAAAATTTTCGTTGCATGTTTCTGGAAAAATGTCCTTGATTCTCAAAACATCATTATTACATAATATAAGATCCTTGCCCATTGATACAAAATCATCATGTCACGTGAAAAATGGATACGCTGTATTATATGTATCACAATAATATAATATTCAAAACCATTTAATACAATATTATTAAGTTTATATGCGTTCACAAACGTTTTGTTAACTAATCAATTGTATTTTAATTTACACAATACACACAAATTTTGAGCTGTTCATTAATTTTATATCGTATTATTAATTACGATATCGTTTCATAATTCATTCCATATACTTCTTTGTATTACATTCGATTAGTTATATTTGAAAATAAAATCAACAACAACAATAATAATATCATAATACAAAAACCTGAAATTCATTCCACATTCATATATATTTATAACATTTAACTTTGAGTGTAATATGTATTGAATATTCAATACAATACAATACCGCATTTACATTAACAAATATAAGAACGCCATCGGTAAATATATGCGTAACCGAAAATATTTTTCCTATTAAGCAAATACAGTGAGTTTATTAACATCAATTTAACTTATGATATTATAATAATAAATAACGTATATAATTATAATAATACAGCCTAACCTCGCTGTTGTTATACCATAATCGATAGCCCATAAACGTGTAGGATTGGGGTTTCACTAAAGCATATAATTTATTAATGATAAGAATCGGTTGTGTAAAACTATATTGTGTTAAGCTACTAAGCTATTGTGTTAATGCGATTAATTTATATCCTTTTTTTTTAATCCTTTTTCAAACCAATACCAATCGTTTCTATTATTTTACGAATAATTGTAATTTTTAATATAAAATTTAGATGTCCTAGAATTCATCATCGTCAGTTTCATTCAAGCTCCAACTTATATATTCTCTTTCACATGAGATGCGACATGCCTCACAGAATCATTCTTCGTCGTGTTCCCGCAACTTTTTTTAATTTTCTTCTACAAGATGTACCAAATGCTTATTTCCGAAGAATTACACTTACAAGGTATACCATAGCTGAGGTATGGTATTCTAATTCCAATGAAATTAGACCCCGCTGTAATACTCATCAAAGTAAAAAACTCAGTAATTTTTTTCCTCTTACTTTTATGTTGAAGGATTTAATCAGCTACCAGCATTTTTTTTTTATGAATGAAAATTAACCACAAATTAAATAAAACTAAAAAATTGATGAATTCAAGATACTTTCCAGGATGCCATAGGAAAAATTATCAAAAATAACCATGTCGTATGTGTTGTGAGAGAGAATTGAATGTATCATAACATTTTCTGGACACCCAATGTATGATTTTCAAAAATAAGTCAATTCCAAGGCTTTCTAAGTAAATTAATGTACTAATAATTGATAAATGGAACACCGAAAAATGATTCTGCAAAAATGGGGCAAGCGAAAGAGCATTGAATAGTGCAGACGATCATCGTCATATTTTTAGAACATCCAAAAGATTAAATTAGCAAAAGCCGGCGACATCTGCAGAAGGAAATTAAAAAGGACATATTCAGGACAGCTAAATAATTATTCTACAAAATACGAGAATATCGTAACTGTTGTGAAAGTGAAATTAACACATAGAATTTAATGTAACTGTAGATCAAAAGACCGATCAAGAATTATGTGAAGGGAAATTAAAGGACAAGTACATAAAATTGAAGGATAAAGGACATTTCCAGTAAATATAACAAGGATAACGCATGATAATATGCAATTTGCGTAAACTCATGTGAATGGCAAATAAACCGGCATATTAGCTAAAAATTTAAGGATTTCCAGGACCTCTTAATTAATAATTTTCCAAAATATGTTTATTGAAAGAAATTTAACGTAGCATTGATTGGGACTCGACTGGATATCAATTTTCTAAAATTTCTATAAAAATCATTCATACAATCCCAAGGTTAAAAATTTGTACAGACAAATTTCGGCGAATTTCATGATCACAATGAACGCTACCCTTTGTACCATTGTGTACACAGTTGTACGTTGCTATAATAAATAAATTAAGTATGAAATGGGTTAATCAGAGGATAGGGACCGACCGACCGACTTTCTACATACATTTGATCGAGGTTTTGCTGTATATATAACATTTATATTCATAATTATATGACAAAATGAGTAGAATGTTTTTTTGGTGTGGTTTAATGAACAGAAAAAAAAAAATGAATGGTATAGTGACTCTATCTAAAATATAAGTATAGTCACTAGTGTGTATAAAATAAATGTACAATATATAAATAATATCGTGTTGACTAAAATGAGAGTGGGTTTGTTAAAATGTTGTTATTTTTATATATTATTATAGCGTTTTATATGAACCAACACCACATAAAAAATTCAATATCCGTTAACATTTATTTCATTTCATATATCAAACATTATTGAATGTGATAAATATCCTTTTGGCATCAGTGTATGTGTGCGTAAAAGGTGTTGTCGCTGTATATATAATAAAAATATTAACAAAAAGTTTGATATAATATATCCTTTGCACACACAATGATAACATTTGTATATGGTTCGGATGAATGTGTGTGTCTAAACAAAGCTCTTCCATATAGGAAACGTTTGTAAACATAAATGAAATAAATATCTGGCTATTTACATTTTTCTGCAGTGATTATATATTTTATATATTTACGATACACCTAAAGTGTTGTGTGTACAATAAAGAATGTGTATTTTATGTGAATAAGAATTTAGAATTATAAATAGGAATATAATCCGTCGTATAGCATATATAGAACCAGAGGAGAATCCATTTAGAAAATGTTTACAAATTCAAGCATTTTACATATAATTTTGTTGGGGTGAGCGCTGATATGAATGCGAACTAAGTATTAGTTAAGTGTATCGTCGTCGTAACGTAATATTTATAATAATACACTTAATATTGTGTATAATGTCTGTATAGATTTTATAACTATGTAATATACGAGTGTATTTTATAAAAGGAAGAAGATTGTGGGTGAATAAATTATGTTTTATTCGAATATTAATATAAGGTGTTGAAAAATATATTGTGTTTGTATTTATGTGTGTCTTGTAAATATAGTAATTTATAAATTTAATTAATGCATTCTCTAATATAGTCGTATCTACTAATGCCTATAGGACATTGTTGGCATCAGCAAAATATACGATTGTTATATGTCGTCTATGATTTCCTTCGAAACTTTTGATTTATAAATATCTTTCCAATCGCAAAACACTCACAATTCTGACAAAATGTGAAAAATACATTGGATAACGATACAATAATTCATGTAATTTAATTACGACAATTATTGATGTGTGAACTGGTATATTATTGGTCTCACTTAACAACTGTTATCGATCAATTAACATACGATAATCATTTCCTATATGGAAGGAAATAAAATAAAACCAAAAAATTGATGAACATTTTCAGAACCTCTTATTAATTATAATCCAAAATAAAAATGTCGTATCTGTAGTACCATAAAAGACAATTTAACTTAAAATTATAAGGAATCTTTATTCTATGTATCAATAAAATGTGCAGCATCTCCAAATAATATGTAATTCTGAATAATACTCAAATTTCGGGACATTCTAAGGATAATAAATTAATATGCGATACCTGTGATAAAAGAAAATTAAATAGGACTAAAAATTGTCCTTCCGCGAAGCCGACCAAAAGAATGATTCTCGAAAATTAGAATGTTATATCTTAAGGAAAAAATGTGCATTGAATGGAACTGACGATTGTGAAGTATCAAAACCATTTCCAAGACAATTAATAGTATAATTCGACACTATGGAATGAAATTTAAATAAAACATAGCTTATGATGGCCATAGACCAACACACTTTCATTTTATTATATACATTTCTATAGCCATTTTTAATAATTCCGCATAAGAATATCCGCGGTATATCTCGGTATATTTTCAATTTATCAATTAATTTTTGTGTGTCAATAAATTCGAATAAATAAAATGTATAAAAATAAATATAAAATCCAAATCAAATAAATTCCATATTTCAATATTCCTCCGTACTATAAAATAGAATTTTCTATGTGTGTACGATTGAATGATGATAAAATCAATAAGAGTGGAATTTTTTTTTTTCGATTATTAAATGCTATAATAAAGTTAATACAAAACGAATAATATGGTGATGGTGGTGTGGTGCACGTGGTGGTGTTGTTATACTTGCTCTACTATACAAACAATATATAAATGGTATATATAAAACAACTCAACTGTGGACAGATGTACAAAATAAATATATGAATGCAGAAAAATGATGGTTGCCTTTCATATTAATCGTAAATATATAAATAATCGTTTTATTTGATTGTATATTATCATAGTCTGTGTCCGAAAAATTACCAAAATGATTTTCCTATATATGGATCTGTGGTAACGTCAGCTATTGGCTGTGGATTGATTTTGTGTATTGTGAAGCGGAATTAATTGAAATGTCCAAATTTGATTACATATTCTTTAGTGTCAAAATACATTACATTAAATGACAGTAGGTGTTGTGGATCGTTTGAAAAATATATGAAAATAACAAAAAACCAACATTAAAATTTCTTTTAAAATTGTTTAATTATTTCCTAATTTTTCTAATTCCATTCCGTATATTTTTCGGACAGAGTATATATTATATAATCTAAAAATGTATGAATGCTATCGATACGACGATTGTTTGTATTAGCTTTTGTTGGTATATCGCCTGCTGTTGTAAATACTGACTTTTATTTGCTTTTTTTTTTTGAATAAACACAACAACAACAGATTAATTTCACAATAGAAGACAAAAAATAATTCTGGTAATTTGATTGAAACACATTTTAATTCTAAAGATATTCCATTCTATTTTTCAATTTAACTTTTTTTTCTTAAAAACTCTAAATTAACCATATTATCAAATTCTTGCAAATCATATTGGCAAATTGTCTTTCATCACCATCATTCAATTAGATATTGTCGTAGACGCAGAAGATACAATAGTTATTGGTGGAGGGAGTATCATTGCAACATTTAATAACATTCATGTCGGTGTGCACAGGACGAAAATTCCAGATACCAGAAGTAAAACTGTGTACTGAACTCAAATAAATGTCATCAAATTATCCATCATATTATTGTTACACTCGGGTTCCGCATGACATCGAACCATATAATATTAAATTTTATAGAAGTGGGGTGTTGCTAGTCTTTGTCCAAATCATACTATATAGAAAAAATCTGGAAACTTTTCGATTTTGACGCTCTTTATGTGATACTATTATTGTGATGTTGCGTGGTTAGCAATGTGGGGAAGTGTTTTGTAGCGAAGGTCGAATTTAAAGTGTTTATAAATAGTTCAAGATATTGGCATATGTTTTTCCTTTATCAACATCATCACCATCATAATAATAATTACTTAATAATTTGTATACGTATGTTAAAATTGATATTATATTCACACGATCTATCTCATATCTAGAAAATGATAGCCTGGACAAAATTCCATAGTCAGCCTACTGACTAGTGGGTAATTAAGTAATTTCTCAAACGAACTTGTTGATCCTTTCTATGGATTTTAAAAGTAACATCATTATGACAGGCTTTCTATCAACATTCTGGAAAATTGGGCTGTTCTATCTACCCAGCCTTCTACAACTTAGTAATTTTGTCATTTCCCTTGCGATTTTGATGAAATTTTGTATACGTATGTTAAAATTGATATTATATTTACTAGGTCTATCTCATTTCTGGAAAATTGACGCCCTGGACTAATTTCCTTAGTCAGCCTCCTGCCTAATGGGTAATTAAGTAATTTCTCAGACGAATTTGATGAAATTTCATATACGTATGTTAAAATTGATATTATGTTGATATGGGCCTATCTGATTTCTTGAAAATTATTACACTGGATAAATTTCCTTAGTCAGTCTCCTGCAATTTCGTAATTTAGTCATTTCTCAAACGATTTTGATGATTCTTTCTATGGATTTTAAAAGTAACATCATTTTGACAGGCTTTCTATCAAAATTCTGGAAAATTGGGCTATTCTATCTACCCAGCCTTCTACAACTTAGTAATTTTGTCATTTCTCTTGCGATTTTGATGAAATTTTGTATACGTATGTTAAAATTGATATTATATTTACAAGGTCTATGTCATTTCTGGAAAATTGACGCCCTGGACTAATTTCCTTAGTCAGCCTCCTGCCTAATGGGTAGTTAGGTAATTTCTTAGACGAATTTGATGAAATTTCATATACGTATGTTAAAATTGATGTTATATTTACTAGGTCTATCTCATTTCTGGAAAATTGACGCCCTGGACTAATTTCCTTAGTCAGCCTCCTGCCTAATGGGTAGTTAAGTAATTTCTCAGACGAATTTAATGAAATTTCATATACGTATGTTAAAATTGATATTATCTTGATATGGGCCTATCTGATTTCTTGAAAATTAATACACTGGATAAATTTCCTTAGTCAGTCTCCTGCAATTTCGTAATTTAGTCATTTCTCAAACGATTTTGATGATCCTTTCTATGAATTTTAAAAGTAACATCATTTTGACAGGCTTTCTATCAAAATTCTGGATATTTGGGCTGTTCTATCTACCCAGCCTTCTACAACTTAGTAATTTTGTCATTTCTCTTGCGATTTTGATGAAATTTTGTATACGTATGTTAAAATTGATATTATATTTACTAGGTCTATCTCATTTCTGGAAAATTGACGCCCTGGACTAATTTCCTTAGTCAGCCTCCTGCCTAATGGGTAGTTAAGTAATTTCTTAGACGAATTTGATGAAATTTCATATACGTATGTTAAAATTGATATTATATTTACTAGGTCTATCTCATTTCTGGAAAATTGACGCCCTGGACTAATTTCTTTAGTCAGCCTCCCGCCTAATGAGTAATTAAGTAATTTCTCAAACGAATATGATGAAATTTCAAATACGTATGTTAAAATTGATATAATATTTACTAGGTCTATCTCATTTCTGGAAAATTGACGCCCTGGACTAATTTCCTTAGTCAGTCTCCTGCAATTTCGTAATTTAGTCATTTCTCAAACGATTTTGATGATCCTTTCTATGAATTTTAAAAGTAACATCATTTTGACAGGCTTTCTATCAAAATTCTGGGTATTTGGGCTGTTCTATCTACCCAGCCTTCTACAACTTAGTAATTTTGTCATTTCTCTTGCGATTTTGATGAAATTTTGTATACGTATGTTAAAATTGATATTATATTTACTAGGTCTATCTCATTTCTGGAAAATTGACGCCCTGGACTAATTTCCTTAGTCAGCCTCCTGCCTAATGGGTAGTTAAGTAATTTCTTAGACGAATTTGATGAAATTTCATATACGTATGTTAAAATTGATATTATATTTACTAGGTCTATCTCATTTCTGGAAAATTGACGCCCTGGACTAATTTCTTTAGTCAGCCTCCCGCCTAATGAGTAATTAAGTAATTTCTCAAACGAATATGATGAAATTTCAAATACGTATGTTAAAATTGATATAATATTTACTAGGTCTATCTCATTTCTGGAAAATTGACGCCCTGGACTAATTTCCTTAGTCAGTCTCCTGCAATTTCGTAATTTAGTCATTTCTCAAACGATTTTGATGATCCTTTCTATGAATTTTAAAAGTAACATCATTTTGACAGGCTTTCTATCAAAATTCTGGATATTTGGGCTGTTCTATCTACCCAGCCTTCTACAACTTAGTAATTTTGTCATTTCTCTTGCGATTTTGATGAAATTTTGTATACGTATGTTAAAATTGATATTATATTTACTAGGTCTATCTCATTTCTGGAAAATTGACGCCCTGGACTAATTTCCTTAGTCAGCCTCCTGCCTAATGGGTAGTTAAGTAATTTCTTAGACGAATTTGATGAAATTTCATATACGTATGTTAAAATTGATATTATATTTACTAGGTCTATCTCATTTCTGGAAAATTGACGCCCTGGACTAATTTCCTTAGTCAGCCTCCTGCCTAATGGGTAGTTAGGTAATTTCTAAGACGAATTTGATGAAATTTCATATACGTATGTTAAAATTGATATTATATTTACAAGGTCTATGTCATTTCTGGAAAATTGACGCCCTGGACTAATTTCCTTAGTCAGCCTCCTGCCTAATGGGTAGTTAAGTAATTTCTCAGACGAATTTAATGAAATTTCATATACGTATGTTAAAATTGATATTATCTTGATATGGGCCTATCTGATTTCTTGAAAATTAATACACTGGATAAATTTCCTTAGTCAGTCTCCTGCAATTTCGTAATTTAGTCATTTCTCAAACGATTTTGATGATCCTTTCTATGAATTTTAAAAGTAACATCATTTTGACAGGCTTTCTATCAAAATTCTGGATATTTGGGCTTTTCTATCTACCCAGCCTTCTACAACTTAGTAATTTTGTCATTTCTCTTGCGATTTTGATAAAATTTTGTTTACGTATGTTAAAATTGATGTTATATTTACTAGGTCTATCTCATTTCTGGAAAATTGACGCCCTGGACTAATTTCCTTAGTCAGCCTCCTGCCTAATGGGTAGTTAAGTAATTTCTCAGACGAATTTAATGAAATTTCATATACGTATGTTAAAATTGATATTATCTTGATATGGGCCTATCTGATTTCTTGAAAATTAATACACTGGATAAATTTCCTTAGTCAGTCTCCTGCAATTTCGTAATTTAGTCATTTCTCAAACGATTTTGATGATCCTTTCTATGGATTTTATAAGTATCATCATTTTGACAGGCTTTCTATCAAAATTCTGGAAAATTGGGCTGTTCTATCTACCCAGCCTTCTACAACTTAGTAATTTTGTCATTTCTCTTGCGATTTTGATAAAATTTTGTTTACGTATGTTAAAATTGATATTATATTTACTAGGTCTATCTCATTTCTGGAAAATTGACGCCCTGGACTAATTTCCTTAGTCAGCCTCCTGCCTAATGGGTAGTTAGGTAATTTCTAAGACGAATTTGATGAAATTTCATATACGTATGTTAAAATTGATATTATATTTACAAGGTCTATCTCATTTCTGGAAAATTGACGCCCTGGACTAATTTCCTTAGTCAGCCTCCTGCCTAATGGGTAATTATTTAATTTCTCAGACGAATTTGATGAAATTTCATATACGTATGTTAAAATTGATATTATGTTGATATGGGCCTATCTGATTTCTTGAAAATTAATACACTGGATAAATTTCCTTAGTCAGTCTCCTGCCTAATGGGTAGTTAAGTAATTTCTCAGACGAATTTAATGAAATTTCATATACGTATGTTAAAATTGATATTATATTGAAATGGGCCTATCTGATTTCTTGAAAATTAATACACTGGATAAATTTCCTTAGTCAGTCTCCTGCAATTTCGTAATTTAGTCATTTCTCAAACGATTTTGATGATTCTTTCTATGGATTTTAAAAGTAACATCATTTTGACAGGCTTTCTATCAAAATTCTGGGTATTTGGGCTGTTCTATCTACCCAGCCTTCTACAACTTAGTAATTTTGTCATTTCTCTTGCGATTTTGATGAAATTTTGTATACGTATGTTAAAATTGATATTATATTTACTAGGTCTATCTCATTTCTGGAAAATTGACGCCCTGGACTAATTTCTTTAGTCAGCCTCCCGCCTAATGAGTAATTAAGTAATTTCTCAAACGAATATGATGAAATTTCAAATACGTATGTTAAAATTGATATAATATTTACTAGGTCTATCTCATTTCTGGAAAATTGACGCCCTGGACTAATTTCCTTAGTCAGTCTCCTGCAATTTCGTAATTTAGTCATTTCTCAAACGATTTTGATGATCCTTTCTATGAATTTTAAAAGTAACATCATTTTGACAGGCTTTCTATCAAAATTCTGGATATTTGGGCTGTTCTATCTACCCAGCCTTCTACAACTTAGTAATTTTGTCATTTCTCTTGCGATTTTGATGAAATTTTGTATACGTATGTTAAAATTGATATTATATTTACTAGGTCTATCTCATTTCTGGAAAATTGACGCCCTGGACTAATTTCCTTAGTCAGCCTCCTGCCTAATGGGTAGTTAAGTAATTTCTTAGACGAATTTGATGAAATTTCATATACGTATGTTAAAATTGATATTATATTTACTAGGTCTATCTCATTTCTGGAAAATTGACGCCCTGGACTAATTTCCTTAGTCAGCCTCCTGCCTAATGGGTAGTTAGGTAATTTCTAAGACGAATTTGATGAAATTTCATATACGTATGTTAAAATTGATATTATATTTACAAGGTCTATGTCATTTCTGGAAAATTGACGCCCTGGACTAATTTCCTTAGTCAGCCTCCTGCCTAATGGGTAGTTAAGTAATTTCTCAGACGAATTTAATGAAATTTCATATACGTATGTTAAAATTGATATTATCTTGATATGGGCCTATCTGATTTCTTGAAAATTAATACACTGGATAAATTTCCTTAGTCAGTCTCCTGCAATTTCGTAATTTAGTCATTTCTCAAACGATTTTGATGATCCTTTCTATGAATTTTAAAAGTAACATCATTTTGACAGGCTTTCTATCAAAATTCTGGATATTTGGGCTTTTCTATCTACCCAGCCTTCTACAACTTAGTAATTTTGTCATTTCTCTTGCGATTTTGATAAAATTTTGTTTACGTATGTTAAAATTGATGTTATATTTACTAGGTCTATCTCATTTCTGGAAAATTGACGCCCTGGACTAATTTCCTTAGTCAGCCTCCTGCCTAATGGGTAGTTAAGTAATTTCTCAGACGAATTTAATGAAATTTCATATACGTATGTTAAAATTGATATTATCTTGATATGGGCCTATCTGATTTCTTGAAAATTAATACACTGGATAAATTTCCTTAGTCAGTCTCCTGCAATTTCGTAATTTAGTCATTTCTCAAACGATTTTGATGATCCTTTCTATGGATTTTATAAGTATCATCATTTTGACAGGCTTTCTATCAAAATTCTGGAAAATTGGGCTGTTCTATCTACCCAGCCTTCTACAACTTAGTAATTTTGTCATTTCTCTTGCGATTTTGATAAAATTTTGTTTACGTATGTTAAAATTGATATTATATTTACTAGGTCTATCTCATTTCTGGAAAATTGACGCCCTGGACTAATTTCCTTAGTCAGCCTCCTGCCTAATGGGTAGTTAGGTAATTTCTAAGACGAATTTGATGAAATTTCATATACGTATGTTAAAATTGATATTATATTTACAAGGTCTATCTCATTTCTGGAAAATTGACGCCCTGGACTAATTTCCTTAGTCAGCCTCCTGCCTAATGGGTAATTATTTAATTTCTCAGACGAATTTGATGAAATTTCATATACGTATGTTAAAATTGATATTATGTTGATATGGGCCTATCTGATTTCTTGAAAATTAATACACTGGATAAATTTCCTTAGTCAGTCTCCTGCCTAATGGGTAGTTAAGTAATTTCTCAGACGAATTTAATGAAATTTCATATACGTATGTTAAAATTGATATTATATTGAAATGGGCCTATCTGATTTCTTGAAAATTAATACACTGGATAAATTTCCTTAGTCAGTCTCCTGCAATTTCGTAATTTAGTCATTTCTCAAACGATTTTGATGATTCTTTCTATGGATTTTAAAAGTAACATCATTTTGACAGGCTTTCTATCAAAATTCTGGAAAATTGGGCTGTTCTATCTACCCAGCCTTCTACAACTAAGTAATTTTGTCATTTCTCTTGCGATTTTGATGAAATTTTGTATGTATGTTAAAATTGATATTATATTTACAATGTCTATCTCATTTCTGGAAAATTGACGCCCTGGACTAATTTCCTTAGTCAGCCTCCTGCCTAATGGGTAGTTAGGTAATTTCTTAGACGAATTTGATGAAATTTCATATACGTATGTTAAAATTGATATTATGTTGATATGGGCCTATCTGATTTCTTGAAAATTAATACACTGGATAAATTTCCTTAGTCAGTCTCCTGCAATTTCGTAATTTAGTCATTTCTCAAACGATTTTGATGATCCTTTCTATGAATTTTAAAAGTAACATCATTTTGACAGGCTTTCTATCAAAATTCTGGAAAATTGGGCTGTTCTATCTACCCAGCCTTCTACAACTTAGTAATTTTGTCATTTCTCTTGCGATTTTGATAAAATTTTGTAGACGTATGTTAAAATTGATATTATATTTACTAGGTCTATCTCATTTCTGGAAAATTGACGCCCTGGACTAATTTCCTTAGTCAGCCTCCTGCCTAATGGGTAATTATTTAATTTCTCAAACGAATATGATGAAATTTCATATACGTATGTTAAAATTGATATTATGTTGATATGGGCCTATCTGATTTCTTGAAAATTAATACACTGGATAAATTTCCTTAGTCAGTCTCCTGCAATTTCGTAATTTAGTCATTTCTCAAACGATTTTGATGATCCTTTCTATGAATTTTAAAAGTAACATCATTTTGACAGGCTTTCTATCAAAATTCTGGAAAATTGGGCTGTTCTATCTACCCAGCCTTCTACAACTTAGTAATTTTGTCATTTCTCTTGCGATTTTGATAAAATTTTGTAGACGTATGTTAAAATTGATATTATATTTACTAGGTCTATCTCATTTCTGGAAAATTGACGCCCTGGACTAATTTCCTTAGTCAGCCTCCTGCCTAATGGGTAATTATTTAATTTCTCAGACGAATTTGATGAAATTTCATATACGTATGTTAAAATTGATATTATGTTGATATGGGCCTATCTGATTTCTTGAAAATTAATACACTGGATAAATTTCCTTAGTCAGTCTCCTGCCTAATGGGTAGTTAAGTAATTTCTCAGACGAATTTAATGAAATTTCATATACGTATGTTAAAATTGATATTATATTGAAATGGGCCTATCTGATTTCTTGAAAATTAATACACTGGATAAATTTCCTTAGTCAGTCTCCTGCAATTTCGTAATTTAGTCATTTCTCAAACGATTTTGATGATTCTTTCTATGGATTTTAAAAGTAACATCATTTTGACAGGCTTTCTATCAAAATTCTGGAAAATTGGGCTGTTCTATCTACCCAGCCTTCTACAACTAAGTAATTTTGTCATTTCTCTTGCGATTTTGATGAAATTTTGTATGTATGTTAAAATTGATATTATATTTACAATGTCTATCTCATTTCTGGAAAATTGACGCCCTGGACTAATTTCCTTAGTCAGCCTCCTGCCTAATGGGTAGTTAGGTAATTTCTTAGACGAATTTGATGAAATTTCATATACGTATGTTAAAATTGATATTATGTTGATATGGGCCTATCTGATTTCTTGAAAATTAATACACTGGATAAATTTCCTTAGTCAGTCTCCTGCAATTTCGTAATTTAGTCATTTCTCAAACGATTTTGATGATCCTTTCTATGGATTTTATAAGTATCATCATTTTGACAGGCTTTCTATCAAAATTCTGGAAAATTGGGCTGTTCTATCTACCCAGCCTTCTACAACTTAGTAATTTTGTCATTTCTCTTGCGATTTTGATAAAATTTTGTAGACGTATGTTAAAATTGATATTATATTTACTAGGTCTATCTCATTTCTGGAAAATTGACGCCCTGGACTAATTTCCTTAGTCAGCCTCCTGCCTAATGGGTAATTATTTAATTTCTCAAACGAATATGATGAAATTTCATATACGTATGTTAAAATTGATATTATGTTGATATGGGCCTATCTGATTTCTTGAAAATTAATACACTGGATAAATTTCCTTAGTCAGTCTCCTGCAATTTCGTAATTTAGTCATTTCTCAAACGATTTTGATGATCCTTTCTATGAATTTTAAAAGTAACATCATTTTGACAGGCTTTCTATCAAAATTCTGGAAAATTGGGCTGTTCTATCTACCCAGCCTTCTACAACTAAGTAATTTTGTCATTTCTCTTGCGATTTTGATGAAATTTTGTATGTATGTTAAAATTGATATTATATTTACAATGTCTATCTCATTTCTGGAAAATTGACGCCCTGGACTAATTTCCTTAGTCAGCCTCCTGCCTAATGGGTAGTTAGGTAATTTCTTAGACGAATTTGATGAAATTTCATATACGTATGTTAAAATTGATATTATGTTGATATGGGCCTATCTGATTTCTTGAAAATTAATACACTGGATAAATTTCCTTAGTCAGTCTCCTGCAATTTCGTAATTTAGTCATTTCTCAAACGATTTTGATGATCCTTTCTATGAATTTTAAAAGTAACATCATTTTGACAGGCTTTCTATCAAAATTCTGGAAAATTGGGCTGTTCTATCTACCCAGCCTTCTACAACTTAGTAATTTTGTCATTTCACATGCGATTTTGATGAAATTTCATATAGGTATGTTAAAATTGATATTATATTTACTAGGTCTATCTCATTTCTGGAAAATTGACGCCCTGGACTAATTTCCTTAGTCAGCCTCCTGCCTAATGGGTAGTTAGGTAATTTCTTAGACGAATTTGATGAAATTTCATATTCGTATGTTAAAATTGATATTATGTTGATATGGGCCTATCTGATTTCTTGAAAATTAATACACTGGATAAATTTCCTTAGTCAGTCTCCTGCAATTTCGTAATTTAGTCATTTCTCAAACGATTTTGATGATCCTTTCTATGAATTTTAAAAGTAACATCATTTTGACAGGCTTTCTATCAAAATTCTGGAAAATTGGGCTGTTCTATCTACCCAGCCTTCTACAACTTAGTAATTTTGTCATTTCACATGCGATTTTGATGAAATTTCATATAGGTATGTTAAAATTGATATTATATTTACTAGGTCTATCTCATTTCTGGAAAATTGACGCCCTGGACTAATTTCCTTAGTCAGCCTCCTGCCTAATGGGTAGTTAGGTAATTTCTTAGACGAATTTGATGAAATTTCATATTCGTATGTTAAAATTGATATTATGTTGATATGGGCCTATCTGATTTCTTGAAAATTAATACACTGGATAAATTTCCTTAGTCAGTCTCCTGCAATTTCGTAATTTAGTCATTTCTCAAACGATTTTGATGATCCTTTCTATGAATTTTAAAAGTAACATCATTTTGACAGGCTTTCTATCAAAATTCTGGAAAATTGGGCTGTTCTATCTACCCAGCCTTCTACAACTTAGTAATTTTGTCATTTCTCTTGCGATTTTGATGAAATTTTGTATACGTATGTTAAAATTGATATTATATTTACTAGGTCTATCTCATTTCTGGAAAATTGACGCCCTGGACTAATTTCCTTAGTCAGCCTCCTGCCTAATGGGTAGTTAGGTAATTTCTTAGACGAATTTGATGAAATTTCATATACGTATGTTAAAATTGATATTATATTTACTAGGTCTATCTCATTTCTGGAAAATTGACGCCCTGGACTAATTTCCTTAGTCAGCCTCCTGCCTAATGGGTAATTTAGTAATTTCTCAGACGAATTTGATGAAATTTCATATACGTATGTTAAAATTGATATTATGTTGATATGGGCCTATCTGATTTCTTGAAAATTAATACACTGGATAAATTTCCTTAGTCAGTCTCCTGCAATTTCGTAATTTAGTCATTTCTCAAACGATTTTGATGATCCTTTCTATGAATTTTAAAAGTAACATCATTTTGACAGGCTTTCTATCAAAATTCTGGATATTTGGGCTGTTCTATCTACCCAGCCTTCTACAACTTAGTAATTTTGTCATTTCTCTTGCGATTTTGATGAAATTTTGTATACGTATGTTAAAATTGATATTATATTTACTAGGTCTATCTCATTTCTGGAAAATTGACGCCCTGGACTAATTTCCTTAGTCAGCCTCCTGCCTAATGGGTAGTTAGGTAATTTCTTAGACGAATTTGATGAAATTTCATATACGTATGTTAAAATTGATATTATATTTACTAGGTCTATCTCATTTCTGGAAAATTGACGCCCTGGACTAATTTCCTTAGTCAGCCTCCTGCCTAATGGGTAGTTAGGTAATTTCTCTTGCGATTTTGATGAAATTTTGTATACGTATGTTAAAATTGATATTATATTTACTAGGTCTATCTCATTTCTGGAAAATTGACGCCCTGGACTAATTTCCTTAGTCAGCCTCCTGCCTAATGGGTAATTATTTAATTTCTCAAACGAATATGATGAAATTTCATATACGTATGTTAAAATAGATATTATATTGATATGGGCCTATCTGATTTCTTGAAAATTAATACACTGGATAAATTTCCTTAGTCAGTCTCCTGCAATTTCGTAATTTAGTCATTTCTCAAACGATTTTGATGATCCTTTCTATGAATTTTAAAAGTAACATCATTTTGACAGGCTTTCTATCAAAATTCTGGATATTTGGGCTGTTCTATCTACCCAGCCTTCTACAACTTAGTAATTTTGTCATTTCTCTTGCGATTTTGATGAAATTTTGTATACGTATGTTAAAATTGATATTATATTTACTAGGTCTATCTCATTTCTGGAAAATTGACGCCCTGGACTAATTTCCTTAGTCAGCCTCCTGCCTAATGGGTAGTTAGGTAATTTCTTAGACGAATTTGATGAAATTTCATATTCGTATGTTAAAATTGATATTATGTTGATATGGGCCTATCTGATTTCTTGAAAATTAATACACTGGATAAATTTCCTTAGTCAGTCTCCTGCAATTTCGTAATTTAGTCATTTCTCAAACGATTTTGATGATCCTTTCTATGAATTTTAAAAGTAACATCATTTTGACAGGCTTTCTATCAAAATTCTGGAAAATTGGGCTGTTCTATCTACCCAGCCTTCTACAACTTAGTAATTTTGTCATTTCACATGCGATTTTGATGAAATTTCATATAGGTATGTTAAAATTGATATTATATTTACTAGGTCTATCTCATTTCTGGAAAATTGACGCCCTGGACTAATTTCCTTAGTCAGCCTCCTGCCTAATGGGTAGTTAGGTAATTTCTTAGACGAATTTGATGAAATTTCATATTCGTATGTTAAAATTGATATTATGTTGATATGGGCCTATCTGATTTCTTGAAAATTAATACACTGGATAAATTTCCTTAGTCAGTCTCCTGCAATTTCGTAATTTAGTCATTTCTCAAACGATTTTGATGATCCTTTCTATGAATTTTAAAAGTAACATCATTTTGACAGGCTTTCTATCAAAATTCTGGAAAATTGGGCTGTTCTATCTACCCAGCCTTCTACAACTTAGTAATTTTGTCATTTCACATGCGATTTTGATGAAATTTCATATAGGTATGTTAAAATTGATATTATATTTACTAGGTCTATCTCATTTCTGGAAAATTGACGCCCTGGACTAATTTCCTTAGTCAGCCTCCTGCCTAATGGGTAGTTAGGTAATTTCTTAGACGAATTTGATGAAATTTCATATTCGTATGTTAAAATTGATATTATGTTGATATGGGCCTATCTGATTTCTTGAAAATTAATACACTGGATAAATTTCCTTAGTCAGTCTCCTGCAATTTCGTAATTTAGTCATTTCTCAAACGATTTTGATGATCCTTTCTATGAATTTTAAAAGTAACATCATTTTGACAGGCTTTCTATCAAAATTCTGGAAAATTGGGCTGTTCTATCTACCCAGCCTTCTACAACTTAGTAATTTTGTCATTTCTCTTGCGATTTTGATGAAATTTTGTATACGTATGTTAAAATTGATATTATATTTACTAGGTCTATCTCATTTCTGGAAAATTGACGCCCTGGACTAATTTCCTTAGTCAGCCTCCTGCCTAATGGGTAGTTAGGTAATTTCTTAGACGAATTTGATGAAATTTCATATACGTATGTTAAAATTGATATTATATTTACTAGGTCTATCTCATTTCTGGAAAATTGACGCCCTGGACTAATTTCCTTAGTCAGCCTCCTGCCTAATGGGTAATTTAGTAATTTCTCAGACGAATTTGATGAAATTTCATATACGTATGTTAAAATTGATATTATGTTGATATGGGCCTATCTGATTTCTTGAAAATTAATACACTGGATAAATTTCCTTAGTCAGTCTCCTGCAATTTCGTAATTTAGTCATTTCTCAAACGATTTTGATGATCCTTTCTATGAATTTTAAAAGTAACATCATTTTGACAGGCTTTCTATCAAAATTCTGGATATTTGGGCTGTTCTATCTACCCAGCCTTCTACAACTTAGTAATTTTGTCATTTCTCTTGCGATTTTGATGAAATTTTGTATACGTATGTTAAAATTGATATTATATTTACTAGGTCTATCTCATTTCTGGAAAATTGACGCCCTGGACTAATTTCCTTAGTCAGCCTCCTGCCTAATGGGTAGTTAGGTAATTTCTTAGACGAATTTGATGAAATTTCATATACGTATGTTAAAATTGATATTATATTTACTAGGTCTATCTCATTTCTGGAAAATTGACGCCCTGGACTAATTTCCTTAGTCAGCCTCCTGCCTAATGGGTAGTTAGGTAATTTCTCTTGCGATTTTGATGAAATTTTGTATACGTATGTTAAAATTGATATTATATTTACTAGGTCTATCTCATTTCTGGAAAATTGACGCCCTGGACTAATTTCCTTAGTCAGCCTCCTGCCTAATGGGTAATTATTTAATTTCTCAAACGAATATGATGAAATTTCATATACGTATGTTAAAATAGATATTATATTGATATGGGCCTATCTGATTTCTTGAAAATTAATACACTGGATAAATTTCCTTAGTCAGTCTCCTGCAATTTCGTAATTTAGTCATTTCTCAAACGATTTTGATGATCCTTTCTATGAATTTTAAAAGTAACATCATTTTGACAGGCTTTCTATCAAAATTCTGGATATTTGGGCTGTTCTATCTACCCAGCCTTCTACAACTTAGTAATTTTGTCATTTCTCTTGCGATTTTGATGAAATTTTGTATACGTATGTTAAAATTGATATTATATTTACTAGGTCTATCTCATTTCTGGAAAATTGACGCCCTGGACTAATTTCCTTAGTCAGCCTCCTGCCTAATGGGTAGTTAGGTAATTTCTTAGACGAATATGATGAAATTTCATATACGTATGTTAAAATTCATATTATTATTAGTCAGTCTCCTGCAATTTCGTAATTTAGTCATTTCTCAAACGATTTTGATGATCCTTTCTATGAATTTTAAAAGTAACATCATTTTGACAGGCTTTCTATCAAAATTCTGGGTATTTGGGCTGTTCTATCTACCCAGCCTTCTACAACTTAGTAATTTTGTCATTTCTCTTGCGATTTTGATGAAATTTTGTATACGTATGTTAAAATTGATATTATATTTACTAGGTCTATCTCATTTCTGGAAAATTGACGCCCTGGACTAATTTCCTTAGTCAGCCTCCTGCCTAATGGGTAATTATTTAATTTCTCAAACGAATATGATGAAATTTCATATACGTATGTTAAAATTCATATTATTATTAGTCAGTCTCCTGCAATTTCGTAATTTAGTCATTTCTCAAACGATTTTGATGATCCTTTCTATGAATTTTAAAAGTAACATCATTTTGACAGGCTTTCTATCAAAATTCTGGGTATTTGGGCTGTTCTATCTACCCAGCCTTCTACAACTTAGTAATTTTGTCATTTCTCTTGCGATTTTGATGAAATTTTGTATACGTATGTTAAAATTGATATTATATTTACTAGGTCTATCTCATTTCTGGAAAATTGACGCCCTGGACTAATTTCCTTAGTCAGCCTCCTGCCTAATGGGTAATTATTTAATTTCTCAAACGAATATGATGAAATTTCATATACGTATGTAAAAATTGATATTATTATTAGTCAGTCTCCTGCAATTTCGTAATTTAGTCATTTCTCAAACGATTTTGATGATCCTTTCTATGAATTTTAAAAGTAACATCATTTTGACAGGCTTTCTATCAAAATTCTGGGTATTTGGGCTGTTCTATCTACCCAGCCTTCTACAACTTAGTAATTTTGTCATTTCTCTTGCGATTTTGATGAAATTTTGTATACGTATGTTAAAATTGATATTATATTTACTAGGTCTATCTCATTTCTGGAAAATTGACGCCCTGGACTAATTTCCTTAGTCAGCCTCCTGCCTAATGGGTAGTTAGGTAATTTCTTAGACGAATTTGATGAAATTTCATATACGTATGTTAAAATTGATATTATATTTACTAGGTCTATCTCATTTCTGGAAAATTGACGCCCTGGACTAATTTCCTTAGTCAGCCTCCTGCCTAATGGGTAATTATTTAATTTCTCAAACGAATATGATGAAATTTCATATACGTATGTAAAAATTGATATTATTATTAGTCAGTCTCCTGCAATTTCGTAATTTAGTCATTTCTCAAACGATTTTGATGATCCTTTCTATGAATTTTAAAAGTAACATCATTTTGACAGGCTTTCTATCAAAATTCTGGATATTTGGGCTGTTCTATCTACCCAGCCCTCTACAACTTAGTAATTTTGTCATTTCTCTTGCGATTTTGATGAAATTTTGTATACGTATGTTAAAATTGATATTATATTTACTAGGTCTATCTCATTTCTGGAAAATTGACGCCCTGGACTAATTTCCTTAGTCAGCCTACTGCCTAATGGGTAATTAAGTAATTTCTCAGACGAATTTGATGAAATTTCATATACGTATGTTAAAATTGATATTATGTTAATATGGGCCTATCTGATTTCTTGAAAATTAATACACTGGATAAATTTCCTTAGTCAGTCTCCTGCAATTTCGTAATTTAGTCATTTCTCAAACGATTTTGATGATCCTTTCTATGAATTTTAAAAGTAACATCATTTTGACAGGCTTTCTATCAAAATTCTGGGTATTTGGGCTGTTCTATCTACCCAGCCTTCTACAACTTAGTAATTTTGTCATTTCTCTTGCGATTTTGATGAAATTTTGTATACGTATGTTAAAATTGATATTATATTTACTAGGTCTATCTCATTTCTGGAAAATTGACGCCCTGGACTAATTTCCTTAGTCAGCCTCCTGCCTAATGGGTAATTATTTAATTTCTCAAACGAATATGATGAAATTTCATATACGTATGTTAAAATTGATATTATGTTGATATGGGCCTATCTGATTTCTTGAAAATTAATACACTGGATAAATTTCCTTAGTCAGTCTCCTGCAATTTCGTAATTTAGTCATTTCTCAAACGATTTTGATGATCCTTTCTATGAATTTTAAAAGTAACATCATTTTGACAGGCTTTCTATCAAAATTCTGGATATTTGGGCTGTTCTATCTACCCAGCCTTCTACAACTTAGTAATTTTGTCATTTCTCTTGCGATTTTGATGAAATTTTGTATACGTATGTTAAAATTGATATTATATTTACTAGGCCTATCTCATTTCTGGAAAATTGACGCCCTGGACTAATTTCCTTAGTCAGCCTCCTGCCTAATGGGTAATTATTTAATTTCTCAAACGAATATGATGAAATTTCATATACGTATGTAAAAATTGATATTATTATTAGTCAGTCTCCTGCAATTTCGTAATTTAGTCATTTCTCAAACGATTTTGATGATCCTTTCTATGAATTTTAAAAGTAACATCATTTTGACAGGCTTTCTATCAAAATTCTGGGTATTTGGGCTGTTCTATCTACCCAGCCTTCTACAACTTAGTAATTTTGTCATTTCTCTTGCGATTTTGATGAAATTTTGTATACGTATGTTAAAATTGATATTATATTTACTAGGTCTATCTCATTTCTGGAAAATTGACGCCCTGGACTAATTTCCTTAGTCAGCCTCCTGCCTAATGGGTAATTATTTAATTTCTCAAACGAATATGATGAAATTTCATATACGTATGTAAAAATTGATATTATTATTAGTCAGTCTCCTGCAATTTCGTAATTTAGTCATTTCTCAAACGATTTTGATGATCCTTTCTATGAATTTTAAAAGTAACATCATTTTGACAGGCTTTCTATCAAAATTCTGGGTATTTGGGCTGTTCTATCTACCCAGCCTTCTACAACTTAGTAATTTTGTCATTTCTCTTGCGATTTTGATGAAATTTTGTATACGTATGTTAAAATTGATATTATATTTACTAGGTCTATCTCATTTCTGGAAAATTGACGCCCTGGACTAATTTCCTTAGTCAGCCTCCTGCCTAATGGGTAGTTAAGTAATTTCTTAGACGAATTTGATGAAATTTCATATACGTATGTTAAAATTGATATTATATTTACTAGGTCTATCTCATTTCTGGAAAATTGACGCCCTGGACTAATTTCCTTAGTCAGCCTCCTGCCTAATGGGTAATTATTTAATTTCTCAAACGAATATGATGAAATTTCATATACGTATGTTAAAATTGATATTATGTTGATATGGGCCTATCTGATTTCTTGAAAATTAATACACTGGATAAATTTCCTTAGTCAGTCTCCTGCAATTTCGTAATTTAGTCATTTCTCAAACGATTTTGATGATCCTTTCTATGAATTTTAAAAGTAACATCATTTTGACAGGCTTTCTATCAAAATTCTGGGTATTTGGGCTGTTCTATCTACCCAGCCTTCTACAACTTAGTAATTTTGTCATTTCTCTTGCGATTTTGATGAAATTTTGTATACGTATGTTAAAATTGATATTATATTTACTAGGTCTATCTCATTTCTGGAAAATTGACGCCCTGGACTAATTTCCTTAGTCAGCCTACTGCCTAATGGGTAATTAAGTAATTTCTCAGACGAATTTGATGAAATTTCATATACGTATGTTAAAATTGATATTATGTTGATATGGGCCTATCTGATTTCTTGAAAATTAATACACTGGATAAATTTCCTTAGTCAGTCTCCTGCAATTTCGTAATTTAGTCATTTCTCAAACGATTTTGATGATCCTTTCTATGAATTTTAAAAGTAACATCATTTTGACAGGCTTTCTATCAAAATTCTGGGTATTTGGGCTGTTCTATCTACCCAGCCTTCTACAACTTAGTAATTTTGTCATTTCTCTTGCGATTTTGATGAAATTTTGTATACGTATGTTAAAATTGATATTATATTTACTAGGTCTATCTCATTTCTGGAAAATTGACGCCCTGGACTAATTTCCTTAGTCAGCCTCCTGCCTAATGGGTAGTTAAGTAATTTCTTAGACGAATTTGATGAAATTTCATATACGTATGTTAAAATTGATATTATATTTACTAGGTCTATCTCATTTCTGGAAAATTGACGCCCTGGACTAATTTCCTTAGTCAGCCTCCTGCCTAATGGGTAATTATTTAATTTCTCAGACGAATATGATGAAATTTCATATACGTATGTTAAAATTGATATTATGTTGATATGGGCCTATCTGATTTCTTGAAAATTAATACACTGGATAAATTTCCTTAGTCAGTCTCCTGCAATTTCGTAATTTAGTCATTTCTCAAACGATTTTGATGATCCTTTCTATGAATTTTAAAAGTAACATCATTTTGACAGGCTTTCTATCAAAATTCTGGGTATTTGGGCTGTTCTATCTACCCAGCCTTCTACAACTTAGTAATTTTGTCATTTCTCTTGCGATTTTGATGAAATTTTGTATACGTATGTTAAAATTGATATTATATTTACTAGGTCTATCTCATTTCTGGAAAATTGACGCCCTGGACTAATTTCCTTAGTCAGCCTACTGCCTAATGGGTAATTAAGTAATTTCTCAGACGAATTTGATGAAATTTCATATACGTATGTTAAAATTGATATTATGTTGATATGGGCCTATCTGATTTCTTGAAAATTAATACACTGGATAAATTTCCTTAGTCAGTCTCCTGCAATTTCGTAATTTAGTCATTTCTCAAACGATTTTGATGATCCTTTCTATGAATTTTAAAAGTAACATCATTTTGACAGGCTTTCTATCAAAATTCTGGGTATTTGGGCTGTTCTATCTACCCAGCCTTCTACAACTTAGTAATTTTGTCATTTCTCTTGCGATTTTGATGAAATTTTGTATACGTATGTTAAAATTGATATTATATTTACTAGGTCTATCTCATTTCTGGAAAATTGACGCCCTGGACTAATTTCCTTAGTCAGCCTCCTGCCTAATGGGTAATTATTTAATTTCTCAAACGAATATGATGAAATTTCATATACGTATGTTAAAATTGATATTATGTTGATATGGGCCTATCTGATTTCTTGAAAATTAATACACTGGATAAATTTCCTTAGTCAGTCTCCTGCAATTTCGTAATTTAGTCATTTCTCAAACGATTTTGATGATCCTTTCTATGAATTTTAAAAGTAACATCATTTTGACAGGCTTTCTATCAAAATTCTGGGTATTTGGGCTGTTCTATCTACCCAGCCTTCTACAACTTAGTAATTTTGTCATTTCTCTTGCGATTTTGATGAAATTTTGTATACGTATGTTAAAATTGATATTATATTTACTAGGTCTATCTCATTTCTGGAAAATTGACGCCCTGGACTAATTTCCTTAGTCAGCCTCCTGCCTAATGGGTAGTTAAGTAATTTCTTAGACGAATTTGATGAAATTTCATATACGTATGTTAAAATTGATATTATATTTACTAGGTCTATCTCATTTCTGGAAAATTGACGCCCTGGACTAATTTCCTTAGTCAGCCTCCTGCCTAATGGGTAATTATTTAATTTCTCAAACGAATATGATGAAATTTCATATACGTATGTTAAAATTGATATTATGTTGATATGGGCCTATCTGATTTCTTGAAAATTAATACACTGGATAAATTTCCTTAGTCAGTCTCCTGCAATTTCGTAATTTAGTCATTTCTCAAACGATTTTGATGATCCTTTCTATGAATTTTAAAAGTAACATCATTTTGACAGGCTTTCTATCAAAATTCTGGGTATTTGGGCTGTTCTATCTACCCAGCCTTCTACAACTTAGTAATTTTGTCATTTCTCTTGCGATTTTGATGAAATTTTGTATACGTATGTTAAAATTGATATTATATTTACTAGGTCTATCTCATTTCTGGAAAATTGACGCCCTGGACTAATTTCCTTAGTCAGCCTACTGCCTAATGGGTAATTAAGTAATTTCTCAGACGAATTTGATGAAATTTCATATACGTATGTTAAAATTGATATTATGTTGATATGGGCCTATCTGATTTCTTGAAAATTAATACACTGGATAAATTTCCTTAGTCAGTCTCCTGCAATTTCGTAATTTAGTCATTTCTCAAACGATTTTGATGATCCTTTCTATGAATTTTAAAAGTAACATCATTTTGACAGGCTTTCTATCAAAATTCTGGGTATTTGGGCTGTTCTATCTACCCAGCCTTCTACAACTTAGTAATTTTGTCATTTCTCTTGCGATTTTGATGAAATTTTGTATACGTATGTTAAAATTGATATTATATTTACTAGGTCTATCTCATTTCTGGAAAATTGACGCCCTGGACTAATTTCCTTAGTCAGCCTCCTGCCTAATGGGTAATTATTTAATTTCTCAAACGAATATGATGAAATTTCATATACGTATGTAGAAATTGATATTATTATTAGTCAGTCTCCTGCAATTTCGTAATTTAGTCATTTCTCAAACGATTTTGATGATCCTTTCTATGAATTTTAAAAGTAACATCATTTTGACAGGCTTTCTATCAAAATTCTGGGTATTTGGGCTGTTCTATCTACCCAGCCTTCTACAACTTAGTAATTTTGTCATTTCTCTTGCGATTTTGATGAAATTTTGTATACGTATGTTAAAATTGATATTATATTTACTAGGTCTATCTCATTTCTGGAAAATTGACGCCCTGGACTAATTTCCTTAGTCAGCCTCCTGCCTAATGGGTAATTATTTAATTTCTCAAACGAATATGATGAAATTTCATATACGTATGTAAAAATTGATATTATTATTAGTCAGTCTCCTGCAATTTCGTAATTTAGTCATTTCTCAAACGATTTTGATGATCCTTTCTATGAATTTTAAAAGTAACATCATTTTGACAGGCTTTCTATCAAAATTCTGGGTATTTGGGCTGTTCTATCTACCCAGCCTTCTACAACTTAGTAATTTTGTCATTTCTCTTGCGATTTTGATGAAATTTTGTATACGTATGTTAAAATTGATATTATATTTACTAGGTCTATCTCATTTCTGGAAAATTGACGCCCTGGACTAATTTCCTTAGTCAGCCTCCTGCCTAATGGGTAATTATTTAATTTCTCAAACGAATATGATGAAATTTCATATACGTATGTAAAAATTGATATTATTATTAGTCAGTCTCCTGCAATTTCGTAATTTAGTCATTTCTCAAACGATTTTGATGATCCTTTCTATGAATTTTAAAAGTAACATCATTTTGACAGGCTTTCTATCAAAATTCTGGGTATTTGGGCTGTTCTATCTACCCAGCCTTCTACAACTTAGTAATTTTGTCATTTCTCTTGCGATTTTGATGAAATTTTGTATACGTATGTTAAAATTGATATTATATTTACTAGGTCTATCTCATTTCTGGAAAATTGACGCCCTGGACTAATTTCCTTAGTCAGCCTCCTGCCTAATGGGTAATTATTTAATTTCTCAAACGAATATGATGAAATTTCATATACGTATGTTAAAATTGATATTATGTTGATATGGGCCTATCTGATTTCTTGAAAATTAATACACTGGATAAATTTCCTTAGTCAGTCTCCTGCAATTTCGTAATTTAGTCATTTCTCAAACGATTTTGATGATCCTTTCTATGAATTTTAAAAGTAACATCATTTTGACAGGCTTTCTATCAAAATTCTGGGTATTTGGGCTGTTCTATCTACCCAGCCTTCTACAACTTAGTAATTTTGTCATTTCTCAAACGATTTTGATGAAATTTTGTATACGTATGTTAAAATTGATATTATATTTACTAGGTCTATCTCATTTCTGGAAAATTGACGCCCTGGACTAATTTCCTTAGTCAGCCTCCTGCCTAATGGGTAATTATTTAATTTCTCAAACGAATATGATGAAATTTCATATTCGTATGTTAAAATTGATATTATGTTGATATGGGCCTATCTGATTTCTTGAAAATTAATACACTGGATAAATTTCCTTAGTCAGTCTCCTGCAATTTCGTAATTTAGTCATTTCTCAAACGATTTTGATGATCCTTTCTATGAATTTTAAAAGTAACATCATTTTGACAGGCTTTCTATCAAAATTCTGGGTATTTGGGCTGTTCTATCTACCCAGCCTTCTACAACTTAGTAATTTTGTCATTTCTCTTGCGATTTTGATGAAATTTTGTATACGTATGTTAAAATTGATATTATATTTACTAGGTCTATCTCATTTCTGGAAAATTGACGCCCTGGACTAATTTCCTTAGTCAGCCTACTGCCTAATGGGTAATTAAGTAATTTCTCAGACGAATTTGATGAAATTTCATATACGTATGTTAAAATTGATATTATGTTGATATGGGCCTATCTGATTTCTTGAAAATTAATACACTGGATAAATTTCCTTAGTCAGTCTCCTGCAATTTCGTAATTTAGTCATTTCTCAAACGATTTTGATGATCCTTTCTATGAATTTTAAAAGTAACATCATTTTGACAGGCTTTCTATCAAAATTCTGGGTATTTGGGCTGTTCTATCTACCCAGCCTTCTACAACTTAGTAATTTTGTCATTTCTCTTGCGATTTTGATGAAATTTTGTATACGTATGTTAAAATTGATATTATATTTACTAGGTCTATCTCATTTCTGGAAAATTGACGCCCTGGACTAATTTCCTTAGTCAGCCTCCTGCCTAATGGGTAATTATTTAATTTCTCAAACGAATATGATGAAATTTCATATACGTATGTAAAAATTGATATTATTATTAGTCAGTCTCCTGCAATTTCGTAATTTAGTCATTTCTCAAACGATTTTGATGATCCTTTCTATGAATTTTAAAAGTAACATCATTTTGACAGGCTTTCTATCAAAATTCTGGGTATTTGGGCTGTTCTATCTACCCAGCCTTCTACAACTTAGTAATTTTGTCATTTCTCTTGCGATTTTGATGAAATTTTGTATACGTATGTTAAAATTGATATTATATTTACTAGGTCTATCTCATTTCTGGAAAATTGACGCCCTGGACTAATTTCCTTAGTCAGCCTCCTGCCTAATGGGTAATTATTTAATTTCTCAAACGAATATGATGAAATTTCATATACGTATGTTAAAATTGATATTATATTGATATGGGCCTATCTGATTTCTTGAAAATTAATACACTGGATAAATTTCCTTAGTCAGTCTCCTGCAATTTCGTAATTTAGTCATTTCTCAAACGATTTTGATGATCCTTTCTATGAATTTTAAAAGTAACATCATTTTGACAGGCTTTCTATCAAAATTCTGGATATTTGGGCTGTTCTATCTACCCAGCCTTCTACAACTTAGTAATTTTGTCATTTCTCTTGCGATTTTGATGAAATTTTGTATACGTATGTTAAAATTGATATTATATTTACTAGGTCTATCTCATTTCTGGAAAATTGACGCCCTGGACTAATTTCCTTAGTCAGCCTCCTGCCTAATGGGTAATTATTTAATTTCTCAAACGAATATGATGAAATTTCATATACGTATGTTAAAATTGATATTATGTTGATATGGGCCTATCTGATTTCTTGAAAATTAATACACTGGATAAATTTCTTTAGTCAGTCTCCTGCAATTTCGTAATTTAGTCATTTCTCAAACGATTTTGATGATCCTTTCTATGAATTTTAAAAGTAACATCATTTTGACAGGCTTTCTATCAAAATTCTGGATATTTGGGCTGTTCTATCTACCCAGCCTTCTACAACTTAGTAATTTTGTCATTTCTCTTGCGATTTTGATGAAATTTTGTATACGTATGTTAAAATTGATATTATATTTACTAGGTCTATCTCATTTCTGGAAAATTGACGCCCTGGACTAATTTCCTTAGTCAGCCTCCTGCCTAATGGGTAATTATTTAATTTCTCAAACGAATATGATGAAATTTCATATACGTATGTAAAAATTGATATTATTATTAGTCAGTCTCCTGCAATTTCGTAATTTAGTCATTTCTCAAACGATTTTGATGATCCTTTCTATGAATTTTAAAAGTAACATCATTTTGACAGGCTTTCTATCAAAATTCTGGGTATTTGGGCTGTTCTATCTACCCAGCCTTCTACAACTTAGTAATTTTGTCATTTCTCTTGCGATTTTGATGAAATTTTGTATACGTATGTTAAAATTGATATTATATTTACTAGGTCTATCTCATTTCTGGAAAATTGACGCCCTGGACTAATTTCCTTAGTCAGCCTCCTGCCTAATGGGCAGTTAGGTAATTTCTTAGACGAATTTGATGAAATTTCATATACGTATGTTAAAATTGATATTATATTTACTAGGTCTATCTCATTTCTGGAAAATTGACGCCCTGGACTAATTTCCTTAGTCAGCCTACTGCCTAATGGGTAATTAAGTAATTTCTCAGACGAATTTGATGAAATTTCATATACGTATGTTAAAATTGATATTATGTTGATATGGGCCTATCTGATTTCTTGAAAATTAATACACTGGATAAATTTCCTTAGTCAGTCTCCTGCAATTTCGTAATTTAGTCATTTCTCAAACGATTTTGATGATCCTTTCTATGAATTTTAAAAGTAACATCATTTTGACAGGCTTTCTATCAAAATTCTGGATATTTGGGCTGTTCTATCTACCCAGCCTTCTACAACTTAGTAATTTTGTCATTTCTCTTGCGATTTTGATGAAATTTTGTATACGTATGTTAAAATTGATATTATATTTACTAGGTCTATCTCATTTCTGGAAAATTGACGCCCTGGACTAATTTCCTTAGTCAGCCTCCTGCCTAATGGGTAATTATTTAATTTCTCAAACGAATATGATGAAATTTCATATACGTATGTAAAAATTGATATTATTATTAGTCAGTCTCCTGCAATTTCGTAATTTAGTCATTTCTCAAACGATTTTGATGATCCTTTCTATGAATTTTAAAAGTAACATCATTTTGACAGGCTTTCTATCAAAATTCTGGGTATTTGGGCTGTTCTATCTACCCAGCCTTCTACAACTTAGTAATTTTGTCATTTCTCTTGCGATTTTGATGAAATTTTGTATACGTATGTTAAAATTGATATTATATTTACTAGGTCTATCTCATTTCTGGAAAATTGACGCCCTGGACTAATTTCCTTAGTCAGCCTCCTGCCTAATGGGTAGTTAAGTAATTTCTTAGACGAATTTGATGAAATTTCATATACGTATGTTAAAATTGATATTATATTTACTAGGTCTATCTCATTTCTGGAAAATTGACGCCCTGGACTAATTTCTTTAGTCAGCCTCCCGCCTAATGAGTAATTAAGTAATTTCTCAAACGAATATGATGAAATTTCAAATACGTATGTTAAAATTGATATAATATTTACTAGGTCTATCTCATTTCTGGAAAATTGACGCCCTGGACTAATTTCCTTAGTCAGTCTCCTGCAATTTCGTAATTTAGTCATTTCTCAAACGATTTTGATGATCCTTTCTATGGATTTTATAAGTATCATCATTTTGACAGGCTTTCTATCAAAATTCTGGAAAATTGGGCTGTTCTATCTACCCAGCCTTCTACAACTTAGTAATTTTGTCATTTCTCTTGCGATTTTGATAAAATTTTGTTTACGTATGTTAAAATTGATATTATATTTACTAGGTCTATCTCATTTCTGGAAAATTGACGCCCTGGACTAATTTCCTTAGTCAGCCTCCTGCCTAATGGGTAGTTAGGTAATTTCTAAGACGAATTTGATGAAATTTCATATACGTATGTTAAAATTGATATTATATTTACAAGGTCTATGTCATTTCTGGAAAATTGACGCCCTGGACTAATTTCCTTAGTCAGCCTCCTGCCTAATGGGTAGTTAAGTAATTTCTCAGACGAATTTAATGAAATTTCATATACGTATGTTAAAATTGATATTATCTTGATATGGGCCTATCTGATTTCTTGAAAATTAATACACTGGATAAATTTCCTTAGTCAGTCTCCTGCAATTTCGTAATTTAGTCATTTCTCAAACGATTTTGATGATTCTTTCTATGGATTTTAAAAGTAACATCATTTTGACAGGCTTTCTATCAAAATTCTGGAAAATTAGGCTGTTCTATCTACCCAGCCTTCTACAACTTAGTAATTTTGTCATTTCTCTTGCGATTTTGATGAAATTTTGTATACGTATGTTAAAATTGATATTATATTTACAAGGTCTATCTGATTTATTGAAAATTAATACACTGGATAAATTTCCTTAGTCAGTCTCCTGCAATTTCGTAATTTAGTCATTTCTCAAACGATTTTGATGATTCTTTCTATGGATTTTAAAAGTAACATCATTTTGACAGGCTTTCTATCAAAATTCTGGAAAATTGGGCTGTTCTATCTACCCAGCCTTCTACAACTTAGTAATTTTGTCATTTCTCTTGCGATTTTGATGAAATTTTGTATACGTATGTTAAAATTGATATTATATTTACAAGGTCTATCTCATTTCTGGAAAATTGACGCCCTGGACTAATTTCCTTAGTCAGCCTCCTGCCTAATGGGTAGTTAAGTAATTTCTCAGACGAATTTAATGAAATTTCATATACGTATGTTAAAATTGATATTATCTTGATATGGGCCTATCTGATTTCTTGTAAATTAATACACTGGATAAATTTCCTTAGTCAGTCTCCTGCAATTTCGTAATTTAGTCATTTCTCAAACGATTTTGATGATCCTTTCTATGAATTTTAATAGTAACATCATTTTGACAGGCTTTCTATCAAAATTCTGGATATTTGGGCTGTTCTATCTACCCAGCCTTCTACAACTTAGTAATTTTGTCATTTCTCTTGCGATTTTGATGAAATTTTGTATACGTATGTTAAAATTGATATTATATTTACTAGGTCTATCTCATTTCTGGAAAATTGACGCCCTGGACTAATTTCCTTAGTCAGCCTCCTGCCTAATGGGTAGTTAAGTAATTTCTTAGACGAATTTGATGAAATTTCATATACGTATGTTAAAATTGATATTATATTTACTAGGTCTATCTCATTTCTGGAAAATTGACGCCCTGGACTAATTTCTTTAGTCAGCCTCCCGCCTAATGAGTAATTAAGTAATTTCTCAAACGAATATGATGAAATTTCAAATACGTATGTTAAAATTGATATAATATTTACTAGGTCTATCTCATTTCTGGAAAATTGACGCCCTGGACTAATTTCCTTAGTCAGTCTCCTGCAATTTCGTAATTTAGTCATTTCTCAAACGATTTTGATGATCCTTTCTATGGATTTTATAAGTATCATCATTTTGACAGGCTTTCTATCAAAATTCTGGAAAATTGGGCTGTTCTATCTACCCAGCCTTCTACAACTTAGTAATTTTGTCATTTTTCTTGCGATTTTGATAAAATTTTGTTTACGTATGTTAAAATTGATATTATATTTACTAGGTCTATCTCATTTCTGGAAAATTGACGCCCTGGACTAATTTCCTTAGTCAACCTCCTGCCTAATGGGTAGTTAGGTAATTTCTAAGACGAATTTGATGAAATTTCATATACGTATGTTAAAATTGATATTATATTTACAAGGTCTATGTCATTTCTGGAAAATTGACGCCCTGGACTAATTTCCTTAGTCAGCCTCCTGCCTAATGGGTAGTTAAGTAATTTCTCAGACGAATTTAATGAAATTTCATATACGTATGTTAAAATTGATATTATCTTGATATGGGCCTATCTGATTTCTTGAAAATTAATACACTGGTTAAATTTCCTTAGTCAGTCTCCTGCAATTTCGTAATTTAGTCATTTCTCAAACGATTTTGATGATCCTTTCTATGAATTTTAAAAGTAACATCATTTTGACAGGCTTTCTATCAAAATTCTGGATATTTGGGCTTTTCTATCTACCCAGCCTTCTACAACTTAGTAATTTTGTCATTTCTCTTGCGATTTTGATGAAATTTTGTATACGTATGTTAAAATTGATATTATATTTACAAGGTCTATCTCATTTCTGGAAAATTGACGCCCTGGACTAATTTCCTTAGTCAGCCTCCTGCCTAATGGGTAATTATTTAATTTCTCAGACGAATTTGATGAAATTTCATATACGTATGTTAAAATTGATATTATGTTGATATGGGCCTATCTGATTTCTTGAAAATTAATACACTGGATAAATTTCCTTAGTCAGTCTCCTGCCTAATGGGTAGTTAAGTAATTTCTCAGACGAATTTAATGAAATTTCATATACGTATTTTAAAATTGATATTATATTGAAATGGGCCTATCTGATTTCTTGAAAATTAATACACTGGATAAATTTCCTTAGTCAGTCTCCTGCAATTTCGTAATTTAGTCATTTCTCAAACGATTTTGATGATTCTTTCTATGGATTTTAAAAGTAACATCATTTTTACAGGCTTTCTATCAAAATTCTGGAAAATTGGGCTGTTCTATTTACCCAGCCTTCTACAACTTAGTAATTTTGTCATTTCTCTTGCGATTTTGATAAAATTTTGTAAACGTATGTTAAAATTGATATTATATTTACTAGGTCTATCTTATTTCTGGAAAATTGACGCCCTGGACTAATTTCCTTAGTCAGCCTCCTGCCTAATGGGTAATTATTTAATTTCTCAAACGAATATGATGAAATTTCATATACGTATGTAAAAATTGATATTATTATTAGTCAGTCTCCTGCAATTTCGTAATTTAGTCATTTCTCAAACGATTTTGATGATCCTTTCTATGAATTTTAAAAGTAACATCATTTTGCCAGGCTTTCTATCAAAATTCTGGGTATTTGGGCTGTTCTATCTACCCAGCCTTCTACAACTTAGTAATTTTGTCATTTCTCTTGCGATTTTGATGAAATTTTGTATACGTATGTTAAAATTGATATTATATTTACTAGGTCTATCTCATTTCTGGAAAATTGACGCCCTGGACTAATTTCCTTAGTCAGCCTCCTGCCTAATGGGTAATTATTTAATTTCTCAAACGAATATGATGAAATTTCATATACGTATGTAAAAATTGATATTATTATTAGTCAGTCTCCTGCAATTTCGTAATTTAGTCATTTCTCAAACGATTTTGATGATCCTTTCTATGAATTTTAAAAGTAACATCATTTTGACAGGCTTTCTATCAAAATTCTGGGTATTTGGGCTGTTCTATCTACCCAGCCTTCTACAACTTAGTAATTTTGTCATTTCTCTTGCGATTTTGATGAAATTTTGTATACGTATGTTAAAATTGATATTATATTTACTAGGTCTATCTCATTTCTGGAAAATTGACGCCCTGGACTAATTTCCTTAGTCAGCCTCCTGCCTAATGGGTAATTATTTAATTTCTCAAACGAATATGATGAAATTTCATATACGTATGTTAAAATTGATATTATGTTGATATGGGCCTATCTGATTTCTTGAAAATTAATACACTGGATAAATTTCCTTAGTCAGTCTCCTGCAATTTCGTAATTTAGTCATTTCTCAAACGATTTTGATGATCCTTTCTATGAATTTTAAAAGTAACATCATTTTGACAGGCTTTCTATCAAAATTCTGGGTATTTGGGCTGTTCTATCTACCCAGCCTTCTACAACTTAGTAATTTTGTCATTTCTCAAACGATTTTGATGAAATTTTGTATACGTATGTTAAAATTGATATTATATTTACTAGGTCTATCTCATTTCTGGAAAATTGACGCCCTGGACTAATTTCCTTAGTCAGCCTCCTGCCTAATGGGTAATTATTTAATTTCTCAAACGAATATGATGAAATTTCATATTCGTATGTTAAAATTGATATTATGTTGATATGGGCCTATCTGATTTCTTGAAAATTAATACACTGGATAAATTTCCTTAGTCAGTCTCCTGCAATTTCGTAATTTAGTCATTTCTCAAACGATTTTGATGATCCTTTCTATGAATTTTAAAAGTAACATCATTTTGACAGGCTTTCTATCAAAATTCTGGGTATTTGGGCTGTTCTATCTACCCAGCCTTCTACAACTTAGTAATTTTGTCATTTCTCTTGCGATTTTGATGAAATTTTGTATACGTATGTTAAAATTGATATTATATTTACTAGGTCTATCTCATTTCTGGAAAATTGACGCCCTGGACTAATTTCCTTAGTCAGCCTACTGCCTAATGGGTAATTAAGTAATTTCTCAGACGAATTTGATGAAATTTCATATACGTATGTTAAAATTGATATTATGTTGATATGGGCCTATCTGATTTCTTGAAAATTAATACACTGGATAAATTTCCTTAGTCAGTCTCCTGCAATTTCGTAATTTAGTCATTTCTCAAACGATTTTGATGATCCTTTCTATGAATTTTAAAAGTAACATCATTTTGACAGGCTTTCTATCAAAATTCTGGGTATTTGGGCTGTTCTATCTACCCAGCCTTCTACAACTTAGTAATTTTGTCATTTCTCTTGCGATTTTGATGAAATTTTGTATACGTATGTTAAAATTGATATTATATTTACTAGGTCTATCTCATTTCTGGAAAATTGACGCCCTGGACTAATTTCCTTAGTCAGCCTCCTGCCTAATGGGTAATTATTTAATTTCTCAAACGAATATGATGAAATTTCATATACGTATGTAAAAATTGATATTATTATTAGTCAGTCTCCTGCAATTTCGTAATTTAGTCATTTCTCAAACGATTTTGATGATCCTTTCTATGAATTTTAAAAGTAACATCATTTTGACAGGCTTTCTATCAAAATTCTGGGTATTTGGGCTGTTCTATCTACCCAGCCTTCTACAACTTAGTAATTTTGTCATTTCTCTTGCGATTTTGATGAAATTTTGTATACGTATGTTAAAATTGATATTATATTTACTAGGTCTATCTCATTTCTGGAAAATTGACGCCCTGGACTAATTTCCTTAGTCAGCCTCCTGCCTAATGGGTAATTATTTAATTTCTCAAACGAATATGATGAAATTTCATATACGTATGTTAAAATTGATATTATATTGATATGGGCCTATCTGATTTCTTGAAAATTAATACACTGGATAAATTTCCTTAGTCAGTCTCCTGCAATTTCGTAATTTAGTCATTTCTCAAACGATTTTGATGATCCTTTCTATGAATTTTAAAAGTAACATCATTTTGACAGGCTTTCTATCAAAATTCTGGATATTTGGGCTGTTCTATCTACCCAGCCTTCTACAACTTAGTAATTTTGTCATTTCTCTTGCGATTTTGATGAAATTTTGTATACGTATGTTAAAATTGATATTATATTTACTAGGTCTATCTCATTTCTGGAAAATTGACGCCCTGGACTAATTTCCTTAGTCAGCCTCCTGCCTAATGGGTAATTATTTAATTTCTCAAACGAATATGATGAAATTTCATATACGTATGTTAAAATTGATATTATGTTGATATGGGCCTATCTGATTTCTTGAAAATTAATACACTGGATAAATTTCTTTAGTCAGTCTCCTGCAATTTCGTAATTTAGTCATTTCTCAAACGATTTTGATGATCCTTTCTATGAATTTTAAAAGTAACATCATTTTGACAGGCTTTCTATCAAAATTCTGGATATTTGGGCTGTTCTATCTACCCAGCCTTCTACAACTTAGTAATTTTGTCATTTCTCTTGCGATTTTGATGAAATTTTGTATACGTATGTTAAAATTGATATTATATTTACTAGGTCTATCTCATTTCTGGAAAATTGACGCCCTGGACTAATTTCCTTAGTCAGCCTCCTGCCTAATGGGTAATTATTTAATTTCTCAAACGAATATGATGAAATTTCATATACGTATGTAAAAATTGATATTATTATTAGTCAGTCTCCTGCAATTTCGTAATTTAGTCATTTCTCAAACGATTTTGATGATCCTTTCTATGAATTTTAAAAGTAACATCATTTTGACAGGCTTTCTATCAAAATTCTGGGTATTTGGGCTGTTCTATCTACCCAGCCTTCTACAACTTAGTAATTTTGTCATTTCTCTTGCGATTTTGATGAAATTTTGTATACGTATGTTAAAATTGATATTATATTTACTAGGTCTATCTCATTTCTGGAAAATTGACGCCCTGGACTAATTTCCTTAGTCAGCCTCCTGCCTAATGGGCAGTTAGGTAATTTCTTAGACGAATTTGATGAAATTTCATATACGTATGTTAAAATTGATATTATATTTACTAGGTCTATCTCATTTCTGGAAAATTGACGCCCTGGACTAATTTCCTTAGTCAGCCTACTGCCTAATGGGTAATTAAGTAATTTCTCAGACGAATTTGATGAAATTTCATATACGTATGTTAAAATTGATATTATGTTGATATGGGCCTATCTGATTTCTTGAAAATTAATACACTGGATAAATTTCCTTAGTCAGTCTCCTGCAATTTCGTAATTTAGTCATTTCTCAAACGATTTTGATGATCCTTTCTATGAATTTTAAAAGTAACATCATTTTGACAGGCTTTCTATCAAAATTCTGGGTATTTGGGCTGTTCTATCTACCCAGCCTTCTACAACTTAGTAATTTTGTCATTTCTCTTGCGATTTTGATGAAATTTTGTATACGTATGTTAAAATTGATATTATATTTACTAGGTCTATCTCATTTCTGGAAAATTGACGCCCTGGACTAATTTCCTTAGTCAGCCTCCTGCCTAATGGGTAATTATTTAATTTCTCAAACGAATATGATGAAATTTCATATACGTATGTAAAAATTGATATTATTATTAGTCAGTCTCCTGCAATTTCGTAATTTAGTCATTTCTCAAACGATTTTGATGATCCTTTCTATGAATTTTAAAAGTAACATCATTTTGACAGGCTTTCTATCAAAATTCTGGGTATTTGGGCTGTTCTATCTACCCAGCCTTCTACAACTTAGTAATTTTGTCATTTCTCTTGCGATTTTGATGAAATTTTGTATACGTATGTTAAAATTGATATTATATTTACTAGGTCTATCTCATTTCTGGAAAATTGACGCCCTGGACTAATTTCCTTAGTCAGCCTCCTGCCTAATGGGTAGTTAAGTAATTTCTTAGACGAATTTGATGAAATTTCATATACGTATGTTAAAATTGATATTATATTTACTAGGTCTATCTCATTTCTGGAAAATTGACGCCCTGGACTAATTTCTTTAGTCAGCCTCCCGCCTAATGAGTAATTAAGTAATTTCTCAAACGAATATGATGAAATTTCAAATACGTATGTTAAAATTGATATAATATTTACTAGGTCTATCTCATTTCTGGAAAATTGACGCCCTGGACTAATTTCCTTAGTCAGTCTCCTGCAATTTCGTAATTTAGTCATTTCTCAAACGATTTTGATGATCCTTTCTATGGATTTTATAAGTATCATCATTTTGACAGGCTTTCTATCAAAATTCTGGAAAATTGGGCTGTTCTATCTACCCAGCCTTCTACAACTTAGTAATTTTGTCATTTCTCTTGCGATTTTGATAAAATTTTGTTTACGTATGTTAAAATTGATATTATATTTACTAGGTCTATCTCATTTCTGGAAAATTGACGCCCTGGACTAATTTCCTTAGTCAGCCTCCTGCCTAATGGGTAGTTAGGTAATTTCTAAGACGAATTTGATGAAATTTCATAACGTATGTTAAAATTGATATTATATTTACAAGGTCTATGTCATTTCTGGAAAATTGACGCCCTGGACTAATTTCCTTAGTCAGCCTCCTGCCTAATGGGTAGTTAAGTAATTTCTCAGACGAATTTAATGAAATTTCATATACGTATGTTAAAATTGATATTATCTTGATATGGGCCTATCTGATTTCTTGAAAATTAATACACTGGATAAATTTCCTTAGTCAGTCTCCTGCAATTTCGTAATTTAGTCATTTCTCAAACGATTTTGATGATTCTTTCTATGGATTTTAAAAGTAACATCATTTTGACAGGCTTTCTATCAAAATTCTGGAAAATTAGGCTGTTCTATCTACCCAGCCTTCTACAACTTAGTAATTTTGTCATTTCTCTTGCGATTTTGATGAAATTTTGTATACGTATGTTAAAATTGATATTATATTTACAAGGTCTATCTGATTTATTGAAAATTAATACACTGGATAAATTTCCTTAGTCAGTCTCCTGCAATTTCGTAATTTAGTCATTTCTCAAACGATTTTGATGATTCTTTCTATGGATTTTAAAAGTAACATCATTTTGACAGGCTTTCTATCAAAATTCTGGAAAATTGGGCTGTTCTATCTACCCAGCCTTCTACAACTTAGTAATTTTGTCATTTCTCTTGCGATTTTGATGAAATTTTGTATACGTATGTTAAAATTGATATTATATTTACAAGGTCTATCTCATTTCTGGAAAATTGACGCCCTGGACTAATTTCCTTAGTCAGCCTCCTGCCTAATGGGTAGTTAAGTAATTTCTCAGACGAATTTAATGAAATTTCATATACGTATGTTAAAATTGATATTATCTTGATATGGGCCTATCTGATTTCTTGTAAATTAATACACTGGATAAATTTCCTTAGTCAGTCTCCTGCAATTTCGTAATTTAGTCATTTCTCAAACGATTTTGATGATCCTTTCTATGAATTTTAATAGTAACATCATTTTGACAGGCTTTCTATCAAAATTCTGGATATTTGGGCTGTTCTATCTACCCAGCCTTCTACAACTTAGTAATTTTGTCATTTCTCTTGCGATTTTGATGAAATTTTGTATACGTATGTTAAAATTGATATTATATTTACTAGGTCTATCTCATTTCTGGAAAATTGACGCCCTGGACTAATTTCCTTAGTCAGCCTCCTGCCTAATGGGTAGTTAAGTAATTTCTTAGACGAATTTGATGAAATTTCATATACGTATGTTAAAATTGATATTATATTTACTAGGTCCTATCTCATTTCTGGAAAATTGACGCCCTGGACTAATTTCTTTAGTCAGCCTCCCGCCTAATGAGTAATTAAGTAATTTCTCAAACGAATATGATGAAATTTCAAATACGTATGTTAAAATTGATATAATATTTACTAGGTCTATCTCATTTCTGGAAAATTGACGCCCTGGACTAATTTCCTTAGTCAGTCTCCTGCAATTTCGTAATTTAGTCATTTCCTCAAACGATTTTGATGATCCTTTCTATGGATTTTATAA